>CM070635.1:40472736-41195614 GCA_036346255.1 Ampelocalamus luodianensis | reverse complement strand
GACGATGCTAATTAAGAGCCGCAACCGGAGAAAGACACATTAGACAGACCCTAGCAGGTGCGCTAATGCTCCCTCCAACACCACAAACACACACACAAAGAACACACCCACCAACCAGCTCATAATTAACACCTCCCAAAGTACTTAGTCAAGAGAGGTTCCATATCCCCTCGTGTGGTTAGTACGCATAAAGCGCTTGGCTTAGTGACACAAGTAACTCGGTCTTTGGGGACTTAGGCACCATTCCACACACCCAACAGATCACATCAACATACCATTGTGCCCAAGTCAAGATATAGTTTTGTTTTCAGTTTTTGATTTGTAAATCAATAAAACACAAGGGTTGGACATAATGGAGTAGTATAAGTAGTTGTGTGATCAAGATCATCGACTAAGTCGATGATAAGCCCGATACTACTGATACTAGGCATGGCTAAGCAATATTTATTGAAATCTACTAAGTGACAAGAGCTCATCCAACGAACTCTAATCACAACAAATAACCTAGGCTCGGGTAGTAGAGGATAATCATTTACCTCTGATTATGCAACTAGAGGATTAACTAATCAATTTAACAACAAATTAGCAATGCATACATAGAAGTTAAACAAAATATTAGACTTTTAAAAGTAATGGGATCAATGGAAATGATCAAACTGCTTGCACCTGCTTGCTGTTGCTCAAATTGTTGCGGAGGGTCGTTCTCGGGTTACCGCAAATGTAAAGCCTAAGCGAAAGCGGAAACAACCAATAAGAGCGAGCAACACTTAAGCGAAAGAGCAAGCAAAAATTATCCAAATGCGATGAAATTTATACACAAGGTAAAATACTAATATACCTAGGCATAGGAATTGGAAAAACCTAATTTGGATTTGTGGTGCAAAAGATATTCTCTAAAAACCTATTTTCGGCCATAATTAGCACTGTAGCAAAAATATTTTCTAGAAATATTTTGGAGCTGAAATTTTAGGGTGGCTACCTACTGGTGTAGTGATAACCCATATAAAATTTCAGGTCATTTGGAGTTATATTGAAAGAGTTATGATTTGTCTAAATTATTTAGGGTATTAAACTAAATTATGATCCTTATGATTTCTAAAAACAGTAAAATTTGTGAAACCAATTTTCCTAGCAATTACACTATCAGTGGAAGCTAATCCAATTGGATTCATACAAAAATGATCTATAGATTAAAAGTTATGCATTTTACAAGTTTGCTAAAGTTACTGAAAAACAGTATTAAGTTCACTTGTTTACTATTTTTGAAAATGGTTTCCCAGGTTTTATCATGGTCTCCAGTTATTTTTCTATTTAAGTTCAAGTTATAAGGAAGCTAACAAAATTGGAATCATCTAATTTGGAGCTAAGATGACAAAGATATGAAAATGACAAGACCTAATGTTCTTCAGTTTTGGACTTAGCATTTTCGGGATTTTCCTAACATCCGGAGGCGTGGACGATTGAGCCGTCGATCTCGGATCGGACGTCCTGGTTGAATCCGAGCGACCACGAGCGGCGCGAGAGAAGAAGCGGCGGCGTGGAGGCGAGGCGTAGATCTGCAGATCGGACGACGCCGATGGGCCACGTCGCCCGACACGGAGCTCCGTCCGACAACAGGAGCTCGGCCGCGAGTTTGCTCGGCGTGTCGCGGCGAGATCGCCATGGCGGCCGGCAAAGGGCAAATAGGATCCTAGCACTATGCGCACTAAGGGCGGCCGGGACTTCGCCGGGTGGGCGGGCGGCGGTGCGGCGCGGCGGAGCGGGGTGGCTGCTACGAGAACACGGCGCAGCGGTGAAATGGCTAAGCAGCGCAAAGCGGGAGGTGCACGAGCACTAGGAAGGTGTTAGGGACTTAAGGAAGGGCTCGGCGCCGAGGTCACCGGAGGTGGCCGGCGGCGAAGATAGGCGCGGCGGGCGGATCTCGAAATTTACGCCGGCCGAGCTACGGCTCGCCCTAGGTGATTTAGCGTTGCTTGAGCTACACTAGGGGTCTAGGGACTCACCGGACGGCGCGGTGAGGCGGGGATGCGAAGATGGGTGGCGGCGAGGGCTGCGGCGGTGCGGGGAGCTTCATTGCGGAGGGTCAACTTTGAGCAAAGCCGACCGCGCAGGGTCATCGACATAGCACCGGCCACACCCCAAGGGTGCCCCCGAGCAAGGAATCGAGGATGGGGACTTCTGGGGCTGGGGCGAAAGGGGGTAGTTGCGGCGATTTGGAAATCTGAAATTAGCGCTCCGTTGAAACAACTCGAAATGGAGTGGGGTTAAGCACCACCGAGGTGAGGAGAAGCAGCGAGGAGCAAGGAGGGCCGAGGAACCAGCTGGAGCACTGGGTTCAGGGAGGCTCGCGGGCAACAATGGCGGCGAGGAGATTTGGCGCTCGGGAGCTCCACAAGGGCGTGGGTGCGGGAGAGCTCAAGGGTGTGTAAAGGAGGATAAAGGAGGACAAGGGGGCTTAAGTAGGCACGAGGAGCAAGAGAGCACCGTTGCTCGCCTCGGGTTCCAGCCCCAGCGCTGCGATCGCGCGTGGCGGCGGGGCGATTGAGCGGCGACTAAGCGGGGCGGTGGGTGGCGGGCATTTAATGCGCTGCGCACGGTTGCGAGTCGCCCGGATGGGACAAGTGCGCTGCTGCACCGCTCGTCTCGCCATGGCCAGCGCGCAGCGGGCGAGAGAGACGGCGATGGCGGCCGTCCGATTTGCATCCAACGGCTAACACGCGATCGCGTCGGAACGGCGCGCGCTGGCGTCCACTGTCGGGTAAATCCAGCGGTCGAAACGAGACAGCGGAGTTGTCCGAATGCCTACACGAATGAGGGCCGTCCGATTGAGATCCAACGGTGATAGCCTTCGCTCGCTTTCGCGCGGAGTGCGATTAGTTGGCTCGGATCGAGTCGGTTGGCTCGAGCAGTCGACTTCGCGCCAGAAACAGTGCAAACCGATTAGGTTTTGAATTTTAAAGGCTGAAACTTTGGGGATTTAATTGAGGTATCAAATCAACTCCAAAATTTATGAAATTTTAACTGGAGCTTCCTGACTTAGGATTAACCTTCCATAAAATTTTCAGAGATTTTTGTGCACTGAAATTTTCTCAAGAAATTCAGAAGGTGATTTGAGAGGTTTGACCAAGGTTTGACTTGCCTCTAAAATATTTCAAATAATTTCCAAAAATTATGAAATAATTCAGAGGTGTTACCAAGCAACCCTAGAACCCAGGAAAATTTATTACCAAGGGTTTGACATAAGATTTCACCCAGAAGGTTTTGACTTGGGATGAATGAGGATTTTGATTTTGAATTTCCCAAAATCCTTTACAAGAATTTCAGAAAAGTTCAAAAGCACAAGGATGTAAGAAAAGTTTTAATTTACCCTCAATTTCTTACATTTGAAACACAAGCCAAAATTTGGGATGTTACACATGGAACGATGGCGGAGGCAAGCGGCTCAACGGTAACCGCCGTGACAAGAGAATTTAGGTCCCAAGCTGACCGGCAGTGGACATCAAGGGATGTAGGGTGACCTAGGATGATGGGTTCCATGGAGGTGGTGGGACTGTAAAATGTTCGGGTTCTCTTTGCAAGCGGAGAACGAAAGAGTGGCAACTTCTTATATGGCCATGAGCCCTACAAAGCCAGCAGATGACTGGGTCTCTACACGAGGCTATGTAGTGTGTGTATGATAGGCAACCGTAGCATTTATTCTCTAAGGTCTTAGGTTTTTGCGGGAAAATATGAAGTGTGAGCTTTGGTCTTGGTGGGCATGGCGCTTCAGAAAGGAGGGCTAATTTATAAGACACTAGCTTGGTAATATTTTTGTTGGCTAAGGATGATGGAGTAGGGTTGTTAGGGTTTGCAAAAGTCATTGCATGGTACGCTTGGCTAGATCACGAGAAGATTTCAAGCTTTGTATGGAGCAGTAGCGAGCAAGCATCTGCTGCGGATTTTAGGTGTAACGGCTTCTCCAAATGGGATGAGTGCTATTTCACGCTTAGCATTGGTTGTGAATTTGCAGAGATCTGCTCGAGCCGAGATGCTAGTGAATCATGGTGGGGTGTTGTCTTTGCCTTTCCATTTAGCACAAGCCTTAATGCGGCTTTGTGAGGTGCGGCTTGTCTTCTGCGAGTGTGCGCATGCGTTGGATTAGAAGGTTGATCTGCTCGCTCATTGAATAGACTTGTGTGCGTAGTGTGTTTAAGATGAGTGAGATCGAATACACTCGGTCATAGCAGTCCATGTAGCGATCTCGGCCGCTATGTCGAGGAGACAACTTTGAACTAAAAATTCACGCTCCTATATGCTTGCACTTGGTAAGTCGTTGAGCAACCACAAACCGGAAGAGAGAGAGAGGCGAGCCTTTCCGTGAAATGATGATTCGGAGAGATCATTCTTGCCAAGAGGTGTGTCGAGTATGCTTGTTTGGGTTTATAGGATCGCAAGTTGTGGAAAAGTATTTGGCTAGCATCAAGGATTGAAAGAGCTCCCTTGGCGGTAGGCTTCCCTAGTTTGTTGCCATCTTTGGAGCAAACATGGGTAGAGGAAGAGGAGAAGACATGGCTAAGGAGGCTAACTAGAGAGCATAAGCGAGGAAACAGTGGCGGGGCCAAAACACGAAGAACGCATACGCCCTACTAAATGAAGTAGAAAGAGAAATCAAAGTAGCAACCTGAACGAACCCTACTGGAGAACTAGCTAAGAAAGAGCAAAACGACATGGGGTTGTTACTTATCTGGGACTGCGGAGATGATGTCGATGTGGGCCGGACCCTCTGGCTGCGACATCATCGGGTGTCTGTTGATGCTCTTCTTTAGTGCACGCAAGTGGTGGCGGCTGCCGCCATCTGCACGAGTCGGGTCGAGAAACTTGCCTCAGAAATCGCGTGTGTGGAAAGCACTGCACACGCAATTCGGCATCACGCGGCCACGGCCTAGCCGAACTCCCGCCGCCACGCGTCCACCAGACATAGATGGCGCTGTTGGACTCTCTCTTTCTTGATGGTAGGATCACATCCTGAGTTGCCGTAAAACTTGTTAAACAGGTGTGGTATCGGAGAACTCGATCTCCACTTTAAGTGCATGTAAGGATCTTAACATCTTTAAGCGTCTGTTTGGAACACAGTAATTTCACATGAATTTTACAAAAATATCACAAAAATCAATTTATTTTGGAATATAAAATTTCCGTATTCCAAATGGGATCTAAGTTTTCTCTAGGTGTGTGTATCATGTCCCGTGGTTAAAGACTCCTGTTCAAATCCCACTAACTACAGGTATATGTGATGCATTTTTTTAGAATTTAATGATAATGCATCGAAAATCGTTATTATGAAGCTCAAAAGATCTAAACCATTATTTTATAATTGCAATCCTTTGTAGGATTAGGATCACGCGATTAGGGGCTACTACATACATACAGATTTTTTTTAGAATTTAATGATAATGCACCGAAAATCGTTATTATGAAGTTCAGAAGATCTAAACCATTATTTTATAATTGCAATCCTTTGTAAGATTAGGATCACGCGATTAGGAGCTACTACATACATAGAGACCGCGACCCTGGCAATCTATTGGCCAAAGGCTGACACGGTCAAAATCCGGGTTGCGATCCCGATCAACCTACTTTCACGGAGTTTCGAGCCGACCATGGTCGGATAAACCATGAGATAATTAATAGTACTAAGCTATAGCCCAAAAGCTCAGGGACCGGTCCGCAAAACCCACCGGTTGGTGTGCTAATAATAAAACTCAAACTCGAGGTCAACGCTGCTGTCATTGGCATGCAGGACCGGAACTCACGCGTCCCCAGCGCCCGCGGCAGTGTAAGTAGGCACCTAACAGGTGTAACGGCACGCAAACTCGCAATTCCCCCGCTTGCCGCGGCAACTGCGCGGGGGCCCTGCCGACCGCCGAAGTGCCGAGTGCTGGAACTTGGAGGCCGCCTACGCGTTCCGGACCTTCCGTCCTTGCGTTGCCGCGAAGCCGGCTGCTGTGCCGCGGGCAGCCGGCAGCCGGCCTACCTCGCGACTCGCGGCGGCCGTGATCACCTGTGGCTGTGGGCGTCGGCGTGCATGGGCACGGCACGAATCGCACTTTTCGGAGACGCGGCCCATCGCACGCGTGTTCACCAGCTCCAAGCGCGGGTAAAGCGTGAGCACGGCACGTATGCCTACCGAGTTACAATATGGGGTGCATTAGTAGACTAGATAATAGGTTAAGTTACCTGCAGACGCTGCAGTTAGCTACTTGAGAGCCAAAGCATCGCCGACGTATTTGGTTGATGGTCACATTTTTGCCATTCCTTTTTAATACATCAGTGAGTGACCAGATTAGGGGTCAAAGTTACGGTAAACTTTGAGGGGAAAAATTGTCTGCTACAAGGTGTGTTTGTAGTCTAAAATTTTTGGGTGCACCACACTGTAATAATAAATCGAAGCAATGATTATAAGTCACATGTTTTATCCAGTGGATCAATATTTAATCATACGACACATCTACACAAATTTAATAGTCACAACAATTGATTTAAACTTAAAAAAAAATTAGACGATTTAGAAATAGCAAATCTGCTATAAAAAAAAATACCTAACAACTGTTTTTACAACTAGAGTCGTGAAACATTGAATTCAACGCATGCTCACCGTCCACACCACCAAACTTAGGAACGGCACATGTTCACAAACTTAGGAACGGCACATGTTCACAACAAACACAAGCGTCTTTGCACAAACTTAGGAACGGCACATGTTCACAACAAACACAAGCGTCTTTGCACTTTGCAGTTCAAAAGACAAGAACAGCAAGAAAACTACAGATTACAGACGCATCGTCCTACTTCCTACAGCTCTTCGTCCTACTTCCTACAGCTCTTCCAGGCTCAAAAATTCTCAGTGCGGCTCTGCACTCATATAGCACACACAGTTCTAAGGACAGTGCAGTTACCGCTGTCCTAACTTCCGGCTAGGTGGCCATTATTTCTTTTCTTTTTACCTAAGATGCCAGAAAGAAGCTGAAAAAATGGGGCACTGAAGGGGAAAACACCGTGCAGAAAGAAATGGGGGCGATCCTATCCATTGATAAAGCAGTTGATGGTGAGAATGGACGATAAGCTTGTCAGTGGCAGCGGTCGAAGCAAAACTCCTTCCGGGCACCGCACGAGCAGGTCACGCGCACCACCACCTCCGCACCTCGGCAAGCCGCCGGCCAGGTGGGGCCCTCTCCGGCCACGCTGGACACCTGCACCTCCGCTCCTGTACAAGTGTAGATTTCAGCAAGGCAAAACAATCGTCATTAACTGAATAATGCATAGGTAAAACTGAACAAAATGTCGTCGCAAAAAAAACTGAACAAAATGATCATGTTGAATTAAACATCCGTATGGACCATATCAGTAAACAAAACGTTCAAGCAAATGATGTGGATTTCTGTTCTAATAATGCAACTGATCGGATTAACAGGAACTAGAAAGTGTAAAGGCTTACCCGTTTGCTCGCCCTCTCCACTGAGGATGGCCTCGTGGGCGATGTGACGAACGTGCAGCACGTCCCGGCCGGCGACCGGTGCGGCGAAGACGAGCGAGATGCGTCGCTAGCGGCGAGGATGTCCTTCTTGGCTTCCTACAGCGATCGATGCCGGCCGGCACAATCAGAGGCGCAAAAGGCAAAGAACTTGCAATGAACACGGAAATCAAGAATTGGAAGATGCAGAGGATCGAACAGGAAGGCGGAAGCGTCATGATACCTGCTTGCTCGCCTTCGCCGGCGAAGTGAGGAACGTGCAGCACGGCCTGCCCGTCGACACGGACTGGGTGGCGCGACGGGAGGGCTCGCCGGTGGCCAAGGCTTCCGTCTTGGCGACCTTCCGCGGCGGCAGGGTGATCCGCAGCTGCTCGTCCGACTGACGCTGGCTCCTACGGCGCCGTGACCAGAGTGTGCCTCCCCTGGACTTGCGCACCGGCGACGCCGACGTCCGAGAGGCCGAGAAGACAAACGGCGGCGAGACGAGGCCGCCACCGCCGCTAACCGCGGAGACCGTGGGAGCCAACTCCTTAGACGCCGCGGACACTGGAGAACCTGTGCGCCCGACCGCCGTCTTAGGAGATGCCAAGGACGGGAACGCGCTGATGCCAGTGGTGCCCGCGCGCTGTGGCTCCGGCGAAGCGAAGAACGCAAAGCTGCCGCCATCATTGGAGCCCGTGCGCGCCGGCTTCGGGGAAGCCAATAACTCGAAGGCACCGGTGCCGCTGGAGCCCCTGGTGCCGGGCGACAACGACGGCTGGGGCCAAGACCCCACACCCGCCGCTGGCGGTGGAGCCCATGGGCTTCAGCGGCCGCTCCAGTGAAGCCAAGAAAGCGAAGGCGCCGCTGCCGTTGGAGCCCGCTGGCGTCAACTGCTGCTCCGGCAAAGCGAAGAACGCGAAGCTGCCGCTGCTGCCTCCTCCGTTTCCGCCGGTAGTCGCCAGCGCCGACGAGAAAACGCTGGCGGTGCACCCCGTGCTGGCCGCCGGGGAAGGCGCCGACGCGGGGGCGGAGAAGGGGGGCAGCTCGAGCAGCATCTTCTTGCGCGGGGAGTAGGCCGGGAGGAGGCAGCGGCGCTTGCGGCTGGCGGAACAGGGCGCAGAGAAGGCGACCGCCGACTGGGCGGCCTCGATGCGGAGCTCGGCGAGGTGGTGCGGCTGCGGCGTGCGGAAGAAGGGCGGGCAACCTCCATGGTTGGCGCCCGTGCGCGCGCGGTTCTTGGATTCTTGGGTTGTTGACTTAAGTCTCGTGGCCTGGACCGCAAGAGACGGTTGGTTAGTTAGCACTTAGCAAAAGCAAATGCTTGGGTTTGCTTTAATACCGTTGTGAAATGAAGAATCAAGAAAGCCCGAAAGAATTGAAAGATTCGTGCGTCCGATGGTGAGTTGTTCCGGAAAAAAAAGGTGTGGATGTTTTAGTATTAATCTTATAAAATAAATACTGCAACACTATGATCGTTACGTAAGAGAGGATATGGAATTTTTAGATTGATTACAGGTCTTCACGGAGAGAATAACAACACAACTCTTGTGTTCTTGTATTGAATATATTTACAGGAATAAAAAAAGCACCAAAATTAAGACTAATGACTTCTGTCTTCTTGTTCACGTCTTCGTGTGTTGTCTTGTCCCTCGATCCACGGGCGTTGCTCTTTATATAGCTTCTGAATGAGTGACAGTTGTTATGAGCCAGTAGGCACCTTAACGATTGATTGATTGCACACGTTAATAGAGTTTATTGTCTGAGAGATATGCTCACACGTTCGTCATGCGATTCGCCAAAGACAGAGAATTACGTGCAGTTATGTCAGAGACAAATGATACGTGTATAACTACCGCGCGTAAATGAGCGCGGTATACAAAGTCCCTAGTCGATTGAGTCTACATGTCTGTGGGTTCTATCGACTATAGAGTGATCGTAATTGATTTGATCGTAGAAAGTCTTACAATCATAAAGTGGTCGTAATAGACCTTACGACTATAGGATGGTCGTAGCAGACCTTACAACCATGAAGTAGTTGTAATCTTACTTTGTCATTGTAGACTAATGACAAGGGGAACCTCTAATGGTTGTTTAAGGATATCATTATCTATAATAAGTATTATTTCATTAATTAAGGATTATTGAATCCTCGTTAGAGGGCGAAGCAATCTGTTGTGAATGCTTGCTGATGAGGGAATGACGGTATAATCTGTTTGTGATGTTGTGAGTGCTTTGAGAGAGTCCTTTTTAGTTGTTTGGGTAAAAAAATTTCTTTGGGGTAGTCATGTTTGTAATGGTGGGTTTTTATAAGAAATAGTTCAATTTTGATAGGATGAAGAAAATTTTTCACGCTCCAAACGGGCCTTAAGAATGTAATAAACAAGTAGAATTTTCAACACTTCAAGTAAAGGGATAATAAAGTTAGAAAATTGCACAATTTACATTATTACAAATAAATACCCATGACTATAGGAAAAAGTTTATGTGTGCCAATCTTCTGGTATCCATAAACATAAAACTTATATAGTTTCTTGGTACCAAAATACTTCTGACTTTTTCCATACCTTTATGGGTCTCAAAAACATTTTTCTTATATTGTGTGGCTAACATCTAAAAAACTTTTCATCTATTATGTGCTAAACACATTTAATCCTCGCCAACCATTTCCATATTGTGTAATGCTAAACCCTTGGTTCCTTGAACGGATGACTAAGTTTTGTATGACAGGATGAAGTTATATGGATCTCCTCCTATTTTTATATCTCCGTATAAACTCCCAATTATCAGCGTGTATTCCATGTAAAATGTCGTTATCATTTGTGCCAGGAAAAGCAATCATGTTCAATTTAAACAACCACAAATATTACTATGTGGAACTTGACTCCGATATGTACACTAATTAGTAACTTCATAGTCATTTGATTCAAATACGTTGAAAGTAAACATGTAATAGCGTTAAATTGCCATATTGTCCATTAGTTGAATGGCAATCTCATATGAACCATTCATTTTCCTTACTCTAATCATTTAGATTTATGCCAAGACTCATACAACATCTACAATAGTCCATATCACTTGTTACTAAATAGATGAACATATCGACATTTAGGTGATGTAAAAAAGAAATAATGATGAGAGAAGATGAGCTTGTTTCTAGATGAAGAAACCAGCAAATTGTTGATATTAAGACATAGAAAATAACAAAATAGCTATTGGAGACTTGCTTGTTACCTAAAAACTTGTTTTGTGGGTAGCAATTAAAGTCTTAGATACAAACTCAAGAAACAATCAATTAGAAAGCTTATTTCTTTTTATTAGATTAAGTATCATCTCTCCTCTTAGTAATTTAAAGAAACAATATGTAGATGCTCTCTTGACACATATGAGAACAACATATTAAAGAGCTAAGGAACAAAATACAAAAAAGAATTACACGACTTCCCGTAGACAACTTAGAAGGCAGTAACATTAAACCCACTTGTGCAAATTCATACCTATTTCACATAGATCCCCAAAACTCAATATAATATCACTAAAGTAAGTTCACAAAAACAAGTCATTTTGGAATACGTGTAATCAAACTTTGGCTACGATATTTTTTAAATATTAGATTAGATATATGAAAATCATGTGATTAGATTGTCTTGGAAAGTATTTTCATAATATTATAATTTTGTTGATTTTATAAATAATTATAATAATAATTAGTGGTTGAAGTTGTATTTTAGAGAATGTATCAATATAAAAAAAAACATTTATTTTTATGAAGCGAAGGGAGCCCTTATGTGACTTAGGTACTCCACTCCGGTCACATAAGAAGATTTATTATGAATTAGTTAGTTGCGAGAATGGAGCTTGAAACACAAACGAAGAGATGGGTTAGCTACAATTTCAGCGTCGTCGGTCCATTAGCTAGCCCAAACCGAAAGTGCCATCCGAAAGACGATTTTATTTTGCCCTCCGCTGTTCTGTCGACGCCCACCATTACCACCACCATCTTCCGCTCTTCCCCCATCTCCTCTCGCTCGCTTGTCCCGACCTAGGGTTTCGCCTCCGTCTGCACCGTCCCCAGCCTTCGCCTCAGATCCCGCCGCCGGCGACCCCCGATCCTCCTCCGTCGCCACCCGCCGATCCCGCTGAGCTCCGATTCGCCCCCTCCGGCCGCATCGCATCGCATCGCCTCGTGCTCCAGCGTCTGGACGCGCGGGGGCAGATCTAGGGTTTGGGGCCCCGCTTGGTGCATGAGAAGGGCACTGGTGTCTGGACGGCATGGAGGTGGAGGCGGCGAGGAGGGACGCGGCGGCACTGGACCCGGAGCTGCTGCAGCTGCCGGAGCTCGCGCCGGGCGCGCTCCGGGAGAACTCAAGCATAGCGGAAGCGCTCTACTCGCAGTGGCTCGCGTTTCCCGAGACGTCCAAGCTGGTAGCCTCTCGCGCCCTCTCGTCTTCGTGTGTTACTCTGGAATTGTTCCTAGATTGGCGCGGTTCGTGCCTAGATTTTGCGTGGTTTGTGTGATCTCGTGTTGGAACTCGTGAGAAATGTCGTTTGGAATGCTTGGCTTGGTGGCGTTTTGTACTGCGGTGCGTCTGTAGTGGTTTAGATTGTTGTGTTCGTATTGCACTTGCGAGCTTGTGCTGGGGATGCAATACGATGGTGAGGTTTGGTAGATCAAAGGGTAAGGTCCTCTGGGAGTCTTTGAATGTAGTGAATTTTACGGAAATATGTACGTTGCTTGTTCTGCTCGTCTGTTGCCTGTTTAATGGCTTGGATTGTCTTTGTTCGTACATAATTTTGCATATGTCTGTGATCTTGTGTTTGGAACTCACCAAGGTGTAACTGGGTAGTTGAGCACGTGCTCTGTAGTTTAGTGACTTTGGAAGGTTGGAGTGCCCCTTGCTAGCTGATTACTTGGTCTAGTTTAGTTATTTTGTTGATTTAAGATAGAAGAATCTTATATGAATAAAGATGTAGTGTGTGTCCAGGAGTCTATGAACTAGTTTTGGTTTGTTTAAACTGTTGTGTTTACTGATAGTTTTTTTGGGTTGAGATTTGGCCTTATGGGTTAGTTTCATTGTTTGTTCATAAATATAGGGAATGAAATGTTGATATTATAACTAAGTGTTGTGTGGGTTTTGCAGAATATCAGATTTTAGGAGATGTATTGCATTGATGCTGTACAGAGATCTGAGTAGTGCTGTCAAAGCTTCGGTTTGTGATACAACTATGCTTTGCATTTTATGAGCCAAATATGCGAGTTGAAAATGAAAACATTTACATTTTCGTTGAGGTCATTTTGCAGTGGTATACTGTGCTAGAAAACTAGCTTAAACTAGCAGCTTTCCTGTCTTTGGGTTACTTTAGATTGTGGTGTTCATAAGTTAGTATTTGTTTTTGCCAAGCACTTACTATAAGTACTTGAATGGAGTGGCATTCTCAATGCACAGGCATGCGGCTAGGATATTGATACTAAAGTTTGCTAATCTTTCTCCTTTGTGTATTTTGAAGCTAGTACATTTTGCTGTTGCAATTTATGTGATGCTGAATGCCTTTTCAAGTGAGAGATCTGAACTGTTACTTGTTGATATGCATATTTTTTGAGTGCTCGTTGGTTGCTGAAATTTAGGCACACCTGGCATATATAATAACCTTATTGATTTTTCAAGGGAATATCTGCAGATGGTAATTAAGGCGTCGTTTAGGAGACACTTAGGCGTTGCCTAAGCGGTAAGGCGTCGCCCCCGCCTTGCTGTCGCTTCTCGCCTTGCCGCCGCCTGTGTGGCGTTGGAGAGCCAAATCCGGGCGGGAGGCGGAGCAGAGGAGGCCCTGTGCGCCGGATCCGAGCGGGAGAGACCTCGGGGAGCCGGAGCCGGGCAGGAGAGGGGGGGGGGGGAGGCCTAGTGGCACGTCGGGGGAGCAGGGGAGGCCTCCCCCTCCCTCCCAACCTTCCCCTCGGAGGGGAGAGCTCTTGGCGAGGATCTGCGCCGGCGGGGTAGGGAAGGGGAGGAGGACGGGAAGGTCAAGGATCTACGCCGGCGGGGTAGGGAAGGGGAGGAGGACGGGAAGGTCAAGGATCTACGCCGTCGGGTAGGGAAGGGGAGGAGGACGGGAAGGGCGAGGATCTGTGCAGCCGCCAGGGTAGGGAAGGGGAGGAGGACGGGAGAGGAGAGAATGCGCCGCCAGGGATGCGAAAGAGAGGAGAATCTCACTCGTGTTAGTCTTCAGGCTTTGATATATAGAGGGTTGAGGTCCTCATGCGTGCACAGCTTGGGCTTGGGCCGGAATGCGTGATGGGCTGCTGGACTTGAGGTTCGTTTTTTTTCTTTTTCTTTTTTGCTTTCTCTTCTCTTTTGTTCTGCCCTTCTTCTTCCACACTCTTCCGCTCTTCTTCTTCTTCCACACCTCCGGATCTTCCTCCGCCCGTAGCGCCTTAAGAGTGTGTAAGGTGTTGCCTCGCCTCGTGCCTTAGCGCAAAGGTGTGAGGGGTGGGTCACCTTGCCTCGCCTTACCTTAATAACCATGATCTGCAGCCATGCAACAATAGACTATATAACTCTAAGTGGTGCTATCACAACACTAGTTTCTTTATCTAATAGCATTTCCAGGAGTGGAAGTATATTGAATATCAAACCTTTACCTGCAGGTTGCTATGTTTTGGTTTCTTTTGTTGATCCGTTTGCCCATAAGATTGTGTTCATGCTAGGAAATAAGGATGTCCAGTTGCAGATAGAAGAGAGTGGCTTTAAGGTTGTCGAGAGGACATGTACTTTGCTGTTGAAAGTTGTGTATGTATTTTGTAAAGGCATGATACCTTAAGAGAAAAAAAAAAACTTATGTCGACAGTATCATGCATGATGTTACTTGCAGTAGTGTTATCAAGGGCTCAAGGCTTTATCACTTCAGTGTTACCTGTTTTTCTTAAGGAAAAATTGGTCCTATGATGCTAGTAGTAGTATTTCTTCTAGTTTTGCTTCTCTTTGTTATTTTGCGTGTTCTCTTTCTTGAGTACTGATAATGGTAGTGTTATACATGTACTGGGTGATAGTTTTCATGTGTGATTATTTTTCTGGAGGTAGAGCAAGCTTGGTTTCAAAAAGGGATATGGATATATATGTGCAGGGCTGGCTTGTTGTGTGTTGTATTTCAGGCATTGGATGGTATATAGTACCCAAGTGGATGTTTGAAATTTATTTTGGCTTCATACTGTAAATAGTGTGTGCTTGAAATAGCTCAAACTTCTAGGAATTTTGGAACAGCTGTTGATGTTCGCGTGATATTTGACTGGTTGTGTACTTGCATAGGCAAATGTAGTCTTGAGTAGAATAAACTGAAGTACTGAACTTAGATTAATTCAACAGAAGTTTTTTCTAAGTCATACAAGACGCCAGTCCAATACAACAACAACAACAAAGCCGTTGATCCCAAACAAGTTGGGGTAGGTTAGGAATGAAACCTCCTCAAAATCAAAGAGACGAGAGTCTTGCAAATAAAAATAAAACTAAAAATATAATAATAATAATAATAATAATAATGATAATAATAATAATAATACCTACAAGGCTAAAAAGATGCCAGTCCAATCTTGCAACAAATATAGCATGGTGGTTAAACCGTCAAAATGGCTAAATGATATATCAAGTAGTGCAACTTTACTTGGAACCATGAGGACAACCATGAGTTTTCTTTTCCTGGCTTCAAGTTACTTTGGACTATTACCTATCTGGTGGTACATACATTGCAATTGTAACTGAATGACTACTGCTGTTGCCTTCTATCTGATGTGTAAAGATAAGCATAATCATTGTTAGTAAAATTTGTTTAATGCATCAGAATTTGGTGAAGTATACATGAAAAATGGAATGCAGTATTTATCTCTTCTTGGTGTATAATTTTTTTAATGCTGCTTTCATGGATACTCCTAGATACCTGTTCAAGTGACAACATGAACTTTCGTAAACTTTTCTTTCCCTCATTGTCAATGGTTGGAGTTCTCTTTCTTTCTGCATATCTGATTCTACAGAGAGGGATGTTATTGTTTTTATGTTCACGTTGTTTTATGTACTGGTCATATACATTTTCAGCGATGATTATTCATCTTGAAGTACAATGTTTGGATTTTTCTACATGTTTTTAAATTATTAGCAGTGCATGTAAAATATATAGGTTCCATATGGATGAAACCATGCAAGAGGATGCCAGAGTGGCATGGTATTTTGAAATTTGTGCTGCGGCTCCACCGTAGGAATTCAGATTACGCAGCACATTGTTGCATACCTTCATGTTAAAGTGAGCATTGTGCCAAGTTTTGGAAAGTCAAACTGCATAGGAAATTGTTGTGTGAAGAACATCAATAAATTTTTTCTACAGTGTGTTCCTTCGGGATGTATCATTTCTTACTAAATTTAGTTTTCTTGGCTGCTAGGTGAAGTCTTTGATTGAAGATGCAAAAGCCGGTGCTACACTGAATGTTTCTGGGAGCTCTGGTAGCACAAATGCCGCATCAAGTAGTTCGTTGCCGTCAATGTTTCCTGCTGGTAGTGCTCCTCCACTTTCTCCTAGGAGCACTGCTGGTTCTCCCCGTGTTATGAGACGAGGATCTGGAGCTGGACCATCATCCTTGGGATCTCCATTAAAATTAGTTAGTGAACCAGTGAGAGAGGTCATACCTCAGGTAACTCTCTTCTGTGCTTGCAGTTATTATTACACTATTTATTTCTATGATCATTGTTTGAACATCTTTTTTTGTTAGACTTAGTTCTTGTATTCAATGCGTTCACAGTTTTACTTCAAAAATGGGTGCCCTCCTCCGAAAGATTTGAGGGAGCAATGCTTATCTAGAATAGATCATCTCTTTTTTGCTGGGGAGGGACTCCAGATTCAAGGTGAATGTTTTGAGATTTCATTTTTTGATTTTCCGCATTAAATGAATTCTTAAATTTGAATATTTTATTTGTCCATATCAGAATTCAGATCAGTCACAAAAGATATATGCAAGCTACCGTCATTCTTCTCCAGTGTTCTCTTCAAGAAGATTGACGCTGGATGCTCTGGGACTGTAACAAGGTATGGTCTATGGTGTTCATTTCAATATCTGAATCAAGGTCTATAGTGATGTGTTTTTAAAGATCTGGAATCTTAGTTGTTCCGTCAGCTTAGCATGTAAACTTCACCATATTCAACATTTTAGTCGATGCACGAGTTCATTGTTGACCATTTGTATGGCATAATTGTTTAATAGGCCATGGGTTATTCAAGTACTAAAATCTTTGAGATACTTGGGAGACTGCCTCGTAGTGAAATCAATATCTGATTTGTTGATTTTGCTTTACTCATGCGAGTCTTTGAAGTTGAATCCTGTTAGTCTCATGGTTAGATCCTTCATTTCACAACTGGTTTTTGGAACCTGTTGGTACCTGCTAGTGGGAGGTACATCCCTCCAGAATGGGATGTTATTCTGCTTGTTTAAACATATTATACAGACCATTGATTGTACAAGGTGCAGCAAATGCAATACCTTGAGAAGTAGTACCATCAGACAGGCCAGAACCAAGCAGAAACTGTTAATTCATTTTTTGCAACCTTGCTTCTTACGCAGTGATCAATCAATGTGAGCTTTGTTGAACCCTTCATTTGTAACTGTTAATCTTATGCTCGAGTAGTTGAGTGTGCTTAGGCACCGTTTTCTTCTTAAGTACCCAGGATGCATGTTTTTTTAATTATTTTGCTGGGTTTGTTCATTTGTAATATTAAACTGCTGAAGCTTATCTTTCCTGGACTAGGGTGTCAGGTCTCATTGATCATACCCCCTAGCTTTGATGATAACATTTAATATAACACAACATATGCAGTGTTTCATGGGTATTTAACAAATGTTGAAGAACAGCGTGTATTATTTTCTCTAGCCTCCTTTTCATGGTTAGATCATTTGATGTAACTCTGTCAGATCACAAATTTGCTTCTGTGTCAGGTGTTTTCTTCTTTTTGAAGTCATGCAAAAGTTATTTCAGTCCTTTCCTTTTGTGTCCTGATTATTTACCCACAACATTATAACTATATTTCAGATTTGACATTGGTAAAATTTGACTCTCTGTCTTTAAACTCAGGGATGCGTTTGTTGATTACTGGATCAATGACAATAAGATTACAATGGATACAGCTAGCCAGATATTTGAGATATTAAGAAAGCCGGGTTACAACTATCTCACTCAGGTTAGCTTTTCTTTCCTCTGGCTGTTCTCAGTACTCAACACAAGTATATGATGTTGGTTTTCTATGTACTGTTCTTTTTCTTCGATAGGAGCACTAATTCTCCATAATTTGTACAGGAGGACTTAAAGCCTGTCCTAAAGGAACTCTTGGCAACTCACCCTGGCTTAGAGTTCTTACAAGGCACTCCCGAGTTTCAG
Organism: Ampelocalamus luodianensis; assembly: GCA_036346255.1. Lineage (NCBI taxonomy): Eukaryota > Viridiplantae > Streptophyta > Magnoliopsida > Poales > Poaceae > Ampelocalamus > Ampelocalamus luodianensis. Next base: position 41,177,719 of record CM070635.1, on the reverse strand, counting down.
GACAGATATGGTAATTTCTGTTATCCAAGTGACTTGTAGCTAGCACTAGCAGCACTATTCTTCATATCAATGTGTACCTCAGCTGTGCCTTTTGAATCTCTTGTTCTTTTGAAAACAATATTGCTTGCAGTTTGATATATAATGAAAATAAATAATCCCTCCAGCCCAAAATAGAAATTAGTTTAGCAAAGTGGTTTTAGTTTGCAAATACTTGTCATTTTGTTCTTTTCTAGGCAACCTTTTCCTCCTAATATCCTTTCTCATTCCGTATTGGTAACAGTGTAAGAAGATGGATGTATAATTTATTAATAGGGGCAGCATATGTCAAAGAAATTAGGCATACTTCATTGTTCTGTTTGCATACAGCTAAAATGAGAATTAAAGTGTTCCGGAGGGAGTAGTAGGGAAGTCTCGTACCTGATGGTATAGTGGCATCCTTACGCGTGCTTATTAGAAATTTAGAACTGAATGGCATTTTTGCTAAATCAAGACATGTTTCATATGAATATATGAATTCTAATATGTTTCGTTCGTTGTTTTGCAATAAACTTGTCTGTATCATTAAGACCTTGTATCAACAATCTTGCTGACAAATATTAAGTTTTTTTAAGATCTTGTAATGTGGCTGTCATCCTCCGCTATAGATGTCTATCCTGTAAGGGCAGATTGGCTTTCCCATCGTGATTCTTGTGTTAAACATTTATAATTAAGGAATAAGTCCAGTTTACTCCCTCCAAACTATCAGAAAAGTCTGGTTTCCCTCCTAAACAACAAAATCGGTTATTTAACCCCCTAAACTTGTGAAATCCGGTCACTTAACACCTTTAGGCGGTTTGACTAGCCGGTTTTGCATACGTGGCATGGTTTTGCCCACGTGACACCCACATCACCCATCTTGTTCCCTCCCGTTCTTTCTCTTCTTTCTCCTCCCATCTTCTTCACCGTGCCTCCTATACTGTAGGGGTGAAAACGGATCGGAAACGGACGGATAATGACTATACCATATTTGTTTTCACATTTTTTTCCCGGATCCGGATACGGATCCGGATACCTCGGATACGAATACGGATGCGAATAATATCGGAAACGAATACGGAGCGAATACGAATCGAAACGAATACGGTCACGGATATTTTTTCGGAACATTAAAACCCCTTAAATTGTATGTCAGAAATTAACGAAAACATATAACTAATTTGTTTGATGCAAATATTCATGAATTGTTCATATTTTCAGCAACCGCACATAACATGGGCACTAGCAAAGTGCATTAATTAGTTCGTCACAAACATGAAACATAACACTTGGTGTACTACATTTAGCTTATAAGTCATAACTCACAAATCAACATACATAAAACTTAGTTCATTACATACATAAAACATAGTTCACACTTAGATTATCACAGTTCAATAATACTAAGAATCCAAAAGTTCATTCACTTGGGCAATCAAAACTCAAAAGGTCATTCATCCATATCCTCCAACACGTCCTCCTCCAAATCATCCATATCCTCGTGCTCCTGCAACTACAAGTTGTAGTTCAATGAGTATTATTTATCAAGGTGACATTAAATTAAACCAATAAGCTAGATAGTTAGGTAAAAAATAGCAAACCGTTGCCAAGCTTGCAAAGCATCGCTCAATGCCCTCCATGTCCATCTCAGTGAGGATAGATCCACCAATATCTCCACCTTCATGTGAAAAAGATTAATTATGCTAAAAATTTTGCTCACATACTACACATAAACCAATCAAACATAAGTGTAGAACTCAATATTACCTTTTCGAGACGCTGCAGTCCAATCTTTGGTACAAATCAAAGCTTGCGACTTGAGGATCAAGACGATGCGAAATGGATCGACAACACGACCACCAAAGACTAAAAGTCGACTCAAGCAACGATCGACACTTGAATAGATAAAACATCACGTGCAAGTCGGAGAGAATAGGAAGCTCGAGTTGCTTGAGCTTCCACCATGACAAAACATCAAATAAGACTTTGCCTTTTGTTTTCCATTCCACTAGTGGTTGTTCCATGTACACTTCAACTCGGTTTGGTACCTTGACCTCAAACGCTCTTGCCATGCAAGAACCTTTCAAGATCTGCATCAAGCTCATCATCACTCCCCTCATCCTCAACCTCGACACGAGTCTCACCGGTCAAATCAACTTCATTCCTTGGCACCAATGCACCGGCAACTGGATCATTTGTAGCAGTGGAAGGTGGTTGTGGTGGTTGTGTCACCAAACAAGCGAGAGATGTATTGCTTACACTTGCACTGCTACTTCCAGTTGTAGATTCCATCACAAATCTAGCACAAGATAATGGAGGGAATACATAAGATATCAATGAATCATGCATATTCTACAAACTACGAAGATGATCTAAATATGTGTATTAATCAACAACAGAACATTCAATCATAGAAGGACTAGCATCATAAAGGAAAATAAGAATGACTAGCATCATAGAAGGACTAGCATCCAATTAGTTTGATTCATCGCCAACAATAGGAGTTCACGCCAACAATAGTTTGATTCATCGCCAACATTAAAAGAATGGAATTTAATTAGCTAGCAATAGGAGTTCAATCCATTGATTCATTGCCTCATTGGCCATTGGTTCTTTGATTCATCGCCAACAACAGGAGCTAGCACTCCATTAGTAGGTACTACAAATCTACAATAAGCATGGATCATAAACACATATGAAATTCAATCCATTGATTCATTGCCTCATTGGCACGCCATTGGTTCTTTGATTCATCGCCAACAACAATGAGCTAACACTAGCCACTAGGAGCTCAATCCATTCATTCACCGATCATCATTCATTGCCTCGCTAATCAAGATCCTTGCCTTGGGGCCGGGAGAGTCTTGAGAGTCTTGCTCGAGCGGTCGGGCGATGAGGACTAAGGAGCCGCGAGGCGCGGAGGTCTTCTTGGCGGGCCGGTGAGGAGCCGCAGCGGAGGTCTTTGAGGCTGCTGGGGCGAGCGAGATGGCGCGGCGAGTGTCCACGCCGGTGGGAGGCGGCGGCGCGGCGCCATCGATTAGGCGCGTCGTCAAGCGCGCAGACAGTACTCACGGTGCCAGCGGGCGAGCCGGCGGCAAGCGAAGTTCAACTCAGTACACCTCCACCTCGGCTACGGATCCTCGGCGTCGGCGCGTACTCTGCGCCGCGGCGCGACCACACCTTCGACATGCGCAGCGACCGAGGCCGGCGGCGAGGCGAAGGCTCGAGGACCGAGGATGGCCGATCCGCCGATGGGCGAGATGGCCGCAGAGCGGCGGGCGTGGCGAGTGGCGCCGTGGCATGGCGGCGAGTGAGGCGGCGCCACCACCGACAATCGAAGGCTGCGGTCTAGGGTTGGGAGTATTGTTCGTGTTTTGGAGAGAGAAGTGGAGATAGCAAGATAGATAGGGAGTTGTGGCGGTTGGGCTCATGGTCTGGCACTTGGAAGTTGGGCGGTTGGACAACAGCCAAATTTCGGATATCCGGATTAGGCTTATCCGGATAATCCGTTTCGTATTCGTTCACGGATACCATGGCTACCATATTCGTTTCCGTTTCGGAAAAAATCCGATTCCGTTTCAAGCGAAAAATCCGAAAAAAATCCGATCCGAGATGTTCCGAATCCGTTTTCGTCCGGATCGGTCGGAAACTATCCGATCCGTTTTCACCCCTACTATACTGGGCCGAGCTCTGCCACTACGAATTTCGATCCAGCCTTCGTCGGAGTCCCAGTCCGGCAACGCCAAGCGAGAGCAAGCCATTGCTCTGATCCTTCCGACCGGGCTGTTCGACATGTCGTCGGCCTTGTTGTCGGTCTCCGACTCCCACAATGCCGCGTCCAGTGTGCTTGTCGGAGACACCCATGTAGCCTTCACCTCTTCTTTGTTGAATACTCATGACATTGCCACGAATGGGTGCTCTAAGAGCTGCACCACCGTGGAACGATCGCGGGCGCATCTTTGCAAGCACCGGTCCAAGAACGGCGGCAGGGCCCTACTCCTCCCGACGCGCGACCTTGGGCGCCATGAACGCCGGCGTCGCCGAACACCTGCTGCGAGTCGCCCGCCGCCCTCGCGTACCCGAAGTCCGCGAGCTTGGCCCGCCCATCAGCGCCGACCACTACATTGGCCCCCTTGACGTCGCTGTGCACGACGAGCCTCCCTTGGATGTACTCCGACCCTCCGGCCGTCCGCCGCATACGCCCGACGGCACCCTCCGGCGGCCGTTCTGCCCGCCACGTCGGGCGACCCGCCACGCGAACTCGAGCGGTGGTGCTCGCGCGTGACGCTCCTCCGCCGCGTGGCGAACCGAACCCCAGCTCGAAACTTGGCGCCAACGTCTCGCGCGGCGCCTCATCCGTCGGCGCCTGCGGCTCTCGCGGCACCTCATCCCCGTCAACGCCTCGCGGCTCCTCGGCGGCACGTTCCTCGCCGCGCATCGCGCCACCATCGCCTGGGATCCTCGCGTTCTTTGGAGAAGATCCGGCGTCGCCACCCTCACCGCCTCTCCTGCTGGCTCGCCGCCGCGCTGCGCCTTTGCAACGACTGGGTGGAGAAGCCCCCGCGGAGCGCGACGGGGGAGGCGTAGAGCATGCGGCCGGCGACGGCGGTGGGGACGGGGAGGTCGCGGGGGAGCCATCGCCTGTGCCGGCGACAGGAGGATCTTGGGAGGAGATGGAGGTGGTGGCGTTGGGGTCGGAATGGAGAGAAGAATGGGGAAGAAAGAGCCTGGAATGGGGAAGAATGGGGAACCGAGAGCACATTCATATTGGAATAGGGAGGAGAGAGAAAAAAGTGGACACGTTGCATGCTGATTTGGACAAAAGTGGCCACGTTGCATGCTGATTTGGACAAAAGTGGCCACGTCAGCAAAACCACTAATTGAAACCGGCCTGAGGGGTTAAATGACTGGATTTCGCAAGTTTAGGGGGTTAAATAACCGGTTTTGTAGTGGAGAAACCTGACTTTTACGATAGTTGGAGGAGTAAAGCGGACTTATTCCTATAATTAATGATGGTATATCTAATAGATGGTTATTAAGTCGTCGACTAGTCGACTAGTCGCCAAAGGACGACCGACTCGACTTGCACCGGCAAGTCGGGCGACTGGTCGACTTGCCGGTCGACTAGTCGACCAGCCGGAGGCAAGTCGGGCGACTGGGACGTGGGGCCGGACTGTCAGGGGCAGTGGCAAAGAGGCAAGAGGGGGGAGTGAGGGCAGTCGCGGCGTCGCCTAAGGCGGTCAGGAGCTCACCGCCACGCCGTCACCTTATGAGCGGAAGAGGGGGGAAGAAGCCAGATAAAAGGTGAATAGAGGCGGCGGCGCACCGATCTTGGGTCAAGGGCAGCAGATCTGATGCTGAAGCCACCTATTCGTCACCGCCGCCGGCTTGTTGTCGCGGAACCCACGCCGCTGCTGTCGAATCTCGGCTTATCGCTGTCGGATCTGGCTCAAGATCGCCGCCGCCGCTGCTGTCACCGCTCGCCGTAGCCGTGTCCTTCTCTGCGTCGGTGACCAGCGAGCAGCGAGATCGAGCTTCGACTGCAGTGGCTGGTGCCCCACTCCTCCCCTCTGGCTTGCTCTTGCTCTGGCGGCGGTGTGGTTGGCAGCTGGCTGTTTAGGGCACACAGAGCAGGGTGAGGTGGCTTAAGTTGTTGGGTTTTGTGGGCTGGGTGGCCTAGTGGGCTCTGGTGCCCCACTCCTCCCCTCTGACTTGCTCTTTTTTCTTTTTTTCTTCTTCACTAATCTCCCTCGGCTGCTCTACTCATATGAACAGTACCTGTCGACTAGTCAGTCGACTAGTCGGCAAGTCGGTCACTACAAGAGTAGTGTCGACTTGCCGACTTAATAACCTTGATCTAATAAAGATTCTCTTGTTTGATTGTTTCCCTTAAGAATCAATGTACTGATTTTCTTCTCTTGTCTCATTCATATGCTAATCATTTCTTAATGTATTTTTCAGCGGAGACTGTAATATACAGGATCTTTTACTCCATAAATAGATCTGGAAATGGTCATCTTACCCTCAGAGAGCTAAAACGTGGGAACTTAATTGCTGCAATGCAGCAACTGGATGAGGAAGAGGATATCAACAAAGTGTTGAGGTAATTAATGTGTAGAATTGTTAACAAATTTACTTATTGCCCAAGATTTCTCAGCAGAATGGTGGTTTCCATTATAATATTACTATTTACAATGCTTTAATTTGTTACATGTGTTTTTGGTCTGAGTGTTCTCACTTACATGGGGTCATGATGACTCCCAGAAATTACTTAGGTTCAAATTAGGTTTTCTTTATGTGGAAACTGAAAATTTTTACATGCTTTTTTCGAAAGATTTATTATTTTTGTCATGTATGATGCAGATATTTCTCATATGAGCACTTTTATGTGATCTACTGCAAATTTTGGGAGCTGGACACAGATCATGATTTTTTGATTGATAAAGAGAACCTTATCAGATACGGAAATCATTCTTTGACCTACAGAATAGTTGATAGAATCTTTTCACAGGTTAGTCTGTTCCTATTTTGTATTGAGAACTGTGATTCTAGTTTGCCTAAATGTTATTTTTTGTGTTATATTGGTGGTTCTACTTTTACCTAGGTCCCAAGGAAATTCACAAGCATGACAGAAGGAAAAATGGGTTATGAAGATTTTGTTTACTTTATTTTGTCAGAGGAAGACAAATCATCCGAGCTTAGCCTTGAATACTGGTAATTGTTTTTTCCCAGTCTGAATAATTGTCTTCTATATGCATTTGTACCTTCTGTCTTCAAGTGGCTTTAACAAGAAAGCAATTCCATTCTTTTAATTTATAATATAAATGTGGGGTGGTCCCTGCTCTTGATCTGTTTTATCTCTAGGCATTGATGACAAACTGGTGAACTCCCAACAGTTTTTAAAGGGATTTGTTCTTCCGAGTGGCATGTGATTATTTTTCATAATTTTACATGGCGGAATGTTGCTCAAAGTTTCCAAACATGACTGTAGCTACTTTTAACTGGTCCAGGAAGGCAGGGTGGTTGCGTTCTTATATGAGTTGCAGCCTACATTAGCTTATTATATATATGTTATAGCATAGTCTGTAACTCATTGTAGTTTGTGATGGAATATGTTCCTCTATTTATTGAAGGAATGTCAACATTTTTACAGGTTTAAGTGCATTGATCTTGATGGTAATGGTATTTTAACTACCAATGAGATGCAATTTTTCTACGAGGAGCAGTTGCATCGTATGGAGTGCATGGCACAGGAACCTGTGCTTTTTGAGGACATATTATGCCAGATGATTGATATGATTGGACCAGAGGTAGAATCTTGGGTATAATTCTAATGAATTTTGAACAATGTAATCCCAAAGGAAATGTGGAGGAATGAATTGCACAGTTTCCTGTAAAATTCCTGCTCCAAACAGGCCCTTAAACAGAATTTGATAAAGCTTTTCCTTTCTGCAGAATGAGTGCTATTTTACACTGCGGGACTTGAAGCGTTGTAAACTCTCAGGAAATATATTCAATATCCTATTCAATCTCAACAAATTTATGGCATTTGAAACTCGTGATCCATTCCTCATTCGCCAGGTGATTGAAACTTGCCATAAAGTTGTGAATCCGCTGCCAGATTATCTAGTTAACAAGTTGGGTATTTTTTTTTAATTGCAGGAACGTGAAAATCCAACTCTAACTGAGTGGGATCGGTTCGCACATAGGGAATATATTAGGTTGTCCATGGAAGAAGATGGTGAGGATGCTTCAAATGGAAGTGGTGATGTGTGGGATGAATCACTAGAAGCTCCATTTTGAATCATGTGATGTGAGTGTTACTATCTTCTGTTGTTGGATAAACTTACAGAACTTGAGAAAATAGCTAACTATACCATGAGCAATGATCAAAATTGATCAGAATTTGGAATTTTTTATTTTATTGATATTGGTTAAGAAAATTTCAATCTAACAAATATATGCACACTATCACGTTATTTTACCTGACTACTTTCAAGAATGAAATAACTGCATGATGCCCTCTTATGCTTTCCCAAAATTGCAACATATGTATATTTTAACTTTATAGGCACCCACCTCCTTCCAAATTCCAGTTCTGTGAAACTGTAAAGTTGAGCCATCTACAATAAAAACACGATTTTTGCAATTCTAAATGGAATAAGAAAATTCTGCTGTTTACCTTGTTCAAAACAGTCGTTCTTATCCATTTATATGATTCAAGAGATAAATATTATCAATTTCTTAAGTTTCATATCTCAGAATAAATACTGCTAATATGGGTCGGTCAGTATCTGAAAACTGAATTGCGGTGAGTGATTGCCAGAAAAGGACTATGGGGAGGTATATTGGAATTTACTCGATGTTGTCAATCAAGCAGATCATTATAACCCCCTCCCCTCCCCACACCACCAATCGGCTCCTCTCTCTGTCTCTCATCTAAGCTGGTCCGCAATGCAAATGGGATGATTTCTGAAGACATTTCAACTTTCCTGCAAAAAATTGTCGATATGTTTTCTGCCACTGCCTTGCTGAACTGTTTTGTAATTTTCATTTTCCCATTAACAGCTCTTTCTGCCTGAATTTGGTTGGACATGGATGAAATTGGTTGGGAAGTTGAAGAAATGTAAAGTTGTTGGCTAGCCTGCGGAGGTCATTGCAGGCCCTCAGCAGTTTCAGTAACACCAAAGACTACTTATTTCGAGTTTTACTGTGCAGGTCTGATTCGATATTATCAGTTGTCCAGTTGTGCAAACATTTTTGGTTGGCAGGAAAAATGGGAGGTTGATGTCAGCGTCCTGCATTGTCAAGGCAGCAAACAACCTCAACAGTCTCAAGCGATGCTAGAGAGTGTGTGTGTGTGTGGGGTGCTTTACTGGTCTAGCTGTTTCTCTCTGTGTTCTGATTGGTACTTTAGGGGGATGTCAGTTTATTCAATTGCTGTGCTCAAATTTTGGAACTGAACTGTTAATGTTTGGCTGCCATTTTCTTTGTTAATTTGTGGAAGTGCGACTAAGCAATTCCACCATTAACTTCGATCGTGGTATGTACCTTAATGGTTCCGCTTTCTGTTCAGTATGGTGTTTTGTAGTTGTTGCCGTTCTCGGTACATTTTGGGAGGAAAGAGACCTCAAGACATGGATTTCTGTTGTCGTTTGTAACATTAACAAAAAAAAACGTTGCATTAAATTTAAACAAAAAGGTAGATTCCATTGTCAATCCCAAATTTTGTTGCGGCGTAAATTTAGAGGATGTTTTAGGCTGCAATACCGGCGTCTGGTTTGTGCATTTTCATAGGAATGCTTTGGTAGCTATCCCACTCTGGTCTGTTAGCCATTTTTATCTGCAAGGAGCATTACCGTAGTTTCCGGTAATCTGCTGGTGGCTTCGTTTACTACGGAATCCCGTGCTTTATCTGCAAGGACCATTACCTTTGTTTCCGGTAATCTGCTGGTGGCTTCATTTTCTATCGAATTCCGTGCTCCTTCCTTGTTAAAATGGCATGTGTCTTTATAGTGGTTTGCTGGGTAATGAAAACAGGTCCTCATCTAGGCGTGGCCGCATTTACCTGCAGTGTCACGCGCGAAAGTAAGTGTAAACTGTCACCCGATAAGTATTCTGAGTGGCGAGCGACATGAATCACTTCTCGCAGCTGCCGTTGTCTCGGAGGGTGCACCTGGGGATGTCAGGATTATCTTGGATCATTCTGTTCCTGGGCGTAGAGCGTAGCAGGTGCAACCATTCAGGATGCTGGTGGCCTGGGCCTGGCTCATGGGTCCAATTCCATGGGTAGAATATGGAATTGATGGTTGGATGGGGCGTTGGGTGGGTTGCCGCGGTCGAATCCGAGGGTCCGGCGCTCACGTCGTCACGTATCTGCTGGGTGCGCTGCTTCGTTGCAACTTGCACGGACGTCCCGTCTCGACGGTCCAATCTCCAGTGAAACCACCTCGTCCAACAGCATCGGTGATGCTGCCGCCACCGAAACACTGCATCCACTTGCAGGCGACTCGCCACCCACCTTTGTCGTCGCATATTCACGTATCAGCCATTCATTGGGATTGAATAAATGTTCTCCGCGAGTACAATATCCCGGCCTATTAGCTCAGTTGGTTAGAGCGTCGTGCTAATAACGCGAAGGTCGCAGGTTCGAGACCTGCATGGGCCAGTATTTTTTATCTTTTTCCTTTTTTATTTGAGAGGTTTCTTTTCGTTCTCAATTGTGCCACTCGCCCACTCGGTTCCATTGTCTACTAGTTCAATGTTCGGGTTTTACTACGAATTTTAAAAATCATAGTCAACAGCATGTTAGGTCGTTAACTATTATCATGCTAGCGACACGATTTAAAGCGTCGGTAGCCCACTCGTCGATCCAACGGATGCCGAAGAGGTGAGGAGGAAAGACGACCACCAACTCCAAATTTTAAATACTAGAGATTTTGCAATTCAGGTTTGCATCTTAAACATCAAATCTATCATCAGTTGAACACAAACGCCATCAATTCCACCGTAGATTTCCACAAGCATTGGCCACTACAACTTCTCTTTTAGAAATAGACGATCAAGTCAAATTGCAGCTGAAACATCAGAGGTATTCTACCACTACCAACAGCTATATACATCCAAATTGACGCAACAATGGCATCATCGCCTTCCTGAGGCCAAAATTATTCATCACCGCATTTTCGCTGAAGTTTCCATGTGTAAAACCCCATTTAACACCTTAACGATGTGATGCGGGCAGGAGAAGGGCACAGCATCGTGGCATCTGAACAAATGGAGAGCACGGGACGGGACTCCATTTTATCAGGAACCAACAAAGTAAGCATCAGATGTGTTTTGGGTCAACACTCCTCTTAATCCCGTAAGAGCATCTGGAGACAATAACAGAACATGGTAAGAAATCATATGAACTCTCGTAAGTCCATACATCATCAGCAGTGCAACAGTTTACTCAGAAAATGGAAGAATTCTTTTGACGTAAAAGTTCCAAGGTAGAGTTGCTTAAACCAATTTTTTGAAGCTTAAGGGGTGGATAGCTCATCCACGCTTGAAGTTCAATCAGTATAAGTGCATGTGCATGCATTTGGATGTCCTACTCTAATTATCTAATATTAGCCAATAGAAAATAACCAGCTTAATTTACTACTTTGAGACAAACAGAACATATGTTATGTTTCACAGACAACTCAAATACATAGAGAAATGTGACTTTGGTTGGTATGGAAAGAAATAATGTACTTCAATGAACATAGTGTATACAAATTGCAATTGATTTAAACAATTTAGTATAGTAATAATATGGGCTAGCATGAATAAATAGAAGAATTGCAGTCCTAACAACTCAGTAAACATAAGGCAGTTGGGAAAAAAAGTACAGTATACTAGCAAAAAACACTGCCTCCACAGTCCTACGATATCATCTATATATGATTCCCTAAGGGTGTGTTTGGTTGCTGATACTAAGTGGTACATGTATGGGTTGATTCAAAAAAAGTCATCCATATTTTTGGTTGCTTGAATGGAATCATCCCATCCTAGACGATGGGATACAAATTTGTGAAATATTCTCTCTAGATGTTGAACATCTCATTTACCCAAAACAATAGAATTACATGGTATAGGACCATCCCATCCTATTCAACTTCATCCCATCAAACAAACACACCCTAAGTTCCAACAGTGAAACAACATAAAGATATGTACTCTGATAAGAAAATGGATGGAAGTACGTCTATTTTTGGGCCATTACAAATTTAAAGCGGACTTAAATTTTAGCTGCAATAGAATGAAAAAAACAACAACCGGTAATCTCACACTTCAAACTGTGGGCATAAAATTTGCAACCTAAACACCACGAAATAAAATAAAAGGCATGTTGTAATTGTACCTTTGCCGAGACACTATGCATACAACTTCCAGAAGTTAACTGCTGAGTTAGCTGAGTTGCATATTTAATGACTAAGTAATTTGGAGAATACTACGCCCCAGTGACCAGCTGCCTTAAAACAACTTGAGAATCTTCTTTAAGGATCTTACACTCGACTAACTTCTGGTGCAACCTTTCAGCCTCTTCAATTCTGCCTGATTTGGCAACTCTTGTGACTATAGATAGATAAAATGCACCCTGGGGTTAATGTTTTCTGATACCATTTCTTGCAGTATTTCAGCAGCAGCTTCCGCTTTACCATCTCTGCATAATGCCTGGATCACCATGACAAACGTAGTTGTTTTAGCCTGAAAGCCAAGAGCAAGCATCCGATTCAAGAACTCCAGGGCCTCTTCAGCCATGTTTTTCTTACAGAAGCCCATAACAAGTGAACCATACGTTATGTCATCGGGACTGATCCCATCACTAACCATCTCATCAAACAGGTTCATAGCTTTCTTAACCTCAACCTTCTTTGCTAAAGCATCTATCAGGGTGTTGTATGTATCACGAACCAACTGGCATCCATTTTCTCTAATGCAATGAGCTATTCCGAGCTTCTTCAACCATACCCTCTTAGAGATGGCATTCAGGAGCGTGTTGTACGTCACTATATCCGGAGAACATTTCTCACTAACCATCTTCTCCAACACATCAATTGCCTGATCCAGATGCCCATACTTACAAAAGTAGTTGATAAAGATGTTGTAGGTAGTAACATCAGGCTCGCAATTCACCTGGTTCATGTGTGCAAGCAAATCACCTACTTCAGCCCACCTTCTCTTATTGCAGAGGGAATGGAGTAAGATGCAATAAGTTGTACTATTTGGCTCAAGGCCTTCAGTAATAAGACGAGTCAAGATGATCTTTGCATCCTTCAGCCTGTCTGCTTTGCATGATGCACTGATAAGAGCATTGTAGGTGACGACATCTGGTTGACACCCCTCCAAAGCAAGTTCATCTAAGACTTCCATGGCCCGCTTAGGACCACATTTTTTGCATACAAGATCAACAAGCAAGGTACTCGTCATCACATACGGTGGCCAACCTATTCTCAACTGCTCTTTCCAAAAAGAGATTGCCCTGTCATACATACGCTGGCTGCACATGCATCTAATCAAAGTGTTAAAAGTGATGCCACTCGGAGAGCAACCACTGAACCTCATGTCCTCTAATACGTTCAACGCAGAACTCAGCTGCCCTCCACAGCAAAGTTGCGCGATCAGCATGTTGCACGTGATGGTATCTGGAACCCCACCTGAAAGCACCATGACCTCGAGAACATGCCTAGCTTTATTCCCCTTGCCAGTTTTAACAAGCCCACGGATTACTCTAATGCAGTACTTAGAATCCGGAATCTGGCCATGGAGCACCATCTCATCAATCACGCAGCAAGCCTGAATGAGCTTCCGCTGTTGCAGTACCTGCGAAGGTTGGTTGCGTAGAACTTCCCTTTATGTTTCGAGAAATATGCCCCGTCCATCCCCTCATCTTTGTTCTGACCCAAGGGCTTCCTCAGCTTAGCTTGCAGGGACGATACAGCCTTCTCAAAATCTGCAGCCACTCTGCCATCTCTACGGTCCGCATCGACCAAGTCATCTTGCGGTCGTCGGTCTGGTCGCATCACCACTACATTATCCTCGTTTTTCTGGCCGATGGAATCATCCCGTGGCCGTCGGTATGGTCGCATAACCACTAGATTGCCCTCATTCCTCTGCTCAGTTCTAGTGGGATAATCCAAGTACACCGCGTGTGCTCTAACCCGTGAAGACTGCATCGCTGCGTTTACGACAATTGGGGCAGAGCCATTTGACCACAAACCACACCGGTGGCAGCTTATGTCCCCCAAATATGCCATTCTATATTTCTATGGAAGAACCACCATTGTAACACGATTCACTCCTGCAGAATTTTGCAAGCGCCGCCTCCCGACTCTCGCAGAACTTGAGCCGAAAGTCCCAAATGTCCAATCCGTTCGCCCAGATTCCGTCGCCCCTACACAGATTAGGAAGGACAACATCAGCGGAAAACAAAGAAAGAACGCTTCTTCGTGCCAACCAAACGGGGTTATTCGAGTTCTTGTTAGAGATTTCTGCCATTGGAGGCCATGGCAAATAACAGGTAGCGTACAAGCTCTAGAGAGTAGAGACTAGTGAGTAGAGACCGTGTACCAGGGAATGGATAACTGCAGCTAGAGCCGGAGCACGAAGCCTGGGATGGAGCTGGGAATGGAGGACGGCGCGAGGACCTTCGCTTCCCGGAGGCGAGCTCCCGAGCGGAAGAGCCGGGACCTGCGTGTGTAGAGGAGATCTGGAGAAAGGAAAGGAGGCGTCTCGGCTCGACTCGCTTCACCCTTGCGGCGAGGTTTCGGGAGCTGCGAACCTGCGAGAGTAGTAGTAGAACCGGAGAGAAGTGGTGGGCAGGGTCAGGGTGGGCACGCCGCCGACCAGTGGAAGGGAAGGGAAGGGCTCTCGCTTGGCAAATAATATCGGGGGCGCAGATAGGCCGGCCCGCGTCCGCGAGCGCGGAAATTCCCGTGCACGTACGTACTTGGATCTCCACGCGGAGCAGGCCGCCGTATTCTCACCGCGCGCGCACGATTGACTGACAGGCCGACGGCTCGTGTGGTGCGCAGTTGCGCACGGTGGGATGGACCAGTTGGATTCGCCGCCCCCGCGGGCCAACCAGCGGACGCGGAGCAGGCCGCCGTATTCTCATCGCGCGCGCACGATGGACTGACAGGCCGACGGCCCGTACGATGCGCAGTTTCGCACGGTGGGATGGCATGGTCCGTGGGTGAGCAGTTGGGATGGCCCGGTGGAGGCACCGCACCGCGCCGCGCGGCTGGCCTCCGAGAATTTCACGGGCCGTCACGCTCAGTCCGTGGCAGAAGATGTTGGGAGGCCGCGCCGCGAAATGCAGGCTCATTGATCGGGCGGGTGTGTGACCTCGTGTGTGGGTGCGGCGCTGCTTGTGCTTGGTGTGGCCAGGGGGGGATGTATGGGACCCATGGGCCGACAGATTGACACTCCGCGCTTGGTCTTTTTCCGGCTTTTGAGCCGCACCTGCAGCTCCAGCTTTATTTCGCCTCACTTTTATCCTTGTTACATGGAAAGCTTGGCCTCCTCACTTTTCTCCCTTTTAGCCTTTTCTTTTCTAGAGTCTAGACTCACTCTAGAAGCTAGACGCGCATGGAAGCATGGACTTGCATCTTAACCTAAGATACCTAACAAGATAGTTGCATTCGGTCTTTTATTTGGTTTGATGTTCTAATTTTATTGATTACATGAAGATAGTTGCATTCCGTCTTTTATTTGGTTTGATGCTCTAATTTGATTGATTGCATGTAGGTGATGTTTCATTCTAAGGCTCTGTTCTGCCTGAGACTAGCTCCATGCTTATCGACAAATGCCAAAGCATTGTGGGCAGCATGAGGCAAACCAAAGCATACGAAAAAGAGAGAGCTGTCGTCAATGTTTATTCACTTTGCTCTGGATGTGCGAAATATCTGGGCTCTAGAAATTGCTATTCGTAAACGTTGTTCGAGAAGGTTAAAGTCGCCAACGTATGTGAGCAACTTTCGCCCTAAAGCCATCAATGTTGTTATCATGTCATCCTGGAGCTGCCATTGCGCCATCAAGAGATGGCTACTATTGTCGTTGCCCAACTTCGCTACTGGAGAGTTGCTGCCACTGTTGTCATCCAGAGGAGAACACAGAGTAAACGAAGAATCTTGTGGTTTTTTTTTTTCTAATTACTATTCGGCCTATAGAAGAAAAACCGTTGAATTACAATTTTTTGGCTTGTAAAAAAATCATCCGTGAAAAACATGCAATTTCCCAGCTCTTCTTGCGCTATTGAGCTAGAGCTCGGAAAGCTGAATCTGGAACCAGCCCAAAGTGCCCTACATGGCTACGGATGCCTCTCATTAATAAGCAAACAAATGAAACAATTTATTTTCCTCATCCTATACCTAGAAAATGTAAAAGAAAAATAAAGACTAAGCAGTGGCGGAGCAAGATTTTAACGATAGGGTGCGAACTTAAGACACATCCGTTCCAGCACAAATTCAAATGATATAATACATAAGTTCAAATGTATTAAATTACATGTTCGTACTATAACCAACGTCACAAAATACTTTTAGAAAATTACAACTTGATACAACGTTCCTTCATGCTTTGAAACCGATTGATGACAGCATCATCACTAACTTGTAGAAAAAATTCACGCTTAATGTACGTAACTAAATAATCATTCAAGTATTGTTGACCTATGCTATTTCTTAGCTTGTTTTTCACATGATCCATTGCAAAAAATACCCTCTCTACACTTGCAGTAGACACAAGAAGAATTAATAACAATTTGAGCAGCAAATAAACAAGTTTATAGCGATCATGCTTCTTTGTCTTAACAAATTTAATAAAGAGCTTACTAAGATTCTTCACGCTACACCAGATTGCAACTCATGTCTCATGATAGCCAAGAATTAGAGCAGACGGTAGACGCAAAAAGGAGGAAGCAAAGCAAATAAGCAATGACGGAGGTAGTGCTCCTCCAGACCCGACTCGACCAACCTGGCAACCTCATTTCCCCCAGAAACCGCGCCTCCTCCTTGCGCTATTTAGCCAATGCCGATAGCGACGTGCTCGGTGCTCCAAAGAAGCAGCAGCCGAAGAGTCCTACATGATCTACAGGAAGCTTAGGGCTCTAAGAATTAAAACGACACGAGGAAGTCCTTAACTAGTTGTAGTCGACTTGGACTTGATGCATTGGTTCTCATATTTTGTAATCTGTTGGGCCTAATGCATTGCTAAATGGGCTACAGGAGTTGAGAAGTATGTAGGTTAGTATGTGTAGTATATATTTTATGTATTAAGGGAGGTATATATATCAGATTTCTGTGCAAAAATTTTGGGGTGCAAGCTGCACCCCATGCATCTACTGTGGCTCGCCACTAGGGCTAAGGGTGGATCCGGATTCTCTGTATTACTGCAGAGGTTCACTATGTGAACAATATTTTTGCGAGTGCATGAACAACGCGCGGCAATGGTACTGTAGCATCAGCGAAATATTGGCATAGCAATTTCCGATGTAGCTGTTGATATCGACATTTGATTTTTAATCGGACGATGAAGCCTCATAATGCCATACATTTGTAGATCTTCTGCATTGAATCCAAATTCGCTAAGTGTGTGGTATCAGTTTGAAAATCTTAACTAATAATAAAAAAGAAGTTTACCCCTGCGCAGCGAGACAATGTCGTTTCTCTCGTGCGTACGGTTGGCCTCTCCCACCATTTCCAAATTTCTTGTCGAGACGCACCAACATGTGGATCCAATATGACAGGGACAAGGTCTCTTCCCACCATCCCCCGCGACTCACGAATGTATCTATGCCTTCACTTCTTCTGCAACCACCCAAACCGTCATCACCCCACTTCTTTTCACATGCACACACCGAAATTTATTGCCGTCCCACTAATTCCTATCTCGCACCGCAACTCCCCATCTGCACCTGTTCGGTATTCGCTTCGTGCATTAGAGATCCCGACCCCCTCCGATGCTCAGTCCGCGGGTTGCACCGGCGGCGTGTACGAACGAAGATGAGGGGATCCGATAGCGTAGAAGACGACGACACAGGGAGGTAGCACCGGTGATAGGAGGAGATAGCGGGGAGGGGAGGTGGTGTCCGGGACGGGAGAAGGCATCAAGAGGGAATAGAGGAGAGGGGGAGGCGGCACCTTGGAGGAAAAGTGGCGATGTCGGGGAAGGGAGGGGAGGCAGTGATGGCGCACGAGGAAGAGGCAGAGACGAAGACATCCTTCCCTCGCCACGTCGTCGTCTTAAGCTCACTGCACAATGTCCTCTTCATCCTAATACTCCCCCGCTCTGCCGTCGCCTCGTGCTCTGCACTGGTCGAGCAAGTATCGCCGTCGCCTCCTCGCTTACCACCACATCGTCGCCACCGCCACCTCCCCCGGTCTCCCGCCTCCTTGCCGCAATATGCCTGGCGAGGGCTGAAGAAATCAATGACCGTGAGAACTAAGTCGTGGCTTGGGTTCAGGGTAGAAGAAGATGGTCATCAACGCGTAGCCCTCTTCCCTTGTTAGCTGACAATGGCTGAAAATGGCAGCACGTCGGGGAGAAAAGTCGACATCAACTTCAATTTCTAAAGGTAAACAATCTATGACTTCAAAATTTTAATTTCCGGGTAGTAGGTGATGCAATTGGCGGAGTTAATATTTTTGTTTATATGTATGAAAGGAAAATTAACATATATTATGCGGTTTAAAATCCGTCTGTTAATATGTATAACTCTCTTTTGGGATTGTGTTGTAACGCTAGTACCCTACTAGTTTATAATTGGGATAATTAACTTTTTGCCACTGCAATAGAATGAGTTTTATTTTTTGTCACTGTATATGAGTATAACATATAAGTCCTGAGTCCACATGTCATACTCACATAAGTGACAAAAGCTAAAATGTACGTGCAAATACAATGGCAAATTCTTCGAAGCCCCTTTATAATTTGTTGTGGAATTTACCCCCATTTTACTCGGAAAAAAAAGGTGCAAAACGAAACCCGAGAGCCAGCGAGGCACGTCGGCTCCACTTCCATCTTCGCCCCCAAACCAAAACCATCCAGTCCAGGTGCTCTCTCCACCTCCGCCTCGCTCCCATCGCAAACTCCTCCACGCCCGGCGCCCTCTCGCCGGCGGCGAAGACCTAGGCGATCGCCGAGACCCGGAGTGCACTCATACAGCGGGTGCGATCGGAAACCGCCGCCGCCGCCGCCATGCAGGGCTTCCCGGCGGCGCCCCGATCCGCAGCAGCTCCAGGCCACCATGCTCGCCATCGAGCAGGCCTGCTCTCTCATCCAGGTCGGGCCCCCCAACCCGCTCTCGGCGCTTTCCTGCTCAATTCCGTGTTCCTGTCCCCCTTTGCGCGGCTGGCGCTCTGCATCTCGGTGTAGATTTGGTGCGCGTGTGGGCTTCTGCTCGGCTTCGTTACGCTCTTACGGCATTTGATGGAGGAGTTGTTTGGGTTGTGCAGACTCTGTGGCACATCTCGTGTGGTTCTGATTTGCTGTTCGTCTCGTGCGTTGTTGATCGGTGCTTCCGCGTGGATTTGGTGACGGGATCCCTTTTGATGTGGTTGCGATTAGGTTTTAGCGAGGGATTAGGTGTTTTTGGGTCTCTGAATTGGCCGCTCGGGAGTGAGGTTTTCATGCCTCGTTGAGTTCTGCAAAGGCACATTTCAATTGGTTCCGAAGATTAAACTGGTTATTAGTGAGTTTTTTTTTTCAAGAACGCGCAAAAGCATTAGTGAGGTTTTTTGAGTCCAGTATCGCGTTTTCTCAAGTATGTGATCTCTATGTTAGGGAATACTGTTTCTGTCGGGTGTGTGAAGGCTTTACTGATAATTTTGATCCATTTGTTCATTGGATGGCCAGAAGTTCATCCGTTAAAACGTTTTAGAATTTGCATGTAGCGATTGAGCTGGTTGCAAGGAGCTATTGGCTTTTGATTGGTCAATGAGTTATCTGTTCTGCAATCTAGTAGAAGTGTGCTCTCTACTGCCCGAACTGTCAGTCTGGTTTAGCATTTACTGAACTATAGAAGAGTCTGCACTTGGGACACGCTAACTATTTGTTGTTTCTCTCTGGATCCGTATTTAGACTAACGTGGCATCGGGACATGGTTTTAAACTTTTAATGAACATAGAGCGAACCGTTCCATCCATTGGCTATAAAGTTTACTTAGCAGCTAACCTTTTATATTGGGATGATGTTGCAGGTGCACATGAATCCATCTGAAGCGGAAAAAGTTATAAGCTCACTGCATTCATCTCTGATGCCTTACCAAGCATGCAGATTCATTCTTGGTAAGTATGCTGTTATATAGTTGTGCCTCTATGAAGAACTGCAAATAATAATAACTCATTCTTTTAGCTTTTTTTGGGGGTGCTTTTATGCCATTTCAATCAAAATTATTACACTTTTAAAGCACTTATGGTTAGATATTTAATCAACACAAGAATCAATTGAAACCAATGTTGCAAGTGCCTCCAAATCCAGCTTGTAAACGACTTTAGAAATTCATTAGATAGTTTTTTCTTCTGTGATTAGCTTATTCTAGCTGTACTTGTTCTTTTTTTCTTTTTCTTTCTCTTTTTCTTTTTAAAAATCGGAGCTGTACTTGTACTTTACTTAATTTTAGTGATTAGTAAAGTTAATTAATCAAGTGGGAATATAGATTGTTTCACCCACTTATATAAGCACAATCCCGAACCTGGGCAGATATTACCGTGAGCTGGTTCTCCAATCTTTGGTTGCTTTTGCTTGACCGCAAATAGGAATTATTTGTATTGCAAGTGTCTTGCTTGATCTTTACTTTTGTCATTATTGTTTTCTGCTGAATGACATTATTCGACTAATCATGTTGAAAAAGTTTACCTGGATCTAGGCTGTCATATTCTGCATTCCCCCCCCTATTCCAAGTGCGAACCTCCACATCTCCCTTTGTTTCTGAAGTTGCCAAAGGCCATTTTGAGAAAATGCCTACCACCTTTTTTGATAAATTAATATAGTTCAGCCTTATGCATATTTGTGCTGACTTTTTGTACCCTGTAGTGCCATAGGAATTTTCTATTTGACACCACAAGCATAAGCCCAAGTAAGGCCACCAACCATCTACTTGGTGTGTAGTTTCCGCAAGATCTTTGGTCTAAGAAACCTAGTGAACTGCTAAACTTATTATTTGATATATCGATTGCTGAAAAAGGCTTAAGTCAAGTTGCTTCTAGCTGGCTCTAAGTGCCTTATCAACTCAACACTAACGTGGAACTAAAATGAACTAGCTGGAGTGTCACTGTATTTGCGTGCAAAATTTACATCCTTTAATGAAGGCTGTCAATATGCTATTTGTTGTTCCAATGTTCGAACTAACTAATCTGTTCATTTCTCATCCAAATCTTTAAGCATTGCTTAGTTAGCTTCATAGAATTACAGCAGTACTCACATACCGTTCTGTTATGCCAAGTTAAAGTTGAGAAGAGCTGAAATTATTATTATTTCTCCCAGAGACATCCCTAATGCCAAATGCAAGATTCCAAGCTGCCGGAGCAATTGGTGATGCAGCAATAAGGGAGTGGGGAATCCTTACAGATGACAACAAAAGAAGCCTAATACTGTGGGTTTTTTGGAGGGAGTTTTAAGCTTGTATTTAATGTGAAACCTTTGCATTCCAACATTTAATATAATTCTCCTATCATTGTAGATATTGCTTGAACTATGTTATGGAGCATGCAAGTTCCCTGATGGCTATGTTCAATCAAAAGTTTCTGCCGTGGCAGCTAGATTACTGAAAAGAGGCTGGTTAGTTTATACTTTTCTGCTTACTTTGCCAGTGTAATTGCGAACATATCTTTTGCTTATGGCACTATGTCTCTTCATAGCATGTTCTAAGCTTCTATTAATATAAAGAGCATTTTATTTTATTTTCTGTTTGAGTATTTGTTCCCCGTTAGTTTCTGAGAATCAGTAGTGTGTTGCATGAATATTCATCTGTGCATATTTTGTCATTCATTAGTTTGCCAGGTTGGGTGGGATTTTGTGCGGGGTGTGATTTGTAGACTGATGCACACAAGCCTTTCTGAAGACGACCTCATGCAATAAGGGGCTGATGACTGATCTGCTTAGCTTATCCCTGCACCACCTCGTGTAGGACAAAGATTGATTATGGTATTCTGGTTGGTTGGTTGCACGAGATCATCCAGGATGATTAGATACAAAAGGGGTGTTGATGCAGGAGGATCTTTCCCCAATCTCACATCCCCTATTCATATAGTTATGGTGTTTATGGATAATTATTTCTTAGCAAAATGATGATTTGCTTCTATATGAATTATCTGCTTTTTAGTGTACTTCAAGGTTATTGGTCAGTCCAATAGCTTTGGCTTTTCAAGATCTGGTATTCAAACATAGATGTTTTGATATGGAACATATTTGCAGGGTTGAGTTTCGGACCAAGAAAAAGCTGCTATCTTTTTGAGGTACAAACTTCTCTAAAAGATAGACAATGATGCTTGGCCTAAGCTTTTGTTGGTCATGGGTCGTTCTTATCTGAATTTTAATCACTTAAATTACCCGCTCAATTATTTTTTGTGAAACACCTTGGCAAGTGTACTGTTTGATATCCTTTTCAGGTTGAGCAATCCATCCGGGGCATCCATGGGCCTAATCGACAATTTGCTGGGATCAATTTCTTAGAAACCTTGGTATGCCAATGCTCATCCAGGCTGATATTATCGCTTCTCCAAATTTTCTGTCCTTTTCCAACTGATCCAGAATTAAATTTCATGTCTGAACTAGGTTTCAGAATTTTCCCCTTCAACTGCTTCTGCTATGGGTCTGCCGAAGGAGTTCCATGAACAATGCCAATGGTCACTTGAAGTGAAGTTTCTGAAGGTGTTTAGCTTAATTTACAAATAATTAAAGACTGGAAGTACACTTATTTCACATGAGAATATTGTAGCTATGCCATGCCATTTGGAACTTCTATTTTATTGTCGTTCTGACATGCCATTTCCTGTTGCAAGGACTTCTATTGCTGGACACAAGCAGCTGTATTCAATACTGCAGACAAAATCTTGAATTCAAATGTAAGTGTACCTGAGGAGAAAGCATGTTCAACGGCATTGCGTCCTGATGTTTCAGATATTAAGCTGGAGTTTCAAGCATACTGTGGAGCATGAGAATTGGATGCTAAGATAAATTCTGGTTTGAGGAGTGATGCCATAAATCTGAAGAAATTTGAACGTTCATTGGTGAAGGTACAGTCTTTGAGTTACTTACATCTTTGCTGTGTTCACCTGATAAATGGTTACATTTTCTATTGTAGCCAGGGTCTATGTGGAGTGATATTCTATTATCAAGTGGGCATACTACCTGGGTTTTGAACTTCTATACTACCCTGCGCCAAAAGTACTCATATGATACACTATGGGGTGATTCTCCTATTGCTGTCTCTTGCAGACAGCTCATAGTGCAATTATGCTCCTTGGCAGGCGCTGTGTTTCCTAATGGTATATCCTCGTTCAAACGGTCAATGTCTGTTTATTCTCTCAGAATCTACAAATTTGATATTCATGAAAAGCTGCTTAATACTATCTCAACTTGCAAAATATGTTAACAATTGTTTATATGATCTCTCTTAGCTGACCTTAGCACATTGCCCTCTATTCTCAGATAATGGAGATGCACAGATTAAACACCTTATACACATATTATCTGCTGTTATTCTTTGGATCGAACCTCCTGATGTCATTGCAACATCAATTCGAAATGGAGGAAGCGAAAGGTACTTCAGGAACCATAATTGCAACCTTTCTTGAATCTGAGGAAAAGTTGAGAAATGCTGATGGAAATTATGATTTACCATTTTTGCAGTGAGTTTATAGATGGTTGCCATGCCCTGCTTTCAATGGCATCTTTGACTACTAGCTCACTTTTTGACAACCTCCTGAAGTCGATAAGGTCAGTTGATGCACCTCATTTTGTTCTTACTGTATTTTGTATACTATTTTTTTATAAGATATGGTACATGGTACATCATAAGTTTAATGGTTGTTTTTTTTTATGTTAATATACACATAATAACAAATTCAAAAGTCACTACTGTGAGCACCTTAAAATACCATTCACATCATTTATTCTTGCAATACGTACTTAAATATTGCTGTTTTCATAATGGACATTCTTGCAGGCACTATGGCACAATTAACCTGCTTTCTGCTTTGACATCGGAAGCTGTCAAGTCCGTTCTGGATAACCAGAATGAAGAGGAAACCTGGGGCTCAGATGCTCTTGATATATTGTTAGAAACATGGAATGTTATTCTGGGGGTATTGTCATTGATCTGTCATCCAGTGCTTATTCATAATTCCAGAGCAAGAAGTGTGATATAGTTTTTGGCTGTTGTTTTTCTTTTCTTTCTTACGCTTAGATAGTAATTAGCCCATAATAACTGTTGGGCATTTTTTCTCTCCACTCCTTGTTACTTGTGAATATTATTCTAATGAAGTACCAGTGCTCATTATGTTCTCTTTTTCTTGGATCACACTAGAATTTTTACTGTGTACCGAGCCTCATTTGGTCTTGGTTAAAGAAAAACTTGTCTATGTTAAATTATAATGTAAATCTTTTTTGTTCAACTAGCACCTTAGACCAGGGGATTTGACCTCTGTGATTAGTTATCATGTGTTCATGACTTAGCAATGTTGAGGTTAGTGGATTAACTGTACTATTCTTAACCATAGCATATTTCTTTGGTATATGCATGTTAACATGCTGATTACATATGTATGCTTTATCGCAACTGTAGCATCTCTCCTGTCTTTTCAAAAAACCTTAGTAGTATGTGCTTTACGATTTACTTCACTTTGTAGAGCATGTACTTGATTACATACATATGAGAGAAAACAAATCATCATCATCGACAACATGGAAAAAATACCCGCTTCCAAAAGGGAAATAGAAGTTGTCTGATTATTGACTGGCAATTTCCTGAGCAGTATGAGCACAGAAGTGCTTCGGTTCAATTTTGCTTGTTGATAAACATATCTTATTTGGTACATGAAAAACTCAATTAACTATCAAATGATTTGGATTTCACTTTGTCCATTAGGTGTAACCGTGTAACAAACTTAGGCTACTTAGATTGGTTAATAAAGCTCATTCTGCCATTTTATTATATAACAATTAATTACTGCATAGTACTATTCATTTAAATTCCTTTTTATTCACAGGAAGATGATGCTGATAATAGTCCTATGTCAGTTGATGGAGTACATGCAGCTTCAAGTTTGTTTAAGATCATTGTGGAGTCACATTTGAAGGGTACAATCTTTTTTTAAATTTTTTTTATACTTACCCTTGAAGATATTTTTACTTAAAGACATCTGCATATGAAGTACTCTATGTGCTGTTTTCATATGCTGCTGCTGCATACTGATTAGTGATTACCCTTCTTTTCTTTGACATAGCTGCTGCTGATTCTGCATTCGAGGATAGTGATGATGCCGAATACTTTCATGTTTCTGTTTCAAGTATGTTTAAATTCCTTTGAAGCATTTACTATTCTGATATCAAGTCTTTGGGATTCCTTATACTAATGAAGTACTGCTTGTTCCAGAGCGTGATGAGCAGTTGGCCTTGTATGCTCTGATTGCACGTGCAGCTGCTGACACAACTATACCCTTTCTTGCACAATTATTTTCAGAGCGATTTGCACGGCTAAGTCAGGTCTTCTTGTTAGCTTCACCTTGTGATTTACCTTAGTTGATATTTAAAAATTATGTACACTTCCCTTCTACAATAGCCTTCCTTCCATGATATGTGTTGCACTATTGTTGGATTTTACTACATTTGTATCTAACGTTTAATAGGTTTTCTTAGCAGAGAAATGGTGAAAATGACCCTACTCAAACATTGGAAGAGCTGTATTGGCTGTTGTTGATTACCAGTCATGTCCTAACTGATTCAGGCGAAGGAGAAACACTGCTTGTAAATATTCCTAATCTTCTCTCTTTTTCACTAGCGCTTCTAAAGTCTTGTCACGAATATTGTCATTGCACTTTCCCTCAGCTTTTCATATTTTCTGCAATCTTCAATTCCAACTTGTGGTAGAGGCTTAAATTCTTTAGCATAATATGATTCACTACCTATCACCATATATAACATATTATGATGCACTACCTATCACCATTCATTGTATAAAACATATTATGATGCACTGCCTATCACCATTCATTGTATAAAACATAAAATGATGCACTACCTATCACCATTCATTGTATCAAAAATAAAATGATGCACTGGAAGCATTATATTCTTGCATATTATGTCTTGTGTATATAACTTTTATCAGCTAAGATACATGTCATAATTCTCAAAGTTTTCACTATCAATTAATTTTGAACAGATTCCTGAAGCATTACAGGCTGGATTCCCCAATGTGGTTGAAGTAGCACAGCATCCTGTAGTTACACTCTCATGGTAAAAAATCTTGCCTAGTGGTCAAAGACTCAAATCACTTGACAGAGCTGACTATTCTGCAGAATTCACTCTACTGCTGATCTTATATCTAGCAGTTACCGTATGATTGTATTGACATAAGAATTTGAGAACCTAGTTTTGTCTTCTTTAAAATTCTTGTTCTGTTGTATTATAGAATATTTGACACTTCTAGGTCGTTGTTTCAAAATTTTCTTTCCTATTTTCAGAAGTTATCATTAGCTAAATGCTTTTCCCTGTGACAGAACGATGTACATCATCAAGTTAAATTCAATATCTGGGAATAAGTTAAAACATCAACTGATCAACATGGCCCAAGTTGATCCAAGTCTTCTTTGGCATCCCAGAGACATATTTACCAAGACTTCTATCTTAAATATTTGGTGTAACACAACTTCATATCATGGCCGAAATTTTAAATTACTTCACTGATAATGTAAATTTAGGTCTACCTGTTCAAGGTTTAATATACTGGTATGGCAATACAACATGATCAGTTGACTCTATTTGTTATGCAGGTCTATAATAAATTTTTCGAGACAGTGTCTAGATCCAGGAATTAGGGCAAGGTACTTCAGTCCCCGACTTATGGAGGTACTTTTTTGTAGTGTTATCTGTCATCTACTCATCTTCATCTTCTTTACTTTGAAAATTCCTTTTTTGTTCTGGACCAGAGTTCCACCAATATTTTGCTATGCAAGGTATTAATTAAATTGAGAGAGATTTTGCTATTCACAACTAT
Organism: Ampelocalamus luodianensis; assembly: GCA_036346255.1. Taxonomy (NCBI): domain Eukaryota; kingdom Viridiplantae; phylum Streptophyta; class Magnoliopsida; order Poales; family Poaceae; genus Ampelocalamus; species Ampelocalamus luodianensis. The sequence goes on along the minus strand of CM070635.1, from coordinate 41,150,955 downwards.
ACATCTTATTCATTATTGAGAAGATTTATAAACAAGATTAGTTGGGCCTTATGGGCTACATGGGCAGAGTGAGTGAGAGAGAGAGAGAGAGAGAGAGAGAGAGAGAGAGAGAGAGACTACTAATATGTACAAGACTCTTAACACTTCCCTTCAAACTCAAGGTGGATAAGGAGGATCTGATACACTGAGTTTGAGTAAATGAAACCAATGTTGTTTTCGAGTCTGAGCCTTAGTGAAGAAATTTGCAACTTGAAGCTATGAGGGTACATACTGGAGGTCGATGATCGATTGCCAACAATGAGACCGTGTGAATGATACATCAACATCAATATGCTTTGTCAACTCATGCTTGACCGGATCACTAGCAATCTGAATGATACTTGTATTGTTACAAAACAAAGATGTAGGATTATGACAAAGAACACCAAGATTAGCTAAAAGCTATCGAAGGCAAACAATCTCTGAGGTGGTAGCGGCAAGGGCTCGAAGCTCAGCCTCTCCACTAGAGCGTGACACCGCAGTCTGCTTCTTGGACTTCCAGGTAATGAGCAAAGTATCAAGAGAGATGCAGTAGCCAGTGATAGATCGACGATCAATAGGATCACTTACCCAAGTAGAGTCAGAGTAAGCGTGGAGCTGGAACTGACTCGAATTGGCATACAACATATGTCTGGACACAGTCCCCCTCAAGTATCTTAGCACATGAAGAATATGACCATAGTGGACTGAGGTGGGAGCACTGACAAACTGGCTAAGCATATGAACAGCATGAGCAATGTCTGGCATGGTGACGGTGAGATAAACAAGGCTCCCAATGAGCTCACGATAGCGGGGAGGATCTATCAGTGATACACCATCTATAGGATGAAGCTGCAGGTGGAGCTCCATGGGTGTGGCAGCATTGCGAGTATCAGTCATACCAGAGCGAGCAAGCAGATCCTGACTGTAGCGATGCTGAGAAAGATAGTAGCCATCGCTATCAGAATAAACCTCAATCCTCCAAAAATAGCTCAATTGTCCCAAATTTGATATCATAAACTATTCACTCAATTTCTTCTTGACGAAAGCCACATTGTCCATGTCATATCATGTGATCAGCATATCATCTACATATAGCAGAAGCAAAATACGTCCCCGCTGAGATGTGTGAATAAACAAGGCAGGGTCATGCTCACTTAGAGTGAAACCAGCAGCCCGAATCACATAACTGAAGCGCTCAAACCAAGCACGAGGAGTTTGCTTGAGACCATATAGAGTACGCCTAAGACGACAAACATAGCTTGTAGGAGCCTCAACACTTGGGAGTGGTTGCATATAGACCTCCTCATGTAGATCACCATGAAGAAAGGCATTCTTGACATCTATCTGAGATATAGTCCATGTGCGTACCGCTGCAACAGCAATGAGAGTACAGACTGTAGTTATATGAGCAACTAGAACAAAAGTCTCATCAAAATCTCGACCATGAGTCTACTGAAAACCTCTTGCAACAAGATGAGCCTTGTATCGCTCTATTGAACCATCTGACTTGGTCTTTACTTTGTACACCCACTTGCAAGTTATAGGAACAACTCTAGATGGTAGCAGAACAAGATCCCAAGTGCCTGTAGACTCTAATGTTGTAAGCTCCTCAGTTATAGTCAACTGCTACTCAGGTATACTGGCTACCTGTTGATAGGTACTCGGCTCAGATACTGCACTTACATGAGAAAATCCCCATCTCTCTAGTGCCTGAATAGAAGAATGATTACGTAGGGCATACCGTGATGTAGTAGAACGATCGTCATAGCCTGTGATACTGGCCAGAAGGTAAGTAGAGGAGAGGAGGACTGAGGATCAGAAGGTTCAAGAGGAATGGAAGTTTGAGGATCAGAAGGAGCTCTCTGTCTTCGACTATAGCGAAAGTGAAAAATGGAAGCATTAGAAACTGGTGGAGCTGGTGGAGGAGACACACTAGAGGGTGAAACTGGTAGAGAAAGTGTATCTGGAGAAGGCAAGTCTGGGGAAGAAATGTGAGGTAGACACAAAATAGGCGGAATATGTGGAAGGAGTGGGATGCGTAGAAGGATGATTAGAGAAGAGTCGACCCTCATCAAAGGTCACATCACGAGATGCGAATGCGACGTGTTGAAGGATCGTAGCAGCGATAACCCTTATGATTATGACTATAACCTAGGATGACACACAACCGACTGAGTGCTCAGCTTTGTGCGCTCATGAGATGCTAGAAGGACATAGCGGACACAACCAAAGACACAAAGATGAGCATATTGAGCGGGTGCTCTATATAGGATCTCACTAGGACACTTGCCCAGAAGCTTGGAATAGGGTTGACGGTTGATGAGATAGACTGTCATAGAGACCTCCCCCCCATAAGTGAGAGGGAACAAGAGAGGAAATGAGAATGGTACGAGCAGTCTCAATGATGTGATGGTGCTTGCGCTCAGCAACACCATTCTGAGCATGAGCATCAGGACACGAGAGATGAGGAAGAGTGCCCTCAGAAGAAAGAAACTGATGAAAAGCTGATGAAAGATATTCTCCTCCAGAGTCATAACGAAAAACACGAATGACAAAAGAGAACTGAGTACGAACTATATGAGCAAAAGACTAATAGATAGAAATCAACTGCGAACGGTGTTTCATGAAGTAGATACAAGTGTATCGAGTGTGCTCATCAATGAAGATAACATAGTAATTGTGACCACCCTTCGAAGCAAATGGAGGACCCCAAACATCCGAATGGACCAAATCAAATGGACAATCAGATCTAGAAAAGCTAGAGGGATACGAGAGTTGTACTTGCTTGCCAAGTCTGCAACCCTTGCACTGAAAATTGGTGTCAACAGAAACATGGCCAAGAACAACTTGATGAATCAAGATAGAGAGGTGTGAGCCACACAAGTGCCCCAAGCGATGCCATTGAGGAAAAGACTTGCAAATAGAAGTAGATGTAGAAGGGCAAAGAGTAGATGGACCAACAACAGAGGTAAGGAATAGGAGCAAGAGCAGTACCAGAAATGGAGGATAAATGGAGACTCAGATGATCAAGAACATAGAGCCCCGCAGAACCCCTCTTAAGATGGCCTATACCGATGACAACTCTTTTTCGATGATCTTGCACAAAGCAGGAGCTATCGTCATACCCAACAAAACAATTCATATCTGCGAGCTGCTCGACAGAGAGATTCATGGAGAGCATAGGGACAAGTGAGACGTCTGAAACTGTGAGGTGAGAGGTGGAAAGAGTCCCGTGATGAGTGACTATGCATGACATTCCATCAGCTGTTTGAATCTTGATACCTTTTGCAGCAGGATGGTGTGATGTGAGCTGAGATGCATTTAGATGTCACATGGAAAGAAGCCCCTTAATCCAACACCCATGGGAGTGAAGCATCTGACACAAGACGTGACGGTGCAATAAAACCGGTGGATCCATCGGAAGATGCCTGCAACTAACACAACTGGGCCTAAAGGTTGATCATCTAAGCCTGAATCTGACCAACTGAGTTGCACAAGACTCCAAAAACTTGGTAAGAACAGAAGAAGCAATAGCAGCATCACCACGATGAGACAACATCAGGAAGGCGGCCCTCAGGTGGGGGCTGAGGCTTGTCCTCCCTCCATGGGTGGAAGGGGATCTCAGGTCCATCGGACTTCTCGACGGCCACGACCCTCGCAAGCTGGTAGAGATCGGCGTAGGAGATGGTGGGGATCTCCTCCTTGATGGGTTCGAGCATCCACACGGCGATGTCCAGCCCAGCGTTGGCGCCATGCGCTTGCTTCGTCGAGTAGTTCTTAGCCATGGCTGATGCGACTGGCGGGAGCAGTCGGCATGGTTATTAAGTCGTCGACTAGTCGACAAGTCGGTGGAGCATGTTCGACTGGATCCAGCGACTCGACTTGCCGTTCCCATCGTAACCATCGTACGCCTCGGCGGGCAATGACGCCACCCTTCCACTTATCGCCGCCGTCGCCCCGGATCGCCCCGGCCACATATGCAGAGAGCATATCCAGTCTCGCGGATGCTAAAGCAAAGATCTTTTCTAGATGCTAGTCGCCACCCTTCCACTCCCGCAGGCGGAGCTGAAGCTCCTAGCTAGTCGACGCGAGTTGGAGGCGCGTGGACCGGGCCGGGAGTGGGGCGAGCTCGATGTGGCGAGATCGTCGCCTCGGCAGCCTCCTCTAAGATGCCGTGGCGCGCCGCTTCATCTCTCGGCGGAGCCGGCTCCTGTGCGCCGACGGCGGAGGTGGAGGCGACGTGGATCCGGCGTCCGGGGAGGTGGAGGCGAGCTCGATGTGGCGGCGCTCCTCTCCTGCCGCTGCGTCGTCCTAGTCGCCGTCTTCTCCTTCCTCTCTCTCTCCTCTCCTGTCGCGCGCCCTCTTCTCCTCTCCCGTCGCCTCCTCTCTCCTCGCGCGCCTTGCGCGTGGTGTGTGGTGTGTGGTGCGCGTGGTGTGTGTGTGTCGGTGGGTGGGTGGGTGGGTGTGGTGTGATGTGTGTGTGGTGTTGTGTGGTGTGTGGCTGTGTGGTGGTGTGGTGTTGTGTGGGTGATTGTGTGTGTGCTGTGTGAATAGTACCTGTCGACTAGTCGGCGACTAGTCGACTAGTCAGCTGCTAGAAGAGTAGTGTCGACTTACCGACTTAATAACCTTGGCAGTCGGCGACAGCGGTGCTGCAACAGAGCAGCCGCAGTGCGAGCACAGTGCCAAAGCAGAGGAGGCAGGCACTAGGAGCAGTCGTCGACGACGACATTGGATTCGGGAGTAGGCTCAGCAGAGGAAGCAAAGCAGGGTGGCGAGGGCGCCCACGTGGCGATCGAGGAGGTTGGCCCAGCAGAGGAAGCAGAGTAGGGTGGCGAGGTCGCTCGCTCGGCGGTCGAGGAGGTCGGCCCAAGGGATGTCCCAGCCAACGATAGTGGTATGAGAAGAGATGTACTGACCAGGCGGAGGTCGGGCGTCACAATAGCGCGAGCAGATCCGGAGGCAGAGGTGCAAGGGTAGCCGACGGTGCGAGCAGATCCGGGCCGGGTAGAGCTGAGCGGTCGGCGGTGGGGTTGAGCTCGAGGAGATGACGATGAGGCCGCCGGTGACTTGACAAGCAGATTCGGCGAGGGCCGAGCTTGGCGGTGTCCTAGAGTCCGGATCCGATGGATTAGCTCGAGGACGACATAGACGATGAAGAGAATTGAGCGGTGGCGGTGTCGAACAGAGGATGGGGAGAGGAGGTAGCGACTGGCCAGCGGCAGCGGCGGTGGAAGAGGTGAGGTGGGAAAAAAACAGAACCTAGGGCTCTGATACCATATATTAGATAAATTGAGAGGTTTTGCTATTCACAACTATAAATTTTAACAACTATAAATTTTATTCTTTATTGAGAAGATATATATAGACAGGGCTGCATGTGCCATATGGGCCAGAGAGAGAGACTACTAATATGCACAAGACTCTTAACACACGGTTCTTTGGATTTGTTATTTCCATCTCTGAAGGTCTTAAGGGAATTTTTCTTGTTGACTTCTATTGTCTCTATAAGGGATATTTTATTGTTTAATTTAATATACTGCAAATACTAATGCATTCCCTTTTTCCCCTTCAGCATTTCACTCTTTCAAGTGCTGTTTTATACTTTTCTGGACTTGCCATAATTTCTTTTTCTTTATAGACAATGGACTTGCCCTGATTTTCTTTGTGGCTGTTGGCAGGCGGTGATTTGGTTCTTGGCCAGATGGGTTGCGACCTATGTAGTACCACTTGATGTGGGTAGAGGACAAGTAAGCAGAGAAGAAATTGATGTTGTGGGTAAACATGGATCCCAACATTCTAGAAAACTACTAAACAGTTTTGCTTGGGAGAATAACCAAGGAGAGTTTGTTCTTGATTTTGTTGTTCTCATTTCAATGGTAGCACTTACTACTTATCAGGGCGAAAATGAGTTGCAGGTAACCTTCGCTTTTACTAACCAAACTGCAATTCTGCATAAATTTGTGCGTCCTCACGTGTGTGCATGTTTGCGTACCTGCGTTTTGCAGTGCTACTTGTTACTAATGGCTAGTCTGTGCAAAAACCGCTACTCCCTCTAGTAAAAGTTCTTGATTTTTTTTTTTACTTTTAACAGTCTCCGAGATGCAACTTTGACGTTTAGTTTCTATCTCAATAAAAAATACAAAACTTTAATATTACATAAGTACTTTGCCAAGAATTTGTTAGTAAAGGGAGTATTTTTTATTGATGGTACACATGCCAAAAGCTTCTTTCTGGTTGTCCAATCTGAAGGTTATCCCTAATCTTTGCTTTGATTCCTGTTGTCAGACACTCACATGCCAAAAGCTACTTGCTACAGTTGTTCGACGGAAACACACATGTACTTATGTTGTTCAGTTGGTAAGCCCAAATCAGCGGTTGCAACCAATGCTATCTTACTGATTTTTGCATGTTATATAGTATGAAACTATGCATTTTACTTTGCACATGCTAAAAATATTAGTAGCATTTCTATTATTATAGTGATGGCTTGTTTCAGTTGAACACACACTGGTCGTCTGGTCCATACTATATATTCTTATGCTGGTTCTCAGCATAGCATATTCCTATTCCTAATCGCTAGAAGTTGAAACATTGAAATATCAGTGACTAACAAGATACTAATGGTAAAAAGTTATGCTGGTAGTGATTTGGTATGCCGCGAATTTCTCATGCACTGCATTTGAAGTGCCATTTAGAGTAATTTTGTGGCTGCTCGTTCCTTATCCACTTGGTCATTTGTGTACTTTCCTGTCAATGTTAGGTGTCTTTTGAATGCATAAAACCTAACATACTGCTTACCCAGTTATCACACTGAGCCAAATTGGTTCTCTTGTGGTGAACTCGAAAAAAAATCAGAAAGGTGGATACACTTGAAGCCACCTGTGATCTTGTGGGTTTTGCTCGACACATCATAGCTCTAGCAGAAACAGGCAACATTTACCAAGAAGAATTTTGTAATGAACCCTAGGACATCATTGACGATTTAACAAGTGCTAGTAAATATTTATGCAATAACATAATGTCATTATCCTGTCATCACCATTATTAATTTTTTTCCTGTTTTTTCTTATTTCGTGTTTCATAATCTATTCGGTACTCTATGTACCTTTTTAGGACTCATGGCGTGATCTTACAAGAGCTTTTGCAAGTGGACGTTCTTTATTTTCATTAAGTGGACGTTTGCAAGTAAGTGTTATGGCATGTATGCATCATGCTGTTTTACCCTCTGCTTTCATATTGTGAAGACCTTATGCTTTTGTTGCCATTTCCTTCACAGAGATCTCTAGCAGAAACACTTGCCTGTGCTGCTTCCTGCATCAAAGATCCTGAAGCATCTGCGCAGTAAGCCTATTATCAATTGCTGGCAGTTGCTTAAGAAATAAATACGAGAGATCTAACAGTGCCTATATTGATTTCAACAAAGGTATTTGAGGGACCTCATGGGACCAGTTGCAGGATGCTTAGTAGAAAATGCTAGTAGGAGCGATCTCAAATCTGTGGCGCAGCAAGCAGATGTTGTCTACATGGTACGTCCGCCTGTTCTTTGCTTTGAGTTCTTTGAGGGAAATATAATAGAAATTAACTTCAGGTCTGTTGCCTATTGGAACGACTAAGAGGAGCTGCTAGAGCTACTCAACCTCGCACTCAAAAGGTTCTGTTTGAGATGGGTCATACTGTGATGAACTCACTCTTGACTCTTCTGGAGGTGTACAAAAATCAGGTAATGTAACTCATCTATTTGTCATCTGTCAAGAATTCTATCACGCTTATACAACTGAACCTTGAAGATCATAGTATCATACAATAATGTTTGTTGTTCTTTAGTCTGCAGTCATATATATGATACTCAAGTTCGTGGTTGACTTTGTTGATGGTCAAGCTGTATTCTTGGATGATATGGAAACATCAGTTTTGGTGACCTTTTGCCTGCGACTGCTCCAGATATACTCCTCTCATAATATTGGAAAGGTAAGAACAAGAATCCTTATTTTTGTGGTGTTCTGTGTCAGAAATTTTTTCTCCACTATCATGATGCTAATGATTCTCTCTCCCAAACACAAATGGGTGCATATTTAAGAGGTGATCTTTGTTCACACGCCTGTGCATACATGTTTGCCATGTCTGCATGGTGTGTGAGTGCATTATTGTGTTGGATGTATGTGCTGAGGGGCTTTTGCTTGTGAAAAGCAGTAGCTAGAGCTCCATTAGGGGGTGTTCAGGAGAGGGAGATTGCTTTGGGGATTTTTTTTTTGTAAATCCTAAGGATTTGGATCCAATCCCAGGCCCTAAAGGGAATCATCTTATGTTTGTTCAAAGCTCTTAACAGGATTGCAAAGGGATTGAATTGATGACTATCATCACCAGTAGGTATCTTATGATTTCAGATGAAATGGGAATTAAACAGATTCTTACAGAAAAGATGGCAACCATGCTACTAAAACTGATAGTAGTGATCCCATTAGATACTACTTATTTTCCTTCCTTTTGCTGGTTTTACCCCTACCTCATTTACAACATCTTTCCTATGTGAAAACACTTAATTCCTATGCTAATTTTTCTTTGGTCCTGATGCTTCTGAGTTAATTTATGCTGAAATGCTAATCTAATTAGGATTACCCTGTTCATAGAAAGATCTAATTGGATATATCCAGTTAAAGTGACCATAGTGATGGTTTAGATACACTCATCAAATGTGGATTACTTAATGTAATGTCAGTTAAAAACTTAACGTGGCTGATGTAATATGGACAAAAGTGAATGTTGCTTCTGTTTTTTACTTTTGCAGTTTGTGTTTCAAATGTCGGGGAGTAATTTCCCAACTGTACAGTTTCCATCTTTCGTGAAGTTTGCAGAGAATGTGCTCTGAGACCTGACCCTTTAGTGTGTACCTATTTTACCTAGGTAATGCTTTCGCTCTCTTCAAGTCTGCGCAGTGAGTCACAATCTGAAAAATACAAGGATCTACGCGCATTGCTTCGGCTTCTAACAAATATATGCTCAAAGGATTTGGTAACCTTAACGCCCTTACACTGTGTTGTGTGTTGTCTGTCCAAAAGTGGTTCCCACATGACTAAGAGACACTGTTGAAAAATGCAGGTTGGTTTCCTATCTGATAGCACCATTGAAGGCTCCCCAGATATTGCAGAGGTATGCAGCTGATGCTTTTACAATGTTTTCTGCTTCAGTGTTTCTTATGAAAAGTGAAGTTTTGTACCTCTATATGTCATGTTGAGTGTAGATTGTTAGCACTTTGGATCACCAACAACAAACTCCAGAAACATACATCTTCCACCTCTACCATCGGTAGCCAACTCTTCTGTACTAGCGTGTCGTAACTTGTAACCACAAAACCACAAGGATACAGACTAATCAACCAATTAAGGCCTCGAGTTACATTAACACATACAGTTACACCAACTCTCAGAAAGTTTGTTCAGATAGGTAATCATATGCGAATTAACCTAGGGTTTGGAGTTACAAGATTAGAGCTTTTCCAAGTTTTGAATATCATAAAGTGTTGCACAAACTGACCTTTCTGCCACCCCGTGTATTGACCTGCAAGGAAAAAAAAACTAGAAGAGCTTTTTGGTAAAAGGACATTTATCATGTATTTCCTTAACCATGTGCATTGTCATTTCTGCACATAAAAAAACTAACTGTAATTATTAGTTAGTTTGAAACTCAATAACTGAAATGTACTTCCACAGGTCATCTATGTTGGTCTTGATATTGTGACTCCCTTGATATCTTTGGACCTTTTGAAGTACCCTAAACTCAGTCGTGACGTAAGTTCTTTTCATTTCTTTTGGTTGTAATAGAATAGAATGGCAATCAAACGCTAACAAGCAGTCTGGTTTCCTTGCAGTATTTTGTACTTGTGTCACACTTGTTGGAAGTGTACCCGGAGAAGGTTGCTCACTTACATAGGGATGCTTTTGCAAGGATTGTTGGAAGTCTTGAGTTTGGGTTGCACAATCAGGCAGGAGCATTTTTCTCTAGCTGCATTTACTACTCTGTCGTATTGTCGGTTGATTGCTAGATATTAGTTTTGTGCTAGTCAAGTTTGGGGTTTGCAGGGCGAAACTACCAAACTTGATCCCACTTTTTCTTAAAGTTTCAAATAGCAGCAGCACTGCAGCATAGATTGCAGTGATTATGGCAGAGTTTCTGTAAATTGAATTGTAGCTATTGAAGAGTTGGTAGCATCTCATCTTGCTTGGTTATATAGCATGCCTACAATATAACTTCATCTGCCAAATGACTCTTGCATTGGAGTTCTCTATGAATTATTATGCTCAAAGTTTCTATGTTTTGCTATATGTGATCACCTCAATGTGCAATCACACTTGGACTGATATAAGGTGATCAGAGCAAAGACATCAGTGTATTACGATCCATGACAAATATGATTCAAATATAAGTTGGCTTGACAAAACTTCTGTCTTATCAAATGAGATGTAATTGGCAGCTTTATTATAATAATAAAAAAAATCAAAATTAACCATGAATAATCAAACGCAACTTGCCCCTTTCGCTTCTAATGTCTTCTATAGATCTTGTCTGATCTATAATATGCATAACAATTGCAATTGTTGTCCTATATTCTTTATGTTGAAGTACAATTTATATTCTTTCAGCTGATATAGCTAGGTTTGTTTTGTCCATGTTGCAGGATAGTGATGTTGTTGAGAGGTGCCTGACAGCAGTAGATGCTCTTGCTTCGTACCATTTCAAAGAAAGACTTGGAGGCAGAGGAGGACTTAGCTCACAGCTTATGGAATCTGAAGGATCAAATGGCAAGCTGCAGGAGAGCATATTAAGTCACTTCTTGAGAATTCTCCTGCAATTGCTTCTGTTTGAAGATTTCAGGTAAGCTTTTCAGTAGAATTAGAATCTGAAGTGAAGTAAGCATATTTGTCATACTGTGTCAATCATTTCTTTAGTTGCTCCAGTTCTATGTATTTAAGACCTCGTGGTACTGTTGCAGGATGGAACTAGCAGGTTCTGCTGCAGATGCTTTGCTTCCATTACTTTTCTGTGAACAGGAGCTATATCAGGTTCTCTCTCTCTCCTTCCTTTGAGCTGAAAATAAATACTACATGATGCAGTGCATTTTTAATCTCTGTAACATAAACATCAGGTTTTTTTCAAGCTGCAGTGCTTTTTTAGTCTCACAGTAATAGAAGGCCCTCAAGAAAAGGATAAATAAATATGAGTAATAGAAAAACCAAATGCTGAATGCAAACTATCGCATCCTTTTCATTTTGCAATAGATTAATAGTTATCAGATCAAGTACAAAACTGAGGCGTAACTTTTTAATTTTGCTATATGGTCACATCCTGTCTCTGCAGAGACTGGTCCAGGAGTTGCTTGAGAAACAGCAGAATCCGACAGTGAAATCAAGGCTGGCAATTGCATTCCATAATCTCACAAGTTCGAACAATCTCTCAAGCTCGCTTGACCGGCCAAACAGGCAGAAATTCAGGAAAAATCTCCGTGCTTTCTTGGGCGAGGTCTCGGGCTTCATGCAGATAAAGTAGATGGGATGGCATGGGAGCAGTGATGGTTGGTCAGTCAATCAAGCCCCGGAAGGTTTTTCACCATTGTGGCATGAGTGCATAATGCAGTGGAGATTTGGAGTCATAGGCAAGAATGCTGGCCTGAGAACGTCTTTCTCCAATAGAATTTGAAAGGACAGTGTCGCCAGAAAGGATAGGAAGATGTTGAAGTGTTCCAGGATCGGCTCTGCATTTGGTGCTGAACAATGGTACGCCCACACATGATATCGTCGTGTAAATGGTTTTGTTAAACATGTCATACAGAAAAGCTGGGAATTTTGTTGCAAGATCTACACATGCTCAATTTAGCAGCTCCCCACAAGTAGAAAGGATAGAAGCCGTGCTTTAGCATCAGCTGGTGTAAATTGTGCCCGTCATACTGTACTTAACCGATGAGTTTTCTCCATTGCTAAAAGATCGCAGCTCCATGTCTTGCTGTACCTAGCTGGGGTTCACTTCACTTGAGCCCTAGGATTCCGAAAGTAGCCTTTAGCTAAGCACGCCAGTGAAATGATGGTGAGCAATATCATGGATAAAGACCTCTATCCTTTCGCACCAAATCTGGCTTGTCTTTATGAATGCGCCATAACTTCTTGGATCCAATCATGCCAAAACTGGGCGGCCCCATGTGTCTCGTCCCAGTGGGTGTCCTTGGCATTTGCGGATTTTCGATGCCACTGTGTGAAAATCTCTCGGCTTTAGCAGTAGTACTCACCGTCGCGCGCACTGTTGCGTGTCGGTGGCTGTATGCCCAAATCAGGCCATGGCCAGAACTCGGATCGAACATTCTGTGCAAGGAGTAGAGAGCCCCACCTCGTAATGTGAATGGAACTGTGATACAAAATTTGATCAGATCCAATTTCCAGAATTCCTCCTTTGCATTGACGTCCGTCCCATCTCATCGTTCAGGTTTGTTCAGGCGCGGCTTGGAACGTAGGGATTTCACACGTTTATGATAGGCACTGCACTACTTTCAGTAAAATTCCTGTTTACACGTAATATTTCTGAAATAAAAAGTTACGGGAAAAATAAATAGAAGAACAAGGTGGAGTAAACTGTAGAGAGAGAGAGAGAGAGAGAGAACAATCCAAGAAAAAGAAGACGAACGTGACAAAGCAGACTGGCTGATTAGTGGTAGAACGTGACAAAGCAGACTGGCTGATTAGTGGTAGTGGCAAACAAATACCAGAGCGCTGCAACAGCATTGGCACTTGGCAGTAGCAACACAGCGAAGAATAACTAGTCCAGTATTTTAATCCCTCCCATTGGACCGACGCCGACAGAGATGCCCCCTAAATCCCCAGTGCTAATCTAGGATTTCTTTTGTTCGTTGGTTTGTCTGTCGCGTCGCGTCGCACGGCGCACGGTGCACGGCCACATTCCTTCCTCTTAACAGCGGCAACCCGTCTCGTAAATCGTAATCCGCCTCGGCCCGCGTTAGTTTAATCTGTTAATCTGTTACGCCGTTTAATTATATTCTCCAGATCCTATTAACGCCCCCCCCCCACCTCCCTCTCTCTCTCCTCCGCGTTCGCTGTAGGCTTAACCCCGCAAACCGAGGCCTTCCGCTCGCTCGCTCGGCCTCCCTGCCTCCCCACCTCGCCCCGCGCCCCCGCTGCCACTGGAGACGAGCGAGCGCCGCGGCGGCCCTGGAGTTCGCGCCCCGGATCTGCCACGGTGCGTTGCTTCTCCCTTCCCCTCCTCGCATCCCGCAGTTCCTTACTTGCGTGTGCCGACGTGCTGGGGTTGTGTGGGGTGGGTGGCGGCGCGGTGGCGGCGCCCCGGCGCCGATCTGGTGCCGCCGTCCGAGGCGCGGAGTGAGAGTCTGGGAAGTGGGAACTGAGGCGCTGCTTGCTCCGCGAACGCGCGATTTGGGTTTGGTTCATCTTTTTTCTTCTTCTTTTGGTTAGGATTTGGTTGGTTTCGCTAGGAGCCCACGAGGCCGCGCGTTCGATTTGGTTATTGGGAATTTTGGGGAATTTTAATTTAATCTGCTTCTGGCCTCGCGCCGGACGCACTCCGCTCTCGTCCCTCTCGCAGTGGTAGGCTGGCTACCTGCTGTGCCCGTCTCTGTCGCGCATTTGAATTGCGTCAAATCCAAGTTTTTCTGCGCGTATGTTTGGCAGCCTAATCCAATTTCGCGAGCTTATGTGCCGATAAACCGAATCCCAAGCCCGCTTCGTGGAATTGGAGGATGGGAGAGTGGAAGACCACCTCCCCATATCGGAATCTGCGACTAAAATAGCCCGGAAAAGGGAGCTTTATTTAAAGTGGCGCTGCTCTTTCCTCTTTGTGATCTGTCTCCCACTTCACTCTTACCACTGCTGTTCCTTTCTTTCTCTTCTTTTACCTTTGGGCACAGAAAGTCTGCATACTTCACGAGACGGGAAATTTTGATCCGGAAGCGTCGTTTAATTCCGTCTTGCGCCAGTCTGGGGGTTCGGTGGGAGCATTTAATTCCTCCCAACGATTTCCATTCTTTGGAGGCTTCCATCTTGGTTCCCCTTTCACTGCCTATCTCAGTTTGGTTGGGTTTCTTGAATTGCCTTAGCTTTCTGCTACATGGTAATAACATCAGATTGGGCTGTATCTAATGGCTTAGTGTTTGTTTCTGCAGATCTGTGCATCCAAGAACGTGATAATTTCCGCGGTCCTTTATGAATCTTGAGGGTTGTGTATACTAGAGGGCAGTGGGATTTGGGATCCGAGATGAGGGGGAGAAATGACGGGGGCCAGAGCAAGAGGCCCATCGTGCTGCTCTGCGTGATGGCCGTGTGCCTCTGCCTCCTCTTCCTGTATTTCTCGGGCTCCAATGGGCAGGCCGGCAGTGCCGCGTTCGAGTACGGGACCAAGTTCTCGCGGTCGCTTGGTTGGGGTAGTGATGGAGACGGCGACGATGGCTCGGAGGAGTCCATTTTTGGGACCGGTGATGCAGATGATGTTAAGCTCAAGAGATACCCTGTGAGTTCCCAATGAGTGCTAAGTCGTTGTTTGTTAACTGTCTATATATGTGATGTTAATTGTGAATGTCTGCTTTTTTTTCTTGGTTGTGAAGGTTTGTGATGACCGGCATTCTGAGCTGATCCCCTGCTTGGATAGGAACTTGATATATCAGATGAGGATGAAGCTGGATTTAAACCTGATGGAGCACTATGAGAGGCATTGCCCACCTCCTGAAAGGCGCTTTAATTGCCTGATTCCCCCGCCACATGGTTATAAGGTCACAAGATGATCCTTTCTCTTTTCTCAAAATTCTTTTATCTTATTTCTATTCTGTATCTGAGACATATATTTGTTTGGCTTGGGTTCATACACTGATCATTTCAACCAATGAACCAATACTTTTAAGATATTATGTATATAAAATGATATGTGCATCATGGGTCAAGGAGTTGGTTTCCTTTGCATGTAGACTTAAGATGTTTTAGCTGCAGCCTGCAGGAAATGGTTTGAATTTTGTTTGCACCTTTTGTGGAGCTGGTTTATTCATGTTACCTGTGCTCTGACCTGTCCAATCTGTACATCTATAAAAATGGTTCTGTTTGATTGGATCCATACTAAGTCGTCTCAGACTCAGGCTCACAAAACTTTGTTTTACAGGTTCCTGTAAAATGGCCAAAAAGTCGTGATATAGTGTGGAAAGCAAATATTCCTCACACTCACCTTGCACATGAGAAGTCAGACCAGAACTGGATGATTGATGCAGGTGAAAAAATTAAGTTTCCTGGTGGTGGAACTCATTTTCATCATGGAGCTGACAAATATATAGCAAACATTGCAAATGTAAGTTTGTTGTTTTAACTCCTTTACAATAATGTCCTACTAAAAATACATGACACATATTTGAGCATTATACATTGTCAAACTTCATAATTGTGATTCATCTCTTCTACTATCTGACAGATGCTAAACTTCAAAGATAATAATATAAACAATGAGGGAATGCTTCGTACAGTTCTTGATGTTGGTTGTGGAGTTGCAAGTTTTGGAGGATATCTTCTTTCGTCCAATGCCATAGCGATGTCTTTGGCACCTAACGATGTACATCAGAACCAGATTCAATTTGCTCTTGAAAGAGGGATCCCTGCATATCTTGGTGTTTTGGGAACAAAAAGGCTTCCATACCCAAGTAGATCGTTTGAATTAGCCCATTGTTCTCGTTGTAGGATCGACTGGCTTCAAAGAGATGGGATTCTTCTGCTTGAACTAGACAGATTACTCAGGCCTGGAGGTTATTTTGCTTATTCATCTCCTGAAGCATATGCACAGGATGAGGAGGATCGTAGAATCTGGAAAGAAATGAGTGCCCTTGTAGAAAGGATGTGCTGGAAAATTGCAGAGAAAAAAACCAGACAGTTATTTGGGTCAAGCCTCTTAACAATGATTGCTACAGGAGCCGAGCACCTGGTACAAATCCACCTCTATGCAAAAGAGGCGATGATCCAGATTCGGTATGGGGAGTGCCAATGGAAGCTTGCATTACGCCGTATCCAGAACGTGAGTGCTTAACTATTCCAACCATAGTTTTGACCTTTTGTTGCTTACTTACTGCTTGGATACTCGATATAGTCAGCTTGCTTTTCTAGTCCCCCCCCCCCCCTCCCCCCCTCAAATTTGGGCACCAGGGCTTGATCAGCTATGGTATAGAACCAATTAGGACTGAGGCACTGAAGTATGGTTTGTTGTGAAGCAGATGGTATTTCTGGTAGTGGATAGTATCAACCTGCTCAGTGCCCACTTGGATAGGAATCAATGTGGTGCTCACTGCTCAGTGCTCCTATGCAATACATATTCAGAAGTACCCTTTTGCCTTGATGTTACATCAGGGGAATAAGTTGATGGTTTATAGTCATTTAATGCTAAAAAGATGCATCCTTCTGTTTTTTTTTCTTCCAAAAATCACATTTGTCATATTGGTAAGCAAAGGATCTATATGTTTGCTCCCCACCCCCCTCTCTCACCATGCTTCCCAGCTAATTTTGGGATATAAACATAATAACCAAGTAGTTTTTTTGTGGTAATTTGCGGTCTCTTGAAGTTTTTGCTGACAATAAGGGAGTGGCATGATGGTTTATGGTCATTTAATGCTGGAATGATTGTATCCTTCTGTTTTTTCTCTCTCATAATTGACATGTTTGTTAGTAATATAGTAGTAAGACACAAAGATAAAACTTTTATTTTGTTTCTTCCTTTTGCTCATTTCATTTTCCAGCTAATTTGGGATCTAAACAAAATAACCAAGTGATTTTATGTTCTCAGAAATGCACAGAGATGGGGGAAGTGGACTGGCTCCTTGGCCTGCTCGATTAACAACTCCACCTCCCCGTCTTGCGGATTTGTATGTTACCGCTGACACATTTGAAAAGGATACAGTAAGTTGATCTTACGTCTTTATACATATGTTATCACGGACATACCTTCGGAATTATTGTGCTTGAATAATGTTCTAATAACTGAGTAGGGATCTCTGATAAAATCTTTCTGTGCAGGAAACGTGGCAGCAAAGAGTAGATAACTACTGGAATTTGTTGAGCCAAAAGATAAAACCAGACACTATTAGAAACATCATGGACATGAAAGCAACTTTTGGGTCATTTGCTGCTGCTCTCAAGGAAAAGGATGTGTGGGTGATGAATGTCGTTCCCCATGATGGACCAAGCACACTCAAGATAATCTATGACAGAGGGCTCATAGGCTCCACTCACGACTGGTATGTGTCAATTCACATAAGAGATTTGCACTCGAGATATCAATACTGTGCCTTCTTGTTAGGTTCAGACTGTTCAGTAGTTTGAGTTCCCTGCCACTTTGTCATGCGTTATGTTTTCATAATGATTAAACAGGGATTACAACCTTAAGAAATGCAACTGAAGCAGTATGCTATATCTTAAGGCTATGGTCTTGTCAGAGTTTAGTGTTTGCAAGCAGTTTCTGATCCTTCTTTCTGTAAAGCACTAATAAGGTTTTATGATGGAAACACTGCTGGACCTACTAAATCTATTTGTTCTTGATTTGCTGGACTGCACATGTGCCACTAGCACATTGTCAGGAACTATTCCTCACTGAAATTTACTCCTGGTATTATGACACTGTAGTAAATTCCAGGAAAGTGAACCTTGCTAGATCAGTATATCTGTTCTGCCATCTGCCCGGCCTTAATCCATCTCAGAACAGATATTTTGGCCAATACTGCTAATATGTTGGGTCTACTGTTATGCCCATCTGATAATGGTGGTTAATGTCTGTCTTTTTTCTTTAGCATCTAAAAAATGTTGGACAACACCTTGTATGTTACAGTTGCACTCGTCGTTGTGTTATTGTGCATTTAGTAAGTTTCATATGACCCTATTATTCTAAACCTCAAGCCTGAAGCCCTTCTCTAGGCTTTCAGGACATATAGTCAGTTCCAAAGTAATGTAGTATTGGAGAATATATTCTTGAGTTACACATTCCATCTTTCTGGATTGAGTGAAGGGTTTGTGGTGTTGTCTTCGCAAATGTTACTATCATTGTTTGCAGTTTGGATTGTTGCTGGCAAGTGTGCTAGATAATTTTACTCAAATCCAATAATGTGTGTGCAGGTGTGAGGCCTTCTCGACCTATCCTCGAACATATGATCTTCTCCATGCGTGGACAGTCTTCTCCGACCTTGACAAAAGAGGTTGCAGTGCTGAAGATCTGCTCCTTGAAATGGACCGCGTCCTTCGACCTACTGGATTTATCATTGTGAGAGACAAGGGCACCGTCATTGAATTCATCAAGAAGTACCTCAATGCGCTTCGCTGGGAAGCAGTAACTGTTGTAGATGCCGAGTCCAGTCCGGAATCGGAGGAGAACGAAATGATCTTCATAATCCGGAAGAAATTGTGGCTACCAGAGGGAGGCTCACAGGATTCCGTGTAATCTTTTCACTTGGGTTTCTTATGCACCATCAGCATCTGCAGCTCAGAAGCCAAGAAGCGAGGCTCGGCTGCTCCCTCCAGATACACGATTCAACATCGCCGCTCCAGAAATAGATTTCGGTTCTTGATTTCTAGCCCTACTACCCACGTGAAGATAGATTGTTTATCAGCATATGGCAAATATCTAGCAGGCTAAGCTAAAGCCTATTTTTTTTCTTCTCTACAGATACTGCAATTGTCAATTGATGTTTGTTCTCTAGTCTGGTTAGGAAATAAAGTTTTTTTGGTGTTGAGCTTCGTTTAGGTGTTTCACGCCCATTTATTGAAGCCTGCTGTAGTAAACAGATTTGTTGTTTATTGTAAGAAACTTAAATTGTAAGCAGATTTTGGTTATGAGCTTTAGCCAGGGGCCTCAAGGCTGCCGGATGTCTCATCCACTGCATATGGAATGTACTAGCACTGTGCTACTGTGCCCATGTACAGATTTGTACCGGAAGAAGGGTTAAGCTTCAGCCGTACCTGTTCTATCTATGTGTTTTGTTTACGGATTGAGCTATCAGCAAGCAATAGTAACACCTAACTAGTAACACAGATAGGAGCTGAAGAAAGAAAGATAAAAAGTTAACAGCTGTAGCAAATGAATCGGTTCAATGTCACTTTGGGGTTCAGACAGTTACAACTCATATCTTATCTTCCTTTCTGAAATAGCATCAACATAATCTGCAACATAATTCTGGCCAACCTTGCACCTTGCTCCTTAGATCTTTGCAAGAGCTTCAAAAAAGGTCTCCAACCTCCCCTGAAGCACGTCATATTTGCAGCTCACAGCTGGATATATATAGGAGAAATCATCGAGTGCTTCAAGATGGTGTCTTTTTGTTGCGCGGCAGTAAAGATGGTGTCATTTGACTGTTGAGATAGGCACATAATCTTACCCTCATTAGATGTTGCTGTAGTTAAATGCAATTTTCATGATATACAAGAGCCAGTGTTTCAGTGTTAAACAAACTCTTCATTTACCACATATCTCCACAACTGCATGTGCCATCGCTAAAATGATGATAGGTGCAACCATCTGAAATAAATATTTCCTGGCTTTTATCCCTTGAGATAAACTTGATTGATGAATGGCATTCCTTGTACATTCGAAAATTCTTTGAGATACGTATCGGTTCATGAGCACACATGGAAATAAGTCCATAACACACCGCAATCCTCTCGGTATGGTGGCATGACAATGGATCTACTTCTACACTTATCCACAACTACACAATGAACTAAGTCTTGAATTGGCAGTTTTGTATGAATAAATTTCACTTAAGTCTTTAACTGATACTAGGCTGCTAGGCATCCCCGCGGTTGGAGCATATAAGTCATACTCCTGGCCTATTCATGAGCTTCCTAGAGATTACCTTATCTCATAGACTGTGACTAGCAGTCGGGCTCATATAGGCGTGTTCTTTCAAGACTACTCTGTAGGACAGTATCTTTGCTTAAACAAGCCACAGAACACATTAAAATAAAAATTAACCTGTCATACAGATTTAGGAGAGAATTGTATCTCCAAAAGAGTGGGTCTATAAAGATGCTCTCCTTCCAGTTAACCAATAACTTGTTTCGTCAATCCTACTTCACGGGATCTCCGATCACATAGGGTGGGTTAATATCTCCAATCACATTGCAATAGGGCTCAATATCTCGAGGAGAATACCCAGATTGTTCCATCCTACTAGTTAAACCCTTCCATGTACTAAAAATCTTCTCGAATGCAGGATGCAAGAAATCTCCAGCCTCAAATGCATGCACAGCTGTACCAAGATACAACCAGCTGCATTGTCTCTCAACATGTAACCCTTGTTCTGTCATAGCATCCCTCACAGCCTCAGTGGAATCCCACAAGCCGGTGTTGGCATTGTGTAACACCCTGACCTGCCATCTGGGCCTAAAATGCTGCCATTACACATTATTCATTACAAACATTGCACAACTAATTTAACAACTAGACATATTACAACAAAAGTGGAATATCTTGGGAGTATGATTTGCATAAGGGTATATATGTGACGTAGATGTGCTATTCCCCTCTCCAGATGTGTGCCATTCTCGACGATCACCTAAACACCAAAAATAAGCAAGGGTGAGTCCGAAGACTCAGCAAGCACATAATAGAAATGATAGACACTACCACACAACATAACCATATAATTATTTCCATCATAATCTTCCCATTAATGCAATGCACCAATATTCTACATGCTCATTTGCTCATACGCATCTCATCAGCTGATACCAGTATCGCGGAGTGTTCACCCGTCGATGACACACTCTTCCCCCATCTTCGTTAGGATGAGGTCTCTACATTGTAGGACTTTATCTAGTCCATACAAATGTAAGACTTTATCTAGAGCACTTCGGATTAGTCATGTATCTTTCTTACCGACCTCACCAGAATAGTTACATAACTTTCTCACCTACATAGCTTGTGCATTCTTTCCATGATACAAATGCATATGTCCATTGTCATTAGCATGATTCATCATTGTTGCCTCATTGCTCACCTTGTTCCATCATTATTACTATTACCATCAGCATCATCATATCACGAAAACATCATATATTCCATACCATTTGCGTGATACCGCTCTACCATGCAATTGCTTGTTAACCAAATGGAGCGAAGCAACGTGCAGAAGGCGCTGTTCCCGAACCTCCACCTGAACAGGCATGTAACATCCCAAGTATTGGCTTGTGTTTCAAATGTAAGAGAATGTGTAGAAATTAAAAACTTTTCTTACATCTTGTATTTCATATATGTTCTGAAGAATTCTTGTAAAAGAATTATGAAAATACAAATCACAAGCCACTTTTGACCTAAATCTTGGCCCTTTCAAAAACCTTCTTGTTAATCTTGTGATCATCCTCTTGAAATATTTTTCCTAGGTTCTAGGGATGGTGTGTGACCCCTCTGAAAAATTCCATAATTTTTAGAAATTATTTGAATATTTTAATAGTAGTCAAACCAATTGGACCTTGGGTCAAACCCTAGATCAGCACCTTGAGAAATGTTTGGAGAACAATTCTTTGCATAAAAACCTCTGAAAATTTTACACAATGTCAATCCTAGTGTTAGCAAGCTCCTGCAAAAATTTCAGAAATTTTAGAGTTGGTTTGCTACCTCTAAATATTCTTCAAAACTCTCAGCTCATTCAGACCACCCCTGGGCTGGACCACCCTTTGTGCCTCGAGGACCTCCTCCAAGAGCTCTCCAAAAGGCCTCCCTAAAGATACCCACAGGACCACCCTCAGACCTCCTTCCGTATTTTTTCAAAGACCACCCCGCTGGTCTTTCGCAAACACAACCCTCCAGACCACCCTTGGGTGTGTGTGTGTAACGCCTAGGAGGTCGTGGTCCGTCCACGTCTAGATCCGCGGCTCAAACCTCCTCGGGCGTTAGGGACCTCCGAGCACCTCTTCAAATCGTGACCCTTGATTCCATATCCAACCATCAAGACCTCCCCAACTCAACCACCGGACTTAACCTAACCGTTTTGATTCTTTGACTAGTCCACCTAGGGTTATTTCACTAGCAGGTGGGACCCTCTGAGCTGGTCATCGTCACCTTCCTTGCGCCTATGCGCCATGGCAGTGAGGAGCAGTGCTTTGTCAAATCATTGTCCTTGTCAACGGCTCTTTCCTGCAAACATTAAATGCGCGTCAGCACCTTTCCCCCCAAAGTCTTCCTTCCACCTGCCCCCATCAGCTCATGACTCAGTGCACCGTGGAGCTCAACCTTGCTCCACTCCTTGCTCTCTCGGCTATAAAGGCCCCCGAGCTCCTTACTTAGCTTTCTTTCCACACCCCCTTGCAAACCCGAGCACCTCCACTGGTCTTTGTGCTCAAAACACCAGGACCCTTCTTGCCGCCATTGGAGGACCTTGGTGCTCCTCGGTGCCGGCAGTGCTCCCAGGGGTCCTTGTGGCAATTCTCTGATTCGTCTTGAGCTCCAATCTCTGTGACCATTTTTCTAACATCGCTTGTGGGTTGTTCTCACAGGAGGAGCCCATCTTGAGCTTTGGACCTCTTCAACCGAAAACCACCATTTTCGTCATCACCTCCGGTAAGGTGCTCCCTCTTGCAATTATGTGCTCATGGTCCATCTAGGAGTCCTTGTGGAGCTAACCTTACATTGGTTTTCTTCGGTTTTGCTCAGACCTCCCCATCTTCATCATCTTCCTCAACTCCAGCGGTGGTCGTCATTGCCAGAGCTTCTCTGACCACCCCTAGACCTCCTCTGTGCCCAGGTACACTCGTGGTAGTCTTTAAATGCTCGGTGTAAGATCGAGGAGGCCGATTAGAGGGGGGTGAATAGGCGTTTTACAACTTCTATGCTCTAAAACCGATTTCTAATGTGGAAGCTAATACAAATACGGTTTTGCACAATTAAAGCCTAAATCAACTAGGTTCAACTAAGTGCATCAACAATACAAGTCTATTGATAATAATCAATCAAGCATTGACTTGTAAGCAATTCAATTTAAGCAATGTAAATGATACTATTGCAATCATACACAATGAATAAGCAATTTATATACAAGGTATATAAATTGCACAATGTAAATCATATGAAAGCTAATCACAAGAAGCACACGGGACACAATGATGTTTTACCGTGGTGGTCGGAGACTTGCCGGTCTCCCATAATCCACGTTGAGGGAAACCCAAACCTATTGGGCCGACTCCACCAATTAAGCCTTCCTCCGAGGTATCAACCACCTCGCTCCACTAGGGTTGCTCTTACTCCACTCCGGAGATGGCGAGCACCAAGCCACTCACAAACACCGGGCCTTCTCACAAGCTTCACTTGAGAAGATCACCGGACCACGACGCCTCCACGCCGTCTAGATGTCGGCAAACACCAAGAGTAATAAGCCAAGCCCTTTGCTTGACTCTCACCACATGCAACGAATGCACAAGCTCAAGTGGATACAAAATCCACCTCTAGATGCAACACATGCAACTAGAGACCTCTCTCCTTGCTCACAAGGTGCAACACATGCACAATTGAGAGGAGAAGCTCACACTAGCTCAAGAGAGTGAAATGGGATGCCAAAGGTTGCCTCTCAACCGGCCAAGGGGGTATTTATAGCCCCCAAACCAAAAACTAGCCGTTTGGAGACGAAACAGCCAAAAACTAGCCGTTCATACCTTTTGCGGTCGTATCGCACTCACAAGGGCGGTACTACCGTTCTGCGGTACTACTGCATGATTATACGGGCAGTACTACCGCAGCCCAAATTTCAGCAGACGACACTCGGTAAAAGGTCATAACTTTTGACTCCGATGTCAGAATTGAGTGATCTTGGACTCTATTGAAAGCTTATTCAGTGGGCTACACAACCCACCTATTTGATTTGATCTCAAACACATTTGATCAAATCAAAAAGCACAACTCAAAAGAGCCACTACCATAGTCTAAGTCCAAAGAAATAGCTACAAGCAATCTTAGACCATATCAAGGGAAGATACATGAATCCAAACAATTTGCAAAACACATTTGCAAACTTAGATCATGCCACAAGGAGTATGTACATGGACTTCAATCATTTGCAAAACACATTTGCAAAGTATAGTCACATGCTACAAGGATTATCCATGAGCCTCAGCTATTTGCAAAACACATTCGCAAATATAGGCAACATGTTAGAGTGAGCTAGAGCAAGTGAGATTGAGTTATCAACGCATGATGAGACTCAAGCTACTAGACAAGACCCCTCTTAATAGTACGACAACCTATACTAGCAATCCGGTCTTCCAACCAAACACCAAGACCGGTAAAAGACTAGGAACATATCCTTAGCCCTAGCTAGTCATACCTTTGCCTTGACCATCTTCTTGAAGCTTGATGACACACATCTTCACTTCAAGTCCGGGTCATCATCTTGACATGCATCAACCCATGATGCATCCTCACTCAACACATGATGAGTCTTCTCTTGACTTGGTGATCAACTCATGATCATCTCTTCTTTGAGATCTTGATATGCATCAACACATGATGCATCATCTTCTTGAACCTTGACTCGATGACGATCAACTCATGATGCCATCCAAAGTCTTCATCACCCTAGAACATAACCTATTCATCCAACTCATGGAAAATGTTAGTCCCACAATGTCATTAACATTAATTACCAAGATATACCTGCATAAATGCTTTTGAACAAGCCATTACTGAAGGTGCGGTATTACCGCCAACTAGCATCCGGTAATACCGCTCTCCGGTAGTACCGTTTATCAGATGCGGTACTACCGATTTCCAGAGGCTCGAGAAATACAGAAAAATACCTTATCTGGAATTTACATACCGCTAACATATTTGCGGTCATACGCCACGTGTAGTTCCGCCACATGAACTCCGTACTACCGCTCCACCTCGAGCAAACCAAGTCCAAAAAGCAATGCTATCGAATTTTCATACCGCATGTAAATCGGTACATCCATTGTATGTACTACTACCGCACATACAACGCCGGTACTACCGCATTTCCAGAAGCTTTTCGAAATGCAGTGCATGACTCCTTTGTCTTGAGTCATGTCGATCTTTTATCACCTTTGTATTTTCTTTTTATGTCATCACTCAAACTCCGGGACTAAGCCTTGAAACATCTTAGCACACATGTTAGTCCCACAACACAATTTCAAATAATTGAATGTAATTGGTATGAGTATATATAAACACGAAGTTATATATATACTCAAGAGTTATGTTTCAAAGTAGATCACAAGGATCAATACTAATGAAACAGAAAGGCCATGAGTATATATAAACTACACAAGTTATATATACTACAAGTATATACGAACTACACAAGTTGTATATACTGAATATGAGTGTATACAAACTACACAAGTTGTATATACTCATATGAATATATTAACTACGCAAGTTAAATATATTCAAGGATATATGAACATCCATGAACTACACAAGTTTCATATGTTCTCATATACTCATATGAATATACTAACTACACAAGTTAAATATATTCAAGGATATGTTTCAAAGTAAAGATCCTTAATATATGTGGAAAGAGAATATGGATCAATACTAATGAAACTTCAAAATATAGAATGGACTCCCCCTAAATGTGTGCATACACAAATGTATAATGGAAACATATGCACATATCCAAGTTAACCTTTTTTTGGTGGAGTTTAACCTATATTTTGGATCCGAGGAATGCAACAAGATATAATAAGAAGAAGTAGAATGCATACCTCTTGTATTTTTCATCTTTATATCCAAACGAGACTAGGCAATAGATAATCAATAGAATTGTTAGTCTTACAAATAGATTTGTCATTAATGAATACATACCTGTTTGGATTTTTGCTTTTATATCCAAGCTGAGACTAAGCATGATATAACAATAAGAGTATTAGTCTCACAAGTGCATTTGTCATTAATCACTTAATCACTTGCATGCCTTCATGATTTTTACCTTTATATCCAAATAAGACTACACAATATGTATATCAATAAAAGTGTTAGTCTCCCAATTAGATTTATCATTAATCACCAAAACTCCATTACCACATAATGACGGGTCTAGATCTTTCACTCGGGCACTTGCTGTTTGGTACAATGCGGAGCTCATTTTACTTTTCAAAGTTTTGCCGTATTGTCCCTCGCCGCCACACTCCGGCTCGCCGGCATTCTAGGCCGCCACCACCGTCGTGAGTGCTCCCAGTGCGTGCGTTGTGCTATTATGCACTTAGGGGTGTCCTTGGTTCATGCCGGCGTGGTCCACCTTGCCGGTGGTGAGCTCTTCCTAGCCCTCGGGATTTTGTCGGACGACGTCGGCTTTGTGCGTTGTCAAGTTAGGACAGAGATTCCCTCATTAAAGAACCAATCATTGGTTAGCAGTTAATGGCTGTCGAGAGTGGTTCTTGTGTTGCTTACATGTGGGCCACGTTCCCTGTTGTCGTACGTTAGACCACCCCTTCGACAAACCTAAGGACTACCTCGGATTAGATCTTCACCGTAGGATCTTTCTCTGTGAAAACTTTAGTCGCAGGACCTCTTAGGTTAGATCCTGGCCGTTAAAGACCTCTTTAAGTTTAATCTGGACCGTAGGATCACCTCAGTTCATCAGACCACCTCCGGGGTCGTTTTTGCGAAAACCACCCTCAGGACCACCCTTGGGGTCCTCTTTGCAAAGACCACCCCTTGGTCTTTTGTAAAAAAAAAAACCAGGACCTCCTTCCTCGCAGAGATCTAAACCTTACGGACCACCCTGGGTAGATCTTGACCGTTCAGGACCTCCTAGTGGAGATTTAAGCCGTTAAGACCTCCCTCTGTTAAGACCTTATCTTTGCGGACCTCCCTGTGGAGATCTTGACCGTTAAGACCTCCCCTGTGAGATCTTTACCGTCGGGACCTCCCTCCGTCTAGACCACTACAATTCGGACCTCCATCGTGTAGATCTTGACTGTTAAGATCTCCCCCTGTGAGATCTTAGCTGTCGGGATCTCCCTCCGTTAGATTTTGACCCGTAGGACCTCCCTGTGAAATCTTAGCCGTTAGGACCTCCTTCAATTGTCATCTTGACCGTTGAGATCTTCCGCCGTGAAGATCTCGGCTGCCAGGACCTCCCCAGTCTAGATCAAGGCCGTCCAGGACCTCCCCTAGTAGATCTTGGCCGTCCCCGACCTCCTCCTTTAGAACTATCCCTTAGGACCTCCCCTTGTAAGTCTGGACCGTCAGATCTGGATCTGACGGTCACGACCTCCTCAGTAGGGATGGCAGTTTCGCCCATTTACCCGATTACCCGTGGGTAAAAACCCTAATAGAGGTGGGTATGTTCTTATTTTTCTGCCCATGGGTACATTCGTGGGCATAAATCTCTGCCCGATGGGTAAACGGGCATGGGCATGGACGACGCCCACCCGTGCCCGTTTCGCCCGATTACCCGTGATAACATACTGATAGAGTTTCTTCACGTGTCCACGCACCGGCCGCTCCTCTCCAATCCTCCAAATCCTATCCTCAGTTCCTCACGCCCGGCCACCCCCCTCAAACCCATTTACTCCTCCTCCTCTCCCAATCTCCCCTGGCGCTCCCTCTGGTGC
Organism: Ampelocalamus luodianensis; assembly: GCA_036346255.1. NCBI lineage: Eukaryota > Viridiplantae > Streptophyta > Magnoliopsida > Poales > Poaceae > Ampelocalamus > Ampelocalamus luodianensis. The sequence continues at coordinate 41,123,338 of CM070635.1, read as the reverse complement.
CTCCTGAGTCCTACCGCCGACCACTGGCTCCCGGCGCGACGCCGCCGTTGGCGCAGCTCGCCCACACGCTCACGCCCCGCTCTCCTCCCGTGTTTCTTCTCCCTGCCGCTGGCCCGTCCGATGCGCCTGCCACTAGCTCGGTGCCCTAGCGCCGCCACGCTACGCTCGCCCGTCTCGGGTTGCGTCCAGCTCCTTCCCAGCCGGCGTGGCCTCCGGCCGTCGGCGCCGCCATCTGCACTCCTCCCCGGCCGCTCGGCCACCCGTGCATCTTCCCCAGGCCCAGCCCGTGCCCAGCTCAGTCCTTGTGGCCCCGGTCCAGCTCGCCCTCTCGCGTCGCCCGGCTCAGCACCGCCTCCGGCTCCTCTCCATGGATTATTGTTTCCCCCCTCCTGATGAATTGGCTTTCATGCTTTGCTTGATTTTGTTTTACCTTTTTATATGGGTTGATGTTGCTTTGTTTTACCTTGCAGATTGAAGTTGGAAGACCATCTTCCTCAGCTCGCGGTCATCTCTCCAGCCCTCCATCCCCAAGCCGAGGACGTCGCCCAGCCCATCGCAATCCCGAAGCCAATGTCCCTGTCTCCCCAGCCTGCCGCTGGTCGTCTCTCTCAGCTCTGGCAACGTCCTCCTCGGCGAATCTGCTACAAAGAAGGTACCAAAGCTTCCTCTTGCATATGCTTCCATCTTGCTTTCTTCTTTGCTCAGAGCCCCAGACTGGTTCTTGCTTTGCTAAGGATTGAATCAAAGTGAACAGAAAAAATTCAGCTTTTTGGTTGGTGTGGTCGAGTAATCTTGATCAAAGAAGGTAAATTGCTACGGATTGAATCAAAGTGAACAAACTGTAGTGGCCTTAAGATCATCAGATGCAAATTTGGAATAAAGACATGCAAATTTTCTACTATTTAGAAGAAAAAGTCCTGACCTTCACATATGTTTGGAATAAAGACATGCAAATTTGCTATTATTTTCACCACGCATGATGTTCTTGTCTGTGCATATGCTATTGAAGGCATACTGATAGGGCAAAAAGGGTAAGAATAATTAGCTTTAGCTTCAATCAACTTATTGGTAGCAGCTTCATTGATTTCCCTAGTTCGAACTTCGCGGGTACATGGGCATACCCGCGGGCGACGGGTATGGGCGAGGTTTTTCGCCCGTTGTCCTTCGTGGGTATGCCCGTGGGGGGAAATCGGGGTCGCAGGCATGGGTATGGGCGAGCACTACCCGTGCCCGCCATGCCCGATTGCCATCCCTACTCCTCAGTGCGCGTGGAGATCCTTCGGGTGGGCCTTCGCGTGCGCTGTGCGCCCATTTTGTTGGGGTCGTTGGATTCAATCTCGACGGTCACGACCTCTCCGTTTGAGTTGGTTCTTTTGGAGCAGTCCGAGAGTTTTTATTTTCAAACTGTTAATTGTGTTAAAGTTCAAAAGTGCATAACTATTTTATTTTAGCTCATTTTAGGGTGATTCCAATTGTGTTAGATTTCTGTTTAACTAAACTTTGATCTAAAAATGTATTTAGGCACTGTCCTGTACCAGGAAATGTTGTTTATTGCATTATCTTGCTAGCGTTAAATAATGCTCTAGAAATTCATTAAAACTTGAAAAATACATAAGTAATTCTCTGTAATTCCAAACTGAGCAAACTAAAATGTGTTGGGTTCCTCTGTTAATATGTGTTAGCATAGAATGTGTTTCATGTAGGTCTTTGCTTCTGAAATTAACTTAGTGCTACTTTTACACCTTAGAAAAATCATAAGTAATTCAATTTAACCCCAAATGAAGTAAATCCAGTTTTGCTATTCTTAAAATGCCAGGTCCCACCTACCATAAAAATTTTAGGTTATAGAACTTTCTGAAAAATTATGCTATGAACAGTATCCAAAATTAATTTAATTTGAATTTTTAGGCTGAGAGAAGTTGTTTAGGCTATAACTTTTGCATGCTTGGTCCAAATTGAATAATTTTTATTGCTAAATTCATTTGGAATCATAACCTTGCTGCTGTGTAACTTTCATCGAATTTGGATGACTTTGGCTTTTGAGTTTCTTTCGGTGTTCTTCGTTCTTATTGGATTTTCGCGTTCTTGCGTTAGGTTCCGAAGAATTTGTCGAACCCGAAAGTGACCCTCTGTAGCAAGAGGACTTCCAGTAAGGCAAGTAGATGTAGCATCATTTGATCATATTGCTCCTATTATTTTCAAAGTCTAATATGTTGTTTGCAAATTCTACGTATGCATTGCTATATTGTTTTAACCTATTGTCAATTAGTTGACCCATTAGATACATAATCTATAGGAAAATGTTTATCCTCTACTACTGAGCATAAGATTATCTTGCTGTGATTAGGGTTCGTTGGATGAGCCTTTGTCACTTAATAGTTGCGAGTTAATATGCTTAGTCATGCTTAGCTACCGGTAGGATTGGGCGGTTGTCGACTTAGTCGATAACCTTGATCACACAAAACTTATTATGACTTTACTTTCAGCACCCTGTGCTATGTTTAATTGAGAACTAAAACCGAAAAAACAATGATTTGAACTTGGGCACAATGGTATGTTGGTGTGCTTTTGGGTGTGACTAGTATGGTGCCCGAGTCAACAAGGACCGAATATCTTGTTACACTAAACCAAGCATTCTTGCGTGCTAACCACACTAGATGGTATGCGACCTCTTTTGACTTAGTACTTTAGCGTGTGTTAGCTCCGAGTCGCAGGAGGTTGTGTAGGAGGCAGATGTTTGGGAGCATTGTAGTTGCCCGAAAGCTTTACCCCTGGTGGGTAGTTGTCTTTCGGCTTTACAATGTAGCGTATGGGTTTCTATCCATACGAGCGGCTCATAGTTGATACACAATATTGGAAACATCTCGTAGGACTTAGCCGTGCCAGTATACCTTTGGAAGTGTGATAATCTTATGGCTTAAAGGCGGTCTGAAGTGTGGGTACATTGGTACACCCCTGCAGGGTTTGATCTATTCGAATAGCCTCGTCCTAGGTTATGGACACGCTTGGCAAGGTCTTTCAAGAGTTAGACTACAACCTTTAAATTAAAACTTGACATGGGTGGTACGAATCAGGGATTCATGCTATGTTGTGGTGGCTATTGCGTTAGTCACCTCTAGATTGTTACTTATGCTATTTATTGTTACCTCGTTGTTTATTTCAATGATTAAAAATAGATTTGACAAATTGCTTTCAATCTATTACATTATTGCAAATGAAAATTGCTTTACGCGTCCAATTAACCATATAACCATCTCCTTTGTTACAGCTTTGTGTGATACCGCTCTACCATGCACATGCTTGTTAACCAAATGGAGCGAAGCAACGTGTGGAAGGCGCCGTTCCCGAACCTCCACCTGAACAGGCATTCAACCAGACTCAATACATTATGGCAATACATGTACACATATGAATAACATCGTTCCTACGTGCAATTCGACACGAACAAACCCCACTCACTGGGCATTATTCTACTGACCGGTGCCAAAGATAAAATAAATAAATTAGGGATTGTGTCGTCTAACCTTACAAATAGAATTTACTTGTGCGCCCCTGATTTCTTTCCTTTTCTCACTTTCCTTTTTTCCTTCCCCTGGTCGAAGCCATCCTCTCCAGCCGAGCCTTATCTCCTCTTTTCCTTCTTCCCTCTAGTTCTCTCTCCCTTCCTCTCTTACTTCCACAGATTCCACTGCCTCCCCTCTTACTCCACTACCTCCTCTCTGGCCGAACCACCCCACCGGAGCCGATCGTGCCCAACGCGCCGCCTCGCCTCCCGCCGGCCGAGCCACCCTGGTGCATCACCTCGCCTCCCGCTGCTCGGTTCCCCTCCTCGCCCTCCTGGCGTCCAGCACCCCTAGCCATGGCCATGGCGGCCCCGAGCTCCGCCCGGCTCCCCTTTCTTCCCTACACCACGGCCCCGATCTCTGCTCTTACATGCGTGCAACAAGGCGCTCGGTGGGTCCCTAGCGCCCGACGCCACCACCTCCTATGGGCTCTCTCCCAGGGAAGTCTACTCTCTCACCCCCCCCCCTTTATTTTACGCATGAAAGCGTTGTGCGATGCTTGTCTATTGGGATGGACAAAAGATGGGGGGTGTTGAATATATGAGCATTTTTCTAATTATTTTAATCCAGAAATATACTAGATAAATCATGAAAATTACTCTAGCCATTTTGACAAAGCAGGTAAACAGGAACACTATAGGCATACGAATTTCTAGAAAGACAGAAACTAGCATACCTATCTCAGTGTTCCAGGCAACAACAGATAATAAAGCTAACCAAACAACAAGTGCGAGATAGCCTTACCTAGATCCAGTAGAAGGAGCAGCAGCAGGAGGAGGAGTCTTGGTGAGGTCGTTGTTCATCATGGTGTAGTGGACGTCGTGGTAGTAGTCGCGTAGTTGATGTAGATGTAGCAGAGAATCGGATGAAGAGGAAGCAGCGAGAAGTCGCGTGAACGCTTCCCAAAAACCTTATTCGTCCTCGCTCGTGCAAGCCTTCAAGGACAAGGGATCCGGAGGTCTGCTCTCCCGGTGCGGCCGTACACGTGCCTCGCCGGGATGGAGATCACCAGAGATAACAACAAAAACAGTAGGATTCTATCTTCGTCTTTCGTAAAACGAAGAGGAAAAAAGGGAGCCACTGTAGGGAAACGGGTAGGCTACACTAGCGCAAATTAAAAAAATTCTACCCGTAAACCAAGATCACTGCAGTTATAGATCACGGTCTTACCACTAGACGCGCAGTGCGAAGTTGATGCAAGACGTCAGGCGGTGTAGTCGTACTTATTGATGCGATGCGTCAGCGAGTAGTCGTACTACTTCCTCGCGTCCGCGGTGTCCCACGCAACTCCTTTCTTGCGGTTCGTCCCAACGCCACGATTAGATCACTAGGGCGTGGGAGGGTGGCGATTTGGGATGTCACGAAAAACTCAACCCTTAACGGCGCGCGCCTCCTTTATAGACGTCCTTATAATGGGCTTCTACGAATAGAGGCCCATTAGGACTCAATGCCCGATCTAATTGGATCCAATCCGATTAGGCTTCACTTTCAAGTGTGTGACCCTATAGGTTCACGTATGTTTAGACATGACGCAAGTACACATACTTGGTCAATAGTTGGTAGCGCCTCTGGCAAGACGTGCCAACTCCTAACGCACGTAAAGATCATATCGGACGAACCATCACAACGTTATGTACATGTCAATCCCTTTGCCTCACGATATTTGGTCGAGCTCCAAGTGACCACTCTTTCTCGATCCGTGATCCGAATCCCTTACTAGGTTAACTCTTAACCTTAAGTAGCATGGCCATGCATTTGATCCGATCACTCGAGGCCTGAGATATCTCTCGGTAGAGAGGCAAATCCCATCTCGACGACCATGCCTCGCAACATGCTTCATGACAAACCCGAAGCTACCTTTATAACTACCGATTCACGAGTAGCGTTTGATAGCCCTAAGTAGGTCGATTCACATCTCAAGTACATGCGACAATCTCGGGTCTAAGGACAAGGCGTACACATTGTGTAGAGAGAACCATAAGAATAATTACTATGTCTCATGTTGGGTCGGTCCAACCCCATGTTCTAAACATGTGTCCACATTATTGGTTTGACATCTCCATGTCTATGACCTGTGAAACATGGTCATCAACCGATACATGTGCTAATCAATCATTCACGTGTGTCCTCACATGAACTCCGACTAGGGACAACTTTAGAATAACCATACAAGTAAATAGTTTCACAAACAAGTCACATACTTGTTAATCAACACAAAGGCAATATTCAAGGAACATTTATTAAATCATGGATACAATGAAATATCATCATCAATATGATTGCCTCTAGGGCATATCTCCAACAGCCACTACTCTATTCTTTAGAAAATAAATAACCAAAAACAAAGAGGCCAGAGGTTTTTACTTCGCCAAGGAAACGGTCACCATTGATTCGCCATCAACCAATGTTAACCGCAACTATTACTCACTAGTAACTGAACTGTTACTGCCAGCCGTTCGTTAATGTCATTTACTACGAGTCGGTGCATTTCGATTTTCAAATAGATAAAGAAAAACGCGCCCGCACCCAACACGCTTGTGCACGCGCGAGCACACGCACACGCACGGTACGGCACGGCTCAGCTCGGCTCGACGAGGCGTGGCGAGGTCCCGCTCGCGAATACGCGCATGTATTGGCTCTCTCCAATTCCACAGTTGGGCTACCACGTTCCACCTTTTAAGATGGTGTAACTCCTCTTTAATCCTTCATGTGGGATTAAACAATTTTAGCATGTGCACATGGGCCTTTGGGATTTTTCAGAAATTAATTAGAATTAAAATTGGGCCTAGCCCATATTAATTCCAACAATCCTCTGCGGATCTCAAGGGCACATGTCAAATGCCTTGATCCACAGTATTATTTTGATATACCAGTATTTCGATGGAGACCGATTAAGGTTAAACATCTACCTAGAACAGAAGCTACACTTATCCACAACTGCACAATGGACTAAGTCTTAAATTGACATTTTTATGTGAGTAAGTTTCACTTAAATCCTTAACTGATACTAGGCTTCCAGACATCCCCGCGGGTTGGAGCATATAAGTCATACTCCTGGTCTATTCATGAGCTTCCTAGAGATTACCCTATCTCATAGACTGTGACTAGCAGTCGGGCTCATATAGGTGTGTTCTTTCAAGACTGCTCTGTAGGACAACATCTTTGCTTAAACAAGCCACATAACATATTAAAATAAAAAATTAACCTGCCATACAGATTTAGGAGAGAATTGCATCTCCAATGGAGTGGGTCTATAAAAGTACTGTCCTTCCAGTTAACCAATAGTTTGTTTTGCCAATCCTGCTTCACGGGATCTCCGATCATATAGTATGGGTTACCACTATAGTATAACTCACATGGGTCTCAAACACATCTCTCTCGATGCATTGTCTATCACATTTCGCTATAAACCCATTGTGAAGGGATCTGTTGGATTCTTAGTTGTTTGAATATAATCTAAAGCTATTACTCCGGAGTTTCTTATTTTTATGACAGACTTCAGTCTTCTCTTCACATGTCTTGATGTCTTCATATTATCCTTAGAACTGTTCACTTTGACGATCACGGTCTGATTATCATAGTTCATCAGAATAGCCGATACCGGTTTTTCAACCACCGGCAAATCCATCAAGAGCTCACGAAGTCATTCGACTTCAACAGTGGCAGTATCTAATGTTGTGAGTTCTGCTTCAATGTTGACCTCGTTAAGATGGTCTGCTTGCAAGACTTCCATGAAATAGCGTCACCTCCAAGTATGAAGACATATCCACTTGTGGTCTTAATCTTATCTGCATCAGATATCCAGTTTGAATCGCTATAACCCTCCAGTACCCTGGGGTACCCAGTATAGTGAATGACATAGCTCATAGTACCCTTTAGATAACACATTACTCTCTCAAGAGCATGCCAATGATAATCTCCCGGATTGGAAACAAAACGGCTTAGTTTGCTCACAGCAAACGAGATATCAGGTCTGATAGCGCTAGCTAAATACATGAGTGAACCGATTATCTGAGAATATCTCAATTGGTCTCTGGCTATTCTCCGATTCTTCCTAAGCAACACGCTAGGATCATAAGGTGTTGGAGAGAATTTGCAGTCACTATAACCAAAACAACTCAGAACCTTTTCCACATAATGGGATTGCAACAATGTAATCCCACCATCATCACCTCTCAACAGCTTAATGTTCAAGATAACATCAGCTACTCCCAGATCTTTCATCTCAAAATTCTGAGACAAAAAATCCTTGACTTCCTTAATCATATTAAGGTTGGTCCCAAAGATCAGTATGTCATCAACATACAGACATAGAATGACTCCCTCGCCCCCACCATAGCGATAATACACACATCTATCAGCTTCATTCACAATAAAGCCTCCAGATGTTAAAGTTCTGTCGAACTTTTCATGCCACTGCTTAGGTGCTTGTTTAAGACCACACAAAGATTTCAACAACTTACATACCTTTCCTTCTTAACCTTCTACTACAAATCCATCTGGCTGTTCCATGTAAATTTTTTCGTCCAACTCTTCATTTAGGAAAGCCATATTAACATCCATTTGATGAACGAGAAGACCGTGTGAGGCAGCCAGAGATAGTAGTACTCGAATAGTAGTCAATCTATGATATGCACACGCCTCGATTTAAGATGAGTGCATGCAAGTTGGTCCCGATCTTCCATCGTAGGAGAAATCCGATAACTTGAGTTGCGACGTTGACGAAGGGGAGGCTAACCACGATCCAATCGTGACTAGCAACCTCGCAATTGCTACACCGCTCCTCGATTGGTTACCAACCGTGTCAAACACAATTGGCCTGTTCGCGAAGAACGGCTCGAGCAAATCCAAGAGAATTGAAAGAGCAACAGTGGAAGAAATCACTCAACAATAAATGATTGAATTGAGACTTCAAGTTTGTGGCGAAATGCCTTTACAATAGCAATAGCTAATTCCAAAATCAAAGTCTGCTCTAAAGGAATCAATAAAAGAAATATATGGTCTGTTGTGCGCCAGGAATTTCCATACATGCATAGAGAATTATCCTTTTTTGTTGCCACCAAAAAAGGAAAGACATGGTGAGGCCACTAAATTAATGTTGTTTCCTTTTCCTAATTTGATGGCCTGTGCATGCGAATCCCATGCAGCCTTGACTCCTCACGGAAGCAAATAATTGTCCCCCTTCCTTGTCATTGACATGCAGCAGGAATTTCCCTTTTTAAATGCCTTCTTTCTCTCAATGGCTGCATGTTGACTGAATTTGTTTCTCCTCCTTGCATGCAGCAACCTTGCATGGCTCTGTCTTCTTTCTTGCATGCAGATGCTTCTCCATAATTCCCTCATATGTAGAAAGAAGTAAACAATCATTAGGCAATATCATTTGTTCTGTAATTAAATAATTAATTTGTCCAAGGAACGAATTCACCTGTTGTCCAAGGCGACGTGCACGGGCTCGTGTTATTGGACCTTGTATACTAGCTGACTCTTAAATTTTAGTAGACTCAACTAGAGGTGTGTCGACTAGAGGTGTGTGTGCCGCTGGAAGTGTATGTGTGTCAGTGATGTCCTCATCATACTCCCCTTCTTGAGAAGGAGTCGACCTCGACTCTGGTTCATCTTCGTCTCCCAAATATGGAGATAAATCAGCAACGTTGAATGTATTACTCACTCCATATTCCGCGGGTAACTCTAACTTATAGGCATTGTCATTGATCCTTGCAAGAACTTTAAACGCTCCATCTCCTCTAGGCATTAACTTGGACTTTCGCTGTTCTGGAAAGCGATCCTTACGCATGTGCAATCAAACCAAGTCGCCTTCTTCGAATATCATCTCTTTTCTTCCTTTATCTGCATGCTTCTTATATTAGGCTTGCACCTTCTCAATATTCGCTTTGGTTGTCTCATGTAGCTTATGAATCATCTCGGCATGCTTCTCAGCATCAAGATTACCTCTTTCTGAAGGTGGCAGAGGTAGCAAATCAATTGGGGCAGTAGGTTTGAATCCATAGATAATCTCAAACGGACAAAACTTTGTAGTAGAATGCACAACCCGGTTGTAGGATAATTCAATGTGTGGCAAGCATTCCTCCCAAAACTTCAAATTCTTCTTGAGTACAGCCCGTAGCATAGTACCAAGTGTGCAGTTGACAACTTCGGTTTGTACGTCGCTTTGAGGATGACATGTAGTTGAAAATAGTAACTTTGTCCCAAGCTTTCCCCAAAGTGTCTTCCAAAAGTGACTTAAAAACTTGGCGTCACGGTCTGAAACAATTGTCCTCGGTACTCCATGCAAACGAACGACCTCCCTAAAAAACAAATCAGCAACATGAGTAGCATCATCGCTCTTATGACAAGCAATAAAATGCGCCATTTTTTAGAAACTATCCACCACAACAAATATGTTATCCCTCCCTCTCTTGGTCCTAGGCAATCCTAACACAAAATCCATTGAAATATCCTCCCAAGGCAGTTTAGGAACAAGAAGAGGCATATATAATCCGTGTGGGTTTAAGCGAGACTTAGCTATTTGACATGTAGAGCATCTTCCCACGTAGTGCTCAACGTCGCGCCTTAACTTTGGCCAATAGAAGTGTGTGGCCAACACGTCCTCAGTCTTGTGAATACCAAAATGTCCCATCAAACCATCTTCATGTGCCTCCTGCAACAACAAAAGACGAACGGAACTCGCGGGAACACAAAGTTTGTTAGCTCTAAACAAATAGCCATCATTTAGCACATATTTATCCCAACATCTCCCTTCTGTGCAATTAGCATAAATGTCTTTGAAATCCAAATCAGTAGCATATAGTCCTTTTAAACTTTCCAAACCGAGAATTTTACAATCAAGTTAGGACAACAACGTGTACCGTCTAGACAATGCATCAGCCACTATATTCTCTTTACCTTTCTTATGTTTCACAACATATGGAAATGTTTCAATAAATTCTACCCACTTAGCATGTCGACGATTCAATTTACTTTGGCTGCAAATATGCTTCAATGATTCGTGATCTGAATGTATGACAAATTCTTTTGGCCAGAGATAATGTTGCCATGTTTCTAACACTCTAACCAATGCATATAATTCTTTGTCATATGTTGAGTAGTTTAAAGTTGGATCATTAAGTTTCTCACTAAAATAAGCAATGGGTTTCCTCTCTTGCAGGAGAACACCTCCAATTCCAATATCACTAGCATCACATTCTATCTCAAAAGTTTTATCAAAATTAGGGAGTTGTAGAAGTGGCGCATTGGTTAACTTATCTTTTATCATATTGAAGGCCTCCTCGTGCGCTCTCCCCCATCTGAATGGCACGTCCTTCTTTGTCAACTCATTGAGTGGGGCAGCAAGCGTGTTGAAATCTTTCACAAACCGACAATAGAAACCAGTGAGCCCGTGGAAACTCCGCACTTGAGTAACTGTTGTTGGTGTAGGTCACGCTCGAATCGCCTCCACTTTCTGTTCATCCACTTCAATTCCCTGCGCAGTCACAACAAAACCAAGAAACACAACTCGATCTGTGCAAAAGGTGCACTTATCAAGGTTACCAAACAAGCGTGCATCTCTCAAAGCAACAAAAACTTGGCGCAAATGATCCCAATGTTCATCTAAAGACTTGTTGTAAATTAATATATCATCAAAGTATACCACCACAAATTTCGCAATAAAAGCTCTCAACACTTCTTTCATTAAGCGCATAAACGTGTTAGGTGCATTAGTAAGACCAAATGGCATAACTAACCACTCATACAATCCAAATTTAGTCTTAAAAGCAGTTTTTCATTCATCACCTAGTTTCATTCTAATTTGGTGGTAACCACTACGCAAGTCAACCTTAGAAAAAATAGTAGAGCCACTCAATTCATCAAGCATATCATCTAATCTAGGGATAGGATGACGATATCGAACAGTAATATTGTTAATAGCTCTACAATCGATACACATCCTCCATAATCCATCTTTCTTTGGCACAAGTAAAACAGGAACAACACATGGACTTAAGCTCTCACGCACGTACCCTTTTTCGAGAAGCTCTTGTACTTGGCGTTGAATTTCTTTTGTCTCCTCGGGGTTGGTGCGGTGCGGAGGACGGTTAGGCAATGATGCCCCTAGAAGCAAGTCCATTTGATGCTCTATCCCTCGCAATGGTGGTAGCCCCGCCGGAATCTCGTCTGGAAAAACATCCGCGAACTCCTGCAACAAAGAAACAATCGAAACATGCAAAGTAGAGGGTAAAGCATCAGTGGAAAAGAGAACATCCTTGCACACAAGTGCATAACATTCTTGGGATTGGGTTTCTAACTCTCGCATCTCACTTTTTGTGGCTAACAGAACATGTCCCTTTAGTTGTATGTCTCTTTTCTTTTCATTTATTTCTTTCTTTTCTCTCAATTTGGGCTTGTGGCTCTCACTCCTCGTTTTGTAGATATCACTCATCTCTCTTTCTTTTTTCTCACGCTCAGCCCTATCTAAATCATCTTTTATGATTTGTTCTGGTGACATCGGAACAAGTGAAACCTTCTTCTCCTTATGCATAAACGAGTACTTGTTGGAAACCCATAATGAATTGTGTCTTTGTCATACTGCCATGGCCTCCAAAGAAGTAATGCACAAGCTTGCATCGGCACCACATCACAATCCACAAAGTCAGAATAGCTACCAACAGCAAATGGCACTCTCACCATAGCAGTTACCTTCAGTTTCCCACATGAGTTAAGCCATTGGATGTAGTATGGCTGCGGGTGAGCACGTGTAGTCAAGCCAAGCTTCTCAACCATCTCTGAACTTTCAATGTTGTTACAGCTTCCGCCATCAATTATCACCTTGCATGAGTGCTCTTTGATCACAAATTTTGATTGAAATAAATTGTGACGTTGTCCTCTCTCTGCTCTTTCCATCTGTGAGCTAAGAACACGAAAAACAACGAGATTTGCATGGTTTGTATCATAGGTGATCTCCTCTGAATAAGACCCTGAAATGTTCTGTTGCCCCTCGTGGTCAGATTCTTCTTCCTCTACGTCACTTGCCGATGTGTACTCTCCATCTTCCCGAATGATAAGAGCTCGTTGATTTGGGCAATCACGCATGTAATGCCCCTTCCCCTTGTATTTGAAGCATTCTATCTCCCTGGTTCTTCCCCTAGAAGATATGGATGATGATCTTGTGGCTGGGACAGCATTGGTCTTCTTTGAATCAGTAGGTCTATGTGGTGAAGAATTAGGACGGCTTGCTGATTGCTCCTGGCTGGGTGATGCTGTGCTGCGTCCCGAACTGATTACAGGCTTCTTGAGCTGTGAACTGGAAGGTTTCCATGGTGTGGAGGAGCTGGAATAGTTGCGGTTCATCCTGGTGTAGCTTTGCCTCTGATCATGCACCTGCTTTTTAGCCTTACAAGCAAAATGGAACAGCTCATTCAACGAATTGTAATGATAAAAATCAAGTATATTCTGAATCTCCTTATTTAGTCCACCAAGAAACCTAGCCATCTTCGCATTGTCTTGCTCCTCTATATTAGCACGGATCATGCCAATTTGCAGTTCTTGATAGTATTCCTCGACAGACTTACTACCTTGATTCAATCTTTGTAACTTATTAATCACATCACGCTCAAAATAAGAAGGAACAAATCTAGATCTCATTACCCTTTTCAACTCATCCCAAGTGCGAGGTGCATCATCCCTTCTTTTAAATTGACCCCACCAAATAGAAGCATAATTTGTAAACTCACTAGTAGCAGCACATACTCTTCTATTTTCAGGAAAATCATGACAACTGAACTTTTGCTCTACTAGCAGTTCCTAATCAAGATATGCTTCAGGATTATATTTACTATCAAAGGAAGGAACGGTAAATTTAATCTTACCCAAGCCATCATCTCTCTCTCCTCATGACGATGAGGTGCATGTCCTCTATTACCACCCATTCCTCGACGATTATGCACAAGACGCTGCCGATCACGGTCAAAATCAAGGTCTTCTCCATGGTCAGCTATATAGTTGCCATTCACCTCCTCATGGGCAGCATGCTGAAATACGACGTTCCAATTTGCTCATGGTAAGCATAGCCTAGAAAGACAAAATCTACGATTTTTTGTCCAAGCTTACGCTTTTTTGGAAATTGGCACATTGACTTTTGCCAAACAACCCCAAGTGCACAAGTATGAAAGTGATAGTTTTTTCTTCTCCCATTGTTCATATGGGGTTATCTCTTTATTCTTTGTGGGAATCCTGTTTAGGACATGACATGAAGTCAATATAGCCTCCCCCCACCATGCTTTGGAAAGACCCGCTATTTCTAACATGGCGTTAACCAAATTAGTTAGAGTGCAGTTTTTTCTTTCAGCAACCCTGTTTGATTGGGGTGAATAGGGAGGTGTCATCTCATGGATTATACCATGTTCCTCACAGAATAAATTGAACTCATTAGAAAAGTACTCGCCGCTACGATCAGACCTAACCCTTTTGATTTTCCTTTCATGTTGGTTCTCAGTTTCTGACTTATAGATTTTAAAGTAGTGAAGAGATTCATCTTTAGTTTTCAAAACATACACATAGCAGAACCTAGTGGAGTCATCAATCAAAGTCATAAAATATCTTTTATCACCTTTTGTCAACACACCATTCATCTCACACAGATCTGAATGTATGAGTTCTAATGGTGCTAAGTTTCTTACCTCTGTGGCCTTATGAGGCTTACGAGGCTGCTTTGATTGCACACAAACTTGACACTTAGAACCTTTGGCAAGGATGAATTTCGGGATTAACTCTAAACTGGCTAACCGCGTCAAACAACCAAAATTTATGTGACAAAGTCGTGAATACCAAATAGTAGTCTCATTGCCAGTGTAAACATGGTTCACAACATTATTACACAAATCTAAAAGAGATAGGCGGAACAAGCCTCCGCACACATAGCCTTTATCAATAAATTATTCACACTTGGACACTACAAATTTATTGAACTCAAATACCAGTCTAAAGCCATCTCTGCACAGAAGAGATCCGCTGACGAGATTTTTATTGATAGATAATGATGCACGTTCTTCAGATGCACAATCTTCCCCGAAGTAAACTTCAGATCGACCGTGCCAACACCATGAACAGTGGCATGTGACCCGTTCCCCATTAGAACGGCTGAATCCCGTGTGACCTGGTAAGAAAAGAACAATGAAATATCAGCACACACATGTATATTAGCATCAGTGTCTATCCACCAATTGGTAGATTGACATACAGAAAAAACAGTAGGTAAATTACCATATTCTGATGTTCCCGTCTGAGTAGTACCAACAAAAATATTAGCAGACTTAGAATTCTGCCCTTGCTGATTCTTCTCACCCTTGCGTTGGCTGCAATTCTTGGCCCAATGACCAGGTTCGCCACACACAAAGCAAACGTCATCTTTTGTCTTCTTCTTCTTCTTCTTGAAGCTAGTTGTTTGTGCAGTCTTGTTCTTGTATTTGAACTTTTGAGCTTCTGCACCACATTGGCACTAGAATGTCCCTCATTACCTCTAGTGTGTGTATCTTTTGTCCTCGCCTTCTCTTCAACATCAAGAGACCCAATGAGATTTTTAACAGAAAACTCTTGTCTCTTGTGTTTCAGAGAAGTAGCAAAATTCCTCCAAGAAGGAGGAAGTTTGGCAATAATGTCTCCCGCGATAAACTTGTTCGGTAACACACACTTGAAGTGCTCAAGTTCTATGGCCATGGATTGTATCTCATGAGTCTGCTCAACTACAGAACGGCCATCAACCATTCTATAGTCATGGTATTGCTCTATGAGATACAATTCACTGCCTGCATCCGAAACCCCAAACTTGACCTCGAGTGCATCCCACATATCTTTCCCAGTTTTAATCACCATGTATGCATCAACTAACTTCTCACCAAAAACGTTAACCACGACACTTTTAAAGAGGTTATCAGCAGCGTCGAAGGCTTGCTCCTGTTTAGGAGTAAGTGTTTCTTCAGGCTTGCCTTTTGCCACATAGAAAACGTTCATGGCAATTAGCCAAAGCACCATTTTGGTGTGCCACCTCTTGTAATTCGCACCATCGAACTCAGAGGGTTTGAGCGCAGTAGCAAAGCCAGTTGACAAAAAATGCCTATAATAAGGTTTTTGGATTGTTGAATATATGAGTATTTTCAAATTATTTTAATCCAAAAATATACTAGATAAATCATGGAAATTACTCTAGCCATTTTCACAAAGCAGGTAAATAAGAACATTATAGGCATACGAACTTCTAGAAAGACAGAAACTAACATACCTAATTTTTAGAAAGACAGAAACTAGCATACCTATCTCAATGTTATAGGCAACAACAGATAATAAAGCTAACCAAGCAACAAGTGCGAGATAGCCGTACCCAGATCCAGTAGAAGGAGCAGTAACAGCAGGAGGAGTCTTGGTGAGGTCGTTGTTCGTCATGGCGTAGTGGACGTCATGGTAGTAGTCGCGTAGTTGATGTAGACGTAGCAGAGAATCGGATGAAGGGGAAGCAGCGAGTAATCCCGCGAACGCTCCCCAAAAACCTTATTCCATCCTACTAGTTCAACTTCTACATTGCAATAGGGCTAAATATCTCGAGGAGAATACCCAGATTATTCTATCCTACTAGTTAAGCCCTTGTACTGAAAATCTTCTCGAATGCAGGATGCGAGAAATCTCCAGCCTCAAATGCATGCACAACTGTACCAAGATACAACCAGCTGCATTGTCTCTCAACATGTAACCATTGTTCTGTCATAGCATCGATCCTCACAGCCTCAGTGGAATCCCACAAGCCGGTGTTGGCATAGTGTAACACCCTGATCTGCCACCTAGGCCTAGAATGCTACCATTACACATTATTCATTATAAATTTTGCACAGCTAAGGTGGCAGAACCTTAGCCCATTTTGACATGGAGAAATTAAGCTAAACCCAACACCAAAATTCTTGCCATTTTTTCCTTTTCTTGCCGTTTCCCCCGCTCGATCTAATTCTATTCACCAGCAACTAATCACCATACATGACATTCTTAATTTGTACTGCTACTTGATTCAAAATGGACACATCAAGTGGCCTAATTAAATCCTTTGCTTTGTTATAAGCAGATTAATTAGACTGGACACTTGCATGAACGGGGTAGTCTTGTTCTTATCCCACATGCATGCTAAATTGGCATCCGACGGATGTACGTGCACACATCTGAAGCATTCACTGAGCGTATAATTGAGTTCTCAGACGTACTAATCATGCATGCTTGGGGCTAAAGGATCTGATAAGCCCGAAATTTTGAGGCCACACTCACTGCATTCCTAGCAAATTCATTACTAAAAAAAGATCGAAAGTTATAAAATTTAAAAAAATATCGAGTTTGATCGATATATATATAGGCCAGTCCAAGTGTCCAGGGCTATATATCCAACAAGTGGTGTGTGTACTGTTGTGGCACGTACGTACTGTGTTATGCTAAGCATGTACAGTATACTTGCAGTCATGCATATTGTACGTACTTGGCCCCTGCATGTACTGTCGTCGTCGATCTACACGTACGGGAAGCAAATGCGCGCTATCTAATGCGCAAGCGTATAGTATGTATGTAAGTACGTGTCATTTCTACTTCTCTAGCTCCTGTACATCGCCAAAACTGGAAACGATCAAATAACTGCAGCTAGCTAGCTATTAGGGTAACTGAAATCAAGTGCAGAGAACAGCTTGCATGAGAGACCTAGCTAAATTGCTCTGCAATTCTGAATATTTTCTGATGGCCTATATATGCATGCAATCATGCATGGGTCGATCGATCAGGTATTCAGGTCACTGTCGCTCACCATGGCAATCCGCCGAGTTCTCACCGTTGCATTGCGAAACCTCGACCGGGAATCGATAAGTTCCTCCATATATAGCACTACAGCAGGAAGAAAATTAAGCCGCACCGCTGTTGCACGTTGATATCATAGTTCGCAGTTTGTCCGAGTCGCGGTACGGGATTTGACCGGATTCGTAGTTTCGCCACATTTTCTTTTAATTTTCACTGCGAACACGAATCTCTGTACCCTAAACCGGTTCGGATTCAACGAATCCCGTTCACGATTCATGGGGTTTTATAGCGAATCCGGTAACTATGTTTGATATATTGCATCAATCGGTTTAATTCCTTCTTGCTTGCAAAATTTCTACAGACGTACTATACTACGTAAGATTTGAATAATTTCTTCCGACCGTGATCGCCTAAACATGCATGCATGGCAGCTATCATCTCGGCATGTCGATCAGCTTGTTGTTGTATGTGATATATTCGTTTCATATGTTCATATACAGAGTAATTAATTATTGATAGATCATGCATGCATTGCGCCCGTGAGTGAGCACCAGCAAAGTAATTCCTGTGACCCGCTGGGCTGGGGACGCCAAGTTTGTAAGAAACTGACTGGGAACATGCAGCAACGCATGAAACATACGACATTAACTTACATGTGTACTCGTGCACCTTCCCACTGATTAAGACGACGACAAGTTGTAATGGTATATATCCCCAAAATGATTTGCAAGTTGAGCCAGCATGAGACAATGCAATTGCAAACACGTACTACGTCCCAGATGATCTTGCTCTCCCTGATGTCTCGTGTCTTTTACTGCCCAAATGCACTGAAACCTTGCACTTATAATGTTGCTCAAATGGAGATAATGAGTGTACTACAAATTAACCGATGCATGCATTCACCTAGACACAAATATGCACCTTGTATTGGCCGGCTTGTGCATGCATGTTGCCCTCCTGCAAGGCGCAACTAGCTAGCTCGTTTCACGAACAAGCTAGCTAGGCAATGGTACTTGTTGCTGATATGCCATTTGATCGGTGATTCCTACTAAGCTAGTTGTATTACTCCCTTCCGTTGTAAAAGAGTGTCATTTTGAAATGTGTATGATCAAGTTTTTTAAACTTTCGCTATCAATCTCTATGAATATTGAGATTGAACATATCAAAACGGTGCGTTCACTTGTCTCGAGAATTACTTTCAAAATACTATCATCTTACTAGGTTGTATAGATATATTAGAATAGAAATTACTTGTCAAAGTTACATTTTAGAGACCGTTTTAGAGACCGTGACAAATGCCCAAAACGATATTCTTTTGTGACCGGTCGGAGGAAGTATATTATGTAGCAATGTTACTACCCAACGTGAGTGTAAGGACGTACATGATCTCCTTCTGCTTAACTTGCTCATTCCCGGTTCGCTTTGTCGTCGATCGTCTTTGTTCATGCACCGGCAATTACAGCTAAGCAACAGCATGGATCAATAGACGCCACTGGGACAAGTTGCAACTGGGCTTTCCGCTGTGGACGAGCTCAAGGCCTGCTTCGCTCGAAGGACAACGAGCATGGCTGCTCATCTTTGTGCGAAGGAGATAGCGTCGAGTAGAGAATGGTGTACGTGGCTTGATATTACACCGGCCTTTTTGGCTCAATATATTCAATCAGAAATTCAGAATGCAACTCTATTTCTGATTAATGAATTGAGCTACGTCCGTTCTCAAAAAAATATAAGAGATGGCATCTATTTATAATCTGAGGGGGCATTTCATAAGGCTGCTATAATTAACTTCATACCCCGTACTGATCTCAACATCGGGGGAGGAAACTCCATGGTTTAATTCATTGTCAGCCGTTGTTTCCCAACTCATAACTCAATTATTTTATATGAGTACAAAATTTTGTAAACTCCTGATATTTCTGCTTCCTAACAGAGATGTTTCGATACCAATTCCATAACTAACGAGATTCCACGTCATGTTACAGACTTACAGTACAACGTAACAATAGCACAGTGGCCCTTAATCTAGTCAGCATGCAAGCCCATATCCAATTTCTCAATCAGTGTTTGCTTCACTAAGCCACTCATGATTGATTTGCCTCCCAAAAATCCAATCAGGGCGCACAAAGATACCCATCAAATCCATTAATTAATTAATCTTTTTAGAGAGATCCACCATTAATTAGTTAGTCACCATGGCACGGGCAGCTCGTAGGAGCACAATGCTGCCACACGACACCTTTCAGTAAGGGCAGCTCTCCTGGGGCCCTGCCAACAGCGGGGAGGCCCCGGCCCAAGATCGAGCTTCTTGCGGCGGTTGTTCGCGTGACAGCCATCCGTCCGCCGGCGGGCGCCCATGGCATGGATGGATGGAGCTCGAGTCACCCGGCACACAATTATTTGTGGGTTCGGGGAGGCGGACGGGGTGCTTTGGCGCGTTGCCGGCGTCGATGGGAAGCGCGCAATAACAGGTGGAAGCTCCTGATAGTGCTATGATGCTATCAACTCAACTGTCTCGTGTGATGGGGTCGAATTGATGGATGGATCACGCGCGATCACGAGATAGCGGTTTTAAATTAAGAAAGGTTTTTCTAGATTTGATTCACGTTAACCTACGCTGCGGTTTTGCTGGACCATCCTGATCTACAAGGGTATATATATATATATATATATATATATATATATATATATATATATATATATATATATATATATATATATATATATATATATATAAGCATCTGTTAAACACCAATACCTAATTAAGTATCGATACTACAAAATAAAAATATTATCTATCCAAAATCGGTTTTTATTTGCTAAGCATTTCTCAAAGCACATGCATTGTACATGCTATAACTTATATATGAATCTAGTAAGATCATGTCGAATAGTAATTCATACTGCCTCAGTTTATTTTTAGATGTCGTTTTAGAATGCATGCAGTCAACCTTTTTAAATTTTGACTTTTAATATACACAAAATTATTTGGTTTTGTTATGTAAAAATTATATTACTAGATTTGTCATAAAAAATACTTTTATAGAATTATATTTTTAATAATTTTTGCCAACATGTAACTAGAAAAAGTAATGATCAAAGTTATGTATCGGAGACCGTATAAAAACGAAGTTATTACATCTTAAAATATTTAGGAACACGAACTTCTGAAATCTAACAATAGATTTTTTTAATCCTGAATTCCCGATAGTTGTCAACCTAGAAAGAATGTAGTTTCAATCCCGACTAATCAGAGTTTTTGGCGCATTTGCCATTGTTGGCGCATGGAATAACAAAAGTAGCTTGCCTCTTCAAATCAATTGCAAAAATAGCACCATAGAGCCTTGTGGATGGGACACGTAGGCTTTTCCGCTCCCTAGGGGGCCGGACATGCCTCCATTGGGCCCCTGGGGCACGGACAAGGGTAGGCCGACGGTTTAAAAATTGTGAACAGTGTTTTTGGGTGCTATTTGAAATATTATGTACAATACTATTTAACACTTTAAAAGATTCAGCTGAGAACACTTTTTCTTGAATTTTTTCTTTTCTTTTTTTACCTCGAACTCGTAACTTCAAATATATTATCACATGTACAAAAAAAAACCACAAAAATTTTCACATGAAATTACAGTGCAACACAACACACGTAGCTTCAAACTTGGGTGTCAACCGTCACCATCGCCACAGTTCGCTGCCCTCGGTGGCTCGGTGAGTTGATAGACGGTGGTGGCCTTGCTACTAGGGTTTGCTTGCTGCCTACTTGCTCGTGTCACCATCGAAGTCTCGCTCTTGCACATTTGCACATGAGTCGAAGGGTATGGTTACGGTATTATATGATACGCATGCCAAGCATTCATGCAGGTGCAGCACTTGGAGACAAACCTTGCATATATTTGTAGTGTTACTGAGCAAATTGTCACATACATTTTTGGTATGTGATAATACATAGAAAATCAGGCATAAAAGGAAAGTACGTGATTTCATGTGCCCGATTACATGCACCCTATTTGGAACGCGACCTATTCTATGAGTGTATCATGTAGACACTGCCAGGGATGATATTTTTTTAATTTGGCGGTTTAATGTGGATGACATTCTTTAATGTTGTGATGTACCACAGGCTACATAAGCTTGTCTATAAATCAACTGAGGGAAATATTTGGCACGCAGATCATATAATACCGTAACCATACGTTTCGACTCGTGTGCAAATGTGCAAGAGCGAGACTACGATGGCGGCACGAGCAAGTAGGCGGCAACCTAACCCTAGCAGCAAGGGCACCAGACCACCATCATCCATCGACTCATCGAGCCACCGAGGGCAGCGAAGGTGGCGATGACGATAGTTGACACCCATGTTTGAAGTTGCATGTGTTGTGCTGCACTGTGATTTCATATAGAAAAAATTGTGAATTTTTTTTGGTACATGTGATAATACATTTGAAGTTGCGAGTGTAAGGTAAAAAAAACAAGAAGAAAAAATTCAAAGAAAAAAGTGCTCTTGGCTGAAATTTTTAAAGTGTTAAATAATGTGATACATAGTATTTCAAATAGTATTCAAACAGTACCAAATAGTATTTAAATAGTACCCAATAGCGCTAAATAGTGCCAAATATTATAAAAACATCGTTCACAAATTTTCAAACCGTGGTCAGCCCCTTATCCAAGCCTCTGTGGGCCGAACTCGCCTTGTTTGTGCCCCAGGGGCACGATAGAGGCAGTGTCATGGCCCAGGGGCACGATGGAGGCAAATCCGCCCCCCTGGGGCGCAGAAAGCCTACGTGCCGCATCTTTGGGGCTCCGTGGTGCCATTTTTGTATTTGATTTGAAGAGGGGGCTACTTTTGCTATTTCATGTGCCAATAGTGCCAAATATGCCAAAAAACTCAACTAATCGCAGTCATTTCGAAGGGTGCCTCGGTGGTTGAACCATATTGTGTAATGGGAACTTTTCTAATGATATGGTATGTCGATCTCTTGCATATTCTCAAAAAAAATTACATTGATTCCAAAGAATGTTTATAAGGAAATACGTTACATTGTAGAGATGGCCAGATGGACAATGCTAGTCGGGCCGACCCAAAGCACGGTATTGTTGGCCTGGCCCAGGCCTGACACGGCCTGCACTGTTCATGGGTCGGTCCGTCATGACACAAAATCCCACGCCGTGTTTGGGTCCACACTCCGGCATGGCACGCATAGTGCCAACCGTGCTGGGCACAACACGGCGGCCCGAATGTGGAGAGGGCAAGGAGGAGGTGGGTAGGAGCCAAGAGGCCGGGGCGGGCGCGACGGCGGCGAGGCAATGGAGAAGATGGTTGGCACGGAGGAAGAAGATGGCCGACGTAGGGCGAGATGGCTGGCACAAAGGGAGAAGAGGGGACGGGGGAGACGTCATAGAGGCGGCGGCCAGCGGGGCGAGGTTGGCGCGAGGAGAAGAAGGGACGGGGAAGATGGCCGGTGCGTTGGGAGAAGAGGCAACGGGGAAGAAGAGGGGATGTGGGGGAGACAGCGCGGTGGCGGTGGCCGGTAAAAAACCGGTAGGGCCAGCGCAGGATGGGTGTGGTCGCACGAGAGTGTAATACCCTAAAATATATTCGAAAGGATGTAACCGGGAGAGAATGAAATACTCCGAAAGCGAGAGAAGCAATTAATCGGGATAGAATAATTTAATCGGTAGAGATTAATTTAATCGGGGAGAAGATTTCTTTAGAAAAGCATCAAAGCAAGAAAAGAGAGGGGGTTTTCCGCATTTAGTTGGCAACCTGGGCTTGGGCCTAGGCCCATGTAGGGCTGGCCGGCCATAGGGGGGGAGGCGCCACCCCCTCCCCCAAACCCTAGCCTTCCCCCCACCTTTCCTCTCCCACCCCCAACCGGCCGCCACCCTCCTCTCCCTCTCCACCTCCCTCCACCCTCCCTTGCGCCTCTCCACTCCCACCACCTCCATTGCTGCTGGCCAAGGAGGATAAGGAGCTCCATTGCAGCCGGCCAAGGAGGAAGAAGAAGGAGAAAGGAAGAGAAGGAAGAAGAAGGAGAGGGAGAAGAGAAGAGAAGAAGAGGGAGAAGAAGGGATCCACAGCGAAGCGTGGTGGTCATCATCCCGCTGTGTACTCTTTTCGTTTCGGCAAGGGTAACCCGTGGTTCTTTGCTTTAGGTCATTTTCTAGTTGTCTAATTTTCGGATGTCAGTTCGTCGATATTCTGCAGCGGTAAAGTTTGTCGGTTTTGATTAGGTTAGAGGCAGCTTTGGGTCTGGGTGTCTCCTATAAAGTTGTAGCTATCGTAGTTACCTTTCATTGCCGACAAGAATCAAGTCATTCGGACTTCGGTAGCCAAAGTTATGAATTTATTAGTACTTCTGTGTTTCTGGAGAGAAGCAGATTTGCTAGTGTTAGTTAACCTGATAGAAGCGCTTATTTAGAGGGGTTTCCAGAGGGTCTCACCATAACTAAAAATGAGGCTAATCCTCTTAGATTTCAGGAAAGCTAAAGATCACTGAATTTGGACGAACGTAGAGGAAGTTATGATAGTTTCTTTGTCGCTGTCCAGAAACCCGACGTGAAATGTTTGCTCTGATTAAATAGATTGGTAGGTCTGGTAGATGGCCGAATCAGAGGGTCTCCCCAACTAAGTTTATTTAGACATTTCAATTACCTTTTCAGATTGTCCAAGATCATCCTATTTGGACCCCTGAGCAGAAAGTTATGAATTTTTGAAGTCTGCTGTCCGCAGTGACCGATCGCTAGAAATTAGAAAAGCTAGACGTGATAAGAAGATTAGCGATTTCGATTGTAATGTGATGTATGATTTTGGTCCAGTATGCTATTCTTAGTTTGGGGTTATCTTACGGTCCGTGGCAGCGAGATCCCAAGGGCAGCACCCACTTCGTCCGCTGCTCTCGCGGTTGAGGCAAGTATTCGGGTTTATGTGTAGCATTGGTTGCATGTCATGATTGAGTACTGCTTGAGTGAATATTTATGACTGTTGATAGAGGATGCTAATACTTTGATGCGTAATAACCATGCCAGATTGATAGTGTGATAAGTATGATTAAAGATGGTGAATACTAGAGAAATGATTAATTGATATTCACGAGTGATTGTTCAAGTTTGCTAGTATTATGATTAAATGTGCTATTCATGGGTGCTAGAATGCTATGAATATCAATGTTGTGGAATGCTAGAAGTATGAATAAGTTTATTCATGTATGATGTTGTTGTTGTTGCTTACATGTTAATGAGAATATGTTGAATTCCTGCATATGAAGAATGTTATCATGGTGCATATGCATGTTGAGAGCATACAGGTGCCTTGGTCACGTAGTGACCAAGCACATACAGTTGAGGTCCCCGTCACGAAGATGACGGGCTTGAGGTCCCCACATTCGTGGAATGTGGGCTATGAAATAAAGAGGTCCCCATCATTAAGTGATGGGCAAAGGTCCCTATACCTGTGGTGTATAGGCTCTTGGTCCACTGTGCTAGAGGAGCACGAGCAAGGGATATCAACGACGGTTGTATACCCGCATTACACGTAAAATGCGAAAGGGATAAAGTTCAAAAGAGCATTGCATAGTTTGCATATCATGAGATATTTGGCTATGATTAGTGTAATGAGATTGTGGTACAGATGCTATGTTTGTGTTCTGTTTATAGCCTTGTTGATACTTGCTGAGTCTTTGGGCTCACTCTTGCTTTAATGTGTTTTAGGTACCAATGGCAGGAATGACATGCATGGGAGGGAATAGATGATGGATGCACTCACTACCTCACACTCTTAAGGCGTTCACCACTTAGCTTCAATTTTAGAAATAAAATGAACTGATGATTATCACTCATAGATCGTTTGGTTTGAGTAACTGTTTAATTGTGATAATGAGATTGCCAGGTCTTGGTATGTTCAATTGATTATTATGATTGATCATGAGATTTTGGTTAAATGCTATGTTTTTTTCATTGAACTCTCGGTATAGCTGATTAAACAAACGAGACTCTGTCGAAAAATTTGTAGTTTGTACTAGATTAGTTTACTTCCAGTAGCATTCCAGGTCCTTTGAGAGCTGGGGTGTTACAGAGAGGCAGGGGCGGCGTGGTCGTAGTGCCACTACGGCACTACCACGGGGCCGCATGGGGGCAGAAGAGGGGACGGAGGGAGACGACGCAGAGGCGGTGGGGCCAGTGCAAGACGTGTGCGGTCGCATGTGAGGCAAGGGCGGTGTGGCCGCAGTGCCACCGTAGTACTACTGCACGTGGTAGGCGCACGAGGCAAATGAAGAGGGGACGAGGAGGCGGGTCGTACCCGGCACGGTATGGGCGAGAAATGCCCGTTGGGGCCTGTTAGGCACGGTGGGTCGTGCGTGGCACGACACGGCCTGGGTGAAAAACGGTCGTTGGGGCCCGTTTGCCACGGTGGGTCTTGCCCAGAACAGCATGGCATGACCCATCTAGCCCGATTAGCCTCGTAACGTTCGGATTTTTCAAACTTTTGACTGTTTGTTGACCGTTGGGGCTTTAAAATAGCAAAAAAATCCCAAAATATTTTCTATAAATAGCCGCCATACCCCTCCCACCTCATTCAGCACCCATCCATTCCTCAATCTCTATTTCGAATTATGTTGTGCAAATTTAGATTCCTTGTGAGATGATTTGGTAAAATTCAAAAGAATTGTGCCAAATTTTGAAAAATTCAAATTCCAGCAACAAGTCAGCAAAATAGGTACAATAATGTTTTTTAACATATTTTTATTGTTATTATTTGCCATGCTAAGATGAAAGAAATAATAGTGTAAGTTTTGATTTTGCAGTTTTCATTATGGAAAATTACGATAGCTTTGTTCTTGGTGAATATGGTCTTTCACCGGAGGAAATTGCATCCATGGAGAATGTCGCTGCCTCAAACCAACCAAAGTTCTTACCGGAAGGGTAAGGAGGAGTTCCGCCATCAGGCTTTACAGCAGCATCTTCGTCGGCGACCACCGGAGCAAAGAGGTCAAGGTTGTGTACATTGGGAATCTAGGAGAATTTCAACAAGACAACCAAGGCAAACACACAAGGAAATCAGGTACCATACCCTTTTGCAAAATTTATCGTCATGAATTGTCTCAAAGTCTTTAGGTGGAACATGACACTTTCTTAGATGTGCTACAAGATGTAAGGCCAAGCAAGGTTTGGTGATGAGGCAAACGCAACTGCAGTATAACCCCGATGGTACGGTACGTAGCTAGGACTACAGTTCTGATGTAGCCCGTCAATCTCTTTGTTATTTAATTGCTTATGGGGATTTACCTTTAGGCCTTGGGGAGTCTACTACTTTCGAAACTTATATTATAACCGCACATAATCCTAGATTTTCTATCATTTCTAGACAAACAATAACTAGAGATCTAGTTAAATACTACAATGAACGTTGTGGCAAATTAAAGGAACTATTTAGTACATGCACATTTTCAGTGGTCCCCACCTCAGACATATGGAGTTATCGGGCTAGGGGAGATTATCTTAGTGTGGTTGCTCATTATATTAATAACAACTGGAAAATAGAGAAAAGAATTATAGGTTTTATCACACACAGGTGAGAATATTGCGGATTGTATTATCAAAGTCGTGGAAAACTTTGGTCTTACAAACAAAATATTCTCAATTACTTTAGACAATGCCACTTCAAACTCTAGGGCAATGGATATTCTTACTCTAGTGTTGAGTACATACATCGATTCCTTCTAGCTACATCAGCGATGCGCTTGTCATATCATTAACCTTATAGTAAAATACGGTTTGAAGAGGTTGACCTCGTATATTAAAGCTTTATGCGATGCGATATATTTCTTGAATAATTCTAACCAAAGAATAGCAGTATATAAGAACTTTTGTAGGGCAATAGACGTACGTCCAAGAAAGTTTGGTTTGGACATGTCGGTAAGATGGAACTCTACTTACTTGATGTTTAAGAGTCTTTTACCATATACAAACATTTTTTTGTTTTTATTCAAATGAACTATCAGAGCACTGAAGGTACTTTACTATTGACTGAGCAACATTGGTTCATTGCTGAGAAGATACTTTAGTTTTTAGAAATTTTTATGAAGCCACTGTTGCTTTGTCTGTTGTGTATTATCCAACATCTTCTATAATTGTGTATATTATTCTTCAAATTATTACTCAGCTAAAAATGTATGAAAATGACATAGTTTTACAAGATGCTATTGTTGCTATGAAAAGTAAATACCTTAAATATTAGAGAGAAATCCCTTTCTATATGCATTTGCATTTATTTTATATCCTAGAGCTAAAATTCAAGTATTTGCTAATGTTCTTGATCTTCTTAGTGATGTTACAAGCTTAGACTATTTTAACTATTTTACAGATATTTATTCTAGATTTACTGATATTTTTTAAATATATAAAAAAAAGTTTCAGGGAGTTCGCTTGCAACGACCTCCACTACCACCCACTTCAGGTAACAAGACAAATTTGTGAGGTAAGATCTGGGATGCATGTTTTTCCTCCTGGTCCCAGGGTTCTTCTTCTATAGCGGCACCTTCTCAATCAAGACCAACCTCCTACCCAAAGAGTTCTAACTATCTGGTTATCTGGACCTCGATATGGTGGATTTCAACTCAAAAGACTTTGAAATTTTGCGATTGTGGCATGCCCATAAGTTAGCATATCCCGTGCTATCCATACTTGCACGTAATGTGTTACACATGATGTGTTAACTATTCTTGTGTCGACGGTTTCCTCTAAATCTGCTTTCAATCCTTCTGGAAGAATATTGGAGAAGAGAAGAACAAGTCTCACGAGTGAGATGGTGGAGATACTTCTAACTGTGAAGGACTGGGAACAAGCTAATGCATGAACACAATACTTTGTAGAAAATCCAGAGTTGGAGGATGTGTTCAAAAATCTGTACATAGACAACGACACTTAGAATATAGATGTATGTAGAGCTTATATTTTGTACTCTTTTTCTTTGCTAAGATTTTCTTATGTTGACTTTTTACTTGGCAATGGTTTTAACGAGACAGTCATTTAAATATTAATAAAACTCTTTGTTATATTTTCAATGTCTCACCTCTTACAATCTTCATATGTATTTCTAATTCTACATTTTTTTATTTTTGAATTTTTCGAGCCTAAACAGGCTACTCGGACCAAACACGCCTGGGCCGGCACGACACAAGGTGCTAGCGTGTCGTGCCTATGCTGGCTCCCCGATCCATGGCCACCGACACGTCCCAATTACTATTCGGGCCTTGTCGGGCTATGCCTAAGTGGGCTTGGGCCGTACTGCCGGTTTGGCCATGACTATCACATCGTCTAGCCATGTGCACCGTTGCAGCCTCGATCAGCGAGGTAATGGGATTATTGAACATGGTAATATATACCGCCAAGCAACTCTAGTTTCAGAGTTTCCTTCAAAACTCTAGTTTCAGAGAGAGTACCTAGAGGATGCACGCCACCTAGTAACTACACGTGCTAATTCGATCAGTTCACAGTACAACTGCCTGAAGATGTGCTGTACTATACTTCAGTTCAACAAACACTTTCCCGATCGTTCCAGGTGTCGTGCGACCATTAGGCTCGGCGAGACCATCGATCGCCCTTCCATTTTCAGGTGCACATCAATGCCCAGCGGCACGTAGCACGCCGTACAAACGAGCAGCCGCTAACTACTGTTCAATTCCGTGGAGAGTTAGGTCGGTTCGGCGAGACCATCGCCCCTAGCTCCCTGTAATTTTCAGGTACACTTCACTGCCCAGCGGCAAGTAGCACGCCGTACAAATGAGCAGCAGCCAACTACTGTTAAATTCCGTGGAGAGATGGATCTTCGGCTAGGCAGGCAGTTTTTTTTATTTGCAATAACAGAAGTTACCTCATAATAAAAATAACAGAAGTTACCTCGTAATAAAAATGACATCTCTACCGTATGAAATCGCTGCAGGACCAACACTCTGCCCACTCAAATCGCGGCAGGCGATCTGCCGCGCACCTAGACCGCAACAAGTGGCTGGCATCCCTACCGCGCGAAATCACTGCAGAATCGACATTTTGCGTACTTAGATCACGACATGTGATCGCGCGCGCCTGAGCGATGACACGATGACCTACGCATGTTTTTGTTGTGTGGCGAAGACTGCCGCGCTCGATCCACGGCGGGAACACGAGCTGGCGCCGTCGTGAATCAGGTGCGCGCAGAGTCGCCTGCCGCGTTGTGGTTGTGCGGAATGTCAGTTCCGCGGTGATTTCGCGCGATAAGAGTGTCATT
The DNA here is from genome assembly GCA_036346255.1 of Ampelocalamus luodianensis. Taxonomy (NCBI): domain Eukaryota; kingdom Viridiplantae; phylum Streptophyta; class Magnoliopsida; order Poales; family Poaceae; genus Ampelocalamus; species Ampelocalamus luodianensis. Next base: position 41,093,707 of record CM070635.1, on the reverse strand, counting down.
TTTGTCATTTCATTCGCGCAGAGCTAATTTTGCTATTTCATCTGAAAAAGAGACTAAATAAGTCAAAAACTCCAATATAAAGCTATTCAATATCCATCCATCTGTCTAGACGTCGATGCATATATCCTTAAGACGGCAAACTCTGGTGAGACGTTTTCAGTTCAATCAGGGAGACCAAATCAATCATTGCGCCCGTTTCCCTTTCCTGATCGCTTCATGGCTCTGCAACTGCAAGCTCTCTCCTTTCTCATGGTGCATCGATGATCGATCAGAGCTTTAGCCTGTGACGGGGACGCACGCCGAGGTCCATCTCGGGAGCTAGCATTCCTTGTCGAGAAAGAGCACATTTCTCTCCTATTGCTTGCTTGCCAGGGAGGGAGAGATGGTACATGCCTGCACTCAATGTGTGGTGATTGGTGAAGTGGGTGGGAGTATGCTGGCTGTGCTACAGCGTGCATGACACTGAGATCATCAGTTGCTAGCAAAGCAGCAACATGTGTTGTTATCAAAGGCCCTATGTTTTTTCTTTTCAAAAGGGGGAAAAGGAAGAGGGATATAAGTTTGGTGGTTTTCTGTATTTTCCCTAGGGAACTTGGTTGGTATTCAGTACCTGGCGAAATTGACCCTGTTTTTGAATGCAGGAATTTTGATGAAATTCAGTGTAAGTCCTTCAGAATTCCTTCATCAACCCTCCAAATGGGACACGAAGAAGGTCTGATCTAGGAGTAGGGCGTGAGTTCCAATTTGATCGAGTTTGATCTTAAAACTTTGCACGGCTATAGAATACACCCCCTTTACATATGATATCTTTTAAAGAATTTTTAGAAACTTACACGCTTTGAATTTCACGGATTTTTAATACTTAATCGGTTCTCACTTGATAGCTCTCATATGTCTGTGCAGCAAACCCTGCACTCTATGTTGAGTTCGTTTAAATCTTTTTCCATACCATGTGGTGAAGGTCCCCAAAGCATTGATGCTAATGCCTGTACGCATTGATATCTACTATTTAATGCAAGCATGTACGTTGCATCTGCCCGTTGTGAACATAACATGAGCCAGTACAACCTGATAATGCGGGCGCTTCACAGGCCCTTCGGAGAAGCACTAGTCTTCGTGCAGCTTCGTCAACGTACGTATGTGCATTGAATTCAGCTCGTCTCGTCCCCTATCGATCGTCGTCAACCTAGCTTTCTGGTTGCCAGCCGTTTTAAATGTGCTCCGTGTATGTGTGTGCTATCAAGCTCGTGATCTTCAGACATTTTCTCCGTGTGTGCTCTTTCGAGGGAAAATATTTTTTTGTAGGACTTGGTTCATAATTTTATCAATGTAGACCAACTTCACTGTGCGACATGTATCTTTTCACGAATCTTAAAACACACAGCCTCATAAATCACTGATGTGAATTTTCACGAATTGAATACTGAAGGCTAGCTAGCATGCCACGCTTTGAGATTCGTGAAAAGACACGTGTCACGCAATGGAGTTGATCTACGTTGATAGAGTTTTAGACCAGGTCTTATGTGATTTTTTCCTCTTTCCAGAGGTTCCTTTTTTCCAATTTGTTCTCTTCTTAAATTCATTTTTAATACCATATGTTCTGGATATATATGAGAATCCTCTGAGCTTAGCTTCACCAGGGGGAAGATAGCTGCTTGGTTATTTCACCTGACATTGTCTTTTCGTTTTCGATCTGTGCTAGTTAGGATAATATTTGATAATGTGGAATCTGGAAGTGGTATGGACTATGGAATATTCTATATATCTATGAAAAATTGGTGATATTCGAGATAATAGTTCTTCATTTTAGATGTCTAGAAAATCCCACAATATATAATTTTAAATCAGAGAAAAAGAGAATTAAATCAGAGAAACACTTAGAGATAAATTATATAAGAATCATAGCCTTGCGTGGATAATCTAAAAGGTATTTTTCTATTTTATTATTCGTGGAATTAGATTATAACGAATGCAGAATGACACGGGCGTCGTAATATGCCACTTATTTTAGTGGGATTAGATTATAACGGTGCAGATTAATCATATATATGTATTTGCAATGGTTATAGTTATATAACAAATGCAACTACATTTTTCAAAGGAATTACATATATAAACGAATACAATATATTGCAATATTTAGATGCACAGTTGTGCGAGAAATCCACTGGTTCATTCGAATTGTTGTGTAGGACATGAATAATTAGGCTAATCGATCCAATTGGTGTGGCACCCGTATTGTCAGCTGGTTGAATGCTAGGATTTAAGCTCCCTAACTAAACTTAGATAGGTTTAATCGTGGATTTTTCGGGACTCTAGATCCTGTAATCTCGTGGTAATAAGTCTTAAAATAGCTTATAGTCTAGTTTATTCCTTCATATATGCAGAATTTGCACGAACAGGTGTGAAGTTTAATCAGCTAGCTAGTAGCTATATGTGAATAAGAGAATACAAATACTGGATGTATTCTTAATTAATTCGATTTCTTTTAGGAAATTTCGAGTTTAGTTATCAGTGGTGAAGCATCCATGTAAAGCCCAAGCTCTAGGGGTGCAAACGGAGCGGATAATTTTCGACCGACCGAATGTTTACGGAGTGAATACGAGATGAAGAAATGGGTACGCGACACTATCCGTGTCTGGCTCCAACTAGGAGAAAAAAATACGGAATATGATATAGAATGAGCGATATCCGTCCGTATGTGTTCGTATGTCAAGTGGTATGAGGAAAATCTATTGCAACTTCATTTAGGAACAAGATAACATATAGGTAGGTTGTTATATCCGAGTATGCATGGGATATTGAGTTTTTTTCTTTCGACATCTCAGTGATTAGTCTCTTCGTATTTGCTCTGATTGCACTCCTATTGTCCAATGTCTTGTGTAGGGGTGTAAAAGAAGCGGTAATTTTCGTCCGACGGACCGACCGAAAACTCGCAGAGCGAATACGGGATAAAAAATGAGTATCCGACACTATCTATATCCAATTCTGACTACAAGAAAAAAATACAAAATATATAATACAGGATGTGCGATATCAGTCTGTATCCACTCCAATTGCACCGCTACCAAGCTCCATGATTAGATCTCGTTGTGTCACCATCGTGGTAGCTTCCAGATCGTTATCTGCATATTCTCCTTGTTGAAATTTTCTGTTTTTTCAGTCAGGATTTTTCTCCAAAACGGAATGGCTTCCTAATTGTGTAGCTAGTCTTCTCCTCTCATTAACTTATAATATAATACTTCTGTGATCTCCATGTGTTAATGAATTATGTTGATCTATACTGTGATACATTTGTAGCATAATCAATCAGCCAGGGTTCAAAAAAACAGAAATGAATGTTTCAAAAAAAAAACAGCAGAAATTAGGTATTTCCCGGTCTTCGCGGTTTGCTAAAACCAGCTAGTTCCCAGGCAGTTATCGGAATTCACTCGAAATACTGTGAATCGATTGGGATCGGTGAAAATCATCCAATATCTGTCTAAATATATGAAAATCAGAATAAATTGCTACTAATCTCGGTGCAAAAATCATCTGGAATTAGATAAACAGACAAAAACCGGCAGGATCGAACCGATCCCATTGGCTTTCTTCACATCAGTTTTTTAAAACTTTTTTTTAATGGACACAGGCTTCGCCTGAGCAGCCTTAAAGAAAAAGACAAGGCGTGACGCGTCCGACCAGCATCGAATCCGGACAAGCGAGGCCCAAAGTCCCCTGTAACCCTCTCAAGCCCTCATAAGTGCCGTGCGTCGAGCAAAGCTCGAACGCACGGGGGTTGAGGGAGCTCAACCAAATGAGCACCTCTCAGTTCTCAGTTTTTAAAAAAAATTGCACATAGGCACATTAAAGTTTAGTTGTCAAGTTAAAAGGGTTTAGTTGTCATTTTTATATCAGCCTGGGATTATATAAGATAGTGCACTAACTTAACCTAATTTTTAAAACCCTTGCAGAATATATACGCGCATACTAATCTTAGCAATAAATGACATAATTCCCGACAAGCGCTTCCTGCCATAGATGCATTCCTGTCCGTCCGCACACGGTAATACAGAATATGTAACTGCACGATCCAACGACAGTGGCATGCACGCAAGCTAGCCTAGCAGAGCTCATGTCGCCATCCCTAATAATTAAGGGGAAAATTAGGGCTAAACTTAACACCGCCCGATCGACCAGTTGCTTGGAGACGTCGTCGTTCCATCCCATTTCACGCACCCACGTACAGTGTGTGGGCCCGCGCGCGAGCTAGCGATCGATGGGCATCGATTTGGACCGACGTGTGCTAATGATTCCCTCTCTTCCTTTTCTAATTAAATCCCGTCGTGATCGACACCCTAATAATTAATTTGCTGGGGTAAATTAGTTAATCATGGACGGTCCATGCATATGATATAGATGCATGAGCCATCGAATCAAACTGTCCCATTTAGCTAGCTTTCTCGAATCGCAATCGCGATGCGTTGTTGAATAGCTAGTACAACATGCACGCCTCGTAATTACCGACAGTTTAATTGATTTGTGCTGTGCATTCTCGCTAATTAAGATCTTTTGCTTTTGTTTGTGTTTTAATTACTTGGTCATATATAGGATCTCAGGCTCGCTAGGGTTTGGATCATACTGGGGTGTCAGTAGGACGATTAACTTGAAGCTTCAAGTTACAGTAAACTAGCAGGGTTAAATGCGCAGGCAGGTAGATTTTGTTTCAAAATTTGTATATTAAATAATATAACTTAGATGTTTGAGAATATATTTACATATTTTGCAGCAGGACTGAGTCAGCTACGGCCCAAGCCTCGGGCTGAGCCAACTGTTCTTGAGTCGAACTCGAATGTTTGGTAATTTTTCAAGAGATTTTCATGTGCTTTAACACTAGTAAGATTTTCAGGCCTCGGGCTATAGCGCACCTAGTCTAAGGCCCGGATCCACCCTTGTTTTGTAGGCTATTTATAATTTTTAAGACATCATAAATATTAGAAATGACAATAGAAGCTGAATGGAAAATACAACTTCAAGGAATGTAATTGAAGTATGAGTTTTGATAGAAGAAAATCATTGATCATAATAAGTTGTTGTGATTCTTAGAAGCAATCACTCTCCATCATGCATAGATCATGTAGCTACATGCCGCTATTCTTCCTCCATTAGTTACTCTTTTCCAAAAATGTATGTATGCATATGTCCATCTATTTAATTTAAGCAATAAATTGATTATGTGTGCCTGCCACGATCGGAGTGCGCAGAATATTGGTTCTGTAGCGATTTTGCACGATAAGAATATCATTTTTGTTATTTTATTCACATGAGGTAAATTTTGTTATTGCAAATAAAAAAAATGTCATTTTGGCCTAAGACTTATCTCTCCACGGAATTGAACAGTGGTTGGCTGCTGCTCATCTGTACGGCGTGCTACTTGCCGTTGGGCATTGAAGTGTACCTGAAAATTACAGGGACGGGCGATGGTCTCGCCGAGCCTAATGGTCGCACGACACCTGGAACGATCGGGAAAGTGTTTGTTGAACTTAAGTATAGTACAGCGTATGGGGTCATCTTCAGGCAGTTGTACTGTGAACTGATCGAATTAGCATGCAGTTTGTGGTGTGTAGTTACTTGGTGGCGTGCATCCTCTAGGTACCATCTCTGAAACAAGAGTTGCTTGGCGGTATGTATTAGCATGTTCAATAATCCCATTACCTCGCTGATCGAGGCTGCAACGGTGCACATGGCTAGACGATGGGATAGTCATGGCCAAACGGATGACCCGGCCCGGTCCAGGCCCATTTAGGCATAGCCCGATAAAGCCTACGTACTAGTTGTCAGTTAATCAGGTACGTCTCGTGGATGAATACTAGATTTAGGTTGTTCCTTCCATATATATTCAACGAGAGAGATGTTTGACAAAGGATATCTACGTTCGGCATATGGAACTATTCACTTAGCGGATTGCAAGGAGTATGCAATTACTAAGATGAAAACGGTTACTTGGAGATGTATAATGGAGCACATTGACAGGAGTTCGGTATGTTCCTAGCTTAAAAAATCATCTAATATTTATAAGGTCACTTGAACTCGAAAATTGTGATGTATCACTTAAAGATGGAGTCCATCTCATTCTCTGGTGGGTTGTCATCGAGCTTTGCAGGCGCTGGTTCCAGCTCTTTGATCTGTATTACCCTTTTCGAGTAATCTTTATAGATATATATACCGGCCTCAAGATTCTTTCTATTGGTACTATTACGTGGTAGGGGTTGCTATTTTTGAAAGGTATCACGTTCGTATTGGGCCTCCCGTGTCGCTCTCCTGGGCGACACCGGGGGCGACACAACCCTAGCTCGAGCCCGCCTCTTCTCCCTATCCCTCCTCGCCACCACCGCAGCGAGCGACGGCGGCGGCGACGACGGGACCTTCGTGCTTGGAGACGCGTTTCTGGAGCTTGCAAGTCACGGTCGCCAGCTGAGCGGTCACGGGCGGCCGGCTTGGATCTGGAGCGAGGCGGGGGCGGCGGCGGCCTGAGGCCCCCCTGGAGTAGCGGCTTTAGGCGGTGTCGAGCTAGGGTCTGGCGGCCTCTCGACGGCGGCGTCGCGAAGCTTCTCGCGCGGGTGGCGTGGATCTGGAGCGGCGGCCATCTCACGACGTGGTCGGAGCTCCCCACCACCCCTCCCCCGGAGTGGCAATGCGGCGAGGGTCTGGCGGCCTCTCCGACGGTGTCACGAGGCTTCTCACGCGGGCAGCGTGGATCTGGAGCGGGGGCCGACTCGCGGCGTGGCCGAAGCACCCCACCTCCTCCCTCGAGTGGCGGTGGGGTGAGGGTCTGGCGGCCTGGATCTGGAGCAGGGCCGACTCGCCGCGTGGCTGGAGCACCCCCTCCCCCCCGGAGTGGCGGCGCGTTTCTAGCGCTTGCAGGGTCGCGCCATGGGGCCACCGGCAGGCGGCCTCGGGCGACCAGGGCGGCGTGGCCGTCAGTTGCTTGCTGACGGCGCGCCGATGTCGTTCTGGCGTGGTTCTGGATCTGTGGGCCTTCGGGCTCCGGATCTGGACTTGGGGCCAGCGGGGCGGCCCTGACTCTAGTCATCGGCTGGCAACAAGGCTGGCCCAGGGTGCCTGAGGTCTGGATCTAGTGTCTCTACTGGATCCGGTTGGTCCTTGGGTGACGGCCGGCGAGAAGGTGGTTGTTGCGGGGTGGCTTTGGTGGGCAAGGGCGGGAGCTTGTGGGGGTGGTGTGGTGCCATGTTTCGAGTGAAAATCTTTGATTCGGCTTTAGCTGGATCCGACGACAGCGACGTCTTCGGACGTCGTTTCCCTCCTTGGAGGCGTCGTCTTAGAGCTTCGGTTCCTCAACCTTCCTGAGTTTTGTGGTATTCTCCGGGGTGAAAACCTCATATCTGGTTTCTGCTGGATTGGTTGACGGCGACGCTTCCGGCGTCGTTTTCCCTCCTTGGAGGCGTCGGCTTGGAGTCTTTGACCTCCCTCTCCTCGTTGTAGCTTTGGCCGGCAGGGCGTCAATGTGTGGAGTCGATGTGGCCTTGAGCTGGCATCCTTGCTCCGGCGTGGCAGCGTATTCTGCATTTTTCTATTGTAGTTTTTCCTCTGATGGTCGTGCTCAGAGTTTTTCCTTTTTTCCTATCTGTATTCAGTTGTATTTTTTCTGCTTAATAAAAAGATGTGCAAAGCTTTTGAACTTCCTTGAAAAAAAGTTTGAATCATGTTTTCAACCTTTCCTTTGGATTTATTACCATATGTAGTGTTCGAGATTACCTATGTGCGGTGAACGCTCGAGTTGAAGAAGGAAGGCGTGATGGGACCAACTACGCAGCACCGACAAGCAGCTGAAGCTCGAAGGTGGTACAAATCTATGAAATAGTAGGCTGTAGGAATAGGAAGTATGATTAATCAAACTACACAACAAAATAACTCTAAGGTGAAGAAGGGATATCATAGTATAACACTTCGCTTTAACAAGACGATGATATATTAAATAATTAGATTTGTTTCCTCCGTCACAAGTTTATCATGTCCCATGCAACGTCCTATCTTCACACGTAACAGCGTTAATTTTGGGAATACACGTGGAATTAATCATTTGGCGTCACAACCTTCCACGTAGAGGCAAATGACTGTAGCGTAGCTTGCGCGCGGTACCGTCGCCTTCCACACATAGATGCTAACCTGGGTGAATCACTACACGTACACACACTAGTCCTTGCTCGATGAAATGACCACCGCGAATGTATATTTGTAAAAATAGCACCGTTATCGTACGGTCACCGAAAAGTTCTCAAAAATTCCATGTCATTGAGCAAGAAAAATCCGAGTAGTACTAATCATACTACTGTTATTGACAGTATGATTAGTATGGTATAATTAGAATTTGAACTTCCATTAGCACAAAACTAATATAAACCAGCATGGTGCACAATATGATTAGCACAAAATTAATCAGTCATAATTAGTTAGTTTAGAGGTAATTAACCGGTCGTAATTAGTAAGTTTAGTGGTAATTAATCAGTCGTGATTAATTAACATACTAATCATACTGCCATGTTGGTTTATATTAGTTTTGTGCTAGTGGAAGTTCAAATTATAATCATACCAGAAGTTCAAATTCTAATCATACCATACTAATCATACCGCCAATAATAGTAGTATGATTAGTATTACTTGGAGTGAAAGAAAATAGTTTGGTATCGAAAATCTAAATAATAGTAGTTGTTGGAGATATGCCCTAGAGGCAATCATATTGATGATGATATTTCATTGTATCCATGATTTAATAAATGTTCCTTAAATATTGCCTTTGTGTTGATTAACAAGTATGTGACTTATTTGTGAAACTCTTTACTTGTATGGTTATTCTAAAGTTGTCCCTAGTCGGAGTTCATGTGAGGACACACGTGAATGATGGATTAGCACATGTATCGGTTGATGACCATGTTTCACAGGTCATAGACATGGAGATGTCAAACCAATAATGTGGACACATGTTTAGAACATGGGGTTGGACCGACCCAACATGAGACATAGTAATTATTCTTATGGTTCTCTCTACACAATGTATACGCCTTGTCCTTAGACACGAGATTGTCGCATGTACTTGAGATGTGAATCGACCTACTTAGGGGCTATCAAACGCTACTCAGAATCGGGTAGTTATAAAGGTAGCTTTGGGTTTGTCATGAAGCATGTTTGCGAGGCATGGTCGATCGAGATGGGATTTGCCTCTCACCGAGAGAGATATCTGGGCCCTCGAGTGATCGGATCCAAATGCATGGTCATGCTACTTAAGGTTAAGAGTTAACCTAGTAAGGGATTCCGGATCACGTGATCGAGAAAGAGTGGTCACTTGGAGCTCGATCGAATATCGTGAGGCAAAGGGATTGGCATGTACATAACGTTGTGATGGTTCGTCCGATATGATCTTTACGTATGTTTAGGAGTTGTACGTCTTGCTAGAGGCCGCTACCAACTATTGACCAAGTATGTGTACTCGCGTGTCTAAACATATGTGAACCATAGGGTCACACACTTAAGGGGTGAAGCCTAATCGGATTGGATCTAAATTAGACTAGGCATTGAGTCCTAATGGGCCTCTATTCGTAGAAACCCATTATAAGGACGTCTATAAAAGGAGGGCGGCGCGCTGGTTGAGGGTTGAGTTTTTCGTGACATCCTCAAACCACGGCGCCACCCTCCCACGCCCTAGTCGCCGCGCGATCTAGTAGTCCGGCGTGCGCCGCTTCCTCCCGTGCGTGTGGATACCTTTGGGCGCGCATCCGTGGCGTTGGGACGAACCGCGAGAAAGGAGCCTGCACGTGCGTGGCCGCGACGAGGACGAGGAAGTAGTACAACTACTCGCCTGACGTCTTCGCATCAGCGAGTGCGACTACACCGCCCCCGACGTCGCATCAACTTCCGCACTGCGCGTCTAGTGGTAAGACCGTGATCTATAATCTGCGGTGATCTTGGTTTACAGGTAGAATTTTTTAATTTGCGCTAGTGTAGCCTACCTGTTTCCCTACAGTAGTATGATTAGTACTACTATGAAAGTTCAAATTCTGTCACTACTGCTATAGCAATCTTGCTGCACCTAGAGTGGTCCATGTGGTATTAAACTTCACACATTCTAAGTCATATGAAATCATGAAACCCTAATTTTCGAAACCTAAAACCCTAATTTTAGAGACTTAGGCCCTGTTTGGTAGAGCTACAGATTCTTATTTTTCATATTCTGCTCCTGATTCTCTGAGAATCCACTTCTCTGAGAATCTGGAGCTATCTGTTGAAAGCGTTTGGCTGGTAGGTTAGCTCCAAAAACCATATGAGGGAGGATTAGAGACAAATAGACTATGTTACTCCTAGTTGTAATAATTCAATTGTATTTGTGTCTTTCTCCTATGTATTTATACACAAATTATAGAATTTTTTCCCTAAATTTGTTTAGACCATGTGAATGTATATACGTTGTATCTATACACAATGACAGGTTACATTGCATTTACACTTCATGATGGATTACAACTGTGTATAAGCAAATTTTATCTTTATTCAGCTGCGATAGATGATCTTGGAGATATCGCATTCATATCGTATAAATGTTCAAATGATAATTAAATGATATTACGTACAAGTATTGTAATGAACAATTCACACACTATCTTAGTGTTCTCGTCGTTCCACTCAGCGTTATCAGCCATCTACATATTTGGCTCTTAAATTTTGTTTATCAAATTGACATCAACAACAAGATATATAGACACCTAGAACTATGGGCATACAAGCAGACACAGCTTCGCTGATATGACAACCATCTAAAGTTCCGAACCAAAAAACCTCTATCAAGTTCTTTATTACTGCTCATGTATAGAAAGCTCAATGATCAACATGACAAACTCAATGAATGACTATCAAAGTAGTGCACAAGAAGGAAGTATCACAACTCTTGAAACATGTGTAATTGCCACATTGGAGCTCATGGCAATTACAACTCTTGAAACTCTTGAGAAGAGGTTCCATACGTTGTAGAATGCTGATGAGATGATAGCTGCTATGCTCTCGTTTGGTGTCAAGCCCACTGCCATCATTCCGTAGAATGTGAAATACAGCAGTGTGAAGTACATGAAGAACAAGTACCACAAGAACTTGGCAACAGTCCACTCAAATCCAATCATTGAATAGACTAGTACGCCATATACCAGAGTCTGAACCAAGATGCAGTGGCGGATCTAGAAATTAGATGATGCTAGTGCTCGACAGCTGACTGCTCGTCTGCTCCCTGTCCAGGGCTTCACAAATCACAAGTTCACATTTCACAAGATTGTGGCATTGTGCGAGCTCTCTGGACTACAACTCCACAAGTTCAAGGAGACAATCGGACAAGACAAGGACACATCAAGACATCACGTATTCACATTACTACATTAGTCATTACTCTACTCATTAGACATTAGGCCACAGTTGATTCGGACTTAAACAGGATCAGCTATTCAACATTTTAGCTCTCACAGTCTCACCACTCACCTCCAGACACTAGCAGAGTAGCGAGAGTGATCCTGTGCCTAGCCGCCCAAGCATCCTCGCATCCAAAGACTGTGCTCCACGCCTCCACTGCACTTTTTGTTCCACCACAAATATGAGTTAGATTTCAGGACCAAAATAACTTGATAATGTTAACAAATAGCTGTGCTCAACTGCACTTTTTGTTCCTCCACAAATATGAGTTAGATTTCAAGGGCATTCCATTCTTTACAGTTGTGCATCCATATACTCTAAGACAAATTACCTGTCCAAATGCATATGGGAAAGTTGAATACATGCCAGCTGCTCTTTCTCGGAACAAAGCGGGATACTGTATGGAACACAATCCGATGGCCATTACGTAAGAACCATAACTATGGACACAAATATCCAAGAATGCAATGCGGCTAGACTTGTCAACTGCAAGCATATTATTGTTTCTAGCTTCCTGACAATGTACACTCTGATTTTCTTTTATAAAAGAAAGTCATAGCTAAAAAGCTGACTAACTGAATGACTGAACTGAATCGATAAAACTTTGCAATTTGGTTCAGTTATTTTAGTTTATCCTAATTTAGGATAATTTATGTGCTATGAATATAAAAAAACCCGACCAAATGAATTGGATAGCTATCAGAACTACAAAGCTAATTCTTGTCGCTCGTTTCTTTTGTCCAGATACAATATTGTTTAGCGGTTGTGGTTTTTGGTTAATAAACAGGCGATCATCATTACCACTGGACTAGGAAATGGTTCTTGAAACATGTGTAATTGCCACATTGGAGCTCATGGCAAATACTTTCCCACTATATCATCGCTAGAACTTACGGTTAATCCTGAAAGGAACTTTGCGAGATTCACAATTACATTATAGACTCACTTGTTTCTGGTAGTTCTACTATTCTTGAACAAACCTACCGAATAAGCAGACTTCAGTTTAATCAATTCAATTTCAGAAATAGCCTACAACCAAAAGTTGTAGCCCATTTGGAGAATTCCCTAAAACTGAACCGATCCAATGCAAACCATACTTAACAACCCAGCAAAATGCTCTGGACTGACGCTGTAGCACCAACTAAACTAGAATAGGCCATGAAAAGTATGAATAGAAAAACAGAAGATTTTTTAACTTGAGAAAGCTATGTGATTCCAACTTTTTTGAAAAAAAACACTGGGAGATAGATAGAGCAACACACTTGGATCTGCCCCGAGCAATGGGTACACAACGAACGATCAACCCCGCAACCAAGAACCAAGGTCACAGTTCTTGGCATGCTCACCATTCTACTAAAACCACTGGCTCGATTAGACAAACAACTAGAGAATCCCAACAAACAATCCGATTCCATTCCACAGGGTATAGAGAGATGGGCGGAGGAAAAGATGCATACCTGGATCTGCAAACTTCCGATGGCAACAGATGATCCAAACAATGGAACTAATGAGGATAAGATCGTATGACGGTGGAGGTGGTGGTGGAGGTCGGGAGGTGGTGGCGTAGGGGCTCGGGAGGAGGCCGACGCGAGGCGCCGGGAGAGGCCGCGAGGGGCTCGGGGAGGCCGAGCGCAGGGGCGGGGAGGAGGCCGACGAGGGCTCGGGAGGAGGCGGCAGCGGAAATCGCCGATCGCGAGAGAGAGGAGATGAGGACGCTAGAAACACGGTCGGGGCCTCGCGATGGGAGCGGGTTATGTCGATGGCATTTGCGGGTAAATACATTAAACTTCTAGGGTATTTCGTTTCTAAAGGTTAGATTCTCGTGAGAATGCAGGGAAGGCCGCTTCTCATTGCTAGTTTATTTCAGACGACTCCTCGCGAAGCGAGAATCTGTAGTTTTGAGAATCGGGTTGTTTGGTACGGCTCCACAAGAATCGATAGAGAAGCTGGGAGTAGAAGCTGTACCAAACAGGGCCTTAAACCCTTGATTTTTTAGACCTTTTCAGGACATATGAAATTATGGAAAAATATTACACAATCAAGTCTACTCTGTAAGGAGCCTTTTAAAAAATTTCATAATGTTTGGACCTTATTTTCTATATTATAAAATTCCTACTAACAGTATATTTAAATGATTTTTTGAGAAAAAATCAGAATGGATAATTTTTTAAAAAATTACACAAACAAGTACACTGTATCAGGAGGCTTCAGAAAAAATTTATAATTTTTGGAGCTCATTTGCTATATTTAAAAATTTCTTCAAAAAATATGCATAAATAATTTTTTTTAAAAAAAAAAGAAAAAAGGGAAAAAAAATGCCACATGGGTGGCCGTGGCACGTGGTAACACCTCACCCGTTGTCGCATGGTGACTGTGCGGGCAACGAGTGAGGTGTTGACATGTGGCAACTGGCTGGCTCGGGCAGCCACGTGGCGGCATTTTTGCAAATACACATTCGCGTTGATCATTTCTTTGCAAATACGGGTTGAAAACATGCTGTTTTTGCCAAAAATTCGATGACATGCATACAGCCACAAGAAAATGCAGTCTCTGTTTATGCTCCGCAGCGACGTTTAAGTTGCATATGTCACGTTGGTTACGTATTATATACTCAATTTGTGTGTTTAAGTATAATGTTTGATCCGTTCATAATTAACGATCGTATATGAGCCATCAAGATTTTGCATATCCAGATACATATTAATTAGCAAATAAGAAGTGCAAGAAAATATATTTATTTGAACACTAACACTTTAGAGAAAGGTATAGAGATAAGACAACCCCACGAAATTTTAGCCTAGGATATATCATGTGATTATTTGAGTGGACAAGATAAACAATATTTCTGAGATGCCATATGTTCTTTTCTCATTTCTCACAGCCGGCTAAATTGCACCGACATTTCTCAAAACTGGTATACTAGTATCGGGACACGTATCAGATACATGATACAGATACGTATCCGATATAGCCCGATTGAGAAGTATCGTAGAAATTCCATTTCTCAAAAGAAAATAAAAAAATCTGATACAACCTAAACTGTCGGAGGAGTAAGCAACCAGTTTAATTTTAAGAACTCTGCGAAGAGCCGATGGATGGATGGAGCCACTGACGGAACTACCACCGGGGCAAGTAGGGGCAGCTGCCCCGGGTCTCTCAGGCAGACCCCCTCGGCCAGCCCGTCAGCGCCCCCGCCAAGGCCAAGGCGCCATGAGCGCACAGATCCCCACGCCGAGTTGGTCGTGGGCCAAGACGCCGAGTGAAAGCCGACCCAGTTGCAGCCCAAACCAATTAAATGCATAGATGCACAACACTAGGTAACCTTAATTCCTTAAATCCCTAACCATTTCATTCCCCATTCCTCTAAGGCTCCAACACCCAGCCCCTCCACGCTCCACCGTGCAGTCACCGCAGCGTGACGCAGGTGGCTCTGAGGCGCGGCGTGGGCAAGGGTGGGTGCTGAGGCGCGGTGTGGGCAGGCACGGCGGCACGGCTGAGGCGCGACGTGGCCTCGAGGGGTTGTGACGTTTTACGAGGGCGGGTGTTGAGGCACGACGCAGGGGCTACAGCGCGGGGATGACAAGGCACCGAGCCACCGATTACCGAGGCAACACCAAGGCAGTAGGCACCGAGGTCAGTCTTGACTCATCTTGAAGTCTTGAATTTTGATTTTATAGACTATTGAATCACATTGTGCCTCGGTATATTTAACACTACAAGTTTGCTCCTAGTCTCCTAGATTCCTGGTTCCACCACTGATGGAGCTAGGGAGAGAGAGTGCGCGCGTGCCCAAAGCGTGTTAGGGCTTGGAGGGAGGGTTTTCTTGTGACCATGGGCGTGTGCAACACTTCTAACACTGCGCAAACGTGAGAGCTGAGGCTGAGCATCTTTTGGGGCGGATTGAGACGTCGACAGGGACACATTTCAATCTTCTGTGTATATCTCCCAAATCACCAAATACAATTAGCTAACGCCTAGTGTACCCTCTATATAAGCCTCCATCGCTTCACCTCTCGAGAGAGAAATATATGCCGCATCTAGAGCCGGCCTTAGTGTGGATTAATTGGTTGGACAGTGGTCAGGAGAGGAGTGGATTATTTAGTTATTAATGGGGCTGAGGGAGATGAAGTCTCGGCTGCCTCCGGGGTTCCGGTTCTACCCGAGCGACGAGGAGCTTGTGTGCTTCTACCTCCGGAAGAAGGTGACCAACGAGAGGGTCTCCTCCGGGACGCTCGTCGAGGTCGACCTCCATGCCCGAGAGCCATGGGAGCTTCCTGGTAAGGATCTCTCTCTCTCTCTCTCTAATTAAGATGGTATCTTGAGATCGTTTAGCTATATATTCATAAACAAGTGATGACCAACTTGATCAGTTGAACTCCGGGGAAATATCTTGTTTGTGACGCGCGCGTGACGATCGATACTGGTTACTGATTAGGAGTAGCTAGTCTGTATCTGGGAAAACATTATCGAATTAATGAAAATTGCCTAGCTTGATATATACTCTCTTCGTTCTTTTTTATTTGACACAGTTGACTTTTCACAGTCAAACTTTCTAAAGTTTGACCGTCAATAAGTTTAAAATTATCTAGATTAGCTATATAAAAATTATATCATCAGAATTGTCGTTGAAAATACTTTCATAATATTATAATTTTATTAGTACATCTTAATATAAAAGTAATAAAAAATTATGGTCAAAGTCACATCTCGAAGATCGTAAAAAGTCAACTGTATCAAATAAAAAAGAACAGAGAGAGTATAACATTTTGTGATTGTCGTCGTTGTTCCTGGCTAGTTGAGACAACTCTAGCTAGCTAGCCACTTGTAAGGCTCGCTCTTAGCTAGTTGCCTTCTTAATTTTTTAGAGAATCTTTACGAGTCTAGTCACTATTGCGCATATTATCCTATCTACGATATTATGATATGTTGCTTCTAGTTAGACTTAATTCAAAGATACAAGACAAATATATGTTGATCAGTTTAATAAACTAAAAGTTCGTAGTGTGTAGATGTATATGTATGGTTAGGTAAGATATACTCCCATAGTCACAAATAAATATCATTTTAGATATTGACATGGTCTATAAAACATAACTTTATCGCCAATTTGTATTGTAATATATGTATTTGTAAAACCTAATCTAATTAGAGTATTTTGAAAGTTTATTCTTCGGGACGAAACCACTCGTATCGTTTTCATATTCATATGGCCGAAGTAAACTAAATATTCATAAAAATATTGACGGCCAAAGTAAAAAATAGTTAGACTAAACATACGTTAGGTCGACACTTATTTTTACCGGAGGGTACCTATCAGCGTTCCTTCCTTAGAGCACAAGTATAGCATGCGCAATGGATAGCAATAGCATGGAAGCTAGCCGCGCCAATAATTTGTGATGGTGCCTCGCAAAACTCCATGTCGCAAAAGACCAACCCTGTCCACTTCTAGGACCACTCAGAACGTCACTATTACTAGCACTGTACTACTTCACATGTGTCTCCAATCACATCCCCTTATGCCTTTTTATTCACTATAGATGATACGTACACAGTTCCTGATGAACTGATTTCCTGTGTATTATCCTCGTAATTAAGATAATGATACATATGATCAATCTTCCAATGCAAAAGAAGGATATGTACAATCAAGCAGATTTATCTGAACTTTTGCGATCTCTTTTTTCAGAGGTGGCCAAGCTCACCGCGGACGAGTGGTATTTCTTCAGCTTTCGAGACAGGAAGTACGCGACGGGGTCACGGACGAACCGCGCGACGAAGACAGGCTACTGGAAGGCCACCGGGAAGGACCGGGTCGTCCATGAGACCACGGTGCGCGCGACGGTCGGGATGAGGAAGACGCTGGTGTTCCACCGTGGGCGCGCCCCGAACGGGCACAAGACCAGCTGGGTCATGCACGAGTTCCGCCTCGAAACATCGAACTCACCGCCGAAGGTACACGCACGCGCAATCTAGAGGCATATTTGATTTTGCCTTTTTTTAAACATTAATCCACCTAATTTGTAGCATATCAGAACAATGGAAAACGAAACACAGCATTTCAATTTGTTAGCTTCGGGAAAAATATCGTGTTGGGAAAGAAAAGCACGTGTAAAATTTGTGTTGTGACTTGTGACTTGTAAGTTGTAACATGCAGAGGTGGATCTGGGTCTAGCCCAAAGTATAAGACCAAAAGTTCATGAAAATCTCCTTAAAAAATTACTAAAAATTCAAAGAAATAAAAGGTCTAGACCAAAGAGTCCGCCTAGCCGAAGCATGGCCATCACTGGCTTCGCCATTGGTAACATCAAGTGATCAAACCTCTAGTGAAAAAAAGGGGTCATAGTTAGCAACCCATCCATGCATGTACACGTGTTACCAATTGAAAGTAAAAACAACTTTTGAGTTGGTCCTCATGCAGCATGCATGCAGCATGCATGTGTACAACCAAAACCTTATCTGTCCAAGTCCTAAACCTTATCTGCTGAAGTAGTTTCAAGTGCATGCATCTGCCGTTTGCTCACATGCACATATGTTTGTCCGGTCTTCGATGTGGCAAGCGCAGGAGGACTGGGTGCTATGCAGGGTGTTCAACAAGCAGAGGAAAGCATCAGAAGCCGAGCAAGTCAGTAACAGCAACAGCAACCACGCTGTCTTCGCTGCCGGCAGAGGCACAGCCGGGCCCTCCTCGCCGACGGCTCTCCTCGGCTCATCGCCGGATCCAACGGTGGTGGATAAGTTCGACCACCACCAGATAGCAGCAGCCATGGGCAGCAGCAGCAGCACACGAGTGCCACTCATGCATGGACATGGAGACCACATGATCAGCGGCCATTGCAGCAGCAGCAGCAGCAGCTCCAGTGCCCTGCTGAACTTGGCAATGCTGCAGTACAGCTTCCCGGAGTACTGCCCGGGCCCAGCTATGCATGATAACATGGCAGTGGGGGGCAGCAACACCGGCTGCTGTGCAGGCAGCAACGATGCCATGATGGAGCTGGAGCTGGGGCAGCATGTGGGGTTTGAGGAGCACGGCATGGGGGAGATCATAGAGATGGAGATGGAGCCACAAGGTGGCGGCAGCTGCTACAGGGATGGGCTGTACTTCTAGCACAAGTAGTGTACAATGCAAGGATGCATGCTTTGGAGTGAGAGGGGGATTCAAACGAGAGTAATTTGAGTTAATTGGTGATTTGTGAATATGTATGTGTTTGTTTAAGGAGTTTATTTATGGGTGAGTCTCTTTAATTGGAGGGGGTTGGTGAGGTGAGGCCTATTGTAATGCTGTGCTTAGATCCAAATGCACGTTCATTTGATTGGGCCATTAAATGGGCTAGGAAACAAGAAACAAAAGTTTAAGTTGGCGTGTATACGTTAGGCCGGGCCCTGTGCAGACCAATTTTGAACCGGCCTGTGCTAAAAAAAACTAGCGTTGAAACGGCCCATCCTAAGAAGAAGTCGACCGATTCCAATCTGGAGGCAAAAATTAGGAAACGTAGCGCTAGAAGGAGGGCTTGAACCTCCGACCTTGTGGTTAACAGCCACACGCTCTAACCAACTGAGCTATTCCAGCTTTATGCGTGTTAATCCTTTTTGGAGGTACACGTACACTACCGAGAAACTGAGCGCCATTGGCACCATCCTGAGCAAATCGAGAACTATTGTGCCGGATAATCAGTTTAAGCCTCCGTTTCGAACATGGGTATTTTTCCTGATTCATGTAGGAATGGATAAGTTTTCCTATGAAAATTCCTGCATAATTCCGGTGTGTTCCAAACAAGGAATCATCTATGGCTGTGTTCAGATCTCTCTTAGTCTTTTATGATCCGTTTTAGAAGCACCAATACGTGGTTCAAGCTAAGAAACAATTATCAATTGTTGCTGCATATATGAAAAGTGGCGCTAAAAATAGTGTAGAAAAAATATAGCTAGCAAATTTTTTTTGAAGAGAATATAGCTAGTAATCAAGCAATTCTTCACACCTTCACACAAATAGAAGAAATATTCTACCACTTGCTTTATAGATTATTGTCATGTTGTGTGCCACCAGAATTTGCATGGATGGCAAAGCAATCAAGAGGCTAGACGATTAGTTGGCACCAGATCATCGCTACGGCTGCTCATGATTATAAAACGTCTTTTTATTTCATTTGGTCTCACATAAACTCAATTATCAATCTTGCTCTAGGAAAGAAACACCATTAACAATCTCCAAAAACATTACCTTCAAGAGAACAAAGCCTTGCTTGTGTGGCTAGTAGAGATGGTTGTACCCTAGTCCACTAGGGTTCAAACCCCGGATTTGACCCTGCATGTCTCATTTATGAGGATTTTTTTTCAGTGGAAGGCTATGTGTTATACTGGGTGTTTCTAAAAAAACATTACCTTGAAGTTACAACTACAATACTGAAATCATTGAACAACCCAGGAGTCTACCACTTAATTAACTCAAGTCTCTGGATCAATCGGGCCACGTGTAGAGAGACACAAAATGTAACAAGTGACAACCCAATTATTTAATCCGCGCAAAAACAAAAACGGAAAACATTTAAACAACGACATCTCGATTTTTGGCCGATACGGCCAGTTTTCAATCGGTATTTGCAGTTTTGACCAGGCCCGACGCGTATTTGCAAAAATGGCAAGGCGGCTGCAAGAACAACCGTCTTGCCAATTGCCGTCTTGTTTCATCGCCGCGTCTGCGCAGCGGCCGTAGCGCCGGCCACCAGCCACCACCTCGGCATCCGTTCCGCCACCTCACGCCGAACCGTGGGCCCCCCACCACGCCACAGCGCTCGCCGCCGCCCACGCGCCCCTGCTCCCCGGTGCGTTACCACTCCGCGCCCGCACCTGTAGTTAGGGTTAGGGTTAGTGATAATTAGGTTAGGTTAGGTTAGGTTAGGTTAATTAGATAATTTGTTAGTCTGAAATTTGAAGGAATTTAAAAATATAGCAAATGAGTTCAAAAAATTATGATTTTTTTGTGTAGCCTCCTAACACCGTGTACTTGGTTGTTTCATAATTTTATTCGTTCAGATTTTTTATCGCTAATGGGTGTAACTATGTCGTTCGTACCAATCAATAAATGTCTGTGCATGACCCGTGGAATACATCCACCGGTCCGGAGAACGCGTGTCGGTTCGGAGGGGGTACGCAGACCGTTGAGGCGGAGGTGGGCCAGTAGAGTGACTCTGGAGTAGAGCCTGGTAGGCGTACATTGCGTCGTGATCAGCCATACCGATCGGGGACACCTCTGAAGAATTCATCCTCGACGGAGGCTATAAAACCACTCTGGGGGTGCGATGCCCGCAACTCCGGTTGCGCGGATGGACTCGCCTGGAACGTACCGTGGGGCAGCGAACCCGGAGGAGCTCTGCCCTACGTACGCTAGAAACCCTAGCTGCCATTGTCCGTGCCCTGGCGTCGTGTACTGCTCCCTGGCAGGAGTTGGGAGGCCCGTATCCTCGTCATCAGTCGACGTGAACTGGCCGTCACCCCCACGAGCAACTGAAGGCTACAAGACGGAACGATGTTAGTACAAATAAACACTCTGAACGTAAACTAAGAACCTCGTATCTCCCGGATGTGCAATGTAGATAACCGAGGGGGAGCATCAGTCTGTGTACCGGGTCCGGACGACATAAGTGATTCATCTCGACGGACCTACGGCGAGAGAATGGCATGATGTTAGCGGCACGTAAGGCATAATAAAAAAAACTTAACGTAAATCTGTACATAGCGACTTACCTACGCGGTGACCTGGCCCGCAGATGACTGACGGGAAACGCTACGACACCTGCCGGACTCCCTAGGTTGTGGTGACCTAGTGGGTGAGCACGCCCCCATACTCCGTGCCCGATGCGCAGGACGTCGTCCCTCGAACGACCGCAGCTCAAGTTCTTTATTATTTTATTCATCTCCGCCGAGATGTGCTTCAAAACTTTTTTATATCCCGTCGGGGTTCTATCTGGGCTGCGGAGGGCGTCGTCCGATGCGCTCTGAACGCGTGTAAGATCGAGGAGACCGACTAGAGGGGGGTGAATAGGCGTTTTAAAACTTTTATGAGCTAAAACCGATTTCTAATGCGGAAGCTAAAAATCAATCCGGTTTAGCCTAAATCAACTAAGTTCACTAAGTGCACCAACAAAACAAGTCAATAATAAATAGAGCAATTTTAGCAAAGACTTGAAAGCAATTAACCAATGATATAAACAATTAAGTACAAAGAGCAATCACACAAGTAAGCAATTTGAATCTAGGAATATAAATTGCTATGTAGTAAAGCTAGAGTGCAAACCACAATTGACACGGCGATATTTTTCCCGCGGTGATCGAAGACTTGCCGGTCTCCCCTAATCCACGTTAAGGTAAGTTCAACCTTTTGGATCGGCTCCAAAACGCGAGGTAACACCTCCGAGATAAGTCCAAACCACTTGGACCGGTTCCAACCGAACCAACACCTCTAGGTGAGTTCAACCGCTTGAACCGACTCCAACTTGAACTTATCACCTCAATCCACTAGGGTTGCTCTTACTCCGCTCCGGAGATGGCGAGCACCAAGCCACTCACAAATCGCCCGGGTCTTCTCACAAGCTTCACTTGAGAAGATCACCGACGCACAACGCCTCCACGCCGTCTAGGTGTCGGCAAACACCAAGAGTAACAAGACTCAACTTTCACTTGAACCAATCAAGTGCCAAAGCTCTATGGATAAGCAATCCACAACCTAATGCAACACATGCACTTAGGGTTTGCTCTCAATCACTCACTAAGTGCAACACATGCACACAAGAGTATGAGAGGCTTGCTCTTAGCTCAAAGAAACTCAATGGGGCACTGACAAATGCTTTCTCACACACCAAGGTGGGTATTTATAGCTCACACAAAAAAACTAGCCGTTGAGAAAGATTCGGAGAATCGGACAAAACCGGTCGAACCGCCAACAAATGGCGGTCGGACGCTTAAGCGCCAACGGCTATAAAACTAGCCGTTGGACTCACAATCGGTCGACCGCCAACCAATGGCGGTCGGGCCGCTCTGCCGATCGCCGAGGCGGTCGGACGCTCAACCGAGCAAGAGCAAAACGGAAAATATCTCTTCGGAAAATACATACCGCCAAACAAATATCGGTATTCGCACTCCGTAGTACCGTTTCAAACTTCAGGTACTACCGCACCGGTACACACACAATCAGTCGACCAGCCCAACCCATGGCGGTCGATCACTTCTGAGGCGGTTAGACCGCGTGATTAGCAAGGCCAGCAGACTTTGTACATTTGCCTCAACTCAATTTGCAAAACATATTTGCCAAATTGATGCAACATGTACATGAAAGATGAAAGCTAGATTCTCAACAAGTTGCAAAACACATTTGCCAACTTTTAGAATCATCGCCACAAGGAATAAGGTACATGGACTTAAACCGTTTGCAAAACACATTCGCAAACTAAAGTCGCATGCTACAAGGAATAACCATGAGCCACAACCATTTGCAAAACACATTCGTAAATATAGACAACATGTTAAGTTGAGCTAGAGCAAACACAATGAGCTATGAACACATGACTAACTCAAGTTACTAATTAAGACCCCTCTTAATAGTACGGCAACCTATACTAGCAATCCGGTCTCCAACCAAACACCGAGACCGGTAAAAGACTAGGAGCAAATCCTTAGCCCTAGCTAGTCATACCTTTTCCTTGCGCAACCACTTGAAGCTTGATGACGCATATCCTTACTTCAAGTCTTGACATACATCAACTCATGATGCACTCTTCACTTGACTTCCATCAACACATGATGGATTCTTCTTGTCTTGATGATCAACTCATGATCATCTCCTTTACTCCAAGCTCTTCACTTCAATATCATCAACTCATGATGATATTCTTCTCTTGATATCATCAACACATGACGATATTCTTTTTCTTCATAAACTTGACTTGATGACGATCAACTCATGGCGTCATCCAAGTCTTCAATCACACGGAACATAACCTATTTATCCATCTCAAGGAGAAACGTTAGTTCCACAATATGATTATCATTAATTACCACATCATACCATTAACTCATAATGGTTGGGACAAGATACCACAATCTTTCCCTCTTTGGTAATTTATGATAACCACTTCAATAACAAGTAATTGAATGTAATTGGTATGAGTATATATAAACTACATAAGTTATGTATACTCAAAAGATACATGAGCATATATGAACTCCATGAGTCTCATATGCCCATATGAATATATACTGAACTACACAAGTTGCATATATTCAAGGATATGAGTATATGAACTACATGAAGTCTCATATGCCCATACGAATATATACTGAACTACACAAGTTGCATATATTCAAGGATATATTTCAAGGTAAAGATCCTTAATATATGTGGAGAAGGGAATATGGATCAATACTAATGAAACCACAAGATATAGATTGAACTCCCCCTAAATGTGTGCATACACGAGTGTATAATTAAGACATATGCACATTTACAAGTTTTCCTTTTTGGTGAAGTTCAACCTATATAATGGATCCGAGGAATGCAGCAAGATATAATAAGATGTTGTCGAATGCATACCTCTTTGATCTTTAAATCCAATTGAGACTAAACAATAGATGTATCAAAAGGAGTGTTAGTCTCATAAATAGATTTGTCATTAATAACCAAAACCCCATTAACGCATAATGGCGGGTCTAGATTCTTCAACGCGCAGCGCCCACTCCAACTGCAGTGATATACGTAACAGGTTCATTAACAAAAGGTACAAATGTCATCAATGAAACTGCGAACCAGAGGTTGTAAGTGTCGTACGACGCCATCGCTTCGCGAAGCGCTGTGACGGTCGTACGTGCGGCGGAGGCTCTCGTGGTGCATCTCCTCTGTCACCTCCTCTAGACGCTCCGGAGGAGGAATGGCCAGTCTTTCGCTCGTTCGTGGTACGTACCACTCCATGTACGCACCGTACGACTGAAGGTCGTACGGAAGCTGCTCATGCCAGACATCCATGTGCGCCGTATTCAACCATGTCGTAGTTCATTCCTGCTGCTCCATTCGCCAGTCCTGAATATGCCCACCCGTCCTCGATTGCCTGCATTTTCAAAAAGATTAATGTTAGAAAAGAAGACGTAAGGACTGCAAACATTACTCGGATGAAGTTTAACTCACTGGTGTATGGCTCTGATGAGGGCATCCCTACTACTACTACCATATCTCCAAGTGTTCATAAAGCACCAAAAGGTCCAATGACTAGAGCACGAGCCAAGCTTTTAAATAAACAGGTGAATTTGTTTCTTAATGCATTGCCTTCTATTGATGAGGATAATATACTACCTTATGCATGTACTTTATGTGTTCTCGGATTTGAACGATGCGAGGCTTGATGCGAGGCTTTGGTCCTGAAGCAAATGAGAACAAGGAGGCAATGTCATGTGGGACAAACACAAGTGACCATGCGGCTGGATATGTAGCCAAAAACCAAGGAAGTGTTTTCACACGTGCATGCACATGAGAAGGTCATTGTGGGTCACGTAATGCTCCAGCATGCATGCACATGAGGGGCCATTATTGGGTCATGTAATCAATTATTTATTAGTTGGTCAATAGTAAGGTTTCGGTCAAGCCTTGTGTCTGGTCTTTTGGCAGTCAACATGGCTTGTTCGGTCAACTCAAAAGTCGGCCCAGGGCCCATGCAGGTGTGCGTGCGTAAGGGTTTGGTGGGGCGTTTAAGTAGCAGCCGCCGTTCCATTGTAAGGGGACAGATTTATGGGAGATTGAATAATAAACAACAGATTGCTTTCTTCTTGATTGCCGATGGCATCAATGGGGAAATTGAGAGTTCTTGCTAATTAAGATCGTTCAACCTTTCCGCTGGGAATTGGGAGCGCGATAGAGCTTCGCTTGGCGGTCGTGAAGTCTGGTGCGTGTGTTCTCGCGAATTAAAGAGTGTTCGTGCTTGCATTGGCAACGGAGGATCACTACGATTCGAGAGACTACACGTGAGTATCTTGATCCTACGTCGAGAAGATCGGGCGACCTCGTATCATCTTGGTATCAGAGCGCGGTTGACTCGGTAGGATTACTTATCCCTAGATTAGATTAATTTTATTTGTTGTTCTTAATACCTAGAGTCCATAAACCGAAAATTGCAACACAAAAATTCCAAACCCTAGTTTTTGCATCTGTTATTTTCTGTGAGTTTAGTTAGGTTTTAATCCATTAGAATTTTTGTTTAGTGCTGATCGTCGTGTTCTTTTTGCGTTGCTTAATCTTTGTGTCTAAAAAAGCGCTCTGATGTCCCGAGTGTGCTCTGATGGTTAGTGAAGCGCTCACTCTGATAATCGATCGCGCGTAGCTCTACTGTCCCAGAGCAAATCTGCTGCACCATTTGCGGTACCACGGACTTGATGAATCGCGCCCTTCTGATCTGCGCGACATTGCTCTGATAATTGCGCGCGCTACTCTGATGCTGCGTTTGCTCTGATCCTTCGTCTCTGGTTTGCTGCAGACCGAACTTTGCCGTGGCGCGCGCTTGCTACAGTACCGCTGGTTGCTACAGTATCCAAACTGTGAATAGTACACAGAAGAAAAAAATCACTGTTTCCTTTCATCGTTGAGACTAGTCTTTGATAATTGCTAGGGGCTGTTCATTGCATTATTTACACTTGCTGAAAATTCGAACTTGCGTGAAGAGACCTTAAACCCTAGTTTCGGCAAAAAAAAAGGGGGCAAGCCACAATTCAAAAAAAAAAATCGTGGCTATGAAGTAAAAAAAAAAGAAGATATTGGCCGAAACTTCGGAAAAGGATAACCTTCGTTTATAATTTCAGATTGTGTATTTAATTTCGTCGAGCAATCTTGTGCCCTTATCTTTCATATTATTGCAATTGGCTAGCGTCTCTCTAGTACTTGGTGCAAAGCAGGCTAGTTTTCATCTTAATTTGATTGCATCTCACTAGCTCATTCCTTTGTTTGCCTTTGAGTCACATTGATCTTTGCGTGTCGTCATACACTTCGCTTAAATCTTTTGGATCAGCACTTAGGCAAATTATTCTAGCTTGGATTATTACTTAGCTTTACAACATCAAGAATTTCAGATTGCTAGGATATACACCTCCATACCAAACTCCACCAAATAACCGTTGTTGTGCAATTGTGAACACTCTTAAATTCGCTGATCATCATTTTGCTATTGTAGCTTCCACCAAGTGTAAGTTTCTTTTGGCCTTAATTCACTTGGAAGGGTAAGAACTTTACTTGGGAGAGAAAGAGAGATTGAGTGATTTTGACTAGTCATCCATATACACTCTTGTCTGTTTGTGTTTTCTTTTGCACAATCTAACCATGTCAGGTGGAGAAGATAATTATGGTGAGGAGCATGCTGTTGATCTCAATGCCCCGGTGACTCGCTTCCAACATCAGGCATTGAGGAGTACATTGCAACAAGAATTTGTAGCTGGCACCACTGCAATGGGGGAAGAACTCAAGGCGGATATGCAGGATCTCCGCATTGACATCAATCAACAAATGAATGTGTTGCGTACGGGCATCGTGAATGATGTCATGCGGGCACTTCGTCAGCAGCAAGAGGAAGATAGTGTGCATCTACCGGCTCGCATACCTCCACGAGATGAGGAGGTCGCTGCACGAGTCGCCCAGGATGCTCAACAACGGCGAGACCGTGTGGTGGCACAAGCCATACGGCCACCTCCACCTGGGAGAGGAGGTGGGGGAGGCGCCCAAGGACCGGAAGGGCCGTGGGCATGGTGGCGGGTGGGGAACCGCCTCGCCGGCGATGATGACTTGTACCACTACGATGATGGATACCACCGCCGACCGCCACGGCAATGAGCGGCCTCATGAAGAGAAATTTGGTAAGCTTAAATTTACTATACCAATATTTTGAGAACACATGATCCGAAGATTACCTCACTTGGGAGCTCAAGGTGGACAAGGTGTTCAGTATGCACAATTACTCTGAAGAAAAGAAAATACACATGGTCGCACTTGAATTTGACAAGTATGCGCTCATATGGTGGGAAAAAGTTCAAAATCAAAGGAGAGAGTACAATGAACCTCCTATTACGACATGGGAAGAGATGAAGTATCACATGAGAGCGAGGTTTGTTCCTAAACATTACAAACGTGATTTATTTGATAAATTGCAACAAATTAAGCAAGACACTCTCACGGTGGAAGAGTATTATAAAGAGATGGAGATGACCATGATTCGAGCTAATATATTTGAGCAAGAAGAACAAACAATGGCTCACTTTCTTGCTGGTTTGCACCCTCCCATCAAGCGCATCACCGAATTTCAGCCCTACAACAATATGGTAGAGTTGGTGCATCAAGCAACCAAGGCTGAAAGGCAAATGCAACAAGATATGAGAGCAACAAGAACATCATCATATACACCCCGTTCAACACCTACAGGAGGTAAACCCACATCCCATTTCAATTCTTTTAAAACTAATCCATCTAGTGGAAGTTTTGCTCCTAGTACCAGTGCTGCAGCAGGGGGAAAAATACAACAACACCCATTGCCAAGAAAGGTGCAACACCTTCTAGCTCGTCTTCAGTGGGTTCTACAGCAAGAAGTAGTGTCATCCAATGCTTCAAATGCCTTGGACGAGGTCATATGCAAAAAGATTGTCCAAATAACAAGGTTATGTTGCTAATGGAGAATGACGAGTATGACTCTACTAGCGAGGAGGAAGGTGAGGTCCTTGCTGATTTTGGAAGATTTGGAGATGTACATGAGGAAGGACACGAGAGGGAGGCGCATGAGGATGGGTTTTGTGACCCCGAGGCTGGTCCTATCCTTGTGTATACACCGACGGTGTTGAGTGTGCAAGCAAAACCCACTCATGAGCAAATACAAATCTTTTCAAACAAGATCTCGGTGAGTAAAGATGGTAAGTGTTGCAAAGTTATTATTGATGGTGGTAGTTGCCATAATTTAGCTAGGAAAGAACTTTGCACTAAACTTGGGTTGAAATACAAGAAACATCCACATCCATATCAAATTCAATGGTTGAATAATGATGGCTCTATGAATGTTGGATATCTTTTTGATGTTAGCTTTCAAATTGGGTCTTATCATGATACCATAGAATGTGATGTTGTGTCCATGGACGTATGTCACTTGTTATTAGGTAGACCATGGCAATATGATCGTTCTGTGATTCATGATGGAAGAACTAATCAATACAAATTCATGTGGAATGATAAAGAAATAATGCTACGACCATTAACCCCTTCTCAAATTGTGATTGATAACATGCAAAAGATTGAGGTAAAAGTAGCGAATGAGAGAGGGAAGGAGCAAAAGAGTGTGATTCCACGAAAGGTGAGGGCGGGCCACAAGCTACAACTGAATGGAAAAAAGAAACAATGAGGGAGAGAAAAAGTTAGTCATGACAGCCACTAAATCTGATTTGAGAGAGATGATCTCACTTTGATGCACTTTGTATTGCTGTACAAAGATGTTTTGTTTTCTACTAATGACTTAACCTCTCTTCCTAGTGTGGTTTCTCAAGTTTTGCAGACTTATGAGGATGTCTTTCCGGAGGAGGTACCCGCTGGTCTACCGCCTATTCGAGGTATTGAACATCAAATTGACTTAGTCACAGGGCTCCCTTCCCAACCGGCATTGTCTGCACAAACCCAGAGGAGACAAAAGAAATTCAGCGGCAAGTGCAGACGCTTATGGAAAAAGGATATGTACGCGAAAGTCTTAGTCCTTGTGCCGTCCCTGTCATTCTTGTTCCTAAGAAAGATGGTACATGGAGAATGTGCGTAGACTGTAGAGCTATCAACAATATTACCATTCGTTATCGTCATCCTATTCCTAGGTTAGATGATATGCTTGATGAATTGAGTGGCTCTACTATCTTTTCTAAGATTGATTTGCGTAGTGGATATCATCAAATACGAATGAAACATGGTGATGAATGGAAAACTGCTTTTAAAACGAAATTTGGCTTGTATGAATGGTTAGTGATGCCTTTTGGTTTATCTAATGTTCCTAGTACATTCATGCGTTTAATGAACCATATTTTGAGACACTTTTTTGAAAAATTTGTGGTAGTCTATTTTGATGATATTTTGATTTATAGCCGTTCATTGGAAGAACATGTTGAACACGTTAAACAAGTGCTCGAAGTGCTTAGAACTGAACAATTGTATGCTAATCTTGAAAAGTGTACTTTTTGCACAAACAAAGTGGTATTCTTAGGCTATGTTGTTTCAGCTCATGGAATTGAAGTAGATGACTCTAAAGTTGAAGCTATTCGAAATTGGCCTACTCCTGTCAATGTTAGTCAAATTCGTAGCTTTCATGGGCTTGCTGGGTTTTACCGTCGTTTTATGAAAGATTTCAGCACCATTGCTGCCCCATTAAATGAATTAACTAAAAAAGGAGTTGCTTTTGAATGGGGAGCATCACAAGATAAAGTTTTTGCTGAGCTAAAGAAATGTTTGACTGAAGCACCTTTGCTTGTTTTACCTGATTTCACTAAAACTTTTGAGATTGAATGTGATGCTAGTGGAATAGGTATTGGTGGTGTTTTAATGCAAGAAAGAAAACTTGTTGCATACTTTAGTGAGAAACTTAACGGAGCACAATTGAATTATCCTGTTTATGACAAAGAATTATATGCTCTTGTGCGTGCTTTAGAGACTTGGCAACATTATCTTTGGCCTAGAGAATTTATCATTCATTCTGATCATGAAGCTTTGAAATATTTGAAAGGTCAAGCTAAACTAAATCGTAGACATGCTAAGTGGGTTGAATTCATTGAGACTTTTCAATACATTGTTAAATACAAAAAAGGTAAAGAGAATGTGGTAGCTGATGCATTGTCTAGAAAGAATGTGCTTTTAACTCAGTTGAAGGCTCGCTCCAGTGGCCTGTCGTCCGGGGGGCACAAAGTGGTACAGACCAAACTGTCGCATTATGCGCTGCGGCGCGTGAGACTCCACCATATGTGAGAACACCAGGTGGCAGATCGTCGTCCACAGTAGTACGTCCTAGATGCATTGTACGGACAGCCCGTGCGCGCCTACCGTGAGCAGGAAATTAGGATATCATGGACACCAGATGATGTCGCTCTCATGTAACGACTCGAACTCGTTGTGGTACAATGAGTAGCACCTCGTCGGTCTTCCGCTGGCCCAGCGCAGACGGGCAGCAGTCCACCGTAAGCCCATGGTGGGCGCGTCTACGACGTCATGTGGGCCGGGTCTGTCTATAGGGTACGTGTGCGCTACTATCTCGATGGTCGCGCGCCCAGCAGGGAAGTGTTCCCAACTCCACAGCTGTAGGAGCACGTAGCAGACGGCCAGGTTGGTACCAATGGTACCACGCTGCGAAGCGTCACACAACCGCCGGTATATGGTGCAAAGGACGACTGATCCCCAACTGTACTGAGGCATCGGCCCAACCCTGCGTCAACCAAAGACTCGACGATGCGGATGAAGGTGGGGTTCCAAACATCCTCCTTTGAGGTTGGAAACATGACCCAACTAAAGAGCTGAGAAGATAAGCAACGAGGTACGTCCTAATGACTTTGTGAGGTGCACCATGCGGGCATTTACTGAACTGCCTCAACCAAAGCGCAGGGGGGGCGCCACGTGCACCCTCCGGGAGAGGTTGGCCAAACCGTTGCTCCAGCCTGACCTTCCAGTCCGCACTCGGAAGGTCCGGAACAAGCGACACACCCCGAATCGGGAGACCAGTCAAGAATGACACGTCCTGTAGGGTGACCGTCATCTCACCCCACCGAAAGTGAAAGATGTGCGTCTCGGACCTCCACCTGTCGACAAGTGCGGACATCAGGCTGCCATCTAGGGTGAACCCGCGCTCGACGGAGACCATCATATCAAGGGGTAACAAGCCCGTCTCCCGGAAGATCGAGACGTAATGATCGTCCAGTGCCCACCAGTCCCTCCCCGCCCAAAGCGCCAGGGGCGGAGGGCCATTCGCGTCAGCGGTGAGCTACAGCTTGCACCGGTGGTCCTTATCGTAAAATTGTTTTAGTAGCTCCGGTAGAGACATGGCTAGCAACACATGGATAGAGAACATTAGTGAGAATGTGACTAACGAACATAAAAATTGTAAATTAATTGTAGAGTAGTTTTCGTGGGGTGATAAGCTCTTCTGTTCATCGGTGAATGCATTTCTTATTATTAATTAAGAAATTAATGTACACTACTTAATTAATTAATTAGTACTAATTAATTAATAACTAATAAATAGTGCAAATTAATAACGTTGTGAGTTCAAACTACCTGTGAACGATGGCGGTGAAGAACATTGAAATGTCCCCAACTATATAATCGATAGAGCATGAGAGCGAATGAGCATGAGTAGAAATGAATGAGCGGAAGAGCGAGCGAGTGACTGCGATATGAAATGAACTAGCGGAAGAATGAGCGAGTGACTGCGAAATAAAATCGCGCTAGCTCTCTCCAATTAATAGTCACTGCTCTCAAAGAGAATCATTATCCTCCGCGCTAATTAAGCTATAAATGTAGGGAGGTGACAGATCAATGCTTTGAGACAGGGAGGTGACGGATTGATACTTTCGGTGGAAAATTTAGGCAAATGTAGAGAGGGTCTACTTCACATCTTTGCTCAATCAACACATATCTTAAATGGAGGGAGGGCTTGGTTCAAATCTTTGGACAATCAACACATACTGCAAATGGAGGGAGGTCTGGTTCAAATGTTTCGACAATCGACAAATGATACATACATTTATTGATTGGTACGAACGACACAGTTATACCAATTAGCGACAAAAAATTTGAACGAATAAAATTATAAAAATTTACACAAACAAGTACACGGTGTCAGGAGGCTACATAAAAAGTCATAATTTTTTGAACTCATTTGTTATATTTTAAATTTTTCAAATTTCAGACTAACTAATTATCTAATTAACATAACCTAACCTAATTATCACCAAGGTTATTAAGTCGGTAAGTCGATACTACCTTGCTACTGACCGACTTGCTGACTAGTCGACATGTACTATTCACAAGATCTACACAGCACAACACACAAAATTGGCACACATAAGCGCACACACAGCCGGCACATACAATCACACACATCACATAGCCACACCCACCCACTCACACAGCCACACACATCCACCCACCCACATAAACCACACATACCGACGGGGAGAGGGAGCAGAGGAGATGAGGGCAACGGGGAGAGGGAGCAGAGGAGGGCGACGGCGATAGGGAGAGGGAGCTCACCGTCGCCCACATCGAGCTCGCCTCCACCTCCCCGACGTCGGCCGGATCCACGTCGCCTCCACCTATGCCGTCGACGAGCTGGGAGCTTCAGCTCCCGCTGAGGGAGACGAAGGGCGGCGTCGGCTGTGAGTTGCGGCCGAGGGCGACGATCTCCGACCACATCGAGCTCGCCTCCACCTCCCCGACCGGATTCACGTCGCCTCCATCTCCGCCGTCGGCTAGCTAGAGCCGGCTCTGCCAAGGAGAGGAAGGCGGCGCGGCCGGAGCCGCGCCGAGGCGAAGATGGGCAGCGACGGCGAGATGGGAACCTGGCAAGTCGAGTCGCCGGACCCAGTTGTCCATGCTCCACCAACTGGACGACTAGTCGACGACTTAATAAGCCTGATTATCACTAATTCTAACCCTAACTACAGGTGCGTGCGTGGGTGGCAACGCGCCGGGGAGCAGGGACGAGCGCGGGTAGGCACGTGCCAAGGCGCTGACGTGGTGAGACCCGGCCGGTTCGGTTGTGAGGTGGCCGGGACGAGGCGCTGAGGTGGTGGGGCCGGCTGCTGGCGCACGACTGCCCACGTCCGTGGCTGCGTGTCGGCATGACAGTGCTAAAGCACGACGATTGCGCGGCAACACTGTTATTTTTGCAAATACCCGTCAAGTCTGATCAAAACCGCAAATAGCGATTGAAAACTGGCCGTATGATCAAAAATTCCGGCATCTCCGTCTCTCGTCTCGCCGACCCATCACCAGCTGGAGTGCTCGACCCTCGACCCACCATCGATTCATCGAATCCCGCACGCACAAGCGCCTCGCACCCCACCCCGTTTCAAAATTTTCCTAAAACCCTACCCACCAATCCGAATCGCCCAGGCTCCCGCAGATCCAGCGTGCAGCGAGAAACCCACCGGAGATCGTAGCGGCGGCGAGAGGAGGAGGAGTGGGTAGGGTTCGGTGGGAGGGGGTGTCCGCGGCGCGGCATGGAGGCGCAGGCCACGGCGACGGTGAAGGAGGCGCTCGCAGCTCTGTACCGCCACCCCGAGGACGCCATCCGCACCGCCGCCGACCGCTGGCTGCAGCAGTTCCAGCACACCCTCGACGCGTGGCAGGTGCGTGCGGGCCTCCCTCGGCTCGATTCAGCCCCTCCCTGCTCCTAAGTATAGAGTCGCTGGCTGGTCTCTGCGTCGCGGTTTCGGCGAATTTGGGGGTGGTGTGGGTGGGATTTGGGCGAGGTGGTGTTGATTTGGCCCGGGCTGGCGTAAAATTTGTTGCCCTTTTGGAAGTTGTTCCGTAGTATGGCACTATGGCTAGTATGGAGGGGTGGTTGAGGGCGACGAATTGGGGTTAGATTTGTTTGGAGTGGACTTTTGTTCTGCTGCTATAGTGGCTGCACATTGTGTCTGGTTCCGACGCGAGGCTGTGGGTGGAATGCGTAATGTAGGATCTGTTTGGTCTTTATTGGCATGTTAGAGTATGGAGAACTAAGAGTAGATCTTACCAGCAGTGTTGATTTTATCGATCCTGTCAGTGCCTTTTACATTAGGTTTGTTTTTTACAACCGGACATTAGGTTTGATTTTGGCTAGCGACTGTAGATTATGAGCTGCTTAGATGTTGTGGAATTGAATTCCAGTGTTGTGAGGGACTTCTCTGCAAGTTAGTTGGCCTAAAATTGCGATTACTCTATGCTGGCTTAGTTCAGTTCTCGCTGTTAGGTTTGGTTCTCATGTGTAGCTGTGGCCAAGGAACAAAGAACCGGAACCGGGCTGCTTCCCGGTGGCTGGCCGGAAACGGTAACCGACCGGTTACCGGTTTTCCCGGGAAAAATTCGGATGAAATTCGGTCGAATTTGATTAAAAACCATCCAAAATTCGAAAACTAGAATTTAAACTTGCAAAACCTGGAAAAACCGGTCGGGATTTTGAATCCCAGACCCCCACCGGTAACCGGCCTTTTTTTCCCTGGCTGTGGCTACCCAAACTTTTTTACTGGCTGCTGAATTGCAGTGACTAAGTAGGATGAAGTAAGCATGGATTGTGTGCACATTGATGCGGGCGTTTAGTAGTTGAGGGGAATTCACTGAAAGTTATATGCTCTCTTTCATTGTTTTAATTCTATCTTCTTATTATATTTATTTCTTGTTTTATTGGTGGTGCAGAGTGTGTCCCTTGCAAATTTAGAGTTTCCTTTCAGATTCGGAACTCATTATGGAATATGACATATAGTTTTTTCTTTAGTGTATCATCTTGTTGGCATTTTGTGAACGGTAGTTAATTTGATGACATCTGATTATTTGCTATTCTCAATATGCAGGTAGCTGACAGTTTACTTCATGATGAAAGCAGTAATTTGGAGACACTCATGTTCTGTTCTCAGACCCTACGAAGCAAGGTAAAAAAATACGATGAACAACATTTTCTTATGAACTATTTATTAATTTTATAATTAATTTATTTCTTGCTGATGGTTTTTAAAATGCTTGCATACTAGGTACAAAGGGACTTTGAAGAGTTACCCTCAGAAGCTTTTCGACCATTACAGGATTCTCTATATGTAAGCAGCACCTTTTGAAATTCTTTGTAAGAGTATAATTTATGTGCCTCTGTCTCGCACTGTCAATTGGAGTCAATCTTAAAAAGTTCTTTTGCAATGTATACTGTGTTCCCCTACCATGATCTCTTTTAGGATTGTTTCTCGTATTATGAGCTCTGGTTTATCTTGCCAAGAGCATTGTTTCTTTTACCCTCTCTCTCTCTCAAAAAAGAAGAAGAAGAAGATTGTTTCTTTTTGTTTAACTGGGCTGCATCTGCAGGAATTGCTGAAAAAATTTAATAACGGACCACCGAAAGTTAGAACACAGGTAAATGACTGAATTAAGCAGGTATATTTTGTACTAACACAATTATAATGACAAGACCACTCGTTCTATCATCTTCAGATTTGCATTGCAGTTGCTGCTCTGGCCATTCATGTACCTTTAGAGGACTGGGGAGGTGGTGGAATTGTGAATTGGCTAAGCGATGAAATGAAATCTCAACCAGAATTCATCCCAAGCTTCCTTGAACTGCTTATTGTTTTGCCACAGGTTAGTTTTAGCTTGATATAGATGCCCATCATAGTCTGAAAGAGTGTCATGATTTCTCCTAGTTCTTGATTGTCTGTTTCTACTATCTTAAATCTCTATAAACCTATTTAGGTGAGCAAAGGATGATTTAGGAGCTGATTTGCAGCTGAAATTTGATTAGGCCATTTGAAAGTACCACAATGGTTTTCATGCCTTTTTTTAAACACTGAAGCACCTGTTAGTCTAGACCAAAAAATAAAAGGTTGACAACATTATTTTGATACGTTTAAAATTGGGCATTTTTAGTTTTCTTTTCATTTCCTGTGCAGGAAACAATAAAGTTGGCTCTATTTATTTAGATTTAAGGGAAAGTAAAGCAACAGACCATTTTGGTCCTTTCTTGTCTTTTTACCATTTGCAGAAAGGGATTTTTTGTAATGTTCAATGGCATTCGGTCATGTTGCTACTTATTTGTAATAAAGTAGACCGTTGATGAATCACATTGATGGATACATCAGATGATTTCTCCTAGAAATTACAAATCTTTAACCAGATATTCGTTTTAAATCACAAAGATATTAATATGGTTTTCTTGTTGCCACATCCACGTTATGGTCATGCTTGAGTTTAATCGAGTGATGTACATCATCTGCTCAAAATTTTATAGTTAACTATTGCGTATTTGCATTAAATGAACAAATGTCCATATGATCCTAATTATCACCAGTTAAAGACTCATGTATTACACCAATTGCATATCATATTCTTTATTTTCTTGGTGAAATTGGACTTACTTCAATTCTGTCTTGACAGGAAACCTCTAGTCATAAAATAGCTGCTCGTCCCGAAAGGCGCAAACAATTTGAGAATGACCTTTGTTCATCAGCTAATGTTGCCCTTAGTCTATTTACTGCTTGTTTGGGTATTGATCAGCTAAAAGAACAGGTTAATTTCCTCCTCTTCAAGATTGCTTTTTATGATATGAAGTCCTTAGGTGCTATAGTGATGAAGAAAACATGTTACAGTTGCGTATTACCCAACCCCCAAATCATTCAAACAAGTACCGGAATCATTGCAACAAACGCAAAAGATAATGAAAATCACAAGAAATAGCGTTAACATGCGTCATGGGGGTGTATATTATGTTTTGGGGAGCTGTTTATTCACAGCTTGCTTCCTTGCATGCATGTGCAAAGTCCTTAAATAACTGGGGCCTCTATGGGCTATTGTCCTTTCTTTTGGCCATTAGAACATGCGTTTGGAAATACCGTACTTGGAAGGCATCTTCTAGTTGCTATTCTTTTTACTTGTTATATGATGGCCCCTCTACTAAAAGAAGGGGTGTGACTAGAGGGCTGGTCTATGGTGTGCTTCACTTATCTTGGTATATGCAAATGTTATGTTTCACATTATTTTCCACTTTAATATAAACCAACTTAGATGGTTGCACCACCTTTCCAGACAGCAAGCTCACTTCTTACTGTTATCTTTTTGTGAGATGTCACATCCAAATCAATGCTTCAAGTTACTTCTTTTGATCCCAGAACTACATAAAATCTGCAATCTGTTATGGCGTAGGGAAGGTGAGACAGTCTGGTAACCGATACTGGCGACGGCTGAGGATCGCCCTCCAGATTATGTCGGCCTTGTTGCCGGCTATGATAAGGAGGCTCTGATCTTGCCTGTTACATGGAAGAACTAGTTTATTGCTTGATTGATCTAGAGATTACATATGGGCACCCATTTATAGCCACAGCCGCAGGCTACAGTAACCATCTCGGACTGTGCAGTGCTACAGTAACCGACTCAGACTACAGGAGCAATCCATCTTGGAGGAGGCTAACAGAAGCTATCCCACTCGGATTATCATATTTAGACTGACTCGGACCAATATAATTAGACTTGGAAATGATATACTAAAAAACGTAACTACAACTATAACTCATCTCCTTCCATAGCACTACTGTCATCTGGCACGACACTGCTGTTGTCCGGTAAAATTCCATGTCAACGGCGTTGTTGGTAAGTCTTGCCAATAAACGCGTCCACAATAAATCCCGAGAGACAATTACGCGACGAGATGATTAGGTGTATTTTGGTAGTTAATCACTTAATCTTGATTGTTCCTTTTGCAGGTTTTGGATGGTTTTGCTTCTTGGCTTCGATTCTGTCATGGGTATGCATCTTCTGGGATTTTGATAACTAGCAGTATCTGCCTCAGTAATTTATTAAAGTGTTCTTTCTGTCAGAATCTCCACATCTACTCTTGCTTCACATCCTTTGGTCCATACGGCACTCTCTTCGTTGAACTCTGATCAATTTTTGGAGGCATCTGTAAATGGTATTGTTTGTCTATGCACATAATTTCTATTGTATTTAACTATGCATCTTTTGTTAGTTTCTCAATTTCTCTTCATCCTTTTGCCTCAATCAATCATTTTCTAGTGCTCTTCGTGTCATAGTTATGTTCATCTTATCCAGTTGCTGTGAACATTGCAAACTCGAAATATGGCTTTAGATTTTGTTTCTGACCACTTACTGCACAGTTGAGTTTCTATGCACAACAAATCTACAATGGTGTTAGGTAATCCTTGTTATTTGTGATGTTGAATTTATGGATAATCAAGTTCAGAAGGAAAAATATAATAAATCGTTTTTGGATGTTTACTTGGCTAATAACTCAGGCTATAACTCGTTAAAAAATTGGGAGCTTCTAGGGAACGGTATGAAAAGGGATATCAGGTTTCAGGCTTCTAGATTTCAGATTTCAACATGTTTCAACAAGTTTGAAACAAAACCAACAAGTTCAAGCTTTAGGTTTCGACTAGTTTCAATTAAGACCAAGGTGCAGGCTCGAGTAGGTTTCAACCATTTTCAATCAAAACCAAATGCAGGCCTTAATAGGTTTCAAAATGAAAAATGAACTTTGTTGTAGGTTTGTAGAGGGGGATGAAACCCGGGCAGGTTCAGGTATTTAGGGCGTATTTGTTTTGCGTCCTGGTGCTCGCTCGCCTGCCCAGGACGCAGTGTTCCCCTAGGCGCCGCCTAGCCCGCCTAGGCGCAGCCTCACCACCGCGATTTGGGGCTAATCGGCGAGCTAGGCGCTTCACCCGCCTAGGCGGGTCCACGCCGGACCTGGGCGGTCCAAGGCGGCATCAAGCGGGCAAGGCGCGACGGCTCGGCGGTGGGTGGATCAAGCGGCGCTGCCTCCTCGTCGCACCTCCTTCCCTCCCCGTCGCGCCTCCTCCTGTCATCGTCTTGCCCCCTTGCCTCCGCTCGTTGTCTGCCTTTGCCAAATCCGGCGAGGAGTTGGAGGAGGAAGGAGCTAGAGACTTGAAGTAGGTGAGTCTGAATGTCGAGTCGAAGGAAGGAGCCGAGGCTTGAAGTAAGAGTGGGAGGAGGAAGACGAAGAGGAGTGTAGTGTGTACCATCTCTACCATTGCGTATCAATGCCATTTGCTTTTTACTTTTCTTTCTACTGTTTTCTTTGCTTTTCTTTGTAGAGGCGATGGGAGGCTGCAGCTCGAGACTTGAAGCTAAGAGTCCGCTTTTCACCGTCCATCACGCCATCTGAGTCTACTTTTGCTGTCCAACACACCAGCTTTGCCTTTTTCGCTTGCTGCCTCCCGGTTTGCTGCCCTTTTCGATTGCCAGTGCCTTCTCGGTTTTGCTGCCATTTTTCTTTCTCTGGGTCTATTTCGTACTGCATGTCTACTATTTTATTGCTACCTGCCTGGGACATAACCTATTTGGCTGCAACCTGCTTGGTGTTGGGTCGGCTGCCTAGGCCCCGCTTAGGCGGGCTAGGCGCTAGGTGGCCACCCTCCGCCCGCCTTCCGCCTAGCGCCTAGGTGAACACTGCCAGGACGCTACTGGGAGTGTGCCAGGAGCCCAGGAGTGTGTTTGGCTGCCACCCTGGTGAGCTCCATGGTTCAGGCACCCTCCACTAGGCCTAGGCTTACAAAACGAACACCCAGGCATTTCGACGCCGAGCTTCGCCCGTTGGCCCTGCCGCCGCTGCGACCTTGGCCTCACCAACACCGAGCTCCGCCTGCTTATCCCGCCGCCGCAACCTTGGCTTCACCAACACCGAGCTCCGCCCGCTGGTCTTGTCGCCGCCGCAACCTCGGCCTCACCAACGCCAAGCTCCTGCATCCTCACCGCATCCCACCGCCCCGCTCCTGCATCCCGCCCCCGATGTCGCTCCTCATGCCTGGATCCCGCCACCGCCGCAGTCGTGCGCTCGCATCCCACCGCCGCCGCTGCCTGCATCCCGCTGCCGATGTCGCTCGGATTCGGCGAGGATGTTTTGGGGAGTAGGAAGGATTTGGGGATTAGGAAGGTAGGTTTTGGGATCAGTATTGGTTTTTGAAGGGTGCTTATGAAAGCATATTTC
Source organism: Ampelocalamus luodianensis (assembly GCA_036346255.1). Lineage (NCBI taxonomy): Eukaryota > Viridiplantae > Streptophyta > Magnoliopsida > Poales > Poaceae > Ampelocalamus > Ampelocalamus luodianensis. Next base: position 41,053,538 of record CM070635.1, on the reverse strand, counting down.
ATGCCTTTTACGCTTTCTCATTCTCAAAACGCGATTTTTAAATTTTACGTTTTCTTCAGGCCTAGGTCTCCATCTAAACACCACTTCATCAGGCTTGTCTGGCAAGGCAAAAATCATCAGAATTCCAGGCTACCTTCATGCATCACTTTTTGCTAGGCACGGAACTCAGGGCGGCAACCAAACAAGCCCTTAGTGCAGGTTTTGGATAGGCACTGTGGAGATGGGGCACAACTGTGGTTGTGCAACCCAGATCCAGCTCTAAGTGTCAGTGATGTTGGTTGGAGGGTGGAGGCGACTGAGATGGGGTTTGACAGCGCAGTGCAGTTTAGATAGGGTTTGACAGCGCAGTGCGGTTTAGATCTGGCTCCAGCCCATATGGGGGCTGCCTTGCTGGACTGCGTGTTCACGTCCTCCTTGTCGGCCTTGCCATGCTGTCACGAAACCTGACCTCCTCATGGGCGCCCTCCGTGTCACCCTGCTCCCTTCGTCCGTCCTCTACAACACAACCTCCGTGCGCTCACAGAGGTTGGATCTACCATCTCCTCATCCAACCTGGCCCATCATGGAGGTGGCGGAGCGCAGCCCAGTGTGGATTGAATAAGCATGGTTCAACTACAGGTTCACAGTAATAAGCTTCAGCTCGGCCAAAAAGGTGGATCTTTTCCGGCTTAAGTCAGATTCTGAAGCTGCAGCCATCTTCTTTGGAAAAAGCCGTGGCCCAAATACTACGGCTTCTTCAGTTTCTCCATAAGGCTTCACATGCCTTGCGATCTCTCCTTCCCCTCTCTTGATCTGATCAACCTTGCCGGTGCAGTCAAGATTGCAAGTGGCGAGTGGCTGTACTACTGTTGTCACCTGTTGCGAGTTTGCAGCTTCCCCATGGTTGTGCATCTTCTGCACCCATCTGCTGTCGTCAAGATCGGAGCCCACATGCTGCTGCTACTGTTGTATCCCCGTTGTCGCCAAGATCTCGGTTCGCATGTTGCTGTGCTGCCGCATCACTGCATAAAGTATTCTATCAGCAATGCTAGGCTTGACTAATTTGATGTTTCGGATGGATCCGCCCATCTCATCATTCATGAGTTCCATTGGGATCACATCGAAGTTGATGATGTTTATGGAATGTAATTCCGTTTCTTGCTTTCTGAAAGGTAGGAATGTGTTTCTAAGAAGCCCCAAAAGCTGGCTTATTGGATAAGCTAAGCTTTGGCCAAACAGCCCCCTGATATGCCATAGTTATAGTGAGTGACTGCAGCTAGTTACACCTAAGATAACTAGTCTATATATGCTTGGGATTTTGTTAGCAGCTCACTAATGCATCTATCTTTAAATTTCCAGTTACCTCTGAATTGATACATTTTACTGTATCTCGAGATTCTAGTGGCATCACTGAACACTTCCCGCTGATTCAAATTCTCATCCCTCGTGTTATGGGTCTCAAAGAGCAGCTCAAAGACTCATCTAAGGTATGAAATTTCTGACTGTATTCTGCATGAATGTTCTGTATCTCTATTTGGAAACTTATCCTTGATTACTGTTTGGTGTTTAATTCTGCTTGTTCATACCTATACTGCTATACATACCACTTTGTTGCAGTGATATGCTACATTGGTAAACTAGTAAAATTAGTTTTGCCTAATAAAATTATGACAACTTTGTTTTCGTTTATAGGGTTCACTCTAGCTCTTCTCTTGGTTACCTTTAATTTGGTATACATTACCTAAAACCAATTTTCTGTCCTAAATTGGGATGTAATATTTTACTAAAAATAATTTCTTACCCCTGAATTCATCACTTTCCAGCTACAACAAACTGCTTTTCAATGGATATATTAATCTGCAGAAAGCCAGAAACTTTAAAATATATTTTTTATATTAATAAGCTGTATCCATTATCTTGTGGCCATGTAATTGATTTAACTAAATGTACAGCAAACAGGGCAGCTGAGCTTTTCAAACAACCCCAAGAGTTGGAAAATCCTATAATAAAAAAACTAGTTGGACATATCACTAGTAGACAGTAAAATATATCAAAGTTCACTCATAACTGAACTTTATCTTGGTTTTTGCTATCTGAAAGGGTACTTAGTATCATGTGGCATACAATAAGTTTTCTGAAACACGCAGTGAGCAAGTTGTATTTACTTTATGTTTGACAATTTGTTGTCCGGCTCTTTGTATCCTTTTATTGTTCTCTCTAACTTTTTGTACCATGAGTGCGTGGTAACTATGTCTATGTGCATGTGTTTTTTACTACTGTCTTTGATAACTCATTTGTGCACTATCAGGATGAAGAAGATGTAAAAGCTATTGCTCGTTTATTTGCAGACATGGGTGATTCCTATGTCGACTTGATTGCAACAGGTAACACTTCATGGATGATGATGATCACCATTTGGATTTGTCTCGTGAAGTTAATGTATGAACAAAGGTCATCCTGGCCATTAAAGCATGGCGCTTGCATTGATCATTTACAGGTTCAGATGATGCCATGCAAATAGTGAATGCACTACTAGAAGTTACTTCTCATCCAGAATTTGACATTTCCTCCATGACGTTTAATTTCTGGCACCATCTTAAGCGTAAACTGACTGATAGGTAATTTTACTAAAACATTGCTAGTTTTACTTGAGAAACAATCCATAAAGTGCTTACACATTTTAGGAACTCGTATTCATCATATGGATCTGAGGTGTCGATTGAAGCTGAGAGAAATAGAAGACTACAAATATTCCGTCCTCCGTTTGAGATTCTTGTGTCGCTGGTATGTATTTGAGGGGGTGAGGATTGTTAGTATAATTGCCTCTGTGTATGGTGCTCCCCATAATAAAAACCTGCAATGCCAACTGAATTATTTCATTCCATATATAGTTTATTGGACCCCTAGTTGATTTCATGTTGTTTTGATCTCCGAATCAGGTCAGTTTCCGAGTTGAATATCCTGAGGACTACAACACATTTTCAGAGGAAGACCGCAGGGATTTCAGACATGCTAGATACGGTACACTACCTGATTTCTTTTAACTGAGTTCTTCTTGCAGTTCATGTTGGCTATTTTGTACATTTGTCAAATAATTACATAGCCATTTGTTTTCAGCGGTTAGTGACGTGTTACTTGATGCAACTGATGTTCTTGGAGGTGACTCGACACTAAAAATACTTTTCATGAAGCTAATTCAGGTGAATTTAGCTATTTTCTTATTCATCTGTTGTTTTATTTGCCACAATCTTGTGTTGTCTCTTTGTAGGTTCAACAGTTTCCTTCCTCAGAGAAATCTGGGATTTCCTTTTGTTTCTTGGTTGTTTTAGCAAGTGCTGTCTGATTGTGCTCAATACCAGGATCATAATTTCTTCTTGACAAGGCTATGTTTTTTGTTAACACCATAATTATGCCTATTAGTTTTTATATATAGTCTGGCTAGTGAGTTCCCGCATATCCATTTGTGGATTTTTTTAATCTCTACTCCCCCCCCCATCTGCTTTATTTTCCGTAATTACCTAGTTTTTATGACAAATGTCCTTATGCATGAACTCATGCTTGTTGCAGAAAATCTCATTTTAGGTACCTGAACAATGCAAATGATGTGGAGTAAGAGTTGCATCATCCTGTTAATCTAGACTGTCACTTGGATATAATTAATGTTATGGGGCATTCAGTAACTTATGCAAACTGTATCGAATAGATTAGTTTGAATTGTTTATCCACCTCTTGCTTGCGTGGTTGATATTGTATACTCGGTAGTCAGCACAAGCGCACAGCATACCATCACAAGTTTTTGTTCATTCATTTTGCACCATTGAGTTTCTTATCTCTTGTGTAGTTATACAACACATTTTTTTCTCTCCAGATAGTAGTGATTAGGATGGTGGTTTTTAACCTCTGCTATCTTCGATACTGAGTATTACTTACCCAACTTCCTAATCCCACCAAAGATATATCTTTAGTTCTCTATAATAAAAGTCGGTACTTTTGGATTTTAGGCATGTGGAAGCTGCACCGAACAGAACCACAAATTGCAACTTGTAGAGGCTGCCCTGTTCTGTATACAAGCCATTGCTATATCAGTCTCGATTGAAGAGAAGGAAATATTACCACAGGTGTGAATGACATCTTGATTGTCTCCTAATGTTTTTTCTTGGTATTCTTATGCTATTGTCAACTGATGGTCAACAAGATCTTCCTCTGAATGGCTTCTTTCCTCTGTGCCTTACTACATGAACTTACTGTCGTTATTTAGACTGGGTCCTGGTTCAGTAATGATAATGTGTTGATATTGCTCTCTGAAGGTTATGTCACTGCTTCCCAGCTTTCCTCATCAAGAACAGTTGCTGCAGACAGGTTTGTTTCAGTGTAATTGATAGTTCAAAAGTCCTTGATCTTAGTTCAGTGTTTTAAACCTTATACTGTGACTAGGATTCAGGAAAATCACTGGTAGACAGTAGCTGGTTACTGCCAGTTAGGGCTGGTTGAGATGTTAGCGCTGATAAGTTAGGGCTGTTTGTGCCTAGTTGTTGGGCAGAATCCTGGTGGGAACTGGTTTTCCTGGTCTGATTATGACAATGTTTTGAGTTCAAATATACTTGAACTTGCAGTTTGTTCGACCATTGGAGTATTTTCAAAATGGATTGATGCTGCCCCAGCTGAACTATCCATCCTACCACCTTTGGTTGATATTCTCAATAAGGGAATGAGTACATCAGAGGATACTGCGGCAGCTGCCTCTATGTCATTTAAGTATATATGTGAAGGTATGACATCGATATCGACATCTGATTAACGGAATCTATCTTCTTTGTGCTCATATATTTTTTATAGCTTTGATATTGTGGAGCTATTGCCTGTAATTTAATTAATTATTAGTTGTGCTATTTAGTTAATATGGAGTTGTGATGTACTGCAATGTTGAATAGTTAATTTATCATGAGCATCTGTCTGTATTTCCTTGCTTGTTTGAATTTTGCCATAAATTTGTGTTATTATCATAAACAATTGACAATATAGTTAATTTATCTTTTTTTTTGTTATAAGACTGTAGGAGAAAATTCTCGGGGTCATTGGATGGCCTTTTCCAGATCTATCATATTGCAATAAGCGGAGTTGGTGGTTATAAAGTTTCTTCAGAGGACTCGTTGCATTTGGTTGAAGCCTTAAGGTTCCCTAATTCTCACCATTTCACTTAGGCAATTATTACTACTTTTTTTGGTTGTATTCAACATTTCACCTTACATGCTCTTGCACGTTGACATACTCAAATCAGTGTGGTTATTGCGACGCTTCCACCAGACCATGCTCAAAGAGCACTGGAGTTAATCTGCCTGCCAGTAATTAATCCCTTGAAGGTGAGTAGCAATCTTTGATAGTCACTTGGCCATGTTGATGTACCATGCTAATTTGTTTTATTTAAAAAATAGGAAATAATCCAGCAAGGTGTTAACGTTCTTCAACAAGTTCCTGCTCGGCAATTAACCATGCATATAGATCGATTATCGAGCATTTTCAGGTGGTGGCCTCTCATTTGTACATTTGCCCATCCAAATTTTTGTTTTATATTAAATCCACCAAATTGTTGCAGCAATTTGAAACTTCCAGAAGTAGTTGCTGAAGCTGTCAATAGATATTGGCCCACATTGAAAACTATCTTTGATCAGTGAGTATTGGAACCAAACGGATGCTGGGAGAAGTTCCTAATAAATGTTATATACTCGAAAGGTCTCATCTGTACCTAATTTATTAATATGCTCTTTTGCTCAGACGAGCATGGGATACACGGACCATGGAGTCACTATGCCGATCTTGCAAATTTGCTGTAAGTTAATCATTTTTTTATGAATGCTAATAGTTTTGAGTGTAATTTACACTCAGATCCGACACAAGTCCCATCAGAAGTGCATGCTTGGAACAATGGAAAATTCACTTGCGTCCATGGGAACCGGTGTCCCCATTAATGATTTGAGCATGATGCAATGTTTGAAAAATACCAAAAAAATCATGGATGTAGACTACACGTCACTAACCGCTGAAAACAGAAAAGAGAAGCTTTTGGTTCTTGATACCAGAGATGAATTTGAAATTGAATTTTTGCATGTTTACATAACTTCATGTGTACTACATCCATGATTTTTTGTTAGATTTTTGAAACATTGCATCATGCTGAAATCACTAATGGGGACGCCGGTTCCCCTGGACACCAAAACTGCATTGTTGGAACAAGATCTTTTGTCAGATATAGTTTTACATTATTCCATGTTCTGACTCTTGGCGGGATTAGTCCCGTGTTTCCATGATTTCCAAAACGGCAAAATACTAAATTGCAAATCATGGCCTTATTTTGCTTCAGACTTGTGCTTTTCACTTTTATGGAGAGCATTGAAGTACTTAGCCTAGCTGCCTTATAAATGTCTCCTGCAGTCAGTTTAACGCCATGTGAATATGGATTGTTTGCCAAACTTTAATGCTAACATGTCTTTTCTGTGGTGAAGGTTAGGACATGTGGGAGGTTCATGGGAACCACCATTGGTGCAATGCTTGAAGAAATTCAAACTCTATATCAGCAGCACAATCAGTCTTGCTTCCTTTACTTGTCCAGTGAAGTTATCAAGGTTGTTTCATGTTTCAAAAGTCCAGTGCTGTATTTTTAACTGTCCTTTTATTTTCTGACGGCATTTGTTCTGTAGATATTTGGGTCTGATCCATCTTGCGCATGCTATCTTACAAGTCTGATTCAGACACTTTTCAGCCATACAATACAGCTTCTCAGAACTATTCAAGTAACTATTCCTGCTTTTCATCCCTATGTGCAGTTCAGACACTCACAGTAACATATTAGCAAGGTGATAACTAATTCACTGAATTGCATTCTCTACATTTGCAGGATTTTACAGCTAGACCGGACATAACTGATGATTGCTTTCTGCTAGCATCAAGATGTATTCGTTATTGTCCTGATCTTTTTGTACCTACAGAGATGTTTCCAAGATTGGTTGACTGTGCAATGACTGGTATAACTATACAGCACAGGTAGTGTCTTGAAGATTACGTGCATTTGAACTAGACTATCAGATGCTATAATTATCTCAACTCTGAAATGGATTATCTATGAGCTTGATATTCTTGTTTACGGTTGTGTTCTATGATTCTATCCTATATGTGATGGCTAATTTGTTACCTAAATTTTTGTGTTATGTAACAGGGAAGCCTGCAAATCCATATTATGTTTTCTGTCTGACGCCCTTGATCTTGCGAAATCACCTGAGGGGGAAAAGTACCGGAACTAATAGACACAATTGTACTTCAGCGTGGTGCAACCCTTACTAGAATAATGATTGCTTCCTTAACAGGGGCACTACCATCTGGTCGCTTGGAGGAGGTATGCACTTATATGGTGTTTCTTTTTGCTAACGTACTATGCTTCTTCTTACTTGAATCCACATGCTCCTTTGAAAAATAAGAACCAATGATCCTCGTCTGTGTTATCAAAATAAAGATTGATACAAAGAGGGAAATATAGGCGTCACATTTATGAAGCAATCTTGTAAAAACACATTATTTTGTCCAGATATTATTTGGGTAAGATTATCTAAAAAGAAAATTGCACCGTAGGTCATTGAACTTGCGAGGTTGTATCACTCTCTTTGAACTTGCATTTTACGTTCTCAGCTTTCTAAACTTGTGAGGTTATGTCACTTAGCTCTCTAAGCTTACGTTAAAGCGAAGTTCGTCGAATGCGATGTTGACGACTTCGTCCCTCCGACACCTCTGACACTTCACGTTGACAAAAACGGATTCTTCGGATCCGAGAACGCACCGTGCTCACGTCTTCGCTGAAGCTCCATCGCCACAGCTTGTTGCCGTCCTCACCCTTGCTTCCTCTGAGTCGGCCGTGAGGGAGAGAGAAGTACATTCCCAATGCTAGAGCAGGGGCACAATACTTCTCTCTCTTACGGTGATTTGCCAGCTCAGTATTTTCTGTTAGCAAATGGCTAAATGGACTTTGTGTAGGGTCAATAGCTTTATTTCTGGCACTGGGAATGTACTTCTCTCACGACCGACTTAGAGGAGGCAAGGGCGAGGGCGAGAGCGGCGGCAAGCTGCGACGGCGGTGCTCCGGCGAAGACGTGAGCACGGTGCGTTCTTGGGCCCGAAGAATCAGTTTTTATTGGCGTGAGGTGACGAGGACGATGAACACGGTCGGAACGGGGCGGCGACGAGTCCACCGGACACGGAGGGGATGAAGTCGCCGGCATCGCATCGAGCAATTTCGCTTTAACGCAAGTTCAGAGAGCTAAGTGGCACAACCTCGTAAGTTTAGGGGGCTAAGTAAGTAAAATACAAGTTCAAGGATCTAAGTGGTACAACCTCGTAAGTTCAGGGGGCTGAGAAAGTAAAATGTAAGTTCAGAGAGCTAAGTGACAACCTTGCAAGTTCAAGGACCTACAACGCAATTTTCTCTTATCTAAATGTAGGTTCTCAATTTGGTACCTAGAATCGTAAGGGTTCCTTTTTGCGCTGCTCATAGCAACATTTTTGGTTGGAATTCCAGCTGCCTGCTGAATAATCTTAGTAGAATTCCCATTAGCCACTATTTTCCCATCATTGTTTTTAAATTTGACTAGTACCCCTGAAGTCCTTCCTGATGCAGAGATTTATAAATACAGTGTGTGTTTCTGTCTAGATTATTATGGTGGTGTTTTATGTGTACAGATACTGAAAATATTCCCAGGGACTATTGAATTTATGTCTGAATGCAATTGTTGAGCCTTATTTCAAATATTTTTGAAAATTAGAAAGATACTGAGATGTAACACCCCAGCCCAACACGGAGCCTAGAATATCACTAAACTAACCTAGCTATCAATTTTAACAACAATTAACACTAAATTACAGCAAGCATATCAAAAATAAAATCCGTCCACGGGTCACAATAACACAAGGATAACAATAAAAAAAATGATGGATAATTAATTCATAGAAAGCATGCCAAAATATTAATAAACCTAGATCAACGCAAAATCAAACCAATCAGGTCTATTTAATGAATAATCAACTAAGGTTAAGCAATAATATCTATTTTTAATTATTACTTATCACACTAATAAACCGTCTCATGATCAGTGGATAAGGTGGCTAATATGCTCCCTTCTTGGAAAGCCTCACTAATGAATAAAGCTGGAAGACTAGTTACTGTGAAAGTCGTTCTTTCAGCCATCCCTATTTTTCTTATGATTGCGTTGGACATGCCTAAATGGGTTATCAAGGCCATAGATAAGAGGCGGCGTGGGTTTCTTTGGAAGGGTCATGAGCAAGCTAAAGGGCGCTTGCTTGGTTGCTTGGAGTAAGTGCCGCAATGCTGCAATATGGGGACTTGGCATTCTAAATTTGGAAATTATGGGTTGGGCGCCATGCATCCGTTGGTTGTGGCGCGGCAAACCGACCTCCAAACCGTGGTAGGGCTCCTATCCGTGTTTCGCGTAATTCCCAAGCCTTATTTGATATTGCCGTTGTGTCTCGAGTTGGCGGCGGTGAAGACACCAAATTCGACGATCGTTGGTCGCAGGTAAAACAGTCTCAGAGTGGGCTCCTAATCTTTTCAAGTTGATCCCAATAGAGTCGCCAAGCGAAGGACCGCATGGAGGCATTAACCGCGTAAGATGGGTTCAAGATATCAAAGGGGCTTTATCTGTGCAGTGATCCTTGATTTCTTAACCATTTGGGAGTTGGTGGAAGATCCGCTCGACCCTACGCCTCGACCAAAGATTTTTGGCGCTCTCCAAGAATGGTCTATATAGCAGAAGTCGCCATGAGGCCTTCTTCTTTGGTGCAATAAAATTTTCACCGAGACGCAGTCGGAAGAGTTGGGCCCCTAAAGTGCAAATTCTTCATTTGGTGGTCATCAAGAATCGCCGTTGGATCAGCAGATCGCCGCATAGCGAGGTTTACCTCACCCATTGTCGCCTCTTTGCGACCAGTGAGGAGACCGTGCAACATATTCTCGTAGCGTGTGTTTTGCCAGCAGATCTGGCGGTCATTCTTCACAAGCTGGTCTTGCTTCTTTGGTGCCCCAACCATCGATGATAGTTTCTCCGATTGGTGGTGCAAGGCCATTAAAGGGTTGCCTAAAGACTTAAAGAAGGGCTAAACAGCTTGATCATTTTGTGTGCCCGGGAGCTTTGGAAGCATAGAAATTTTTGTGTCTTTGAGGGTGGTAGGCCCGACCTTCGCTTAGTGCTCCAAAGTGCGAGGAGGATTGTAGTCTTTGGTGCTCACTGAGCCCGAGACCTTAGCTTTTGTTGTCCTCTTCCTCACTTGTGTGGAGTTGAGTTAGAAAGTGTTTAGCAGAGGTGTTGTCTAGGTGTCCTTTTGTAGCCCCTTTCTTCTTAATATAATGACGCGCAGCTCTCCTGCGTCGTTCGAGAAAAAAAGTAGTTCTTGTAATTGAGTGAATGACGTGATTCCAAGTGCGCGCTTAGCCCTTCTCATAAGCAACGTCATCAACGGTCATTTAAAAACAACAGTAGAGTAAGGATGAGTCCACGACCCAGCAATCACAATAATAAACAATAAGCAATGTTTAATCAACGGTAAACAATATTATCATCAACATCAATTGTTTCTCTTTTCTTTATTCTCATATTCAATGCTTCAATTCTCTTTTCGTTCTGTGCATCCCTATGCCACATGTCCACATGTACGACAATGTTCACTCTCAAACCCGTCTTCAAGGATCGGTGACCTTCTCCACCCTTGTGGAGTTGTGATCACCTTCTCATATGCAATGATGTTTATGAATGCACAATTATTTATAGATTCATTATTATTAATATTATCCAACATTCTCATATCCATCAATACGAATAAAATCATGACCATTCACATTGCTTGCAATTAAATAAAGTAAAAACACAAGCAATATAATGGTAATGAGTGGTAAAGAATACAGTGATCAACCAATGAATACTGTCTACCATGCACTTGCCTCTTTATCCCTATGAAGTTGATAGCGAAGCGGCGTCAAAGCACACGAGACTACACTCCCTGGACAAATAATTTAAAACACATCTCAAAATAATAACATCACAGCCAGGGAACAAAAAACTGGTCGGTAACTGTCGGTTAGCGGCGGTTACCGGACTTCCCGGTGGGGTCCGAGATTCAAAATCCCTGCCGGAATCCTTCAGATTCAAATTCAAATTCAAAATTCCGGCGAAACATCTCAAATTCAAATTTATTTGGACGAAATTCATCCGGTTTTCCACCGGGATCTCCGGTTATCGGCCGGGAACCGTTACTGGGCTCTGAACGAAATTGTGCCTGGTAACGGTTTTTTGATTATTGATCACAGTACATACACTTTATTCTAACCGTCATCGCACTTCTACGCCAAACCGATCCATTTAACCCAAAACTATCGGACACACTACTCACTGTCCCGGTAGTAAAACGGCTCTAACGTATTAATCCGAACTTCAAATTCAACCATCCATGACTTTCTGGAATCCCCACAAAAAAACCTACAATTTTCTAGTTATGACGCACCTCTAGTTCTATCATTTTCTACCCCGTTTCTTTACTCGTAGATCATTCCAGAATCTGTTAGAACAATCCATTTCAGAATTTTATATCTTTAGTTCTAAAACTGTAAAATATAGGAACTACACTAGTTATGGAAATTACACAAAATTTTCTAACTTATTTAAGTTATCACCACATTTAAATTTTGTTATCTATTAGATGAAACCGATCCATCTACACAATATCTGCCAGCTATGTCCAAATTCTGGACAGTGACCTTCCCGAGGCTGTAACTTTTCGCTCACTACTCCGAATCTAGTGTTCTAGACCTTCTTGGAAAACTAATGAAATTATCTACAACTTTTCTAGTTGGATGGATCCCTGAATCCGACCATAAATATCCCTAATTACCCCCGCAATGGTCTGTGTCGTAACTCCCAAACTAGGGTTTTCCAAAACCTATATTTCCCATGATCAAAACGATGTACAACATGAACAATCGCTATTCTAGGGTCGACCAAAGACTACTAGATCGTTACCCCTGAAGAAATCGACGATGATCACGACGTCCTGACTTTTCTCCTTCTCGTCCTTTCCTCCCTTCTTCTCTTTGCTCCTGCTTCTTCTTTTGCCTCGACAGTACACGGCTGTAGCAGCATTACGTAACACCAAACAGCAGCAGTGGCATCACCAGGAGCAGCATGTGCGTGTGCATTGCAAGGATGCACATGCAAAACAGCGGCAACAGTGAAAGGATTAGCAAGGATTCAATGCAAAAGCAGTGGCAGCTGAGCACGCAAGCAAGGGGCTGCGCAGCGTGCTGGCTGGTCAGCAGGGCGTGCGGCGCTGGGAACAGGGCACAGGGGTGGTTGCAGGGTAACATGTGATTTGTCTGATGTCTCACCCATTGCTCTGTCCATTCACCCTGATTCCTTATTTATGACTGGAGTGACTGGAGGTGGATTTTGTTGCATTATTTGAAGGTGCATTTTCCAAAGCTGTTCTTGGCCTAGCTTCTTGATGTTTTTGCGGGGGCGCTTCTTTACCCTTGCACCAAAACTTAGCTCGAAGCTGTCAACATTTGCTTGGTCAGATGGAACAGTGAGCTTTGACCTGAACAGCTTGCTGGAATTTGTGCAAATCACCCATAATTCAGTATGACCTGCCATGACCCCGGCTCTTGATTGGAATGGCGTGAATTGGTAGTAGCCAGAGTTTTGTTGGTTTGTTAGAATCCTGCTTGTAAGCTTTAAGAAAAGATTAGATATCTAGGTCCTGACTCTCGACAGAAATCTTTTGCATGGAACTTTGCAGGTCTCTTATGTTCTGCTGTCCCTTAGCGGAGCATTTGGTGGGAATATGTTGAATTGGGCAAGGGATTGCATTACCCTTATACCACCACAAGCCCTAACAGATTCAGAGCGCTCGAGATTCTTGAAAACTATATCTGATGCATCATCAGGATCTAGTCTTAATTCCATAATGGATCGGTTTGGGGAAATCTCAGATGTTTGTAGACGAAACAAGACGGTGCAAGAACTAGTTCAAGGTGCTTTGCGGCCTCATGACTTAACCTTCACGGTTGTTCCTCAACCATTGTGATGAATTGGAGCCAGTTGAAGCCCCATGATGGTCCATGCTTGAGTCAGTGTTGATGCGTGTCTCCACAGCATCTTGGATTTTTGAGTTCATACAGGTTTGAGTTGCGGCGTCATACTATTCAGATTTGTTCAGAGGATAGATAGGTCAGCAGAGGCATTGTAATTATTTCTGTGTTTCGTCACTGTACATGTGCCATGCATTATTGTGTATGTGGGAGGAAAGATGTGTTGTATTATCTCAAAAACAGTGGTATACATACAACTGGGAGATCACACAGATGGTGATCTGCCTTTGGGCCTGATTTTACAATGGCCGGCCAGCTTATTTTATAAATTAAGATGGCCATCGATTTTATCATGTAGGCTTCTACCAAATGTTAAAAGGATGTCTTTGATTGTTGTCTGGGTGTGATTCTAATATCAGGCTCTATTTTAAGGCGAATCTAAGGCTGAATGTTAAACAAATTTGGCTTTATGAATCCAGATGATTTATCAAGCAATAACCAGGCTGAATCATGGTTTGTCATGTAGAAACTAATGGCCAGCAGCTATAACCCCATAGAAAAATGCTTCACGTACGACCTGGCCGCGTGCCCCCGACGACCTGGCCATGCTCCCGTGCTGCCCCCCGGCCGGCTGCCTGCATCTCTGCCTGGCCAACGCCGTACCGTGTGCTGGCGTCGGCCCAGTTGGCCGCCTGCGCCTTTGCCCGTGCCTCTCCTCCGATTGCGCTGTGCGCGCCTCACCCCTCGGTTGTGACCGTGCTTGCCTCGTCTGCTTGCGCCCCAACCCCGCCAGCATGCGCCCATGCCTCCCCGCCAGCTTGTGCCCGCGCTGCACCCGAGCACCCTACAGTGTCTTGTGGTTTTCGTACTCAGGCCCTTGGGTGGGTTCAGACTTTGTCCATTCGACAATGAATTCTGCTATTGTTTGGGACTTGATTGCTGTTCGTGCGATGAAATAGAGGTCAAACGCCCCAAGCTCAACCGCCTAAGAACAGAAGCATACCAACACCAAGAACAGAAGCATGCGAGATGTGACCCATTTTCCATTAGGATGAAGGAAGCCCCTGCTACCTAGTAAGAAGAAAATTTAAAAATATTAGAACATACATAGACATTAGTACCAGTATCAACCCACCAATCAGTGGATCGACCCATGAATCAATCAGGAGTCGGGTCTAGAGATTCAGCACGCCATAAAAGCGAGCACTGCAGCAAGGGGGACAGCAGTGACGGACGACAAATGTGCAGAGAAGGGAGTGTCTCTTACCTAGAGTAGTCACATGGTACTAAATCTCCAACATTCTAAGTCACATGAAATCATGAAACCCTAATTTCCGAAATGTTTCGTTCTAATTTTCGAGACCTAAACTTTTAATTTGTTGAGACAATTTCAAAATATATAAATTATAAAAAAATTAAACAATCAAGTCCATTTTGTAAGGAGTCTAAAAAATCATAATGTTTGGACCTTATTTTCTATATTAGAAAATTCTACAAACAGTATAGTTACATGAATTTTTGAGAAAAAATCAGAACGAAAAATCTTTTGCAAAAATTACACAAGCAAGTACACTGTGCCCGGAGGCTCCAAAAAAAATTTCATAATATTTTTAGCTCATTTTCTATATTTAGAAATTTCTCCAAAAATATACTTAAATGGATTTTTGAGAAAATTCTGCTACAGTACTACAGTGCCAGTTGCTACTGTGTGGCAGCACAACAACTTGCTGCTGCTGTGTGGGGCGTAGCAGAAGGCTTGTTGCGGTGCGGGAGCACAGCAGGCGGCCCGAGGGGGGCAGAAATGGAATTTCGGACGTAAAGAGGGCTACATTTGGAATTGTGGTCGTCTAGGGGCTAATAATGTCCAAAATTCCGTATTTTCTGGCGGCAGACAGGATCAGGAGATAGAAGTTTTAGCCGTATAGATCTACCGTACGTATATACGAGGATCCATGCATGCTCGTCCTGAGATTTCTCGATCTTGGTAATAGTCCAGCCTCCCATACTCTCCTTGCTCGTTGGGAGTACTGTACTTGCTTGTATACATAAACATCCAGATCAGCGGGTGTCGGGAGGGACCTCAAGGTATATCCTTAAAGATAAATAAATAAAGGGAAGATCTCAAAGTACCCCGACGTATCGTGTGCACATGTCCCATTTGGTGGGCATGTGCACATGATCCATCCTAGCCGCTCCTCCTGAAATCCACGGCTGATATTCACCCCCACCTCCCACTTGAAGCTTCTTTGCGAAAACCCCTGCGCGCGAGCTTCTTTCTTCCTTCGGCCCCCAGCCCAGCCCGAGCTCCCCTCATTCCCCAGCACAAGATGAGCCATGGTTCCCCTACGCCTTCCCCTGTGCCGCCCGCCGGAGCCCCTTCAACGGCCCCTGCAACATTTTTGACATGCATAATGTATAGTTTTGTGTAGAGTGGGCTATGTGATGTATTAGATCAATCACTAATTCTTTGTTCGACAATGAAGATTGCTGATGTGTGGTCTTGTGGAGTAACGCTTTATGTGAGCCTGGTTTGTGCATATCTTTTTTGAGGATCCTGACGAGCCCAAGAATTTTAGGAAGACAATTCAGGTTTGCATTCCATCCATCTTATGCTGCAGTCCCCAAAATTGCATGTCCATTGTGATCAGAAAACTGACGAGCTTGATTTGGCAGAGAATATTGGGTGTACAACACTCAATTCCAGATTATGTCCACATATCTTCAGAGTGCCAAGATCTTATTTCTAGGATTTCTGTTGCCAACCCAGCTACTGTGAGTACTTCTTTGGCTGTGGCTGTGTAGTGATCATGCAGATCCTGGCAAAGGCGACCATACCAGCAGCTGGTTCGCGTGGAATCAACCAGTTCTTGAATGATAGTCTTGATCTTGACGATGACATGGAGGATCTTGATTCAGACCCTGATCTTGATGCTGTGCTAAAATCTCATTCATTTGAGAAGAACTGGTAGATTGTATGGAACCATGTCCCTTAACTAAGGGACAACAATGTAGGGAAAATTATGTTCTTGAATGTAGTAACACTGTTAATCTCATAAATGTTGAGCTTCATATTTTGTTTTGGACTCATGGACATGTAGTACTTTTAATTTCAGAAATGTTGAGCTTCATATGGATGTGAAAATTCTGTTGTATGGATGTGAAAATTCTGTTGTTGAATGTGAAAATTCTATTGTATGGATGTGAAAATTCTGTTGTTGAATGTAGTATTTTGGAGTCATGGACATGAACTCAGATTTTGACATGTTGATGTCATATCCCCTCATATTGTTGTATTTGCCACTGGAAAGACAATTGGTGTACTTGAGATGCATTTCCCCTCATATTGTTGTATCAATGAACCTGTGAAGTCAATTACTGTGTTTGTATTATCAAGAATACCAAATGTAGCATTCCAGTGAAGTCAATTGTCTGAACTATCAGGATTCAGAACCTTTGTTTCCAATCTTTCTCTTTCAGTCCATGCTTCCATTCCAAAAAATGTTCAGATGGTCATCACACATATTGTTGAATGCAAAAAAGTTCTAAGATGAGATCTTCAGTAGTATGTATGCAAAAATGAGTTATGATTGATCCTTGTTGTATGCTGAATTATTTGAAATTGTGTTTTTTGCTGAATTATTTGTATGCAAAAAAAGAATTATGATTAATTCTTGATCCTTACTGAAGATGATTAATCATAACTCACATGATTGATCCTTACTTGTTATGATATGTTGAAGTTATGAACTAAGCAAAAGCTACTCAAGTACAGTAAGAAAGAAAACATGAGACAAGATTGCAATTTGCAAAGGTTCTTCTAGCAGTAGAATCACAGTTCACAACCTGTAAATTCATTTCCCATCAAACATCTCCAACTCCAAGAACGCCGAAAAAATTCTTATAAAGTGCCCAAGTCTTAGGAAAGTTTAGGAAAATTCAGTCCCAACCATTAGACAATACCTAGAATAACTCTAAGGCCGATATGGCCACAAAATTTGATCGACTCTCTCGTCAACACAGGCCCAATAGAGCAAAGTTCTACTCCATGTTCCAACTTCCAACATACAAAAATCAAGAAATTCTGGCACACGGCGTTAAGGTTTGATAATCATGATCGTCTAGTAAAATCTGACACTACACAGATGACTATTTGCAAACCACACATTCCTTTAAACTGCAAAAGCAAGACTATCAAAATCCCACTGATTGATACAATTTTCTACAGGTAGGCAAACGATATATTCCGGGTCTAAAGATATTAAACTTTATTTCTATAGTTTTAGCATTATGGGCTTCCATGTTCCACTACAACACTATGCAATAATTGATGGATGTAGCTGGTAGATTCATCTTAGAACTTTTTTTTTTTTGCATACAACAATTTCAAAACTGATACTGTAGGCTATTTTCAATCATTACAACTCAAACAATTTCCAGTCAATCTGATACTAAACATCAGCTATCATTTACAATGCAAAAGAACTAAAAATGAATCTACCAGCTACATCCATCAATTCTTCTCTTCTCTTGGCCGAAGGCCCCTGGAGTCCATCTTCTTCCTCCCTATTTTTCCTCATTTCTCTTCCTTGCTTCCTCTCCTGATGTTTCTTTCGATTGGAGCTCCTCTGGTCACTGCCTCCTCTTGTTCTCGGGTTGCTCCCACGGTGCCGCCTCTGGTCACCGGCGCCCGGTCCGTGCCGCGCCTGGCCGCCGTCCTGCTCGCCCCCTGCCTTGCGCCTTTGGCCCTCCGGTGCTCTTGGTCCTGCGCCCGACCTTTGCCTGGCTCGTCGCCGTGTGCTCGGCCCGCCTTCCTGCGCCGCGCCATGCCTTCGGCTCCTCTCTGGCCTCCCGGCCCGTGCGCACGGCGCTGCCTCCTCGGCTCGGCTTGCTGGCGGGACGTGCTTGGGAGGAGAAGGAAGGGGAACGAGGGTTAGAAATGAGAAGAAAGTGGCATGTGCGGGGGTGTTTTCGCAAAACACCGCAAGTGGGAGGGGAGCCCAAATCTCGCCTGCACGATCCAAAATGGATGGACAGGATGGGCCATGTGCATATATGCATAGATATGAACATGTGCATCTAATATATTGCCAATATGTAGGCAGCCCTCGAGTTAACGATCTTAAGACTAGGTAGATATCCAAATGACCCGACCTAGCATGTAGAGCTCATCTTCGTGTAGTACCACGACAGTCACGTCTTCCAGCACGATGTCCAGCCGGTCGGCTCAACTACTAGCACTATATTGTGAGATGTCAACTACAGCGTCAGTAGCGATTGTGTAACCGACTAACCGTACCAGGACTAACAAAATTGCACAATATGTGAAAATTTATTTGTGCGTAGTTTTTTCCTGCTATTTAAGAAGTTATACTACGACTGTATTGTTCTTATTGTAATTGCATCTTCTCAGGTAGTTCATCTAGTCACAAATACATATTTTGTTTGGGATACACGCATTCAAATTTTCAAAACTTTGTTTACCAACATATTTTTAAATATCTAGATTAGATACATGAAAATTATATGCATAGATTTGTCTCAAAAAATATTTACATGATATTATAATTTTATTGGGTGTTCTAACTATATTACAATAAAAATTATTTATCAAAGTTGTGTTTTGTGGGCGTGTCGATATCCAAAACGATACGTTTTGTCACCAGAGAGTGTAATAGTAGCAGTGAGCACTACCTCTTGGTCATAGGAAAACTCGGAATTGTTTAGGCTTTAGCGTACCGAAACATCCGAATTTGGTGAGCATGGTGTAGCGCAAGTGGCCGTTGCAACACTCGACGGGTCATTTGGCCCGAGCAGCAAGTAGGGCTAGAAACGAGCCGAGCCGAGCTGGCTCGAGCCAAGCTCGCCTAGGCTCGGTCTGAACTGTGGCTCGGCTCGTTTTGAAAACGAGTTGGGAACTAGGCTCACAGCTCCGAATTGAAGCTCAAGCCAGCTCGCGAGCTCTCCCGAGCCAACAGCCACCCAGCCTAATAAGGCTTTGTTTCTCAGCAGCAGCAAGCCAGCGAAGAATGATATGATTCCACATTCATCTAGGAGATCCAAACTGACCAAATTCACCAGCATATCAACATGTAGAACTTGCATCGCAGTCAGCACAAGACACTAGAATGAATTGCCAAATTAACTTGCAAAATCCAGACCACACAACATCGAAATCACCAAGAAATCGATACATTGTAGTCGCTGCAGTCATTAGAGGGCATTCCAATCACAAATCCACCGGTCGAAGTAGGCCGGCTTGGCGAGGCCCTTGAAGCTGCACTCTTATTCAAGCATGGTGCGACAGTCCCAATCCCCCAGGTCACAACTGCAAAGCTATCGCCTTTCTTGCTCCCTGTGGCCGCTGAAGCCACGCGTCATGTGCCCGTAGCGCCTTGCCCAGATCTACGCCGGCGCCGACGTCCTCCTACCGGATGCCAGTGAGCTCCCTGCAAAAGTAGGTCAGCGTAGGGTGGTGTTGAGGGCGGACGTACCTGCGGAAGGTGGAGTTGAGGCGGGCTGTGGTGGTGTCGACGAGGATGGATGGGAACTCAATGATCTCCTACGGGTAGATCTGCGTGTCCTTCTCGCAGTGGCCTCGAAGTCGACGACCACAAAGTAGTCGGACTTGTCCTGGAGGAGCAGCGCGCACGACGTTTTGCTCCCGCCGCCGTTGCCACACACTACTAGGAATGGGACCTCGGATGGGAACGTCCTCCATGGCGGAGAAGCAGACGCACGAGAGCGTGGAAATGTTTTTTTATTTTGGCCCCGACGCCACTCAATTGCAAATCTAGCCCCCTTCCTGTTTTTTTTTTTTTGCAAATCTGCCCCCTCCCCCTCCTTCCGCGCTCGGGGAGCGCGGAAAGACACCGAGACCTGGGAGCGGCCACTTACCGCGGTGCGTGAGCGTGGGAAGTGGCTTTTCGCGGTGCTCGAGCACGGTTAGTGGCCTCTGTGTCTTCCGAGCGCGGAAGGAGAGGGAAGGGGGGCTAGATTTGCAAAAAAAAAAAACGGGAAGAGAGCTAAATTTGCAATTGAGTGGGTTAGGGCCTTAGGGTTTAGTGGGCTAGGCTGGGGACATGGCCGAGTGGGCTGGGCTGGGGATTTCACGTGGGATGGTGGGGTTAGGCTAGGCGGTTAGGGCTAGATGCCTAGCTTGTTTGGCTCGTGAGCCGGCTCGAGTTCGCCTCGAATTTTCTTCGAGTTGAAAGTTAGGCTCGGCTCGGCTCGTAAATTCATGAGCCCGAGCTGGCTTGAGCTCGTGAATTTACGAGCCGAGCTGGCTCGTGAGCCGCGAGCTTTTTTCCAGCCCTAGCTGCAAGGCGGCCATTAAACATAGGCATAGACCAGTTGTGAGTCATAAATTCTTCTACGACCACCCTATGGTCGATAAAGCTTACAGACATATGAGTCCAATCGACTAAGGACATTTGTGTGCTGTGTTTAATACATGCCGTAGTTAATATGTGTCGTTATTCCTAAAGGTAACTGTACGTATTAAATATCTGTCTCTGACATAACCACAAGGCGACGTGGGGATATTTCTCTGACAATAATTACCCTTAAACGTGTGCATTGCATTAAACGACAATACGCCTCTCGACGTGAACAATTGTCACCACTTCATGTGTTATATAAGGAGTAAAGTCAGTGGACAGAGAGATGGGAGAAGATCAAGCGATCAAGTAACAAAGCAGACATTAGTAATTATTCTTAGCCTTCGGTGACCTCTCTTCTAAATATAATCAATACAACAATATAGGAGTATGGTTATTATTCTCTCAAGAGAAGGCTTGAACCTGTATAAAATTCTCGTGCCTTTTTCTGTGTGGTTTCGCTCCAAGAGAGCCCCAACATTCATTCATAAGATCGATATTAAACCATCGACTGTTGGGTCCGTCTGTGGGGATCGTCAATTTCTCCTTTTCTTTTCGACAAACTGTCTTCATTTTCAACTCTGATGCTTTTATGGTAGAGGAGTGGAATAAGGAGAATTGGTTTGATTTGAAAGACTACGCAGGACTCGACATGGATGCCGGCTACAAGTACGAGTAGAGCATCATTTCATCCGATGGCAATGCCAGTTCCAGTGATCTTTCACTAGGCCCAGGGAATCGTGTCATGAACAAGGTTGATGAGGAAGCCCTCTCCTCCCACAACATTACGTCCAGATGAGGAACCGACTCCTCAAAGGGCAAGGGTCCATCCGACCAAGGTTCGAATCACACCACGGTGAGTGTAGAGCACAACGAGAGTTCCCCCTCCAAAGGTTCAAGCTTGTCTAAGGTCGCTCGATCTGGCACAACAAGTCTTGGAATCCATGATTCCATGACTCAATCAACACCTGATAACTGTCACTCTTGGCTACCCCTACGAGGCATGTGGTCGAACCTGTTGGTGATATGCCCTAGAGGTAATCATACAGATGATTATATCACATCTATGTTTATGAGTTATTGAATAAATGTTATTCTATTCCTTGAATGAACCATTAGTTATAAAGATTAACAAGTATGTGACTTGTTGGTGAAGCTCTTTAACTTATATGATGTCATTCTAAATGTATCCCTGGTCGGATGTTACTGGTTGGAACACTAGTGACTTATCAACCAGCACATGTATTGATCGATGACCATGTTTCACCGGTCATGGATATAGGGATATCGAATCAATAATGTGAACACATGTTAGAGAACATGGTGTTAGATTGACTCACCTTGAGACATTGTTGAGATTGTTATAATTTCATGTGTCATCAGTTGGTCTAAGCAGTGATGATGTATAATCCTTAGACCTGAGATCGGTATAGTTCCCTACATGTGTAATAGCACACTTAGGGGTTGCCAAAGGCTACTTCGTAACTGGGTAGTTATAAAGCTAACTTTCAGGTATGCTATGAAACATGCGAAGGGATGTGACTGGTCGAATATGTGATTTGCCCCTCCTAACATAACAGGAGAGATATTTCTGGACCCCTTGATGTGGTCAAATAAAGAAAGTGCATGTTCATGCCACTAGTGGTCGAAGAGTCGACCACATAAAGTTATCTGACATTTGATCGAGAAAGAATTGAACAGTAAATGGATGACATAACATCTCACCTGGAGTTCAACCAGATATCGTGAGGCAAAGGGAGAATACATGAGAAGGTCATTTAGTTCGATCAGATACGGACTAGTCATATAGAGATACGAGCTGGTCGTAGACTAGTCGAACATGATCACTAAGTAGTCGGAAACTGGTCGTAAGAAGTTACAAAATAGTCATAATTAAATATGTACTGGTCGTGTGGAGATATGAGTTGGTCATAAGTGATAAGGACCTACTCGTAGATCATATTGCATTAAGGTTCGTCCGATATAATTTATGTGTATTTAGGAATCGTTATGTCCTGCTAGGAACCGCTAATGACTCATGATCGGAAAAGGGTTTCTGAGTCACAACCAATTATGCATAAACCTAATGAGTCACACACTTAACAGATTGGAATAAACATGCGCAGATAGGATCTGTCATGGATACTGTATAAGGAGTTGCATGAGGTTGTAGGGAGACATGAGGCATACTTGAATTGTTTTACTGAAACCCTAGCCGCCATCTTCTCGAGATAGCCTCACCATGCGAGTTGGTGCTGGCACACCGGTGTACAGAGTTCCATCCCTAGATGTGTGGATACCGTAGAGGTATTACTGCGGCTGCTGTTGCACTCGAGGATGATCCACGACTTCAAAAGGAACGCGATTGGTTGCTGGAGGAGACGATTGCCACCGAGGACGCTGGACGATCGACTACGACCACTTCATTGATGCACTCTACGTTGGATCAAACTGCTCCAACTCTTCTTCCGCTGTACTGCACGTCTAGTGGTAACGATTTATGATCTATTGCTTACTTATCATCCTAGTTTACGTGATAGAATTTTTGAATTACTAGCTATTGTAGCCTATCCGTATCCCTTCAGAACCTGCTTCACCTGAAGATTCGACCATACCCCCACGGGGTTCACCTTCAATCGGAGATGGTTATAACCCGCAATTCCCCTTCCTGGAGGGGATTGCTCCAAGTCATGAGACGTTGTCCTTCGACTACTCCTCGAATCAGGAGGACTCAGCCGCGCGTGGGGATAGTAGCACCTAGGAGGTCTTTGTCCTCCCCTTAGATCTTAATCACTCTCCAAGAGACAGGATTGGTTTTGCTTCCCTTTGCGCACTCGCTTCGAGCTCTCGTGGTGATGGCGAGAACGCCTCGAGGATGACCAGGATCTCAACATTTGTGAGCGTGGTCGAAATCCTAGAAGTAATCGCTCTCCACTGAGACATGCTCCGGTAGACTCAGATGTTGATGATCCTGAAACCATTCGGAGAAGAAGAATTGCTACCATATGTCCTTACCTGGGCGCACCCAATACTAGTCAGATGAAGCTCAAGGACTTCAACAAATCAATGACCAGATTGAAAACTCGGTTCAAGAGCTTGGACAAGTGCTAGGCTGTGACCTCCTTGCTCAAGTGATCGCACAGAACTTCGGGACACAATGGTCAGGCTTGAACGGAATCGACAACATCGTCTTGCAAGTTGTATCAGGACAACTCCATCGAATGCAGTCATTCAAATGACTCACCTCGTGGGGAACGACGGGAGCACATGTCTGGTTAATCTCCCAACCATGACCTTAGTCGGAGAAGAGTTCCACGAACAACTAGTGATCAATAAACTCCCAGGGGAGGTGGTCATTCACGACTTCTACCAATAAATCTGCACCAGTAGATGGATCATGAGGAGTATTACCCTCATAGGACGGAGATATATGATAGGTCAGGTCCATTGACTACTGGTAGTCAAGTACGATCACCTGATGATGACAACCTTTCTTTCCCGCAAAGAAGGTATTATGATATCATTACCAGATGTCGGATGTTTTTGCCTAACCTTCAAGCAGTTCGCTGGCCTCATCGCTTTCAACCAGTGAACATCAAGAAGCTTGATGGGTCATAAAATCCCATCGAGTTTCTTCAGATCAACACCACTGCAGTTCGAGCAGCAACAAGAGGAGAGCATGTCATGGCTAATTACATTCGTACTGTACTTGAAGGATCTGCTCGATCGTGGCTGTTAAATCATCCACAAGTCGACGGTCGGACCTGGAAGTAACACCCCGAATCCTCTGTGTATTTCTGAACTAGTTCCATGATCAGTTCTAGTTCACATAGTAAAAAAATGTGGTAACATCCATAATTCGCATAAATTTATTAATAAACAGAGTTGATTACCAAAAAGGCTTACGAGCCAACAATAAAGAACACAGCGGAAGACAAAGAAGACGTAGTAGAGTCCAGCTGATCTGCCACAGGCAATCAACTGGGGTAGCGGCCTAGTCGTCACGATCCACACCTATAGCGAAGTCCTTCTCCTTTGAAATTTATTTGCATAAAGCAAGTATGAGCATAACTATCGTGCACGCAAGTTACACCCAATAGTTAACAAATGATAATGCATGCAAGGATATATCAAAGGAATGCTTATTGGTTGAATTTCCGTAAAGCAATGTTTTCTTTAAATACTTGTACTAGGTTCCAAAGAAGTTATTCTATAACTAAAATTCATTTTATAAATTCTTAAGTTTTATAGTAGGATAACCTCTATATGAAATATGGTGATAGATACCCTCCTATCACATGACTAACCGCCCAATTTCCCAATTGGATAAACTATCCAAAAACATTTGATAAAGTCTTTTGAAATCAAAACCAAAGTCTAACTTTGAGTGACTTTGCTAGTATATCCATGACCATGGACACGGATATTCAAATAGTTTTATACTCTGCAGAATTTGTACAGTTTTACCAACATGAGATAATTTGCTTTTAATGTCGGCCAATACATGCTTTCAAAGGCGTGCGACTAAGTAATTATCACGAGGCCGTTAGAATGTTCTACCTTAAAGTATTCATGTCTGCTAAGGTTTCGCTTCCATTAGACTGACCATCCTCCGGGATCCTCCTCTTGCGTCAGGTGGGACTACTGTCTAACCGACACCCACACAACAACATGGCACAATAACAATGAGGTATCACAAATTATTAAGCCAAGTCCTGTCCAGACAAGACATGTGGTGGTATGGTGAGGCATAGCAAGATGCGGCTCAAAGACCGGTCCTAAACTGACTTAGGCGTTTTCGAAAATAAACCCTGGGCCTTAATCCTAACAGATTAAGCCCGTGCATAAACTGCACCCACCATTCATCTATTTCTCCCAAGTCCAAGCCATCACTTTATTTTATTTTATTTTATTTTTCAAAGCATTTGTAAAACTCCCATGACACACCAATGTTAAGGGTACAATTTAAACAACAATTGATTTTTGTCTGAAATTCTCCAAATCAAATATTTTTTGGCTAAGCATGGCTAAGCATAATTTTTCTCAAAAGATCCTAGTTCGTATTATCGTATCAACTAGGTCTTATCTAGGGTGACAAGGTGTAAGGGATTCAATGTATAAGAATGATCAGGTACGAGACCAGTAAGTAAACCATTCGTATTGTGTTCATAATCCAATAATCCGAACTCTAGCAATAATGTAATCATATACTCCAATATCATTTAGTCCAATATCCACCATATCAGTCTATTTCTATTATCTGACTTCCATCGATCCAACATTCAGCAATGCTCTAATCCATTATTCCTTAATAAATTATTTCTAATAATTCAACACCTATCAATCCGATGATTATGCAATCCTATAATCCAATTTTCGATAATTCCATATCCAATGATTATTTATTTCTATAATATAATCTTTGATAATCCATTATGAATAATTATGTACTTCTAGAATCTAATTAAACTTTATTCCTAAAATCCCACCATGATTTTAATCCTATAATCCAACATGCAAGCAAATCAATATTCTACAATGACTATTTCTATAATTCGATCTCAATAATCCAATATCAACAATTAACTATCTCTGCAATTCAATATCCATCGATCACTTATTTCTACATCCGTCAATAATGTATTCCCATGTTTCAACCTCCAATAATTATTCTACCATATAATTCTAACAATCAACAATTGTATAATTGTATAATCAATATCTAAGAATCATGTATTCATATAATCTAATATCCAATGATCATATTATTCCATAATCCATTCAATATATATCTCTATAATTCAATTTCTGACTACTCCGTCTTTGCAATATTTATCAATAGACTATTCCTATAATCCGATATTCAAGAATCATGTATTCTCATAATCCAATATTTTCACTTTCTACCTCCAATATATATATCACATTCGGAATGGTTCTCCATACGGTCTATATTGACAATAATCGGCTATACAATGGAATAGGGAATAACTATAAAGCTTTAAAACAGGGATTTAAATTACTTGTATTTAAATAAGCATGCAATAATAATTTAAAATAGAATTTAAATAATTTTAAATACTAGGCTCAAATATGATCAAAGTTATAACTTGCCTTTCTTGATTAGTTGCTCTCAAACAGCGTCGAAATCCGACTCTCCGAAGTTGTCGAAATCTATATGCGAAAATAATCTAAATTCAAACAAAATTCAAATAGAACTCAAATGAACTCCTAATTAAATAATTTTGGTTTAGATAGCTAGATCTTGAATTTAGACAAATTTAGGAATTTGATTGGACTCAATCGGAGTTCGGATGCAAAAATATAGACTTTGGAAGATTGAAATCACATAAATTGATGAAAATCAGATTTATGGATTTACTGAATTTATTTTCCTAAATAAAAATGATTTATGACGCAAGCAAGACGTCAGCCCTCAGGAAATTTATTTTCCGCTGAATTATATTTCAAAGGAAAAGAGTATGGGTCACTGACGTGTGGGACCCGTAGTCAATGGACTGAGTCCATGCGCGGTCAAAGGACCACGGTGGACGCGGCTCACACAACAGTGTGAAGGGGTGTGTTGTTAGCGCAAAGGATTACGCAAGCCCGACGGTGGCGGGGCTCTGGTGAAGGGCTCACCGACGCTACGCGCCACGGCGAGGTGAGTGAGTGGGCACAAAATAAAGAGGGGACATCACTGATTGTGATGCTCACCGAAGATGCGAGGAGGCGCGCCATTTTGGTCATCGGCGACGAGTTTTGGCGGCGGTGATGCTAGGTTGACAGCGACGAGGGAGCTCCGGTGGTCTTCGGGGTGGATGAAGGCGTGCACTAGGTTCGCGGCGACGTCGCGAAGCCGAAAATGTGGACGAAGGGGGCGGAGCGGGCTCGACGACACCGGAATCGGGGAAGAATCTAGCTTCAACTGTCGGCGAAGAACTACGAAATTTTGGTACTACAGGGCGAGAGGGGCAAAGTGGGTGGTGGCGCTGAGATGAGAAGATCAGGGCGCACCTGGGGCGCCCTTTTATAGGGGCCGAGGGGCACTGGGGCGGCGTGGAGGTTGTGGGAGTCGTGGCGGCGGTTGCGGCATCGTGGGCAAACGGTCGCGGAGAAAGGGGAAGGGAGTGGGGAGATGAGGCGGAGGTGGATGCGGGTCGTGCGCACGCACGCGTGGAGGTCGGTCGGGGATGGTTAGGGGCGGCCGCTGTGGAGCTTTGAGCTCGCAACAATGGCAGCGTGGTGCTTGACCACACGGAGACAAAGGCGAGGAGGAAGAAAGCAGGCGGGCCCACATGACAGTCAAAGAAAAGAAAAGAAAAGAAAAGAAGAAAACACACGGTTGAGCCTTGGTCGTTCGATCTAGATCGAATGGTCCACATCGCTTCGAGCGTTCGGACTGGGCTAGGAGATGAAGGGTGACGCCTGGGCCGTTCGATTAAAATCGGACGGTCCACATTGATGGAGATGTTCAGACCGCTCGGAACGTCAATCTTGATCGGGCCATTCATTTTCAATCGGGCGGTCCACGTTGCTATAACGTTTGGACTGCTCCGAACGGGATCACGATTGGGCCGTTCAATTTAGATCCAACGGTTGATAATGATTGAAGATGGAAACGCGCGGGCGCGGGTGGGTGAGGCTGACACGCGGGCCCCGCGTGTCAGTGAGGGTGTGAGAGAGGGAGCGCGCGGGGGTTTTGGGCTGAGTGGGCCGCGTGCGCGTGGAAACAAGGTGGGCTGAGGAGGTTTAGGCCCAAAGACTGATTAGGGATTTCTAATTGATTTAGCTATTTAAAATAATCCATTTAAATCAAAATATCATTAGAAAATAGCAAATAAAATCCAAAAAATTATAGAAAAATTCATAGAAATTCCTAGAGTTATTTTGGACTTAAGTAAAATAATTATAACTTATAATTGGTAATAGTTTTTGCACATAATTTATTTTGGCTTTGAAATACTTAAGGAAAAGCTTTTAAAATTCCAGAAAATCCAGAAATTTATTAAGTTTTCCTTTTCCACTTTAAGTCCAAGAAGATCCATGAAACTTCAATGGATTTTTATTCTTGACTTTTAAAATTTTAGAAATTAAAAAAGCAATTAAACCCTTTTTAATGTCAGAAATCCCAACAAAATAATATCTTTATTGATTTTATTTTGGTAACAGAACTTTGGGATGTTACATTGATCTATTCGTGGCAGCACCTCTGCGACTTACTGCTAGCCAACTTTCAGGGCACTTACAATCGCCCTGGTGGAAAGGATGACGACCTGCATAGAATGCGTCGACATTCTCATGAGACCCTACGCCAATTTATCAGGCGTTTCAGTCAGGTTTGCGATTCAATTCCTGAAGTTTGTGACTCTTTTGTTGTCAGAGCATTCAAGTAGAGTGTCCGCAATCGAAGGTTTACGAAGGATATCGCTCAAAATCCTCCATCTACTATCACTGAGCTCTTCGAAATGGCCGACCGTTATGCAACCGCACCAGAAGCGATCGAGTGGAATAGCACGATTGATCGTGACGATAAGGACACACAAGGCGTGGGGGAAGGTAGCAAGAAGGAAGATAAAAGGCTGCGAAATCCAAGAGCAAGGCTAACTGCAAAAAACCACAAGTCAAAAGCTCTAAGAAAATCTTAGCCGTGAGTAACAAGGAGCCTCGGAGCTCCAAACCATACTCCGATCGGAGCTCCCAAAAAGGACACGACCTTCACAATTGCCGAGTTTTCCAACAAAAACTCGAGGATTACTACACCGACAAGGGACTGTTTGTAGGATCAAGGATAAATGACTAGAGATGGGTGAATATGAGGTTTTTATGATTAATTGACTATTTTAAAACTTTAAGCAAGATAATTTCTAACAAGGCTTTTTAGCACAAATAAGAAGATAGAACTACTAAGCCAGTTAAGACAATAAAGAACTAATGTCAATACTAGAAACAATTCGAGCTAAGCAAGGCTTACACAAGATAATTGCTAGAATTGTAAATGCAAAATAGTAAAGACAAGAATTAACCACAATGAAAACAAAGGGGTTTTTTCCCGTAGTATCGAAGACTTGTCAGTCTTCACTAGTCCACGTTGAGGAAGCTTGAACCAATCAAGTTGGCTTCACAAATTAAGCATTCCCTCGATTTCACTAGTGGTTGTTCTTCCTCCGCTCCGGAGATGGCAAACACCGAACCAATCACAATTTGGCATCGAGCATATTCACAATCTTCTTGAAGAGATCACCGTGAAAACTTTCACCAAGCCGTCTAGGTGTCGACAAACACCAAGAGTAATGAATCGCGATCTTCGCTTGACAGCGCTCAAGTGCTAATGATCAAAATAAAATGAATGCACTTGAGATTTGCTCAACAACCTCACAATGAATGCAATTGAGTGTATGAGGTGTGGAGTGAATGCTTTTGGCTCAAAGTATGTTAAATGATGTCTCACTAACTATCCAAGAGCTGATGGAGGGGTATTTATAGCCACCTAAACAAAATACGACCGTTGGGAGCAAATTACAGAAAATTTTCAGTACATATGGTAGTACCGTCGTTTATCGGCTGGTACTATCGTACCTTCCCAAAACAACCAATAACGGCTAGCGCAGATGCATTAACTGCTCTAAGAGAGCCGTTGAAAATTTGGTGTGGTACTACCGTCATTGATCACACGGCAGTTCCGTTTTTTGGTCATTCCGATTTTCAAGTGTGGTATAATCGCTTCCTTTTGATGTCCGAAAATGGTCCTCACTAGAAATAACGTACGCCTCACATTTTTCGATTATATCAGGCTACGGTAGTTCCGCTAAGACGCTGCGGTACTACCGGGCTCCTAGAGGAGCAAACAAACTCCCAAAAAAGCAAAGCTCTGTGAAAAACGTACCATTCAAAGATCGGTGCTACCGAGTTGCGGTAGTTCTGCAAGTTACACTCGGTACTACTGCATGATAAAAGAGCAAACCAACTTTAGAAAAAGCGTCGTTTGTAAAAAAACGTATCGCAAATTGTTCGGTGCTACCGTGATGCGGTAGTTCCATAACAAGAAAGCTGGTACTACCGCTAACTCAAGAACGACCAGATCGGTTTTGCCCTATCGGACCAAACACGAGGACAGCTCAGATTTGATTAGACGTTCAGACCACAGGTCTTAACCGCACGATTGGATCATGCACTCGGATGGTCCAAACATCCACCGTTAGTGCCGACAAAGAAACTCCGGTACTACCGTTGAGCGGTAGTACCACCAAATATACTACGGTACTATCAGATTTTAGAGAAAAACAATATTGCTTTTTCAAAACAAACTCTAAGTGCATGCATGATCCTAGAATGATCCAAATGACACAAGAACACACTGTCAAGCTACTAGTTATGCTCCCTCTTAATAGTATAGTATTTAACCTAAAATCCGGTCTTCCACCCTTTTCTCCTAAGACCGATAAACCCAAAAAAATCCAAGACTACTTGTACCTTGTCTTTGAATCATATTGATCGTTAGGATAACCTTTAGCATGCATATCCATGTTGTCATATTCGTCAATGGGACTAAAACCTTTTAAACACTCAATAAACATGTTAGTCTCATAAAACATATTGTAATTAATTACCAAAACAATTTTTGGGGGCCTAGATGCTTTAACCGTTCCATACGCTTGAAGAGATGGGACAAACAAGTGGTTGAAAACAATCGGATGATGATGAGGATATGCCGTTTCAAGATCCAGAATACACCATCCATCACATCTATGGGGGATCTTCAGCATATGAGTCGAAACGACAGCTCAAAGTTGTCGAACGTAAGGTAAATTACATCGACCCTCCCCTTATCAATAAAGTACCAAAGTGGTCAGAAATCACCATCTCTTTTGAGAAAGGTGACTGTCCGATCCCTTCAACTCGACCTAGTCATTTTCCAATCATGGTCAAGCCCACAATCAACAGCTGTCGAGTCAATCGTGTGTTAGTTGATGGTGGAAGCTCATTAAATATACTCTTTACAAGTGCCCTAGACAAGATGCAAGTTCTCAGGACAAAAATCAATCCAGTATGGTACTAATTTCATGGGATCGTACCTAAGGATGGCAATTGTGCCCAATTACCCGTGTGCATGTGGGTAAATGCCCTAATGGAGCGGGGCATGGGCTATTTTCTTTGCCCACGTGTATGAAAATAGGGGAAACTCTCTACCTGTTGGGTAAATAGGTATGGACATGGGTGAGCTCCACACGTGTCCGTTTCGCCCATTTACCTGCAGCATACACTGACAGGTGGGCCAACGCTAGCACTAAAACCCTAGTTGGATTACTCACTTACCCGACTCACTTAGTCACTCCCCCACGTCCCAACTACCAATTTTCAGGCACCAACACGCGAAGCCACCACCAGATCCGCCCTCATCCTCCTCCTAGTCAGCTGCCACCCACATCCTCCTCCCGGCCAGCTGTCGCCCCCACCCTACCACCGCTCCTCCTCACGCCCAGCCATCGCCCCTCCTCTCACCCGGCCGCCACCACTCCCGGTCAAGCACTCAACTACTCAAGCCCCCTCCAGATCCAGATCCGCCCTCGTCCTCGTCCCGGTTGACCGTCGCTCCCGTCCTCCTCCCGGCCGTCGCCCCTCCTCACGCTCGACCTCCTCCTCAACGCCTGGACCAAGCCCAGCCACCGCCCCCAACTCATGCGGTCACGCCCCTCCTCCTGCTCAGCGATGGAGGTCAAGTGCCAGCGGCAAGAGGGGAAGGCGGTGGTCGTGATGGCGTCCACGCAGGGCATCGGCCTCGCCATCACCGAGCGCCTCGCCCGGGAGGGCGCCACTGTCTTCATTTCCTCATGCAAGCAGGTCGAGCCCTCTTGTTTGCCCTTTCTTGCTCTTCTTGGTACTTGATGGCCTCGACGGATGCTGGTTTCTTGATTGGGTTTCTTGGTGTTGCAGAAGAACAGGGACGAGGCGGTGGAGGGGCTCTAACGTGGAGGGGTCACCATGGTCATTTTGCCACGTCTCTAACGTGGAGTGGCGCAAGAACCTTATTGACATGACCGTCAAGGTGAGAATTTGATTTTTATTGGGGTGATTTCGTGCAAGAGTGTTGTAGTTCTTGGGTTCAGAACTTCAAATGGATTACATTGTCAGATTCGTTACTTAGGAGTTGTGATGTTGAATGAAATTGACACTCTATAGTGGAATTTGGGTCTAACTGAGGATTAGATTTACTAGATGTATGTTGTCCTTCAAATATTGATTAGATTTTGCACTGCATCCGGCATAGCTTTCTTGTTGACTGTTGGGCAGAATGTGAGACTGGAATACTGAATAGAGCCATTTTCTTGAAACAAGAAATTTATTCACAGATCAGTACATGTGTATCCACAACTATAGTGATCCTTGCTTTAAATTTTTTACAGTTGCTGCTCAATTGAATTTAAACTGCTCTGCATCTTGGTTTCTCTTCTGGACGAAATTGGGGCTTGGGGGGTTACTGCCTTGTCGTTCTAAGAAAATGGTTGCTGCTCGCTTAATCCGTTTGTGTTCACAGTGGCACTGTGAGGGTGATGAAACAAGAGTTTAATGATTGGCAGTTCATACCTAGTTGGAAACAACTGTTCGCGGGTAAACAGGCATGCCCGCGAGCGACAGGCATAGGCAAGGTTCTTCGTCCGTCATCCTTTGTGGGCATGCCTGTGAGGGGAAATCGGGATCATGTACATGGGTATGGGCGAGCACTACAAACGCCTGCGGTGCTCGATTGCCGTCCCAAATTATACCAGAGTCTTCAGCCAAGCCTATCGGTCAAGTTTCCCTTCCTATTATGTTTCGGTCACCAAATAATTTCAGGACGGAGAAGATCTCTTTTGAAGTGATCAATTTCGAGATGACATATAATGCTATTCTTGATCGACCAACTCTAGCACAATTCCTAATGGTTGCTCATTCTGGTAATCAATTTCTTAAGATGCCAGGTCCTAAAGGAGTAATCACAGTCCGCTATGATAAAAAGATGGCGCTTTCATATGATTGTAAGTCAAATACCAACTCAATAAGCAAACAAAGTGCAACCTTCGATCAAGCAGTTGAAGTCTAAAATTGCCCCAAAGCCGAACGACCAAATCAAAGAAGTTCCACTTAATACAGAGGAGCCTTTAAGGACCGTTCGCATCAGAGTCACTCTCGACCGAGCATAGGGAGACTCCTTCATCACCTTCCTTCGAGCAAATACAGATGTCTTCGCGTGGCAAACATCCGAGATACCCAAAGTCCCCAAGAAGATGATCGAGCACAGGCTAGCTCTCTAGCCTGACAAGAAGCCCATAAAACAAAAATTATAGAAATTTGCACGTAGTTGACGAGATGCTATTAGATCAAAATTGGACAAGCTACTTAAAACAAGTTTTATCAAAGAGGTCGACCACCCAAAGTGGTTGGCTAACCCTTGTAAGAGCGAGGAGGCCGATTAGAGGGGGATGAATAGGCGATTTTAAAAATCTTTTGGCCAAAACCGAGTTTTATGCGAAAATATGAATCAATTCGGTTTTTCTCAATTAAAACCTAAATCAACTAGTTATGACTATGCACCAACAAGCTAAGACTATTGATAATCATAACAAACATACAAAGATATGTAAGAAATTTAATTCTAGGAATATAAATTGCATAAAATAAAACACAAGAGAACAAACCACAACGACACAAGAATGTTATACCGTGGTGTTCAGAGACTTGCTGATCTCCCCAAATCCACATTGAGGTAAGCTCAAACTAATTGGACTGGCTCCACGAATTAAGCCAACACCTTCGAGATAAGTCCAACCAAATTGGACTGGCTCACAACTTGAACCAATACCTCGATCCACTCGGGGTTGCTCTTCCTTTACTTCGGAGCTGGTGAGCACCAAATCACTCACAACCGCCCGGGTCTTCTCACAACCTTCTTTGAGAAGATCACCAACGCAACTCCTCCAAGCCGTCTAGGTGTCGGCCAACACCAAGAGTAATAAGTCGGAGACGCTAACTTGAACAAATCAAGTGTCTAAGCTCAATGGATACACAATCCAATACCTAATGCAACACATGCACAAAAAAGAGTAAAGGGCCTGCTCTTTGCTCAAAGGAATAGGAATAAGACCAGCAACTCTCGCACTACCAGTCACAAGGGGTATTTATACCCACACAAGGAAAACTAGCCGTTGGAGGAGAAGTTCTAGAAAAAAAACCAGGAAAAACCGGTTTGACTGCAAACCAATGGCCAGTTAGACCACGCTAGCTCCAACGGCTATAAATCTAGCCGTTGGACACACTTCCAGGCTGACTGTGCTCACAAGGACTAGTCAGGCAGGACTAGCCCGGTCAGACTGCCAGAGGGGCGGTCAAACCGCTCAATAG
Source organism: Ampelocalamus luodianensis (assembly GCA_036346255.1). Classification (NCBI taxonomy): domain Eukaryota; kingdom Viridiplantae; phylum Streptophyta; class Magnoliopsida; order Poales; family Poaceae; genus Ampelocalamus; species Ampelocalamus luodianensis. The sequence continues at coordinate 41,018,669 of CM070635.1, read as the reverse complement.
AAGAAACAAGCATCCCAGAGAAACACCTCCTCCAGTAAAAGACATACCACCAAAAACTTCGGTACTACCGCTCTCCGATAGTACCGTTTCTTATGTACGATACTACCGCTAAAAACTTACGGTTATACTACTCACCAAGGGACCGGTCAGACCGACCAACTCATGGTGGTCAGACCGGTTGTCCACTGGTCAGACTGACCAACACAGGCGGCTAGACCACCACAACCAGGGAAGGCTAGAAAACAAATTGCATATCACTTCAAACCAAATTGCAAAACATATTTGCCAAATGAAGTTAGATGCAAATAAGGGTTGAAAACGAGATTCTCAACAAGTTGTAAAACACATTTGCCGACTTATAGAATCATGTCACAAGGAGTAAGGTTCATGGACTTAAACTATTTGTGAAACACATTCGCAAACTAAAGTCACATGATACAAGGATTATACATGAGTCTCGACTATTTGTAAAACACATTCACAAATTTTGGCAACATGCTAACGATAGCTAGAGCAAGCAAGACGAGCTATCAACACATGATACAATCAAGCTGCTAGTCATGACCTCTCTTAATAGTACATCAACCTATACTAACAATCCAGTCTTCCAACCAAACACCAAGACCGGTAAAAGACTAGGAACACATCCTTAGCCTTAGCTAGTTATACCTTTGCCTTGAGCATCCTCTTGAAGCTTGATGACGCACATCTTCACTTCATGTCTAGGTCATTGTCTTGATATGCATCAACCCATGATTCATCCTTTACGTGCCCTCCATCAACACATGATGGGTCTTCTCTTGACTTGATAATCAACTCATGATTATCGCCACTTCGAGATCTTGATATGCATCAACACATGATACATCCTCTTCTTGAATATCATCAACACATGATAATTCTCTTTACTTCGAAATCTTGTCTTGATGCTCATCAACGTATGATGACATCCTTTATCCCAAATCTTGACTTGATGACAATCAACTTATAATACCATCCAAAATCTCCAACCTCATGGAACATAACCTATTTACCCAACTGATGGAAAATGTTAGTCTCACAATGTGATTGTCATTAATTACCGCAGCATACAATTAACTCATAATGGTGGGTCTAAATTCTTTAATATTTCCCTTTTTGGTAATTTGATGACAACCACCATAATTGCAGATAATTGAATATAAAGCTATATGAGTATATGTGAACTACACAAGCTTTCTATACTCAAATGATATGTTTTAAAGTAGGGATCCTTAATATAAGTGGATAAAGAAATATGGATCAATACTAATGAAACCACAAAACATAGAGTGAACTCTCCCTAAGTGTGTGCATACTTGAATGTGTGAAAAAATATATGGACATATTCAAGTTAAACTTTTAGCTAAGTTCAACCTATATTTTGAATCCGAGGAATACAACAAGATATAAGAATACGATGTCGAATGCACACCTCCATGATTTTCACCTTTTCATCCAAATAAAACTAAATAATATCATAGTTAACAAACGAGTTAGTATGGTTAATAAACGAGTTAGTATCACATTTAGATTGTCATTAATCACTAAAATACTCTATTAACTCATAATGGTGGGTTTAGATTCTTCAACCCTGTAATGGTTAGAAAGTATAATGGTAAATGACGTATGTGTATAGACTTTACTGATCTTAAAAAAGCTTGTCCAAATGATGATTTTCCCCTTCCCCGTATCGATCAGTTAGTAGATTCCACTACTGGTTGCAAAGTATTAAGTTTCCTAGATGCATAATCTTGCTATCATCAGATAAGTATGTGTTTAGATGATAAAGAAAAAACCTCATTTATTACACTATTTGGAATATTTTGCTATGTCAAAATACCATTTGGTTTTTAAAAAATTGGTGCTTCCTTCCAACGCTTGATGAAAAAGACCTTCCTTCCTCAACTTGGTCGAAATTTGGAAGTCTATGTTGATGATCTGGTCGTAAAAAGCATTCAATGTCTTAATCATATTTACGACCTGTAGGCAACATTTGACAACCTCTGCAAACACCAGTTGAAACTCAATCCTGAGAAGTGCGTGTTCGGGGTCTTTTCAAGAAAGTTGCTTGGATTCCTTGTCTCTGCATGAGAAATCAAAGCAATCCCTTTAAAAGCCATTGAACAAATGCGCCCTCCAACCACAAAGAAAGAAGTCTAGAAACTCACAGGATGCATGGCGACTTTAAGTTGTTTCATCACATGATTGGGGAGAAAAAAGACTTTTTTCTTTAAACTTCTAAGGAAACATGAGGGTTTGGAGTGATCAGAGGAGGCAAACAAAGCCTTCGAGGATGTTAAGAGATATCTTACTAGTGCCTCTGTCCTGGTTTCTATGAAACCAAAAGAAACACTCTTAATGTATCTAGTTGCTATGTCACAAGCAGTAAGCACAGTACGAGTCGCCGAACGTGAAAACGTTCAACGACCAGTTTACTATGTTAGTGAAGTTTTAAATGGGCCTAAGGAGCGCTGCCCTTAGATCCAAAAATGTCTATATGCCCTCATGTCTTCGATAAAGCTGAGGCATTATTTCTAGACGCACAAGTTAATCGTGCCGTCTGAGTTTCCCTTAGGAGAAATCCTCGAGAACAGGGAAGTAGCGGGGCGTATGGCAAAGTGGTCAGTTGAACTTGGGGAGTTCGACCTCCATTTCGTGTCTCGAACGACCATTAAAGTCCAGATCTTGATAGACTTTATCGGCAAATGGACATATCCTAAACCTGTTTAGGGACCCTAGTATGAATCCCAAGACCAGTGGACAATGTACTTTGATAGGTTACTTACGCTAACTGGCTTGAGGGCTGGGGTGGTCTTAGTATTTCTTACAAGAGAAACCTTAAAATATGATATTCAATTGAACTTTCAGGCTACAAACAATGTGGCAGAATATGAAGGTTTATTGGTGGGCATATGAGCAACGAAAGCGCTCGTGAGAGGAGACTCTCAATTGGTCATGAATCAGGTCAGAAAAGAGTACCAATGCTCTAATCCGACTATGTCTCAATACTTATCGGAAGTCAGGAAGCTTGAAAAGCATTTTTTCAGTTTCGAGGTATAATATATCACTCGAAATGATAATTTCCTCCCTGACTAGTTAGCTCAAATACTTCTTCTCGATCACAAGTACCACAAGGATTCTTGTTGGAATAGCTCTAGAAGCCGCCCTGGTTAAAACACCAGAGACCTCTCCTCTTGAGATAGCCTCCCTACAATACAAGGATACTCGGATGAAACACATTTACAAGTATATTCAGATGGGTACTGTACCTTGTGACGATCTTGAGGCTGATCGTTTATCCCATAAGACCAAAATGTATACTTTGGCTGAGGGAGTCCTCTACAAACGAGGTACTCAAGGGGTTCTCATGCGGTGCATATTGCAGAAAGAAGGATCAGATCTCCTTCAAGAAATACACGAGAGGCATCTATGGGACTTAAGCTTCCTACAGAACGTTGGTAAAAAAGCCTTTCGATAAGGTTTCTACTGGCCAATAGCCCTCCATGACACTAAAGGGTTCGTTAAGAAGTGTGTACAATGCCAATTTCATAGAAGACAAATACACCAACCGTCTCAACCATTACAAACAATACATCTTTCTTAGCCTTTTGCGACCTAGGGTCTCGATATCCTAGGACCATTCCCAAAAGCTTCAGGAGGTTTCGAGTTCCTTTTTGTGGCTATTGATACGTTCACAAAATGGATTGAAGCCGAACCTGTGACTGGGATAACAACGGAAGCAACCAAGAAATTTATAATGAAAAATATGATAACTCCATTTGGTGTTCCAAGTCGGATCATAACAGATAATGGTACACAATTTTTTATAGGAAAATTTCAAGAATTTTATGAAGAATTGGGTACTAAGCTATTTTATGTCTCTATCGCCCATCCATAAAGTAATGGGGTAGCCGAAAGGGCAAATGGCAAAATTATGTAGGGAATCAAAGCTCGAGTTTTCGGTACGACTAGCAATTTGCCCTTTCGACTAGCAATTCTTTTGAAAGATTCAATACCAGTCTAATCAAAACAAACTTTCCCATAAATAAGAAGGTCCTTACAAAGTGGTCGAAGTCATGTGACTAGGCTCGGTTCAACTAGCAATGGAAGATGGTAGATTTCTTTCTAATTCATGGAATATCGGCCAGCTGTGAAAAATTCTATGTGTAATCTCCTACTTTCTCAATAAAGTTTATGTTTCCTTCATTCTTTATTGTCTTAAAATTTTCATTGAGCAACGCTTCGATAATTTTTTGATCATCTTTTTACAACAATTGTTTTTCCTTACACTGGTCGAAGGAAGGTAACATCACCTAGTCGAAGTATTTCCAGCGTCATGGTCATGCCCATTAGAAGGAACTTTCTAGTGTCGATCTGTTCCTTACTTTAGCTACCAATACAAGCAAAATGAGTTCAACAAAATGTGATTGAAATAATTTGAGCAAGCTCTTTTTAATAATTTGCTTAATTTATTTATTTCATTTTACGTAAAGATTTCTAAGTCAATTGAGCTTTTATAATTTATTCAACTACTTCTGATACACTCGATTTGATTAACTAGGTCAGAGGAAGAAACATCACTTAGTCGAAGTCTTTCCTTTCTGCACGTGGTCTTACCCACTATAAGGAACTTCCTACCATCGATTTGTTCCTAACTATTACTACCAGTACAAGAAGATGGAGATCAAAAGCAAAGGTCGAATGAATTTTAAAGTGGGCTCTTTTTCCACCATTTACTTAGTTTATCTAACTAAACTAAGCAAATATTCGGAGGTTAGGCTAAAGTTATAATTATGACATTAATTCTTAGTCTTAAAATTCCAATTCTCATTTTTGTTCTTGTTTTATGAGTTACTAACTACTCAAAAAGACATATTGAAGGAAATAAGATTATATATACGTAAACAAGGAATTGTTTTTACAAAGGAAATTCTATTACAAACTACACCGATGAAGGAGATCCAATCTGCATCTCCTCTGCGACCTTTTTGCCGACTGGTTTCACTTCTTTGATCCGTCGTCGTGCCTCTTCTTTAGGGCAGTCGAAGTCAGCTTCGACTGTTTGAAGGCTAAGACTCCGGTCATGAGCCTTAGGTTTTGCAAGAGCAAAACTTACTGCACTTCGGACCGCTTGTCTTATTGAGTCGGTTTGATTGGTCTTCATTGTAGTTATCAACTCCTATAGTTTCTTGGCCTATTGCCCAATGGCGCTCATGTGTCCGACCATGGTGTCTTCAAGAGGAGTAATCTTCTCAGCACCAAGTCCACCGAGCACATTGTTTAGGAGAGAAATGTTGTCTTGAAGATTGATCTTCGTAGCCTTTATTTCCTCCTGACTACGGGTCGAAGCTTCCTAAAGTCAATTTATTCCAACTACTTGCTCGGATAATATAGCACGAGCAATTAGAAAACACTTTTAAGATCAGAAAAAATCTGGTCATAGGTAAATAATTCTTACCAGCCAAGCGAAAGTCAAGCTTCTTGATTTCATCATCGTAGAAGGCAACATCCTTTGTGCACTGCTCTTATCTTTTTCTTTGGAGATATGAGTAAGCTTGTGGATCACCAAGACCTTAGAATCGACCTCAGTGCAAATCTTACCTATATCGATCTATTTTTCTAAACAAGAAAAAAGTCAAAAAAGAAAAGAAAAGAAAGTTGTCGAAATAAACAATGTTAAGTGCAAAACTTATTGTTTATTTCATTCTGTAGCTCACAAGCTGCAGAATTGGCATCCTGAATATTCTTCAATAGGTCTTCTTTTTCATTCTTCAGCCTTTGCACTTGGCTTTTACATAGTCAAGTGCATCGGCTAAGGTCCTTTCATCACTTTTAAACCTACAATAAAAAAGTGATATGAGCACTAAACAAGTAGTTGAAAACTACTCATTAACAGTGTCTTACCATCTCACTGCTTGTTCGCAGAGTTCAACCTTCTATTTTCTCAACAACACCAATTGCCTGTGGTATTCACCAATAGTAGCAACTTGTTCGATAACTATTTTAACAAAGAAATAAACAACAAGGAAAAGTAGAAATGCAAAAATCCAAATATATAAATATTTGGTATCGAACACTTATATCGATGGTTGATCGAGCAAAGTGAGCATACACCGTCTCGGAATCCTCTAATTTACAGAATCTGTCGACTTTGTCCTACCATATTTTTTTGAAGACGTTCTTCATCAAAGATATGTCCCCTGTTGGGAATATCCTTAGGGAGCGGGACTCAATCTTGGGACCTAAATGAAGAGGATCCAACAATAAGTGGTCCAAAAAACCCGAGAAAGAGGTCGAAAGAGTCTTCTTCTACTTCTTCTTCTTCTTCTTCTTCACTCTTGACAGAAAAAAATGACTCCACCTTGGGGACGTGGAGGAACCTCCTCCACAACCTCTTTTCCGGCACGGTGGTCGAAACTCTCTACCACCGAATCAACTGCTCTTTGTGATTGCAATAACAAGTCTCCTGTCCGAACATTGATGTCCTCGACAGTTCACTCGATAATCATCATTGCTTCGTCTTCAAACGTCTTCGCCTCTACCTCCACAACCATAGGTGGTTCGACCACTTCAGTTTGTGTAGAGGGCTCGATGGCGTGCGTTCTTTCGCTTGGTACCTCAGGAATAGTGGTCGAAGACTCGACCACCATTGCTTCTGTCTATACGATCGGATGGGAAACCAGCATTCCCATAGTCGTTGCCATGACAATAGCCTCTTTTTCCATAGGGACATCCCCGGGGGCTAGAGAGGCGGGACTAAAGCAAGACAGATGTTAGTACATCAAGAGGTAAAATAAAAAGAGTAAGTAAAGTTATTTATTCTTTAAATTTCACATACCTAGGCTTCCTAGATACAATCTTAAAGCCCGAAGAAACCTTTCCGAGAGAAGACTTGATCTTCTTCTCCTTCTTTTTCTCCTCTTCGGTCACTCTCGTCGGCTCTGTGGTCTCAGCTCCGGAAGGCTCCCCGCATCGCTGGTTTGAACGACCACGCCCTGTGCGACCTCAGTTGGTCGTACAACTAGGGGGGGTGCTCGGAGTATCTTGTGTAACCTCTTCTTTTGGGTGATTGGAACCGGCTTCGACCACCTGGAGGTTGTCATTTCTTTCGACCACATGCTCTGCCGCACCGATAGTAGTCTTCACAAAAGAAACATAACTCTTCTAGTTTTCTTTTTTGATTCGCTTCATCATAATAGAATGGTACCTTGGCCTTAGGCACCTTGTGCTTGAGTTCTACGACCACCTCTTGCGTGTCCATGGCAGTCATATTTGCCAAAAAATGACTCATGGTGATGGTCGGTCGGGAAGTTAAGCTTGAACTCCCAACATCCTTCTTCTTCTTCTTCTTGTTGACCGCCTTCACAAGATGGCGCCTCTTGCTCAGAGGCACTCTGTCTTCCCTAGAATCCTCCTAAGCAGACCCCAAGCCCATCTCAGGGATATTATGAGGATCTGGAGCAACAACTTGTTGCAAAAGGTCACAAAACAAGAATAAACAAGTAGACGAAACTACAAACACTACTCCCAAAAGATGAAACTAATGCAAATATTGGTTACCTTTAGACGTCTTGTCCTCTCCTCCTGGGATACGACCACCAGAATTTGAGTAGCCCCCTCTATGGTCGTAGGGGTCTTCTCACAGATGAGTTTTACACGAGCGTCAACCTCTCTCTAGCAAGTCTACGAGCAGAAGAATATGATTAACAAATGTGCTTGAATCACAAATTGACAAAAGCATGTTGATTATCTCATTATCTTCCTTGTAGTCCCTAGTCAAATCATTAATCCTCGAATACTCCCACATGGGGTGTGCTTGATCCTTTAGGGGGCTAATACGGTGTGTGATGAAATTCGTCACTACATGCTATTTGGTTAGCCCTCCTTCTCTCAAGTCCTTGATTGCTCGGATGAAGGGGGCTAAGTGATCGAAGTTCTTTGAACCTGAGTCCCAAGACTTCTTCTTCTCCGCAGACTTGCCTTCGAAGTAAAGATTGTTGTCTTTGGTCAGGGTCCAAACCATTTCCTTCTTTATCCTGGCCACGATGACCTGGTGAACACGAGGATATACTCCCTCGACATCCGCGTCAACCAGAGCTGTCATTTTCGTGATATCCATCTCTAATTTCTCCCACTTCGACATGACTCTGGCCATCTCTTCAAAGGTTTAGGTCAGATTTGAGGAGATTTATTTTAGATTTGGAGACTTCGAGATTTGGAGAAAAGTCGCGAATTTGGTTGGTGGTGGAGAGAACAAGAGCTCAGGAATAGTTGAAGCAAATGGGAAAAGTAAAAACCCTAAGTTACTCCCCGGTGAATACTTATAGCTGTCTATCGGAGTAAAAAATCGTGGGATGCTAATAGTTGCAAATCTCTTCGGGAACCACTCCTAGCGGACATAATTTGTAAGAGATGATTGGCATTCTTTTTTCTGTCTATTTAGGAAAAGGAGTTTTATTTTTACAACTCAAGTAAAAATATCTTTCTTGACCAAGTCAATTTATGGTCAAAAGAAAAACCAGTCAGAAAGACTTTACTTTCGACCACTATCCTACGACCTCTTTTCCAAGTCGTTTTCACTTGAAGTTTAGGGGCTAGATGATAAGGATCTAATAATACTCAATTAGTTAAGTTATTTATCTGTATTATTATAGATAATAATGTCTTTTATACAACCTCCAAAGGTACCCCTCAATATTAACAATGAGGGATATCATACACACCTAGTGGCCGTAAGCTTTTCTACGACCACCCTATATGGTCGTAAGTTCTTCTACGACCACCTATTGATCGTAAGTCTTACTACGATTATCTCATAGTTGTAAGTTCTTCTATGACCACCTATTGATCATAAGTCTTACTACGATCACCTCATAGTCGTAAGTTCTTCTACGACTAGGTCATCTAGAATCACCCTATGGTCGATAAAGCTTACAGTCATGTGGGCCCAATCGACTAGGGACATGTGTGCCCTGTGTTTAATACGGGTCATTGTTAATATGTGTCATTATTTCTAAAGATAACTGTATGTATTAAACCTCTGTCTCTGACATACTGCAAGGAGACATAGGGGGTATTTCCCTGATAATAACTGCCCTTAAACGTGCACATTGCATTAAACGACAAGGCGTCTCTCAACGTGAACAACTGTCACCCCTTCATGCTCTATATAAGGAGTAAAGTCAGTGGACAGAGGGAGGGGAGAAGATCAAGCGATCAAGTAACAAAGCAGACATGAGTCAATAGTCTTAGCCTTCGGCGACTTCTCTCCTGCAAACACAATCAATACAACAACACATGAGTAGGGTTATTATTATCTTAGGAGAAGACTTGAACCTGTATAAAATTCTCATGTCCTTTTCTGTATGGTTTTGCTCCAGGAGAGGTGCCAGCATTCATTCATAAGATCGATACTAAACTATCGACACCCTAAATACATGTTATTGTCGCTTTCAAATTTTATTTCCAAATATATGTCATTCTACGATTTTGATGCAATTTTTTTACATTTTTTCTTTTGTATACCCTTTACATTCATTATTTTCACAAGGTCATATGCCACAGTGGACTAAAGTACATCCAAGATCAATAAATCAGGAGGATAATATGATCTTTTGTATACATGTCTTATAATGACATATATTGAGGAACAGAGGGAGTAATTTTTTTACAAAACTTTAAACAATTAATAATGACATCATCATTATTTGTTGTCCCAAATTGATGCCGGTAAAATTCAATTTGGATGTATTGAAATGAGATAACATTACAAATGTACAATTTGACGACCATAGTGTAATTTGCAAAAAAAAAAAAATCTCTACTTGATTTTTTCCAAGTCAATGTCAAGACAACATGATGGATGTGTTATATATATATATATATATATATATTGTGTTATTCTTCCCTAGTTTAGGGTGTTTTCTCTGTATTGGCTACTTCTATGTATCTATATATTGGCCCATTGGCCCTTGGCAATACATAAAGTCTATTCCTAACATGGTATTAGAAAGGTTAGGGTTTCCCTTCCCTAGATCCACACCCACCAGGCCTCTATGCTGCCACCCCATCCCGTGTTTCCCTTCTTTTTTCCCCTTCCCGACTCCTCAATCCACCGTCGCCCAATCTCTACATCGTTGCCAGCCAGATTCAGTTGGAATCCATCGCCAATTGGTCGTCTCTCGGTCGGATCCACTGCCGATTTGCTATCTTATGCCTGGATCTATTGTCACGGGCTCCTCCCAGCACGTCGTATCTCCGCTCTGCCCCTACTCCAACGTCATAGCTCTGCTCAATTGCTCCCGGCATCGCAATTGTTATCGTGGGCTCCTCCTGGTGCGTCGCCGCTCTGCTCCACCCCTACTACTGCGTCATGGCTCTGCTCCGGCATTGCAGCTGAGCTCCATTGCTCCCGACATCATAGCTCTGCTCCGTCTCTACTGCGGGTGCTCTGCTTCAACTCCCGTTGCCGGTTCTTCGCCTGGCTCTACTTCGTTGCTCCTCTGCTTTGGTGTTACGGGCTCCACTCGGTGTCGTCCCTCTACTGTAGAGCGCTTTGATTCGCCTTGGGCTTCGCGGTAAGCTTGGGCTGCTACTCTGCTCTGTCCTGGGAGACCTGCTCTGCTTCATCCCCCACGGGAGGTTGCTATTGCTAACCCCAGTTTAGGGATTGGCAGTAGCCATCCCACACGATGGCACCCTCTAGAACTCGAGCACAGGTACCATCTCGGTTCTGAAGCCACAAGTCACCTTCAACGGCGTCAACCACCATGAGTTTGTCTAGCACATGAGGATTCACCTGCAGGGACAGTGCCTGTAGGTCTACCTCACCGGCGAGCTGCCTTGCCTACCCCGTCCCACCAACCGAGCATGTTTTCCTTACTGATGCTACCGAGAATGTTCAGCGGACTACGGTTGCCGCTTTTGAGGACACGCTCGAGGAGTACCAGACGCAACTCCACACCTACGAGGTGTGGAACGATGGGGATGCTAGGGCCTCTGCCATCATGGTGGCCAACATTGAGCCTAAGCACGCGTCTGATGTGCTTGGGTTGTTTACGGCCAAGGAGATGTAGGATTGTCTTTGTCCCACTATGAGTTGAAGAGCGAGGCCTTATACCTTTTGCTCTTCAGGAAGAGCAGTCTCTCGAGCAGTAGTACGCCACCATGGATGCCTTCTACCAGTAGTTGGTTGCGGTTTGGCGTCAGCTTGACTCTTTGGGGCCGGATGTTTACCGGTCCTACACCTGCTGTGTTCGTCAGCAAGCTCACTTGGAGACTCATCGCCTTCGTGAGTTCCTCACCTGCCTTCGTCCGGAGTATGAGGTGGCTCGCTCTTAGTTGCTGATGAGACAACCCCTTCCCTCCATATTGGAGGCTCTCACTATTATTCGGACCGTGGAGACTCGTCTTCGTGCGACAGGGATTCTACAGTAGCCCTCTTCAGTCTTGGCTGTTCACACCCTAGCACTGGTGCCTATGCCTGCCTCTACCCATGTGGTCGTCGTTTCTGCTCCCAACGGCCTTCACTCTGACTACTATGACCGCTTTGGGCACACTATCCAGCACTGTTGCTAGAAGCAGAAGGCTCTCCGGAGTGGCCGCACTTTGAGGGGGGAGCTAGATCCTCCCAGTCAGGTTCACGCCAAAGTTGCTTGGAGCAGACGCACTAGGAGATGCTCATGCTACTTTGATGCCTTACTGCTTCTGCCCCAGCACCAGGTTCTGCTGCTAGGTCTTCTGGTCCTGCACCATCACCTCCTCCTTCAGGTATAACATATCCTTGGATTCAGGATTCTGGTGTCTCTTTCCACATGACACCGGACTCCACTCATCTTACTTCTGTGAGACCACCTGATCTTCCTCTCATAGTCCAGATTGCGGATTGCACAGCTCTTCCTATTGCAGGAAAAGGCACCCTTTCCACTTTGTCTTTTCGTGTTCCTACTGTATCTCATGTTCCTGGTCTTACTATACAACTTATGTCAGTTGGTCAGATCACTAATCATGGCTGTCGTATTACTCTTGATTCCGACTCTTGTTGTGTTCATGATCATCATACGAAGATTCTGGTTGGGACTGGTCCTAGGTGCCATGATTCTCAGCGTCTTTAGGAGCTCGACTATTTGCATCTTCCTTCCGCTGCCTCTACCAGCCAATAAGCCAGTACCACCGCTTTGGCTTTAGCTGCTTCTTCCACCACCACTTTTGTCCAGTGGCACTATCGGTTAGGTCACATTGTCTTTCATCACAAGTAGGGAGTGGTGTTGTAGGTTTTGTTTCTGATGAGAATTCCTTACATTGTACGGGTTGCAAGCTTGGCAAGCAGTTGCAACTCTCTTATCCCTCTAGTGATTCTGAGTGTCAGTGTCCTTTTGATTTGATTCACTCTAATGTTTGGGGACCGACTCTCTTCACTTCGAAAGGGGGTTATACCTATTATATGATATTTATTGATGATTATTCGAGATACACTTGGCTCTATCCTATGTCTTCTCGCATTTAGGTTATTTCTATTTATGAGCAATTTACCACCATGGTTCGCACTCAGTTTGAGTCAATCATTCGTATTTTTCGTGTAGATTCTGCTAGTGAATATCTCTCCACTTCACTTCATCATGTTCTTCCTGAGCAGGGCACTCTCCCTCAGTATTCTTGTCTTGGTGCTCATCTTAGAATGGTGTCGTTGAGCGTAAGCACTGTCATCTTCTTGAGATAGCTCGTGCTCTCATGCATACTTCTCATGTCCCCCTCATTTTTGGGCTGAAGCTGTCTCTACCGTTGTCTTTCTTATCAATCGATAGCCCTCTTTTGCTCTAAAGGGATGCACCTCTTTTGAGCATCTCATTGGTTCGCCACCCTAGTATAGTCACCTTCGTTGTTTCAGTTGTGTCTGCTACGTGCTTCTTCCACCTCGTGAGCGCACCAAGCTGACAGCTCAGTCGGTTGAGTGTGTTTTTCTTGGCTACAACTCTGAGCATAAGGGTTATCGTTGCTATGATTTTGTTGCTCGACGAATGAGGATCTCTTGAGACATCACTTTTGATGAGTCTCGTCCTTACTATCCTTGTTCCTCTGCCACCAGCTCGGCTTCCTCTGAGTCGCTCTCCTTTTTTACTTTTCCTGACATTTCGCCTCCTCCAGTTCGTGTCTTACCACACTTGTCTTTTTCGTCTCAGTCCCCACCGTCTCCTTCACCACCATCTCTCCCATCTCCTCCTCCGGTTTCCTCACCTTCTTCGGAGGTTCCTATCAGCTCTTCTGTTGAGATCTCCCCTTTTCCGCTGCACTACTCTCACCGTCCACAGTCTCCTCATCCTCCAGTTGAGCCTTCTACTCCCTTCACTACCTCATCCTTGCTCGGTCCCGCTCCAGCCTCTTCTCCCAGGTATGATCTTCATGATCGTCGGACTGTCCGGCCTTCCGAGAGTTACGGCTTTGCGGCCGCTGCTCTTGTTGAGCCTACGACTTACCATGAGGCTACTGCCCATCAGGATTGGCAGTAGGCGATGGCTGAGGAGATTGCTGCTCTAGAGCGTACCGAGACTTGGGATCGTATTCCTCTACCTGCTCGTATTACTCCAATCACGTGCAAGTGGATATACAAGATTAAGACTCGCTCTGATGGCTCTCTTGAGCGCTACAAGGCTCGTCTTGTAGCCCGTGGTTTTCAGCAGGAGCATGGCTGTGACTACGATGAGACTTTTGCGCCTGTTGCTCACATGACCACTGTTCGGACCCTTCTGGCAGTTGCTTCTATTCGCCAGTGATCTATTTCTTAGCTGGACGTCAAGAATACCTTCCTCAATAGCGAGCTGCGTGAGGAGGTCTACATGCAGCTGCCCCTGGGTATTCTGTCCCTGATGGTATAGTGTGTCATCTTCATCACTCTCTACAGGCTCAACCAAGCTCCTCGAGCCTGGTTTGAGCGATTCTCCTCTGTTGTCACTGAGGTCAATTTGACCACTAGTGACCATGACCCTACTCTCTTTGTTCACATCTCTTCTCACGGTCGAACTCTTCTTCTTCTGTATGTTGATGATATGATTATCACTGGTGATGATCCTCAGTACATCGCTTTAGTGAAGAAGCGTCTCAGTGACAAGTTCTTGATGTCTGACATGGGTCCACTTCGCTACTTTCTTAGAATTGAGGTCACTTCTACACCTGAGGGCTACTACCTCTCTCAGGAGAAGTACATTCAAGACCTTCTTGTTCACGCTTGTCTCACTGATCAGCGCACAGTGGACACTCCTATGGAGCTTGGAGTTCACCTTCGGCCCTTGTTGGTAGTCTTGTCTATCTTGGGATCACTCAACCTGACATCTCTCACCATATTCACATTCTGAGCCAATTCGTTTCGGCTCACTCAGCTTCACTACAGTCACCTTCTACGTGTCCTTCGATATCTTTATAGCACCATTTCTCGTCGCCTTTTCTTTTCTCACTCCAACTCCTTGCAGCTCAAGGTGTACTCTGATGCGACTTGGGCTAGTGATCACTCCGATCGTCGATCTCTCTCTGCATACTGTGTTTTCCTTGAATCCTCTCTGATTGCTTCGAAGACCAAAAAACATGCAGCAGTTTCCCGCTCGAGTCCTGAGGCTGAGTTGAGGGCTATGGCGTCGTTGACAGCTGAGGTTACTTGGTTACGGTGGCTCCTTCAGGATTTTGGTGTCTCCGTTACCGCACCGACCACTCTTTTGTCTGACAGCGCGGGTGCAATCAGTATTGCGCGAGATCCAATGAAGCATGAACTCACCAAGCACATTGGCGTTGATGCTTCCTATATGAGATCGCAGGTGCAGAACCAGGTTGTGGCTCTTCAGTACGTGCCTTCGGACCTTCCGCTAGCCGACTTCTTCACGAAGGCACACACACGAGCTCAGCACCGCCTTTTCCTCTCCAAACTCAATGTTGTTGTTGTTGTTGTGTGTGTGTGTGTGTGCGTGTGTGTATATATATATATATATATATATATATATATATATATATATATATCGAAAAATGGTATGGTACTCTGGGAGTATGTACTCACACCTCTCATATACCACTTAGATCGTATGATGATACCTCTTTATCAATTTGAGCATACTCAATAATGATTATAAGATACCCCAAAGTGAGTTCTATGAAAATTTCATAGAAATCCTCTTTTATACCAAAATCCGTGTATATACTTCTTTTATGTATGAAAAAGGGTATATAGCAAAAATAAAGGGCTCTAATGAAATTTTTCAAAGTCGTGTTGGAGTATATTATAATTGGTATTTAAGTATCTTGAGAGTGATAAAGAAGTATAATATATTGTTAAGTGGTATATTGAAGTGGAGTACATACTCTGAAGTACAAACAAAGTCGAATATATATATATATATATATATATATATATATATATATATATATATATATATATATATAGACTGTTTTATTCTTCCCTAGTTTAAGGTGTTTTCTGCATATTTGTTACTTCTATGTATCTATATATTGGTCCATTGGCCCTTGGCAATACATGAAGTCTATTCCTAACAGGATGCACGTTGTTGGTCTGACTTGCCGCGCACTGCAGAATTACTGAATTACTACACGTTTACAACTAACTGGATGAATTGTTTTCCCTTCCGAGATTTGATTGCTATAAAGGACGCACCGACTTGTTTGCAAGTAAATTATAACTAATATACTACAATGAAATGTCGGCAGTAATCTCCAGTTTGTTGTTCAATGCAACAGAACTGTGATGTAGTACTAACACATAAATATGCAAAAGATGTTTCTGAACATTTTCTGACGAGAGTACAAGATAGTATCTAATTCCCAAGTTCCAAAACTCGTTACTTTTAGTAAGAAAGATACAACTCAGTTTACAAAAGTTTAATTCTAGTAAGAAAGATTACAACTCAATATACAAAAGCAACCTAAACATTTCACGGTATATACACATGCTACAGGGGGGAGAGAGAGGGGAAACCGGGCAGAACACAAGAAAATTTACATGCCATATGACAGATCAGTAAAAGATGAGTTATAGAAAAAACAAAACCTTTGTATCACAAACAGACTTTTGCAAGTTTGCATACAGAGAATAATAGGAATCCGTACTTTGCGTCACGTTTTTCGCAATAAATTGTGTGCGCGCGTGCCACAGCCCCGCGCCGGCGCCCTCCCCCTCGCACGGCTTGCTTGCTTCTGCCGGCCACTTGCCTCCTCTGCCGTGTTGAACCTGCAGTGTAGCGCTTGCTTGCACAGTTGGTGTACAGGCTTGTCTTCCATGTAAAAAGTTAGGATTTTGGTTAACTTTTTTGGAAACAATCTTTAAAAAAACAACTTGCCCAAGTTTCATTAACGAAACCAAATTTACAGAGGTTCTTCAGAAATAAAAGGAAAAACAAAAATGCAAAAAAAAAAAAGGATAGAAGAGGTGTAAACAACAGTCCACCTACTACAGCATTCAGGACAAAATTTAAGCCGCTTCCAAAAGCGAGCATAACTTGCAACATCACCAAAGCGGCAAAACCCAACAACTCGTAGATATTGCGCCTCGGCAACTTCTGGCATCAATCTTCGAGTAACTGGGCACCCATCCACGCGATCTACTGAAAGCTTCACTCGCCAACCGACGAAGCACCTTGATCCCTTGACGCAGCACCTCGCGCTCTTCCTCTTTCTGCAATACCAACCAGTTGTCAAGACACGAGCACATATTGTACACTACCGTCGTTGGGTCATCCGGTCTTCAGTGTTGAAAGCAAGCAGCATTTCTAGCCTTCCACAAGGTCCAGCAGACTGCCGCACATCCCACCATTACCATCTGGCGATTCTTCTTTGGGAAACTACACAACCAGCTGCCCGTCAGCTGATCTACAGTTTCAGGGTTCTCTATCATGTCCAAAGCACATGTTATCACTCGCCACACATATTTTGCTAATGGACAGTAAAAAAAAAAACCAAATGCTCCACGGACTCTTCTTCACCATAGAATTGACACTCTTTTTGGCCTTTCCATCCTCTGTTCAGTAGATTGTCTTTCGTGAGAATCCTGTTCTTCACCACCAACCAAAGGAAAATCTTCACCCTGCTGGGAATCTTGATCGATTTTTTTTTAAAAAATAATATATTTTTAAATAAAATCACATAAATAAATGTCTGTTTAATAAAATTACAAAAATAGGCTTCTTGCGCACAGACCCAAACACAACACAACCGCTCAGGCCGTGTCGGCCAGACCCATCTATAGTGTGGGCTAGGCCAGCAGTGCTGTGGTTCGGGCCAGCCCGGTTGGCACAGCCCATCTGGCCATGACTATGTGTCACTATCTGCCATGGTTGATTGATATGTGCGGATTCATAAAAATGGGTCACTCAGTCACCATGCTATCTTTATTATTATAGAAGGACTTAGTGGTGGTGGCGAGTCAATCATCTACCACCTCTCCTCTCCACCTTGTGAGTTTATAGGATCTTTTGTGAATAAATATATGTGATTTATTGATTATATGCAAATTATGTATGAAACTTTTATTTCTAGGATAATTATATTATTGATATTTATTTTCTAAGTTAATAACTTACGTTATATTTATTTAAAAACTGTTGCAAAGCACTAATATACTCGGCTAGCATACGTAAAGAGCTCCCGTGAACTGTACATAATATCATCGGAGTCAAGCACTGTTTAGATCCTCCCTGGTGATTGATGGCCTTCTCTCCCAAATTGGCCCACGAAAACCCTAGTTTGGGCCTCGCTTGAGTTCGCCTCCTACGAAACTCACATTCCTGCGCTGCCTTCCCCTCCATGGAGAGCACCTAGACTCGCACCATCGCGGGAACTCCTCTCCGATGACCGGAGAAACTCCGGCGATCTCTCCCTGTACTGGTCTGCGTGAACTTGGCGTGGAGACCAAGCCACCCCTGGACCGTCGGAGAGCTGTTCGCCGTGTCAGACTGTCTCCGGTGCAAGTGTGAACTAGCGAATTAAACATCGTGTATAAATCACGCACAGTTTATAGCGTTTGATTATTGCCGCTGCGCGCGGGTGACGGTAGCGATTGCAGGAAGCATCAATCCATCTGTGCCTGAAAGTGGCTCGCGGCCGGGGGCGAGAAAGTTGAAGAAACACACGAATCTCAGAACAACTATATGACCCCGGAAGTTAATTTCTCGTTAACTACTCTATATGATCATGGTTGCCTTTGACACACATCCTTCGCGTGTGATATACCTTAAATAATTGCTTGTTGACGACAAGTTGGCCGGCCGGTGGTACTGTACCATGCCTCGATGAGTTGTAAATGAATGAGCTTAGCTAAGCTAGGAGTGTAGGACACTTCAAGTCGGCTGTGCCTACTGAAAGACTTGTAACGGAACCCCATCAGATCATTCATGGATGAACCCAATTGTGGTATTTTTCGAATGGCTATGTACGGAGCGACGAAATTACACCTAGTGTGACTAGTCCCCATGAAATAACGTTAAGCATCGTCTCTCTCTCTCTGACTGTATGTGGATTTTTACAGTAGCGACGGTGGGGTGGTGCCATCAAGATACAGGATATTGTCCTGTGCGCCCATCTTGCCGTGCAGGAAGGAATCCACAGTGTCAATGGAAATATTTTGATTTGGAGTAGTGCAACATATATAGTTGTGTAAATCAATATCGGACAAATAGTTCCTCAGCACATTGCATGTACTAATACTTAAATGGTGAACATAGGTGTATACATACAAAAGTAGGTCATCGTACGTTTCTAAGGAAAAAAAGAGAACTGTTAGTAGTACTCGAGCCATGTAAGCTTGTAAATCATGTTCTCAATTCGCCCCCATGATCAGTACTCGAAAATCTAGATTATTTCTTACCATCTCCCCCTTAATCCAGACTTGGTTGTTTTTCTTTTCACACAATCCGATCTTGCATCTTCAGGACACACAAACACGTACTCAGACTAAGAACTCAGCTGCCAGTTGGACTCAACTTTCAACTTGGCTCACACACATTTGACCAGAGACAGTGGCACAACTCGAACACGTCTTGGGCTCTTACTCATTGAGGTAGTCGGTCTCAACTATGACTTGCCCAACTCGTACTCAACTTAGGACGGCGAACACATCCACTTAACGTCCCGGACTCAACTTCACGAACTCGACTCAGAACGGCGAACACATCTTCTTGATGTCCCAGACTCAACTCCACAGACTCGACTCAGAACGGCGAACATATCTTTTCAACATCCCGGGCTAAACTCTAACTCGACACAGGATTACAACTCACAGAACTCAGCCATGAGTAGTGCTGGCTCGTCATCTTCTAGCTTCTTTGCGAAATAAGCCTTCTCTTGTTTCTTCTTAGAACATTCTGAGGCAACGTGTCCATAGTCCTTACAATTATAGTACCTCACATTTGTCTTGTCAAATTTTTTATTCTTGCGGCCTCGACCACCACCACCGTTAGAGCCGCCAAAGGAGCCCACTCAGCGCGGGTTAACAGTAGGTGCTCATCTTCGCTACCGTCATATCCTCGGATCCGTTCCTCGTGCGTCTTCAAGCGGTTGATCACCTCCTCAACCGTCATCACCTTGAGGTTGCCGAACTACTCAATTATGGAGACGATTTGCAAAAACTTTCCGGAGACTGCCCGAAGAAACTTTCTCACAACATAACTTTCTTCCATCTTGTCTCCCAAGACTCGGATCTGTTTGACAATGGTCGTCAACCTCATGGAAAAGTCGTCGATCGACTCTATTTCTTTCATGTTCATCCCCTCGAACTCGCTCTTGAGGGTTTGCACTCGCACTTCCTTGATACGATCAACACCAAGATGCATCGTCTTCAACGCCTCCCACGTAACTTTGGCCGTCTCCTTTTCAGCCAATAGGAAGAGCGTTTCCTCCGAGATGCCTCCATAAATGGCCGCCAAGGTCATATGATCCTTTAGTACATCGACGTTGCTATCCTCGATCGTGTCCCATACTCCTTGAGCGCGCATATACGCTCTCATCTTGATTGCCCAAACTGCATAATTGCGCTATGTGAGCATTGGACAAGGCAGCGAGACGGCGGAACTCTCCTTTGCCATCACACCCAACATCATCTCATCACCGGTGACACAACTTTTCGGACAGAACGACATGATTTTAGGCATACACGGATCAAGAACTCATACTCTGATACTAATTGTTGGCCCAAACCGAAGACGAACACACAGAAACACAAGAACAGGAAAAAAAATTGTGCCGTCGGAATAATGGCAGCTTTTTTTTTTTTTTAAAAAAAGTTCTTCTTTATTGCTCATGTTCTTACCAAATCTGATTACATATGATCACTTTTTATAGGCAAAATTGCTGCTACAGTAGTCAGGCTCGGATTGCTGCAGTACTCAAAAGTCTGGATTATTTCTTACGGTAAGTCCGTTTGGGAACTGACATACATAGTTATCTATCTTGTATCATTGACTGATTGACATGAGAAACATATATTTCGGTATGTATCAGATGCGTAACAGTTACTGCTCATTCAAATTTGCCATTTTTGTTTCTTCTATTGCACGTACATTGAGTTTAGTTTGAGCTAGCTGAAATTTATCAGATACTTAACCACCTTATGACACATCTAATCAAATGTAGATGAGATTTTTCATGGCCACTTATATTTTGAGACGAGATGTGCGGATACAGTGAGAGGGTACTATCGATACTAACAGCATCAGTATTTGGCTAGCAAACTCCCCAAAGGAAAATGACAGGGAGAAAAGATACAAGTGTACAATCTCCAAAGTTACCACTATTTTCCATGAAACTGACTCATAAAGTCGTATCCATAAGAACATGAAACGGAAAAAGGACAGATGTAAATCAGCAAAGACTACATAGAGATACGCTAATCTAAAAGCGGCCATGATCCATAAGCATCGAAATCTGAGAAATATTATCACCCGGAATCATAAAAAAAAATGTAACAATTTCAGTGTGTGTGTGTGTGTGAGCGCGCGAGAGAGACATGTTTCTTTCTATGATGTCGAACTGTCTAGTGCTAAATCACCTCTGAGAATTTTCAACATACGATTCATTCAACAATGCTAGGGTACACAGATCACATGAAATCGAGGTAGCATCAGGCCTACGGCGAGGGTGTGCAGATGATAACCGCACAGGCACCTCACTGACTAAGGGGCCGTTTTCAGTTTAACCTTCATTATTAGTTGGTTAACCATTGTATTAGTAAAAGTTGTCTCCCCAAGTTTCTCTTTCTCTTTTTATTTTCTTTTGTTCTTGCATAAGCACGGCCACTATGTTTTTTTAGTTATCGTAAGCAAAATTAATTCTTCCTTACTTAATTCTCATTATGATGTTGGTGTCACTTGTTGTTAGTTTCTTTGTGAGTTCAAGGCTTGCACATAATTTTCCCCCTCAAACTTGTGTTATTGTCTTGTACTCTTGATCTTTGTGCATCACCCTTATTGAGCTTTGGTGTTGCGTCACTTATTCGCCGCAATGGAGCATTTGTGCTACGTTGGGGCCGCTAGGAACCATACATGCACAGTTGCGATTGCACCTAGCCGTTGTTCTTAAAATTTTAATACTATTGCACTTATTATTGCAATTCTTTCATGTATTTGTGCACATAGGTGGTGGTCTATTTTTCGACCATGTTTCCTAAAAATTAACTTTGATAATAATGTTGGTGAGGTAAAGTCGACAATTTTAATGTTGAACATGCTATCTTAATGGTATCATCGACAACATTGATATTCATTTTTCTTATATACAGTGTCTGGTGATAATTTTTAGCATAGAGCTTCTAAAATATCATGTACGACCCTGTTAAGCATGTATACACATTTACTGTGCAATCAAGTAAATATTAAATACATGATACCGCACTTAAATGCTTTGAAAGAGATAAAGTGGTTGTGGTATATCATTTAATACGGTACATATGGTCATTTTCCATTAACTTTTTCTTAAATTTGGTGCTTTTTTAGTGTATACGTATGGTGGGCTACGGACAAATATAATGAAATATGAATATTATTATCATTATTTGATACTAGATGAAAATTACAATGGGTGTGATGTGCTTCCATGCAACAGCCAAGCAAAAAACATTTAAGAAGATCTCTTCCGATTCTGTTATATAAGCAAAGGTAATTAAGTCGTACAAACTAATCCTCCAAATTAAGAGCTTGTTTGCAATTCCCGCAGGAATCAAATTAAGGGGCCTAAGCATGAATATATACTTCAGTAAACTTCACTATACATGATACAATATATGCATCATGACTATAGGCATGTTTAGAAAGCAGGAATTTCATAGAAACCCGTATTCAAAATAAAACTTATATATTCTGAATGCAGACATTAATATATATTTTCAAAAATATTTAACCAATTTCTTTTGGACATAATTTGTTCTGACCATCGGTAATTAACAATGGCCGCATGTTTCATGATTTTTTTTACCTAGTTTTATTTTAAGAATTATACAAGCACTCCTCTAGAAGGAAAGTACATTCAGGACAAATCATTATCATGCATCTTCCTAGACCAAATTGAAAATCATAAATCTCTGAGGATACAGTCATATACTCACACTTCAAGTAAAAGTTGATTAAGGCCTCACAACGGTATAATGCAATCAATGTTACGGACAAATCATTATCATGCATCTTCCTAGACCAAATTGAAAATCATAAATCTCTGAGGATACAGTCATATACTCACGCTTCAAGTCAAAGTTGATTAAGGCCTCACAACGGTATAATGCAATCAATGTCTTATCAAAGTAACGACCAAGTACTAATCATACTGTGCAGACATTGTTGAAAGGTCAGAGGTACTCCCCATTTCTATAGCTATTTGTAGCCTAGCTAATGAGGAACACTGCAGTAATGTACTAGTTCAACATGAGAAGCGACAGCGAAGAAAGTATGGCAAAGGAGCGAGTGTAGCAGCGCATACTCCAGTATATTGTCCAGCTGTTTGAGAAAGAGAGAGAGAGCAGCCTATTTTCCCATGGACAAATAGCCATGCAAGAGAGTATCCTAATGGCAGTGAGATCCTTGCAAAGCTTTACAGCCACGACTTGATTTGATGTAAGATGCATCAGGAGAGGGAGAGAACTGGGGAATTTTTGGCAAAAATAGTTAGTTTGGGATGTTTTATTATAGAAATAGCGTTCCTTGCAACGAAATGAAATGGTAAATCTGAAACCTCGTCCGTATTGTTACCGGCCGGACGCGATGTCCACACGACACGTCGCCTAATCCGGCCGATCACGGGCCAGACGCCCCTCCACGTCCCTCGTCTGCCCCGCAATGACTCATTTGGGCCTTTTGATTTGGTCACAAGCGTTTATCATGCATTATCACAATGATCTAGACTTGTGTCATTACCTCGCTTCTTGTTGTCATTTAATCTGTCAGCACGGCCACGTAAACCCGACTTTGGATGATATGGTTTCTTTATTCGAGCTTTATTTGGCCATTGCTGTGATGAAATGATTTAGTAATCTATTTGAGCATATAGCTATGAAAAAGTGCATAGTACTATATGTAACTATTGTTCTATAGTAACCATAATTGAAATCTCCTAGAAATTGCTAGGACATACTGACCATCTCGTGTCTATCTTATGGTCTATGGATCCAGGCAAAGAGAGACTTGAAAGACACAGAGAATACAATTATCGGCACATTTGCTGGGCCGAACGAGGCGACGTGTCGTGTGGACATCGCGTTCGGTCGGTGATCGTGCAGATGAGGCTTTAGATTTGCTATTTCGTTACGACGGATATTACTTCCGTAATAAAACACAGCAAATATGCTATTTACGCCAAAAACTCGGAACTGGGAAGCAAGGAAATGGACATGTACTGGTCAAATGCATGCCTTTTTACTTTTTTGAGGCTGAAGTGTTGTACTGATGCTGAAGCACCAATAAGAAAGCCAACAGCTCTGGTCTGGCCACGTGAGAAAGCAAGCAGGCCTCCAAGGATAAAAGTAAAAAATAACAATAACATCGTGAATTTGCTGGCAGACGATAAATACTCTCATCAGTACACCCACCACAAGGAATCATCGCTACACTACTCATGCACGTGCCCATCGTGTAGTAGTCGCAAAAACCCGAAAAAAACATTTTTTTCCGAAGTTGCGAAAACCCAAAAAAAAACTTTTGCCCGCTCACAACACCGTGCAAATGAGCAATGTGGCACCCGTAAAACGATTTTTCCCCAAGTCCGCTCACCCACCGTGCGGATGAGCACTGTAGCACAATTCCGTATGGTGAAAGTGCGGACGAGTGCACGTGTCACCTACTGGCAAGTCCAGAGTTTTTGCCATAAATGACACTTTTGACGCTATTATTAACAAAACTAGCCGTCCACCGCTCCCCAGGGTTTGGACACCCCCCTGTGCCTCCACGTCACCATCGCCATGCCCGGACACCCCACCATCTATCCTCTCCGCTTCCCCAAGCACGGACGCCTGCCACGTCGCCCAAGTCGTGCCCTGGTGGCATGGTATTACACGCACCACCAATGCCCCCAGGGCAGAGACTCCACTCTCCGACGCCGCCTATCCCATCCTCCATCCTATCCATCACGCTCATGCCCCTCATATATGCAAATGATTCCGCGCATGCAAAAAACATTGGGCAGAGGGAATCTGATTCTCTCCCATCGCTTCGATGTCTGCGAGAATTTCATTTGCACGACTATAGATACCGAAGTCGCGCTCGCTCTCGCTCTTATTCAATCTCGATTTCATTCTTGTTCTCACGCTCGTCACTAATAACACAGAGAAATGAAAAAAATTTGAATTACCCTGTGGATTAATTAGTGTTTAGAGCAGTACTTAGGACAATATTAGTAAAGAACGGTCGCATCAAGAGAAGGTTTTTTTTTCTCCCATGTATTAGTCGTAATTACTTTAGTCATAGTTAATTAGTATTAATCAATTAGTCATAATAAATTTAGTCAATACTATGTAGTGGTAAATAATTACTTTACGAGTAATTTATTACATCTAACTAATTACCACTAAATGAATTATGATTAATTAATTACCACTAATGAATTATGTGTCATTAGTTAATCATAATTAATTGTAAGTATTTAATTACCACTAATTAACTATGAGTCATTACTTACCAATAAATTAATTACGGTTACATAATTATGATCACTTAATTACCACTAATAAACTACAACTAAATTAATTATGATTTATTAACTACGAGTATTTAATTATGACTACTTAATTACCACTTATAAACTACAAGAAAGTTACCACTAATTAACTACAACTAATAAATTACCACTAATTAACTACAACTCAAATAATTACAAGTAATGCATAGGAAAAAAAATATCTTCCCTTGACGTCGACCTCGCTGTACTTATACGATCCTAAGTACTACTCTAAACACTATTTAATCCACAGCGTAATGCGAAAAAAGTTTTAGTTCAATTCTTTGTATTCTCAGCGACAAGCGTGAGAACGAGAATGAATTCCAGAATGAGAGCGAGTGCAAACGCGACACCAGTTTTTATAGCCGCCCGAAGGCGTTTCACGCCGACCACGAACGGGAGAGAATCTCACGTGCTGTGCGCTGTGATTATGCATGCATGCGGACGAAGGCAGCGAGGTGATGTGGTTGATGGACGAAACGAGGGAAAAGATCGAGGGGATGGGGATGCTTTCGGTGAACGGTGAAAACGCACCCGTGCCCTAGCCGTAGGGCGATCCGGCCCAAGGTTACGATTAAATCCAGCCCACGCGCTAGGTCCGCCCCTAGGGGATCGGACTTCACACGTGACGGGAAGTTCGTGCACCAGGGGCGTGCGCGATGGGGCGTCCGGGCTCCAAGAGTGCGGTGGCGGTGTTCGAGTTCCAGGGACGCGGCGTAGGTGCATCTGAGCGCCAGGGGCGCGGCGTTGGCGCGTCCAGGCGCTAGGGGCGCGGTGCTGGCGAGTCCAGGCGCCAGGGTGCGGCGATGGCGACGTGGCGACACAAGGGGCGGTGGAGAACACCATTTTTTTTGGCATTACGGCACGTGGAGGGCCAAATTTGTTAATAACGGTGCCAACAATGCCATTTAGATCAAAACTCGCACGTCTATGATGTTATTTTTATCAATACATTTGTGAAGAGTTATTTGTGCTATTTCATCTCGCGATAATATCATTTTAGGCAATAACTCGAGTAATAAGTAGTAGCTAGCAGAAGTGTAGACTCTCACCCCACTGCCACACTAGCGAGTCTTGTTTTCCTCAAAGATACTGCGTTAACTCATTGGTTAAACCACAAAAGCTTACACATATTCCGCTCACTGGTGCTACAGCAAGCTAAGCTTAGCTCAACCTGCAATCTGACAAGACTTCTACTTGCTACCATAAAAGCAAGGAACAAGGAGTTTTGGCTGAAATGCTACAATTTTCATTTACAATAGTAAAACTAAAAAATAGTGTCCCCCAGCATGTTAATTTGTGACGCGATCTAAGCTCTTAGATTGCAGAATCCAACATGACGTGCTACAATACCACAGCTGGTACCTGCAACACTATCAGTCCGGTAACAAGAACATGGGCAGAACATGGGCAGACCACCTGCCATGGTCTATGAGGACATATCGGATTCCGCGGATCTAAAAGGTGGTATGTCGGCTTTTGTGGCAAATTAGCATGGTAGGAATATCATTTTTGTCTTTTCAGACATAGGGGAATAGTTTTGTTAAATGAGTTTATTTCTTTTCAAAAATAGACTAAATGAGAAAAAAACTCAAGGAGAGTGGTGAGGGCATCTAAACATCAACCAATAAAAGCAGCTTTGCAAAGACAGAAAGAAACACAAAACTGCACTTACAGCTCAAAACAAGCAGATCAAATCAAACAAAGGAGCAGCAGCAGCAGTTGAGATCCCATTATCCACAAATGGCCATTAAACACTCAGCATTACCAATCTACCGCCTCCTGCTACCATATTAGTGTACATTCCATTCAGGTATCTTCTCCCTGACAGAGGAGCAGAGATGGCCAGTCAAGCCTAGCTACTTATGGTATTAGCAGTTCTAGTCCCATAAAAAGCAATGCAAAAGCTTCCTGAAAGGCAGAGTAGGCAGCTGGCAGCAGCAGATACGGCAGCACGCACGCATCATATCGATCGGTCCATCGTTCATTGCTGCACGCTCTGACTCTTTGATCCATCCATCCTTGACCATCCCCAAGAAGAACAGTACGTAGATACAGACGAGAACGACTCACTGGCCTGCAGTGGCGGAGCTAGCATTTTGATAACAGAGGGCCAACATAAGCTACACATTTAAGTTTAAATGAACTAATAAAGGAGTTCAATTGGAATAAATTACTTTAGTGTTCTACCAATCTACATTTACAAATAGAAATTGTGACTAAACAAGATCAGGATTTCAGAATTTTAGTAATTGTATGTACTCTTCAATGTATACCTTGTGTACTAGTAAATGTATTCACTATGTTTTCAAAAAATTTAGTGTACAAATATATCCCCGTGAACCAACCTAAGATCCGCCACTGCTGACATGACTCACCACACCACACTACCTATACCTAGCTGCTTCTTGTAAGAAGCAAGAACAAGAGCCAATTAAGCTAAGTACGGAGAACATCACACTAGCTAGCTACCAAGTAATCTACTTGTTGCAAGAACAAGAAGGTCAGGGAGATCAACAGCAAGAGGCAAGAAACAAGAGGATTAATTGCACCAAATTAATTAATCAAGTAGCTAGAAAGCCAGCTAAAACAAGTCCTGAAGCTAGCTATCATATCATCACAATAGCAGGAGGGCGGCTTACACATGGAGGAGATCATCAGGAAGAAAATTACCAGCAAATAGTTGAGATCGTTCGACCAAGTTGGGAAATGATCAGGAAATTAACCTGATTAGAAGGTAGTAGCAGTAGCGGTAGCAAGCATGAAAGAGGAATTAATTTGTAGTTGTACTAGTAGTAGCAGCCTAGCTAGGGATAGTAGCAAGAACTAGAGTTGAGTAGTGCATGCGTAGCATACATAGGGCGCGCGCGCGCGGAGTGGGTGCAGCAGTAGCTTGCTTGCTCCGGCGTTCACGCCGCGGCGCCGGGCGGCGGCGGCGGCATCTGGTGGTGGTGCTGGCCGTTGCCGTCGTGGGAGGGGATGGCGGCGGCGGCGGAGGCCGCGGCGGGGTGCGGCGGCTTCTTGCGCTTCTTCTTCTCATAGCTGACGCCGCGGGCGCGGGCCTGGTGCTCGCGGACCTCGCGGAGGTAGAGGCGCACGGCGCGGGCGCCGAAGGGGTTGTTCTCCGGGCGGCCGCCGTTCTCCTCGTAGGCGGCGCGGAGGCGGCCGACGAGTGCGTCGAGGCTGCCCCAGGCCTGGCGCAGCGGGCAGGGGCAGGGCGCGGGCGGCGCCGGGTGGCCGAAGAAGGGGCACGTCGGCGTGTGCACCTTGGTCTTGCCGAACTGGTCGAGGTAGCGCAGGAACTCGAGCACGTGCGCGCCGCTGCACCGCGCCAGAGACAGCGGCGGCCGGTGGTTCCGCAGGTACTGCCCGAACGTGTTCCAGTCCCGCCGCTTCTGCGACTCGTACCTGCTCGGCGACGCCACCACCGCCCCCGGCGATACCGCCACCGCCACCGCCGACGCCCCCGCCACCCCGCCGGCCCCGCTGTTGTCCGAGTGCGGGCTGTCCGGGTGCGGCACCAAGTCCATCTGAACAACCAACCAAGAAACCCAGCTCAGTAAGCAGCAAACTCGCGCGAGAAGAAGCAGCCGCAGCAGAAGAGATCTATTTGGGAGTTTGTGCGCGCGCGCTGGCTTCTTGGGAAGCCGTGGCGCGGTGGTCCTGAGAAAGAGAGAGAGAGGGGAGGGAGAGAGAGTGGCGTGGTGCAGGTGCAGGTGCAGGCATACTATAAATAGTGCTCCACCCTACTCCAGATGAGATGGAAAGGAATGGAACAAGCTACTCCCTTGCTTCACCTCACTTCACCTCACTTGTCTCTGCAGTGAAGAACAGCAGGAGATAGCCAGATTGGAATCTCAAGAACCACTCTCACTCACTCAAGAACCAAGACGCTCAGGCAGGCTGGTGATATACGGCCGGGAGCTGCAGCTACATGCTGGGTCTTGTGACGGTCTTGTGACAAAGCTAGAGGAGAACAGGAGACATCAGGTGAGGGGATCAGGGGAGAGCTGTCCCTGGGCTAAAAGGCAGGGGGAGGGGGCAAAAGCAAAGCTTGGGGGTTGGCCGGTTCGGTGAGGTCAGTACTAATTTTGGGGCTAGCTAGCTTCAAAGGAAGGGAGGGGATGTGCAGCTGGTTAATTGGGGGTGGAGACTGTGGGAGTCTCGGAGATGAAAGGTGATGTGACAGGGTGGGGAGGAAAACTTAAGCGAGAGGGCACCGCGCGGTGAAATATCGCCGGTACGGCGAGGGTTTTAAACTCTAAACTTTATCGACGAGGTGAACTGAGAAAATGCATGGCTGGTGGCTGGAGGAGCGAGCCAATCGGGGAGAGGTCAAGCCGGGGAAGGACGGGCGGCCAGAATTTTTGGCGCAATTGTCCTTTTTGCGACGTTTATTACGCGATTAGCGTATGTCGTGATGAAATTGTAGACCAAACATATCCTGAACACGACACTTGTCCTATTCGGGCCTGCGACCGATCGAATGCCCCTCGTCCGGCCAGTGACCGGCCGAACCCGACCTCCCCATGCACGCCCATCCCCTTAGCCTGTCTAATCATCGTGTCCTAGTCGGACCTATAACCGGCCGGATGCCCCTTGTCTGACTAGTGGCCGACTAGACGCCTCTCGTCCGTCCCGTGGTCGGTCGGACATGCCGCATCCATCCCGTGGCCAGCTAGACCCAACCTCCCCATGCGCGCCCATCCCCTTAGCATGTCTAATCAATCACCTTTGCACCACGTCGTTGTCTCCATATGCATGCATGCAAGGGTTGAGCGTAGGAGGGAATCCGATTCCCTCTTGCAGCACCCTCTCGCGCCGGCTATTTAATCACAGGAGACAGCGATTTCAGTTCACACTCTCGCTGCTCTCACTTTCCCCTTCTATCGATTTCGTTTTTGCGTACAATTAAGTATTATTTGTAGCCGTCATTAGCAAACATATCAGTAGGTAATTTTTTCCTCTTACGTTATTTCTTTTTTAATTTTTTTTTTGTGGTTATTAAATTAGTTGTAGCAAAATGTTTGTAGCTAATTAGTTATACTTATCTGCGTACTTAATTAAGTCATTTTTATATTTTTGTAATAAACTTTTTGTGAGTTAAACTAATTAGTCATAGCTAAATTAATCTTACGTAATTTATTAGTTCTAATTTTAGGTGTAGTTAATTAGTTACCAATTAATTAGTCGTAAGTACATTGTTTTACTTAATTAATTAGTCCAAAATAGTTAGTTGGAATTAGTATTAATTATTTTAGTCGCAACTATTTTAGTCGTACTTAATATGGTCGTAGTTATTTAGTATTCATTAATTTGTTCTCCGTATTTATACTTAATTTTATAATTTCTAGGAATTTATCATCATTATCGTTTTTTTCTAATAGTCTATCTCTTCCCTGTCTTACAAGCCAAACCTCTACTGGAGCATTTGGAACCCTTCTACAACGAGAATCACCGGTGCAAGTCGTGGATCAACGGGGATGCGAATGACCCTCCACCCCTGGCGCTTCAGGCCAAGAGGGATTACTAGGAGCTGACCGCTCGCTACGTCCCTATCCTCCGGGACATGGGCTTGTTGCCCTTTACAAGACTGGTCTCCGTCGAACACCAATTCACCCTGGACAACAGTCTGCTGTCGGCACCTGTCGACAAGTGGAGGCTCAAGACGCACATCTTCCACTTCTGTGGGGTGAGATGATGGTCACTCTGCAGGAAAACACATTCTTGACTGGTCTCCCGATCTAGGGGTGAGCCACTTGTTTCAGGCCATCCGCCGATGGATTGGAAGGCCATAATGGGGAATCGGTTCGACATACCTGTGCGGGACAGTACCTGTGGCGTCCCTCGAGCTTGGTTGAGTCATTTTAGCCAGTGCCCGTGTGAGGACCCGGAATATTTAACTAGTAACACTTAACCTCCAAATGGTTCTAGCATTACTAATTAAACATTCTAAGCCTCGATGGACATATGTTTCCCAGAATTGCAACATATGCGCATCATCACAAAATTACACATCATTTCCATACAACGATATCACTAAGTTCAATAACAACATAAAGTAAAGTTATTACAAAAGAGGGCCGACCGGCCAAATAGAATAATATACAAGAATGACAGCGGAAGCAAAATGTGCCATAAGATGGCTAGAACAAAAGTCGACCGGTTAGCCACACACCCACAAGGCAACCGACCGGGCATCAAGCTAGTCGCCCATAAACTACCACAACACAGCTCGCAAAAGTGAGGCCCTCAGCTCACCTCCTTCCTCTGCAACAAAACAATTAAGCATAGCATCCGAGTACAAAGATTGTCTTTGTACCCGCAAGATCGACGTGTGGAATAGCAGACCTATTCATAAACTACATGCAAGCTTATTTAGGTGGAGGTTGTATGTCTCATTTGCATGAAGCCAACTTTATTTGCAATAATGTAATATATTTCAAAAGCAAGTTTGCAAATCTGTTTTGTTATCAAAGTAACGATAAGTAAAGATACATACAAGTAACCACTGGAAGTGACTATCCCAATAGCCACCACAACATAGCACGAATCCCGATTCGTACCACCCATCAAGTTTTAATTTAAAAGGTTGTAGTCTAACTCTTGAAAGACCTTGCCAAGCGTGTCCATAACCTAGGGCGAGGCTATTCGAATAGTTTTAACCTGCGGGGTGTACCAATGTACCCACACTTGATCGCCTTTAAGCCACAAAGCACACTTCAGAAGGTATCTTTGTACGGCTAAGTCCTACGAGACTTTTCCAATATTGTGTATCAACCACGAGCCGCTCGTATGGGTAGAAACACCATACGCTTACATTGCAAGCGAAAGACAACAAATCCCATCACGGGTGAAGTCTTTCGGACACTACAATGCTCCCAACACCATCCTCCTGCGACCTCCTGCGACCGGAGCCAATACACGCCAAAGTACTAAGTCAAGAGAGGTCCCATACCCTCTAGTGTGGTTAGCACGCTAAAATGCTTGGTTTAGTGTAACAAGATGTTAGGTCCTTGGTGACTTAGGCACCAATCCGATCCACACCCGAGAATCACACCAACATACCATTGTGCCCAAGTCTAAATCATTTTGCCTTTAGTTTTAGTTTTCACAAGTAGACATGGCACAAGGTGGAAATCATAAATCATAATAAGTTTTGTGTGATCAAGGTTATCGACAAGTCGATAACCGCCCATTTCTACCAAGCTAAGCATGGCTAAGCAATTAATTCGCAACTACTAAGTGACAAGAGCCCATCCACGAACTCTAAATCACAGCAAGTAACCTAGGCTCATGGTAGTAGAGGATAATCATTTGCTAAGGAAATGCATCTACTAGGCCAACTATTAAAACAAAGTAGCAATGCATACATAGAATTTGTAATCAACATAAATACTTAAAATACTGGGATTAACATGATCAAACTGCTTGCCTTCTTGCTGCTGCTCAATTGGTTGCGGAGGATCGTTCTCGGGATTACCGCAAATGTCGAATCCTAAGCGAAAGTCAAAAGAACCAAGAACAACCAATAAGACGAACCACAAATAAACAAAAGAGCAAGCAAAACTTAACCAAATGCACGTGAAATTTACACATAAGGTAGAATACGAATATACCTAGACATAGAAACTGGAAAAACCTAATTTGGATTTGTGGTGCAAAAGATATTGCCTAAACATACAATTTCTATATAATTAACACTGTAGCAAAAATATTTTCTAGAAAGATTTTGAAGCTGAAATTTTATGGTAGCTACCTACTGGTATTGAAATAACCCATATAAAATTTCAGGTCATTTGGAGTTAAAGTGATTTAGTTATGATTTTCTAAGATGCAAAATTGGCATAATGCACTTTCAGAGCATAAATATGTTCAAAGCTAATTTTACAGTGAAGTATACCAACAGAGGGGTTCTCTAGAATTTATCATATACATTTTGCATTTACAGAGAATTACTGGTGCATTTTATAAGTCTCCCAGAATTTTCTAAATGCTGAAAATAGGTACTAAATCATTAACCAAGGTTTTCTGCTACAATCTTGGACCTACCATCATTTTTATATTAACATTGGGTTAATAACAAATTTATCAAAGTTGGAATTATTCATTTTGGACATACACAGAGCAAGATATGCATTTTCTAAAGTTTTATTCATTTTCCGGAATATTCAAAATGACAAAATCAAGTTATTCCTAGTTATGCAATTTTCACTCACAGAACATGCTCAAATCCATTTTTATAATAAACTAAAGTGATAACATAATTTATTACGATTGGAATTAACCAAAAGCGGTTAAAATGAATTAGTTATGAGTTTCTAAAGTTTTACATCATTTTCGGTTGTTAAACAATTACTTACCAAATACGAACAACCCTAATAACAGAAAATGACGTGGACCATTCTCCACCCTTGATCGAAAATCCTACGGCTCACGCGCGCCGGAAACAGCGCACGCGCGCGAAAGCCACTAGAAACCCACCGTTGGATCAAGATCCAACGGCTCACACGAGTGTATGCAACCGGACGATGCGGTTGCCTCGGTGAACCACGACCGCAGATCTAAAGATGAACGGCTCAGAACCCAGGTCTAGCCGGAAGGTCCGATTGCACTCATGATCTCAGCCGCAGATCACGAGATGGACGGTCCAGGATGATGAGGGGAACCGGATGGTCCGAATGCATACAAGATCTGGGCCGCAGATCGCAAGATGGACGGCGGTTATAGATCGAAGTTCAAAAAGAGGCGACGAGTGGGACCGCATGTCGGTGACTTCGAGTCACCCACGCTTACCGGTTTAACCCACGTGCACACGGCTGCTGGCCCACTTGTCGGATCGAGTGGCGGTTAGGACAGGATTAATGCTTCTAATGATTACCATTAATTAAACACTAATGACTCCTGAGATTTGATCTTAACTCCTCGGGCCCACAAGTCGGCCGCCGAAAGGTTTCGAGAGGATTAAGTGCCGACATTTTTATTAATCAATGATTAAGCATTAATGATGTCGGATCGGTGCGGATTGAACCAGAGTGATTAAAGGATGTTGGGCCCACTAGTCGGTGGCTCAACAATAATGATTAAGACACAATTAACAAATAATGATTAGCAATTAATGTGTCCTAATCGGATAGACAAAACGGAGGCTGGCGTCTTGGCAAAACCCGAGTGGCTTTGACGGCTTGTCGCCAAGCGACTCGGTCACTGGCGCCCACAAACTATCAAAATGGGTTCGCAATAGTGTTGCGGACCCAGCGATGTGACCTCGCCGGCGGTGGAAGTGCAGAACGCCATGAGCCGAAAACAAAGATGAAGGCCGACACGGCAAAACACGAAAATAGCAAAATGCTCTGCTGCAGTCAAGGAAGCGAGTGCCATGACTTCTAGGGACTACATAGGAGCTACCTTAGCAGAGAGGAGCTCCAAAGATGGCGGGAAGACTTGAACACGATGAAGTCCACCTGAGCCGAAGAAGATGAAGTGGGAAATGAGGTTCGAGCAAAATGAGTGGAACCACATCATTACCACGACTTCATTATAGCTCAAAGAGGCTCCAAAAGCAAGTAATTGCAAAAGAATCACTTACCGAGTGGAGAAGAAAGGGGTGAAACCAACTGAAAATCTCCAAACTTAAAATTGAGTGATTCCTGTGAATGCAACCCAAAATCAAGTTAGGGGAAATATAAAGGAGGTTGAGGAGTTCAAAAGGGTGCAAGAAATGTTGGGGATGAACCACTGGACACAAGGCCGCCATTGGAGCTCTGACCCAACAATGGTGTTTTGAGGCGAGGGTGTTCTTGAGCTCAAACACAGAGAATAGCTAGGTGTGGTGCAAAAGAACACCAGGAGGACCTAGGGGAGCCAATTTATAGGAAGGGGATTAGGGTTTTCGAGCAAGAACATGAGCCCATGGTGAGCTCGGTTCATGGCGCGGTTGTAGACCACGAAATGATGGGAGCAAGTGAGCATGGTGACAATGGAGGAGAAAGCCTGTGCGCATTAAATGCATTGCAGAGAGACGTTGACAAAAGCAACGTGGAGGTGACACATCAACGCCGCCCCGTGCCCTCTCGCTCTCTGCCATTGCCGCCGTGCGCGTCGAAGCGAGAGGAGGAAGAAGAATGAAAAAACGACGGTGACCGCCGGATCGAAAATGGGCGGTCACGATTAAACAAGTTCGCCGGACGGTCAGGTGCTCTCAGGATGCGGGCGGTTGGATTGAGATCCAACGGTCCCAAATGATTAACGCAACGGAGGGTCGAATGCTCACATGAGCGTGGGCGGCGATTTGAATCAACGGTGATATCGCGACGCGCGTTTTAAACCGCTGCTCGGTGCGATTAGGTGGTTCAACCAAGTCAAGTGGCTCGGACTCGAGCCCGACTTGAACCCAATGAATAGTGAATTTGGTTTTAGGTTTTAATTAATTTGAGACTTTTGAGGATTTATTTGGGGTAGCAAAATAACTCCAAAAATTCTGAAATTTTTACAGGAGCTTGCTGACTGAGACATTGACCTTGTGTAAAATTTTCAGAGAGTTTTATGCCGCGAATAAATCTCCAAAATTCTACAAGGCTCTGTTTTAATGTTTGATGAGAGTCAAACAGTTTGATCGCTCTAAAAATATTCAAACAATTTCTAAAAATTGTGGAATTTTCAGAGGGTCACATACCACCACGAGACTTAGGAAAAATATATCCAGAGGATGATCATAAGATTTGACAAGATTGTTTTTGAAGGAGCAGATTTGTATCAAAAGACTTGTGACTTTGCATTTCCATAAGTCTTGTACAATACTTGTGCAATACAAGCAGAAACACATGATGTAAGAAAAGTTTTAATTTCTACTCATTTTCTTACATTTGAAACACAAGCCCAAAATTTGGGATGTTACAACTCTCCCCCCCTTACAAGAATCTCGACCCAAGATTACGTTTACTCGGAGAAGAAAGAAGGAAAATCTGCACGAAGGCGATCTTCTCGCTCCCAAGTTGCTTCATCTTCGGAATGGTTTGACCATTGAACCTTAAGGAACTTGATGGCACGGTTCCTTGTTCTCCGTTCAGATTCCTCAAGAATACGAACAGGATGCTCGCGGTAGGTCAAATTCTCCTGCACATCGAGAGCTTCCAACGGAGTTTCCTCAGTTGGGACACGGAGGCACTTCTTCAGGTGTGAAACATGGAACACATCATGCACCCCCTCAAGTGCAGCTGGCAGCTCCAATCTATATGCAACTGCTCCAACTCTCTCGACGATACGATAAGGCCCAACATATCGAGGAGCCAACTTGCCCTTGATGCCAAAACGCTGATGGCCCTTCAAGGGTGAGACTTTGAGATACACAAAGTCATTGGGCTCAAAGCTCAACTCACGGCGACGACGATCTGCATAGCTCTTTTGTCTGGACTGGGCCGTGCGCAGATGCTCGCGAATCAACTGAACCTGACTTTCGGCCTCATTGATCGAATCTGGGCCGAAAAACTGCCGCTCACCAGTCTCTGACCAGTTCAACGGGGTTCTGCACTTTCTCCCATACAAAGCCTCAAATGGTGCCATGCCAAGACTGGCCTGAAAGCTATTGTTGTAGGAGAACTCAGCAAATGGTAGGCATTTCTCCCACTTCTTCCCATAGGAAAGAACACAAGCACGGAGCATATCTTCCAACACTTGGTTGACTCGCTCCGTCTGGCCATCAGTCTGAGGATGAAAGGCGGTACTGAAGTGAAGGCGGGTTCCCATAGCCTCTTGCAGACTATGCCAAAACCGAGAGGTGAAAAGTGCACCACGATCAGAAATAATCGTCTTCGGTACACCGTGAAGACTCACAATCCTCGAGACATAAAGTTCGGCTAAAGGCCCCACACGAAGCTGAGTCTTTACAGGAAGGAAATGTGCCACTTTAGTCAACCTGTCGATCACAACCCAAATAGCATCATTCCCTTTGGACGAGCGGGGCAATCCGGTGATGAAGTCCATGCCAACGGAATCCCACTTCCATCCTGGCACTGGCAAGGGCTGAAGAAGACCTGCTGGACGCTGATGCTCGGCCTTCACGCGACAGCACACGTCGCACTCGGCAACGAACTTGGCAATCTCGCGCTTCATTCGGGTCCACCAGAACCTCTGACGAAGATCCTGATACATCTTGGTAGCCCCGGGATGAATAGACAAGGGAGAATCATGGGCTTCGCGGAGAATCAAATTCCGCAATTCCATGACCTTAGGAACCACAAGACGCTGTCCGAACCACACAACGCCATGCTCATCCTCCGAAAAGCACTTGGCTATCCATCCTTGATGTTCGCGATTTGGCGCACACCAACATCATGCTCGGCTGCGCCTTGATTTGGTCCACCAAGGTTGGTTGCACAACCAATGTAGCAAGAGAACCGTGCTCGGTCAAACCCAAATTAAGGCGCTGAAATTCGAAATGAGAGCAGGTCTTTGCTTGGAGCATCAACATGTTGCAATACACCTTCCGATCGAGTGCATCCGCAGCGACATTGGCCTTGCCGGATGGTACTTGAATGCCCATGTCATAGTCCTTGATCAATTCCAACCATCTTCTTTGCACGAGGTTCAGATCCGTTGGGTGAACAAGTACTTCAAGCTCTTGTGGTCGGAATACACCTCGCAACGGTTACCAATCGATAATGCCGCCAAATCTTGAGTGCATGGACCACGAGACTAACTCCAAGTCATGAGTAGGATAGTTGAGTTCATGAGGCCTCAATCGCCGCGATGCATAGGCCACAACCTTGCCCTCCCGCATAAGAACACAACCGAGACCACGACGAGAAGCATCACAATAGATATCGAAACTCTTGTGAATATCGGGGAGAACAAGCACTGGGCTGAGGTCAACCGCTTCTTGAGTTCTGAAAACTCACATTACAAGCAGCGGACCACTCAAACTTCTTGTCTTTCTTGAGCGATTCGGTCATAGGCTTGGCAATCTTGGAGAAATTCTCGATGAAGCGCGATAGTAGCCAACCAAACCAAGAAAACTCCGCACATCCGTGACCGACTTGGTGACCCCAAGATAGCACATCACCGACCTTGCTAGGATCCACGACCACACCTCCTGCTGAAAGAACATGGCCCAAGAACGCCACTTCCTTCAACGAACTCGCACTTGCTGAATTTGGCATACGGTGGTGTTCGCGCGACTTGCCCAACACAAGTCGAAGATGCTCGAGATGCTCTTCTTCACTCTTGGAGTAGATAAGGATATCATCGATGAATACCACCACGAACCTATCCAAATACTCCATGAATATCGAGTTCATAAGATTCATGAATAAAGCGGGAGCATTGGTCAAACCAAAGACATGACGGTGTACTCGTAAAGACCATAACGAGTAGCAAAGGCGTCTTAGGGATATCCTCGCCACGATCGACTTGATGATAGCCGGTCTCAAGTCAATCTTGAGAAGACTCGTGCTCGGTCAATTGATCGAAAAGATCATCAATACGGGGCAAAGGATACTTGTTCTTTACCGTCACCTCATTAAGCGGACGGTAATCAACACATGCGCAAGGTCTTGTCCTTCTTCTTCACAAAGATAATGGACAACCCCAAGGAGATGAGCTAGGACGGATAAAACCCTTCCTTGCAACTCACCCGGTGCTTCTTGACTCCTCCAACTCATTAGGAGGCATGCGTCGGCCTCTTAGAAATAGGGCGATGCCGGGCGACAACTCGATCACAAACTCCAGATCGCGAACAGGAGGCATCCCTGGCAAATCTTCAGGAAAGACATCCGCGAAGTCACACACCGTGGGGACGTCGCGAATCTCCAATGCCGGCTTCGCTTCAAGGACATAAAGATGGGGTTCTCGCAACTGAGGCGAAAACCCAACCTGTTCACCTGAAGGACTGGTGAGGTAGACAATCTTCACGCACAATCGATTTGCCCCAAGTGTTGGGACAACCAATCCATGCCAAGAATCACATCCAAGCGCCGAGTCGAGTAGGATAAGATTCGCCAAGAATCCCACTCCTTCGATGTGGATAGGAACATCCCACATACTTGGTCGGCTCAATTCGAACCCGAGAGCGAATCGGCGTGGAATCCCAGAGGAACACAGTGAAGCCCACAATCAACGACAAAAGACCTCGAAATAAAAGAATGCGAGGCTCGAGTCAAATAAAGCGTAGCGAGGATGTAAATTAACAAGGAGCGTACCCAACACAACGTCGGGCGCCTCCTGTGCCTCCTCAGCCGAGATGTGGTTGACTCGACCACTCCCGACACCCTGGGTCTTCTGGATCACCTTCTGGTCAGGTGTGTGACCATTCCGCGTCCTCCATTAGGGCGGGGGCGCTCGAACCTCACGAGGGCAATCGCTAGCATAATGGCCCTTCTTGTTGCGGCGGCAGTAACATCGGCACTGGTTGCGGGCGCAACTCGCCTTGGGTCGCAGTGTGCGTGGTCAAAACACGGCTGCGGGGACGAGCAGCGTGCCGACGGCCTTGGCGGTGGTGAAGCCAAAGCACGAGCCCTGGTGGGGCCCAACACGGGGCGAGTGAGGCCACTGTGCGCACCGATGTGCCTCCCACTTGCGCTTGCGGACTCACCCAGCGCTTCGCCTTGTGCTCGGCGGCGATGGCCTTGTCAACCAAGGCACGGAAGTCGACAAAGTCCACTATAGATAGCTTGTCCTGCGGCTCCTCGGACAACCCATCCATGAACTTCTCTGTTTAGCCTCATCGAGGCCACCTCTCCGAGCATAACGAGCCAAGTGGTTGAACTCGTAAAGATACTCGAGACAGACTTGCGCCCCTGCTTAAGCGCAAGAAACTCCTTCTTCTTGAGCTTCATCAGGCCATCAGGTATGTGGGCCCGACAAAAGGCAGATCGAAACTCATCCCACGAGACAACGTGGCTGCGGGCTGCATGGCGAAAGTTCTCCCACCAAGATAGTGCCGCACCTCAAGGCGATGGGATGCAAGAGTGCCCGCTCCGCTCCCGGCATCGAGCGATATTGAGCTTTCGCTCAACAAGACGCAGCCAATCATCCGCGTCGAGTGGATCCTCCGATCGAGAAAAGTGGGTGGTCGTGCGGAGAAACTCCGCAAGCCCACCGCGAGGCCGGTGGCCACCACCTCCAGATCTGAAGGCGGCGGGAGCGGAGGTGTTCCTCGCAATGACCTCCAAGATACGGGTCTGGTCCATGCGATTCCGCTCGATCTGAGCCAGAACCTCAGCCATGGTCGGAGGAGGGGGAAGCTCCTCATCAGAACCAGCCGGCTGACTGTTGCGGGTGGTTCTTGTCATCCTGTTCCACAAAAACAGGTTAAAACACAACTCGGAACAGAGACAAAGAAAACTACTAACCTCTTAACAAAACACTCTTTAAAGGCTCAAGTATCAACATAAAATCGCAGCAGGTCATAAAGATAACAACCACCTTCTGTTATGACTAACTCGTATGGAAAACGAGTAATCATTTGAGAAGACCCAAAATTTCAGCACCAAATTCTAACTCGTAACAGTCCAAAATCAAGGTATAACCACCTAATATAGTATAGGCATTAGCTAATCTCATATCACTTCTTACCCTTTTATTCCCACAAGTTTTAGTCGAATTATCCTCTCATTTCCTACCTTATTTACTCACCACTAGCTAGCTGTCCAAATTCCTTCCTCCAAGCTCTCATGTTTCTCCCAAAGCCAAGTTAATCGATAAAGGCTGATTTTTGAAAGGAAGAGAGGAACAACTTTTTCAAAACTTAAGTGAGAGTAAGGTGAGATGAGCAAGCTAAGATAGGTAGGAGTAAAATCTGAGAACTTACTTAAGTTTTAGTAAACTATTTGAAAGTAAGTTTTCAAAGTATCCTAGAGGCGACCAAGCTAGGGTTTCTCTTTGGTCAAGATGGCTCGATACCAACTTTGTGAGGACCGGAATATTTAACTAGTAACACTTAACCTCCAAATGGTTCTAGCATTACTAATTAAACATTCTAAGCCTCGATGGACATATGTTTCCAATTGCAACATATCGCATCATCACAAAATTACACATCATTTCCATACAACGATATCACTAAGTTCAATAACAACATAAAGTAAAGTTATTACAAAGAGGGCCGACCGCCAAATAGAATAATATACAAGAATGACAATGGAAGCAAATGTGCCATAAGATGGCTAGAACAAAAGTCGGCCAGGTTAGCCACACACCCACAAGGCAACCGACCGGGCCGCCAAGCTAGTCGCCCATGAAACTACCACAACACACTTCGCAAAAGTGAGGCCCCTCGGGCTCACCTCCTTCCTCTGCAACAAAACAATTAAGCATAGCATCCGAGTACAAAGATTGTCTTTGTACCCGCAAGATCGACGTGTGGAATAGCGGACCTATTCATAAACTACATGCAAGCTTATTTAGGTGGAGGTTGTATGTCTCATTTTGCATGAAGCCAACTTTATTTGCAATAATGTAATATATTTCAAAAGCAAGTTTGCAAATCTGTTTTGTTATCAAAGTAATGATAAGTAAAGATACATACAAGTAACCACAGGAAGTGACTATCCCAATAGCCACCACAACATAGCACGAATCCCGATTCGTACCACCCATTAAGTTTTAATTTAAAAGGTTGTAGTCTAACTCTTGAAAGACCTTGCCAAGCGTGTCCATAACCTAGGGCGAGGCTATTCGAATAGTTTTAACCTGCAGGTGTACCAATGTACCCACACTTCGACAGCCTTTAAGCCACAAAGCACACTTCGAAGGTATGTTTGTACGGCTAAGTCCTACGAGACTTTTCCAATATTGTGTATCAACCACGAGCCGCTCGTATGGGTAGAAACACCATGCGCTTACATTGCAAGCGAAAGACAACAAATCCCATCACGGGTGAAGTCTTTCGGACACTACAATGCTCCCAACACCATCCCTCCTGCGACCTCCTGCGACCGGGAGCCAATACACGCCAAAGTACTAAGTCAAGAGAGGTCCCATACCTCTAGTGTGGTTAGCACGCTAAAATGCTTGGTTTAGTGTAACAAGATGTTCGGTCCTTGGTGACTTAGGCACCAATCCATCACACCCGAGAATCACACCAACATACCATTGTGCCCAAGTCTAAATCATTTTGCCTTTAGTTTTAGTTTTCACAAGTAGACATGGCACAAGGTGGAAATCATAAATCATAATAAGTTTTGTGTGATCAAGGTTATCGACAAGTCGATAACCGCCCATTTCTACCGAAGCTAAGCATGGCTAAGCAATTAATTCGCAACTACTAAGTGACAAGAGCCCATCCACGAACTCTAAATCACAGCAAGTAACCTAGGCTCATGGTAGTAGAGGATAATCATTTGCTAAGGAAATGCATCTACTAGGCCAACTATTAAAACAAAGTAGCAATGCATACATAGAATTTGTAATCAACATAAATACTTAAAATACTGGGATTAACATGATCAAACTGCTTGCCTTCTTGCTGCTGCTCAATTGGTTGCGGAGGATCGTTCTCGGGATTACCGCAAATGTCGAATCCTAAGCGAAAGTCAAAAAGAACCAAGAACAACCAATAAGACGAACCACAAATAAACAAAAGAGCAAGCAAAACTTAACCAAATGCGACGAAATTTACACATAAGGTAGAATACGAATATACCTAGACATAGAAACTGGAAAAACCTAATTTGGATTTGTGGTGCAAAAGATATTGCCTAAACATACAATTTCGGCCATAATTAACACTGTAGCAAAAATATTTTCTAGAAAGATTTTGAAGCTGAAATTTTTATGGTAGCTACCTACTGGTATTGAAATAACCCATATAAAATTTCAGG
Organism: Ampelocalamus luodianensis; assembly: GCA_036346255.1. NCBI lineage: Eukaryota > Viridiplantae > Streptophyta > Magnoliopsida > Poales > Poaceae > Ampelocalamus > Ampelocalamus luodianensis. The sequence continues at coordinate 40,975,653 of CM070635.1, read as the reverse complement.
TCATTTGGAGTTAAAGTGATTTAGTTATGATTTTTCTAAGATGCAAAATTGGCATAATGCACTTTCAGAGCATAAATATGTTCAAAGCTAATTTTACAGATGAAGTATACCAACAGAGGGTTCTCTAGAATTTATCATATACATTTTGCATTTACAGAGAATTACTGGTGCATTTTATAAGTCTCCCAGAATTTTCTAAATGCTGAAAATAGGTACTAAATCATTAACCAAGGTTTCTGTTACAATCTTGGACCTACCATCATTTTTATATTAACATTGGGTTAATAACAAATTTATCAAAGTTGGAATTATTCATTTTGGACATACACAGAGCAAGATATGCATTTTCTAAAGTTTTATTCATTTTACGGAATATTCAAAATGACAAAATCAAGTTATTCCTAGTTATGCAATTTTACACTCTGAGGAACATGCTCAAATCCATTTTTATAATAAACTAAAGTGATAACATAATTTATTACGATTGGAATTAACCAAAAGCGATTAAAATGAATTAGTTATGAGTTTCTAAAGTTTTACATCATTTTGGTTGTTAAACAATTACTTATCAAATACTGAACAACCTAATAACGAGAAAATGGCGTGGACCATTCTCCACCCTTGATCGAAAATCCTCACGGCTCACGCTACGCGGAACAGCAGCGCGCGCCGAAAAGCCACTAGAAACCCACCGTTGGATCAAGATCCAACGGCTCACACGCAGTGTATGCAACCGACGATGCGGTTGCCTCGGTGAACTCACGACCGCAGATCTAAAGATGAACGGCTCGAACCCGTGTCTGGCCTGGAAGGTCGATTGCACTCATGATCTCGGCCGCGATCACGAGATGGACGGTCCAGATGATGAGGGCCGATGGTCCGAATGCATACAAGATCCGGGCGCGATCGCAAGATGGACGGCGGTTATAGATCGAAGTTCAAAAAGAGGTACTGACGAGTGGGACCGCATGTCAGTGACTTCGAGTCACCCACGCACTGGTTTAACCCACGTGCACAGTGCACTGGGCCCACTTGTCAGCGACTGAGAGTGGCGGTTAGGACAGGATTAATGCTTCTAATGATTACCATTAATTAAACACTAATGACTCCTGAGATTTGATCTTAACTCCTCGGGCCCACAAGTCAGCGACCCAGAGAAGGTTTCCGAGAGGATTAAGTGCCGACATTTTTATTAATCAATGATTAAGCATTAATGATGTCGGATCAGTGCGGGATTGAACCAGAGAGTGATTAAAGGATGTTGGGCCCACTAGTCAGTGGCTCAACAATAATGATTAAGACACAATTAACAAATAATGATTAGCAATTAATGTGTCCTAATCAGATGACGAAAACGGGAGCTGCTGTGCCGGCAAAACCCGAGTGGCTTTGACGGCTTGTCGCCGGCGACTCCGGTCACGGCGGCGCCCACAAACTATCAAAATGGGTTCGCAATAGTGTTGCGGACCCAGCGATGTGACCTCGCATGGCGGTGGAGGTGCAGGAACGCCGCGCGAGCCGAAAACAAAGATGAAGGCCGACACGGCAAAACACGAAAATAGCAAAATGCTCACGCAGCGGTCCAAGGAAGCGAGTGCCATGACTTCTAGGGACTACATAGGAGCTACCTTAGAGAGGAGCTCCAAAGATGGCGGGAAGACTTGAACACGATGAAGTCCACCGGGTCAAGAAGATGAAGTGGGAAATGAGGTTCTGAGCAAAATGAGTGGAACCACATCATTACCACGACTTCATTATAGCTCAAAGAGGCTCCAAAAGCAAGTAATTGCAAAAGAATCACTTACTGAGCTGGAGAAGAAAGGGGTGAAACCAACGAAAATCTCCAAACTTAAAATTGAGTGATTCTGTGAATGCAACCCAAAATCAAGTTAGGGAAATATAAAGGAGGTTGAGGAGTTCAAAGGGTGCAAGAAATGTTGGGGATGAACCATTTGGACACCAAGGCCGCCATTGGAGCTCTACCCAACAATGGTGTTTTGAGGCGAGGGTGTTCTTGAGCTCAAACACGAGAATAGCTAGGTGTGGTGCAAAAGAACACCGGGAGGACCTAGGGAGCCAATTTATAGGAAGGGGATTAGGGTTTTGAGCAAGAACATGAGCCCATGGTGAGCTCGGTTCATGGCGCGGTTGTAGACCACGAAATGATGGGAGCAAGTGAGCATGGTGACAATGGAGGAGAAAGCATGCGCATTAAATGCATTGCGAGAGACGTTGACAAAAGCAGCGTGGAGGTGACACATCAACGCCGCCCGTGCCCTCTCGCTCTCGCCATTGCGCCTGCGTGCGCTCGAAGAAGCGAGGAGGAAGAAGAAACAGAAAACGAACGGTGACCGTCGGATCGAAAATGGACGGTCACGATTAAACAAGTTCGCGGACGATCGGTTGCTCTCAAGGATGCGGGCGGTTGGATTGAGATCCAACGGTCCCAAATGATTAACGCAACCGGAGGGTCCGAATGCTCACATGAACGTGGGCGGCGATTTGAATCAACGGTGATATCGCGACGCGTTTTAAACCGCTGACTCGGTGCGCTTAGGTGGTTCAACCAAGTCAAGTGGCTCGGACTCGAGCCCGACTTGAACCCAATGAATAGTGAATTTGGTTTTTAGGTTTTAATTAAGTGAGACTTTTGAGGATTTATTTGGGGTAGCAAAATAACTCCAAAAATTCTGAAATTTTACAGGAGCTTGCTGACTGAGACATTGACCTTGTGTAAAATTTTCAGAGAGTTTTATGCATGAATAAATCTCCAAAATTCTACAAGGCTCTGTTTTAATGTTTGACTGAGAGTCAAACAGGTTTGATCGCCTCTAAAAATATTCAAACAATTTCTAAAAATTGTGGAATTTTTCAGAGGGTCACATACCACCACAGAGACTTAGGAAAAATATATCCAGAGGATGATCATAAGATTTGACAAGATTGTTTTTGAAGGAACAGATTTGTATCAAAAGACTTGTGACTTTGCATTTCCATAAGTCTTGTACAATACTTGTGCAATACAAACAGGAAACACATGATGTAAGAAAAAGTTTTAATTTCTACTCATTTTCTTACATTTGAAACACAAGCCCAAAATTTGGGATGTTACAGCCCGGAGGATGCACCCGACGAGGTTGTTCAGACGCACCTCGTCACTTACCTTCTCTATATCTTCGGTTCGGTCTTGTTTCCCACGACACAGGGCGATTGGGTGTACCCTAACTTCATCCGCATCGCCGGGTCTTTGGCTAACGCGGAGTTTGGTGTGATGCCTCAATACAGGTGGGGATCAGCCGTCCTTTGCGCCACATATAATGGGTTGTGTGACGCTTCGAGGCGCGACATCGGTGTCAAACCTAGCCTTGTCTGTTGCTACGTGCTTCTACAGCTATCGAGTTGGGAGCACTTCCCTGTTGGGTAGCCATCCTTCGAGAAAACGGTGCACCCGTGCCCTCAGTTGCAGGACCTGATAAACAGGCCCACTGTATGGTACCAGTGGACTGTTGCGCAGTTACGCTAGGTGAAGGATAGACTAACGAGGTGTTACTCATTGTTCCACAGCGAATTCGAGTCATTGCATCACAACGATATCATCTGGGCTCCATGGAGCTCGGGTCCTCGTCGCTACCATCCGAGCTCAGGTCGGTAATCTCGTCAGACTACAACCCGAGAGGCTGGTCCGGTAGATACTCGTGGCAGTTGATGCAGGCCGACCACCACAATTCTGCCCCCTCATTTTCCACAAAATTATGCGTGAGTCTTCCCTCCGAGATAGCATATTCCGTGGTACCGTATTCAAGCTCTGCCTCTAGTTGCCCGCTTGCCGAGACCCCGGCATCATCAAGGTTTATCGACGCCTTGCGTATGAAATTCACATACACCATCAGCTTCCTATATATCTCCACCTCAGGCTGGGGAGGCAATATGCATGTACTGGCCCGATGTTACACTTCTATTCACCTTGACCAGCTCCCATATGCCCTTTGTGCAGGTGATCCCCTCGATGACATGTTTCTTTGTCATTGGCTGCATGTCAAAGTCCCACCTGATGCAGCTCTGAAGCTCGTGAATATTCAACGCATAGAGCCCTCTTGCTCGAACCACCTTATACTGGTATCTCGACAGGTCCAACCCATCGGGTCTAGCTTGTACGAGACCATCGCCATAAAACACTGCCAAGTCTTGTATGTTCGAAATTACCAAAAGCCACAACAACCTGATCTGCGGTACGCGATATAACAAACATGGTATGTAGTTGCCACAAATTTAATATGACTGAACTAATTAATAGTATTTAATTACAAGTAATTTAATCATCGGTAATCACCCATAGCACAAACAATGACGATAGATTGCATGCAAGAAATCGATTAAATACGAGTAATGAAATACGAATAATTAATTAATTAGCAGCAAATTGAATTGTTGTCCAAAAATTACTTACGAGTTATTCATTACTAGTGTAATTACGACTAATAAACCATGACTCAAACAAACATGATTTATTAATTACCACTAAATTAATTATGCCTAACTAATTGCCACTAAACTAACTACGACCGATTAATTACCACAAAACTAATTACGACTAATTAATTTTCACTAAATTAATTATGACGAACTGATTAATGCTAAACTAATTATGACTGATTAATTACCACTAAACTAATTACGACTATTTAATTTCCACTAATTTTTAACCACTTACTAATTCATCCTCAAATAATAAAGCCTACTTAATTACGGCTAATTAATTACCACTAATTATGATGCACTAATAAATTACCGAATATTAGATACGACTAAATTATTAACATTAAAAAACTATAGCTTAATTATTAACACATATTTAATTACGAAAACAAGCTACATTAATTGGGACTAGCTAAGTAAGACTAATTAATTATGACTACGATAATAACAACAACTGAAGTGGACAAAAAATTACCTGCCCTTCGGAGAAACCGTTCAAATGTGCTACGGTCCTAACAACTGCTCCGTACTATAATCTCTAAAAAATTTTAATTATGTTCTATATGTCCTCAGCGACAAGCGCGAGAACGAGAACGAAAACAAAAACACAGTTGATGATGAGCGATGAGCGAGTGTGAGTGTCTGGTATTTATAGTGTGCGGAGGGAGGACAAGCTGCGTTGGTCGTGGGAATCCCGGATGCGCTGTCAAGGCGAAGCACTATGGGCAGGGGGGCACAGCAGCGACCGGGAGACATTTGTGCAGAGGAGCCTTGTCCGGCTTTCTACTGTGCAGAATATAGGGATATCGAATCAATAATGTGAACATATGTTAGAGAATATGGTGTTGGATTGACCCACCTTGAGACACTATTGAGATTGTTATGAATTTATGTGTCATTAGTTGGTCTCAAGCAATGATGATCTATGATCCTTAGACCTGAGATTAATATAGTTTCCTACATGTTTAATAGTACACTTAGGGGTTGCCAAATGCTACTCTGTAACTGGGTAGTTATAAAGGTAGCTTTTGGGTATGCTATGAAACATGCAAAGGGATGTGACGGGTCGATATGGGATTTGTCCCTCCTAATATAATAGGAGAGATATCTCTGGACCCCTCGATATGGTCGAATAAATAAAGTGCATAGCCATACCACTAGTGATCGAAGAATCGACCACATGAAGTTATCTGTCACTTGATCGAGAAAATATTGAACAGTCCATGGATGATAAAATAGTATTGAACAGTCCATGAATGATAAAATAGTATTGAACAGTCCATGGATGATAAAATATCTCACCTAGAGTTCAACTCGATATCGTGAGGCAAAGGGGGAATACACAAGTAGGTCATTCAGTTCGTCCAGATACGGACTGGTCGTATGGAGATATGAGCTGGTCGTACACTGGTCGAACATAATCACTAACTGGTTGTAAACTGGTTATAAGGAGTTACGAACTAGTTGTGACTATATATAAACTGGTTGTATAGAGATACGAGCTGGTCGTAAGTGATAAGGACCTAGTTGTATATCATATTGCATTAAGGTTCATCCGATATAATTTATGTGTATTCGAAAATCGTTATGTCCTGCTAGGAACCGCTAACGACTTGTGGCCAGAAAGGTGTTTTCGAGTCACAACCAATTAAGCATGAACCTATAGGGTCACACACTTAACGAGTTGGAACAAATGAGTTCGGATAGGATTCATCGTCGGCTCTTTATAAGAGGATGCATGAGGCTGTTGAGATAGACGACGTGAGTTGAATCACTGGAACCCTAGCCACCATCTTCTCGAAGACCCTACCGTGCGAGTTGGTGCTAGCACACTGGAGTACAGTATTCCATCCCCGGACGTGTGGATACCGTAGAGGCGCTGCGATTGCTGCTGTGCTGAACGGGACAATCCATGATCTTCACAAAGAACGCGATTGGTTGCTAGAAGAGAGGGTCGCCATCGAGGACGTCGGATGATCGACTACGACCACTACATCGATACACTAGACGTTGGATCAGGTTGCTCCAACTCTTCTTTCGCTGCATTGCGCGTCTTGTGGTAACAATTTATGATCTCTTGCTTGCACGGCTTCTTGGTTTACGTGGTAGAATTTTTGGATTACCAGCTAGCGTAGCCTACCCATATCCCTTTAGTGGTATCAGAGCCATCTTGTGTAATTTTTTTATCTAAATTAGTCGCATATACTTGATATGTGGCAGTAGTAGATTGGATCTATTACTGTTCTATTCTGGTAACCTAGATCGGTTCATATGGATGGAGCGGTTCAGGAACTAATTGATAATATCAATTGGTTTCAGCGATAGTAGATAGGTTTGCGGGAGGTATGAGCTGATAGCACCAAAGATTTACTACGCTTGTTCATGACCGCATTGCATGATACTCATACCGGTCGGAATTCCGCCATCGGGGGTGTGTCGCGGTGCTTGGTTGTATGAAAGCAGTGATCAGATTGGTTTGGAATAGGGTTAATATGATTAATTCGATGAATTTTCAAGGCTCGATTACGTGAATAAGATTCATGCTCCAGAAAAAATTTCCAAGGGTGTTGCCCTCGACTCGCGAGGGACGCTATCCCTTCGAACCCTGCTCGCTAACTGGCTAGCGGGACAACTGTACTAGGTAATCGTTATCGTGTTATATAATATTATGTGTTCATGTCAGCCGAAAGAATTGGATTCTATGCATAACACCTTTTGTTGGGATTGATGTGAATAGTATGGCCCATTGTGTATGTGATGCATGTATGGATTTTCATGGCTCACGTGTTATGTTGTGTTATAGCCATCGAACTACATATTATTGTATAACAGTCTGTGTGTTGACATGTGATGCTTAATATCATATGTAATTCATTACTAGCTTTCAGGAGCAATTGCTTAGTAGATGAATGTGGTGATTTCAAGCATGATGGCTCGGTGGATAGGAAGTATAGTGACGGAGATTGTTATATTAAGGGTCATACTATTTCACAGTTTAATATGATTATCTGTGAATATTTATTTTATTCATGTTATGCTATTGATCATGTTTTATCATTAGATGTTTTAACATGGTAGAGTAGTATCCCTCAAGAAAAATTAAGTAAATTTGATGCCTTTCCAATTGTTGCCCCTATCACAATTTTGATCGTTAATTGGTAGGTCTACCAAACTAGGGTGCTATTAACTATCTTAATAAGATGGGGTGAGTGTTGGACACTCACATGCATAGTATTGGTTTTACTTGATAAGGCTATCAAAATGGTTTTGGGCCTTGAGGTATAATATTTGTCGTCGGGGCATAGAGATGCCACTCAACAGACAAGAGTCATATGCGATATGATTGGCAAAGGGTTATTTACCTAAATCACCAGGTTTTTAGAAGTGATGCCAAAGCTCACTAGGAATTATTGACATATGGATCTTGAACCCACTATATGAAGTCAGAGGAAAACTTGGTTTAGAACATATAATGGGAGTATCTTTTATTAAAGTATTTAATAGAAGATCTTACATAAACATCGTGCTAATTTTTGCATAAACATATTTTCTATTATAGATCATGGCACATAATACTTCCTCCACACCTACCTTTAACTTGCGATCTATTCTTGAGAAAGAAAAGCTGAATGGAACAAACTTCATTGACTGATTTCGTAATCTGAGAATTATTCTCAAACAAGAAAAGAAGGAATATATTTTAGAGGTCCCTATCCCGAGGAACCAAATGCAGATGCTACACGTGCTGAAAAGAATGCTTATGAGAAGCATTGCAATGGCACGGTCGATGTACACTGCCTTATGCTCGCAACCATGAACTCTGAGCTTCAGAATCAATATGAGACCACATACGCTTACAATATGATTGTGGGGTCTGAAAGGTATGTTTCTGGACCAAGCAAGGGTAGAGAGGTACAATATCTCCAGGGCATTGTTTTCTTGTAGGCTGTCAGAAGGTAGCCCGATCCGTCCTCTTGTGATCAAGATGATTGGTCACATTGAGAGCTTAGAAAAGCTTGATTTCCCCTTTGCCCAGAGTTGGCTACTGATGTGATTCTCCAATCGCCCTCTACGAGCTTTGAGCCTATCATATTGAATTTTTATATGAATGGCATAGATAAGTCAATGGTCGAGTTACATGGCATGCTTAAGGGTGCCGAAGAGAGCATCAAAAAAAGTTATAATCATGTGATGATGGTTCAAAAGACTACTAGTTTCAAGAAGAAGGGTTAGTCTTGGGGAAAGGGAAAAGCAGAGGAAAGACTCAAGATGAGATCGAGACTCTCAAGGCTAAGCTTAAGAAGCTCAAGCTGGGTCCTAAGCCTGATACAGAATGCTACCATTATCATGAGACTAGGCATTGGAAGAGAAATTATAATAAGTACTTGGCAGAGATAAAAAAGAACAAAGAAAGTAAGACTTTCAGTTCAGGTATAAATGTTATAGAAATTAATCTTGCTACTTCTCCTACATGTTCTTGGGTATTTGATATCGGATCGGTTGCTCATATTTGCAATTCGATGCAGGGACTGATAGGGAGTAGAAGTTTGGCAAGAGACCAGGTTGATCTTCCCGTGGGCAATGGAGGAAGAGTTGTTGCATTAGCTATTGGTATTTCACCATTAGTTTTACCCTCAGGATTAGTTATGGAATTAAATAATTGTTATTATGTTCTTGCCTTAAGCAAAAACATTATTTCTATTTCATGTTTAGGAGTAAAAGGTTATGAATTCAGAATAAAAAACCATTGTTGTTCAATTTATTTTGAAGATATGCTTTATGGCCATGCTCCATTGGTGGATGGATTATATGTTTTGAATCTTGAGGATGTGTCTATCTGTAACATTAATGCTAAGAGACTTCAACCCAATGATTTGGATCCTATTTTTATTTGGCATTGTCGTCTAGGTCATATAAATGAGAAGTGCATGATGAAGCTCCATAAAGATGGTCTTCTAAACTCATTTGAAACATGTGAATCTTGTTTACTTGGCAAGATGACAAAGGCGTCTTTCACAGGTATAGGTGAGAGGGAAAGTGACTTATTGACCCTTGTACATATGGATGTATGTGGACCAATTAGCACTTTGGCTAGAGGTGGTTTTCTGTACTTCACAACATTTACTGATGACTTTAGTAGATATGGTTACATCTATTTAATGAGGCATAAGTCTGAATTATTTTAAAAGTTCAAGGAATTTCAGAATAAGGTACATAATCAACTTAGCACGACAATTAAATATCTACGATCAGATCATGGAGGTGAATATGTGAGCCATGAGTTTGGTGATGATCTAAAGCAATGTGGAATTGTTCCACAACTTACTTAGAACGTCTTAATGGAATAGGGTATATGAACGACGGAATAGAACATTGTTAGACATAGTTTGGTCAATGATGAGTGAATCTGATCTTCCATTGTATTTCTAGGGATACGCTCTAGAAACAGTGGCTTTCACTTTAAATAGGGTTCCATTAAAAACAGTAGAAATGACACTATATGAGATATGGACTGGGAAGTGTCCTGTATTTTTTTTTCTAAGTATATAGGGTTGTGAGGTATATGTAAAATGTTTGACGTCTGACAAACTTACAACCAAGTCGAATAAGTGCTTCTTTGTGAGATATCCTAAGGAAACTAAAGGATATTACTTTTATAAGTGGGATGATGACAAAGTATTTGTTACCTGAAATTGTGTCTTCTTGGAGAAAGAGTTTCTTTCCAAAGGTCTCAGTTGGAGCAAAGTGCAACTCGAAGAAATTTGAAAAACATCTGTAAATATTTCAACTCCTACTGAACCTCTAAAAGATGAATAAAATATTGTAGAATCTGTAGATGAGGCATAATCCCCACGTAGATCTAAAAGTCTTCATCAATTGCTTATAAGGTATGGGCATGACGTTTATTATTAAATAATAATGAGCCTAAAACTCATGAGGAAGTGATGATGGACCCAGACTCTAAGTCATGGCTTGAAGCCATGAGATCCGAGATAAAATCCATGCATATCAATCAAGTTTGGAACTTAGATGATCCACCTGATGGTGTTAAAACCATTGAGTGCAAATGGATTTTTAAGAAAAAGGTAGATATAGATGGAAATGTTCATATTCATAAGGCATGACAGGTGGCAAAGGGTTTTAAACAAATTCAAGGTGTTGATTATGATGAAATCTTCTCACCTGTCGCCATGCTTAAGTCTATCCGGATCATTCTAGCTATTACTGCATATTTTGATTATGAGATATAGTAAATGGATGTCAAAACGGCTTTCCTAAATGAAAACCTAAGTGGGGATGTGTATATGACACAACTGAGGGTTTTGTCAATCCACATGAAGCTAGAAAGGTATGCAAGCTTCAAAAATCTATCTATGGATTAAAGCAAGCATCTCAGAGTTAGAATATTTATTTTGATGAAGTGGTCAAAGGGTTTGACTTCATCAAGAATGAAGAAGAACCTTGTGTTTACAAGAAGGTTAGTGAGAGCAAACTTGTTTTTCTGATTTTATATGTGGATGACATATTACTAGTCAGAAATGATATTCCTACACTTGAATCTGTTAAAACTTCATTAAAATAGTTTTTCTATCAAAGATTTAGAAGATGCAGCATATATTTTAGGCATAAGGATCTACAGGGATAGATCTAAAAGGCTAATTGAATTAAGCCAAGATATATACATTGACAAGGTGTTGAAGCAGTTCAACATATAAGATTCCAAGAAAGGTTTCTTGCCCATGTCACATGGAATTAATCTTAGCAAGAGTTAGTATCCTTCAACACCTGATGAGCAAGACAAAATGAGTAGAATTTCATAAGCTTCGACTATTGGATCTAACATGTATACCATGCTTTGTACACGACTAGATGTGTCGTATGCTCTAAGTGTTATGAGTAGATATCAGTCAGATTCAGGTGAAAGTCACTGAATAGCAGTCAAGAATATCCTAAAGTACTTGAGAAGGACCAAGAATGCATTCCTTGTCTATGGTGGTGAGGAAGAGTTGGTCGTAAATAGTTATACCGATGCTAGCTTCCAAACCGACTAGGATTATTTTAGATCGCAGTCTGGGTTTGTGTTTTGCCTTAATAGAGAAGTAGTGAGCTGGAAAAGTTCCAAGCAAGGACCAATTGCTAATTCTATAATAGAGGCTGAGTACATTGCGGCTTCCGAAATTGCAAAAGAAGCAATATAGATTAGGAAGTTCATTAATGAACTAGGTGTGATTTCTAGCGCTTCCAGTCCAATGGATCTCTTTTGTGATAATAGTGGAGTCATTGCACAAGCTAAGGAGCCTGGATCGCATCAAAAGTCCAAACACATACTTCGACGATATCACATTATTCATGAGATTGTTGAAAGAGGTGATGTGAAGATATGCAAAGTGCACCCGGATTTGAATATTGTTGATCTGTTGACAAAGCCTTTCCTGCAACCTAAGCATGAGGTGCACACAAGAGCTATATGAATTAGATACTTGTATGATTGACTCTAGTGCAAGTGGGAGACCGTTGGTGATATGCCCTAGAGGCAATCATAGAGATGATTGTAACATGATTATGTTTATGAATTATTGAATAAATGTTATTATGTTCCCTGAATGAATTATCAGTTATAAAGATTAACAAATGTGACTTATTGGTGAAGCTCTTTAACTTATATTATGTCATTCTAAATGTATTCTTGGTCGGATGTCACTGGTTAAAACACTAGTAACTTATCGACCGGTATATGTATTAATTGATGACCATATTTCAACAGTCATGGATATAGGGATATCAAATAAATAATGTGAACACATGTTAGAGAATATGGTGTTGGATTGACCCACCTTGAGACACTATTAAAATTGTTATGATTTTATGTGTCATCAGTTGGTCTCAAGTAATGATGATGTATAATCCTTAAATCTGAGATCAGCATAGTTTCCTACATATTTAATAGTACACTTAGGGGTTGCCAAACGCTACTCTATAATTGAGTAGTTATAAAGGTAGCTTTCGGGTATGTTATGAAACATGCGGAGGGATGTGACTGGTCGGATATAGGATTTGCCCCTCCTAACATAACAGGAGAGATATCTCTAGGCCCCTTGATATGGTCGGATAAAGAAAGTACATGGCCATGCCACTAGTGGTCGAAAAGTCGACCACATGAAGTTATCCGTCACTTGATCGAGAAAGTATTGAATAGTTTATGGATGATAAAATATCTCACCTTGAGTTCAAATAGATATCATGAGGCAAAGCGAGAATACACAAGCAGGTCGTTCAATTCGTCTAGATACATACTAGTCATATGGAGATATGAACTGGTCGTAGACTGGTCGAACATAATCACTAACTGGTCGTAAACTGGTCGTGAGGAGTTACGAACTGGTTGTGACTAAATATAAACTAGTCATATAGAGATACGAGCTGGTCGTAAGTGATAAGGACCTGATCGTATATTATATTGTTTTAAGATTCGTCTGATATAATTTATGTGTATTTGGGAATCGTTATGTCATACTAGAAACCGCTAACGACTTATGGTAAAAATATGTTTTCAAGTCACAACCGATTACGCATGAACCAACAAGGTCACTCACTTAACGGTTTGGAACAAACGAGTTCGGATAGGTTCCATCATGGGCTCTTTATAAGAGGATGTATGAGGCTGTTAAGATAGACGACGTGAATTGCATCACCGAAACCCTAGCTGTCATCTTCTCGAAGACCCTACCGTAAGAGTTGGTGCTAGAATATCGGTGTACGGTGTTCCATCCCTAGACATGTGGATACCATAGAGATGTTTCTGCGGTTGCAGCTGTGCTGAACGAGGACGATCCACGATCTTTGCAAGGAACGCAATTGGTTGTTAGAAGAGAGGATCACCATCGAGGACGTTGGACGATTGACTACGACCACTACATCGACGCGCTTGATGTTGGATCAGGCTGCTCCAATTCTTCTTCCGCTACACTGACGTGTCTAGTGGTAACGATCTATGATCTCTTACTTGCATGGCTTCCTGGTTTACATGGTAGAATTTTTGGATTGTATCCCTTCACTTAGACTGTGGTAGGTGGCCTCGCACATTCCTGCTACGGTCTAGTAGCGCTGTAGGTAGCCTACCACAATCTAGTAGCGCGACATGTCGAATTCTGCGGTCGGGGAGTGGAGTATGTTGGCTTCCATGTCAAATTAACATGCTAGGATGCTATTTTGTAATGTTACTGTTGTAAATAAAAATGTATCATTTTAGCCAAAAACTCCCTCTTCCATGTGCTTTTTATGGTAGCGAGTAGAAGTCTTGTCAGATTGCAGGTTGAGCTAAGCTTAGCTTGCTGTAGTTGTGGTGAGCGGAATATGTGTAAGCTTTTGTGGTTTAACCAAGGAGTTAATGCAATATCTTTGATGAAAACAAGACTTGCTAGTGCAGCAGTGTGATAGGAGTCTACACTCCTACTAGCTACTACTATTACTCATATCCGAGTTACAGGCTGAAATGGCATTGCTGTGAGATAAAATAGCACAAATAACCTCTCACAAGCGGATTTGCAAAAATATCACCATGGACATGCGTGTTTTTGGCCTAAGTAGCACTGTTGATGACGTTATTAACAAATCTAGCCCTCCACATGTCGTAATGCCAAAAATGAAGTTCTCCGTCGCTCCTCAGGGGGCCCCACTGAAGGGATATGGGTAAGGTACACTAGCAGGCAATTCAAAAATTTTACCATACAAACTAGGAAGTCAAGCAAGAAGATAATCATAGATCATTACCACCAGACACACCGTGCAGTGGAAGAAGAGTTGGAGTAGTCTGATCCAACGTAGAGCGCATCGATGAAGTGATCGTAGTCGATCGTCCAGTGAATTCAAATGTCCAACGTAGTCGATCGTCCTCGGTACCGATCGTCTCTTCTAGCAACCAATCGTGATCCTTGCGAAGTCATGGATCATCCTTAAGTGCAACAGCAACCGTAGTAGCGTCTCTACAGTATCCACATGTCTAGGGGAGGAACACTGCGCACCGGTGTGGTAGCACCAACTCACACGGTAGGCTCTCTCGAGAAGATGGCGGCTAAGGTATCGGTGAAGCAACTCATGTGTCTCGCATGTCTCCCAATAGTCTCAAGTGTATCCTTATATAGTGCTCATGACGGATCCTATTCGAACATGTTTTGTTCCAACCTGTTAAGTGTGTGACCCGTTAGGTTCATGTGTAATCGGTTGTGACACAGAAACTCCTTTCTGATCACGAGTCGTTAGTGGATCCTAGTAGGACATAACGATTCCCGAATACACATGAATTATATCGGACGAACCTTAATGCAATATGATCTATGACCAAGTCTTTATCACTAATGACCAGTTTGTATCTCTATACGACTAGTTCATATTCAGTCTTAACCAGTTCGTAACTCCTTACGAGCAGGTTTCGACCACTCAGTGGCTATTTTCGACCAGTCTACGACCAACTCATATCTGATCGAACTGAATGACCTTCTCATGTATTATCCCTTTGCCTCACGATACCTAGTTGAACTCTAGGTGAGATATTATGTCATCTATGGAATGTTTAATACTTTCTCGATTGAGTGTCGGATAACTTCATATGGTCGAACTCTTCAACCACCAGTGGCATAGCCATGCACTTTCTTTATTCGACCATATCGAAGGGTCCAGAGATATCTCTCCTGTTATGTTAGGAGGGGCAAATCCTATATCCGACCAGTCACATCCCTCTGCATGTTTCATAGCATACCCGAAAGCTACCTTTATAACTACCTAGTTATGGAGTAGCGTTTGGCAACCCCTAAGAGTGTTGATCTCAGGTCTAAGGATTATAGTCGTTATTGCTTGAGACCAACTAATGACACATAGAATCATAATAATCTCAACAGTGTCTCAAGGTGGGTCAATCCAACAATATGTTCTCCAACATGTATTCGCATTATTGATTCAATATCCCTATATCCATGACCGATGAAACATGGTCATCAATCGATACATGTGCTGGTCGATGAATTACTGGTGTTCTGACCAGTGACATCTGACTACGGATACATTTAGAACGACATCATATAAGTTTAAAAAGCTTCACCAATAAGTCACATACTTGTTAATCTTTATAACCAATGATTCATTCAAGGAACATAATAACATTTATTCAATAACTTATAAACATAGACATGATACAATCATCTCTATGATTGCCTCTAGGGCATATCACCAACACCCACCTTGTAGCAATAGGTAGTTTAGGTTTTCCTTCCTTTTTATACATATCACAAGAATCTTGGTCCTTGCTGTCGTTTGTCATCCATACCGGCAACGACTGCCTCCCTTACTGCCACAAGATCCTCGATTCGTGAAGAGGGTCCCATTTGGTTGTAGTTTGTCAACCTGGGTTTTGGTAACCAGTTTGAAAATTTACCGAAGTTTACCGATAGGACCGATAATACCGAAAATCAGAAAATTTCGATCAAAATTTTCAAATCAAAATTTTAATTTTTGAAATTAAAAATGAAAAAAGTTAAAATACGAGCAAAATTCAATGGACAACAGTAATTTCGGGATTTTTTCCCTTTTTTTTTTAAAAAAAATGAGGTACCAGATAGAATCGACAATCCCAATAATCGGTTGATAATCAGCCAATTATCCAAACGCTGCTATCACCATGGAGGTGCTCATCTTCCCGGTGATGGTGTTCCATCTTCTCGGCGTCGCTAATAAGGGTGTGGAGCTGATCCAGCCCCGTCCGCCACCAAGGGGTTCCTCATCCTATTGTCAATGGTTTGATTCCCATCCAGTGAGCTTCTGGGTTCCATCCTCCTCCCCCAAATAAAATCCCATTTGTTTCCCATGTGGATTTGCATGTATCGCCAGCCTTCCTATGTGCAGCCACTCTCTAGTGCCATCATGTATTCCTCCCCCCTTCTCATTAGCTTGGATTTGCCCTAATTTACAACAAAAGTTCCTCAAGAACTATGTTGCTCCAGGGACAATTTCCTTACTCTTGGCATCTTCGGATCGGCTTCCCTCAACATCGTTTGCATTGGAGACTTCTTCAACCCTTACCTTTATCACAGACGAGTCCCAGTGTGGAGGCACACAACAACATCAGCTCTTTACTCTTCAGTCGGCGTTCGCTGCAGACGGTTAATCGGCGGTTGTAGGACCGGTATGGCAACAGAGGGGGGTTGAATGGTGCCTTCAAATTTTTCCCCAAGTATCCACCAACTCTTCACTCCAATAGCTATGAGAAGCTACGAAGATCATGATGCCAAAAATCCAAAGGAAATCTCGCTGCTACAGTGTTTTCGGGATGTGAATAGTAAAAATAGAACAGTTTCAGCACTATTTCAAATCCAAAAGTTGACGAAACTTTTAATCCGCAAGTCCAAATGATTTGAAACTTAACCCAAGGATAGATCATGATCTTAGGAACCTATCCCAACAGAAAAATCTGAAATAACTTGAGATAATTTGAATATTTTGGATCGTGAAGCTTTGCTACACCCAAATCGGGTCAAAACCAAAAATTGAGCTAACTCTCAAACCAAAGCTCTAAATGACTTGAAATTTGGTATGGACCCTCTCTAGGATGCCAGGAACCTATTCCACTCAACGATCGAGAAAATCGTTGCCAAAGTTATAACATTTTCCTGTTTGAGAGAAAGTTGCACAAAAACGGGGCAAAAACCGAATATGGTGAATATGACTTGCTCATGGATGGATGATGGCCAAAATGGCTCTAGATATATTCCCACATATCACATCAAGCAAGAACACCAAACAAATCGAGGCAAAAACAATTGAATCAAGAAATCACTCAGATTTCTTCATGAATCTTGCCATGAAAGTGCCTAGATGGGTGGAGATTGATTTCTAGAGGTTATCTCCATCTCTTACACGTCCTTGGCACAACAAGATCAAGAAGGGAAGAGAGATGGGGAAAACCAACCAAATCAAGCGCAAATCAATAAACACAAAAGAGATTCATGAAGATGAACAAGGTTTGATGTATTGCTTCTTGAGGATGAGGGTTTTACAACCACTCCAATCAGGAGGATAAGAGCTCAATCTATGAGCACACCATCAACTCATCTCTCTAGAACCCTAAGCCTCTCCTTTCCTCTCTAAGTCACCCTAAGCCTCTCCTTTCCTCTCTAAGTCACCCTAAGCCTCTACTTTCCTCTCTAAGTCCTAAAACCAAACTAGGGTTTACAAAAATGAAGTCCCTAAGGTGGCTGTCCAGCACACCCCCTATTTATAGAGAAGCATAGCTTCTAGAAGAGTTAACCCTAATGGGCTCCCGTTAAGGCCCAACAACAAACGGGACACATATGCACGTATTCTAAAGCGCGTCTTCATCTTCGATTGACCTAAACCACTTCTCCAAGCGCCGACCCGCGCCTCGGTTTAGCCAAGAGATCACAAAGGCGGTATTTGGTAAAATTACCAAAATACCCCTTCTCGATCCTTCTCCATGGACCGAGTCCAATCCTGTCGAAGCAATCGTCTACTCCGCCACGTGTAGGTTGATCAACGGCTCTCATCATGTCGGCAAGTCTCTCCCGTCCGGATCTGACCGGAACCACCAAGGCACTTGCACCGACCCCCGCGCCGCTTGATCCAACCAGCTGCATCGAACTGCCTGTTCGATCATCCTCGTCCATTCTGCGCCACACTTGAGTCACTTGACCTCACACGGCATCCATGATCATTCTGGACCTCAGCTCTCCAAGCTTAGTCCCGATCCTCCTCGCCGTTGACCGTCGTTGACATGCAAGCCACCTGAACAGCAATAGACGAAGAAATCGTCTCCGGGAATAAGTTCTTCACAACTTGACCCACTTTAGCTCAACACATGCAATATGCAACGCATATGCAAAGACAAACACGGATATGACCTAACCCAAAAACAATTCTCTAAAAGAATCAACAATCAGCACAAAAGCCGGTCAGACCGAAAATCCTAAACTTTGCCGAAAACGAGTGTTTCCGCAAACCCTTAATATCATTGCCAATTGTAACATCATCCTAAGAGATCATGAGCATATCCCCATGATATCCACAGCGGTCTTGGCTCGAGCAACGCCTCCCGTCTAGAAGAATACTTGCAAGGTTTTCGCCGGCCATCATCACTATCTCCGGTGACTTTTTCATCAGCTGATCGGCATCGGCCAACTCCCTCTTCTCTAGCGAGATTTCTTCGAGTTTGACAAAGTTCCTGTATGTTCTTTTCGCTTTAGCCCAGTAGGACTGATGAGGACATCACTTCCACTGATACAACCATCCCTACTACTTCTACTCTTCAACTTGATATGCAAGGACCAATTACTAGAGCGCGTGCTCGCTAACTGAATTATCAGGTAACTTCGTTTCTAGGAGTTTATAATTGTTCCATTGAGGATGGATTGCTACCTAAGTCTG
The DNA here is from genome assembly GCA_036346255.1 of Ampelocalamus luodianensis. Classification (NCBI taxonomy): domain Eukaryota; kingdom Viridiplantae; phylum Streptophyta; class Magnoliopsida; order Poales; family Poaceae; genus Ampelocalamus; species Ampelocalamus luodianensis. The sequence goes on along the minus strand of CM070635.1, from coordinate 40,956,747 downwards.
GTGATGTTATTCTACTCAGGAACGGAGGCAAGGGGGCTACCGCAACTACTACAACAAGTCCAGGCCTCCGGAATCAGCATGACAGCACCAACTTAAAACAGGCATAACTTTCACATACGGAGTCCGTTGGAGGCCCACAAGTACTTGATTGAAAGCTTATTTCGTCCTCTTTCCAACGGATCTGGCCTCATCTTCAAATTCTTTCTGTACTGATCACAATCATCAAAAGAAGATGCCATATCACTTTGTTTGGGCCAATCTGGGCCTTGTAATCATACTGAATTTGGCCCATCTGCCGGCGGGCCACCTGGGGGTGCAATTACTGTTTACATGAACAGTAATCCATGGAATTAGTCCCATCCCCTTAGTTCTATTAGAGGTGTGGCTCCTCATCCCCTATTTAAGGAGGCTGCACCCCCTCTAGTTTTCTCGGATTTTGTTTATGTTTGGTTTGCTTTCGTTGAACTTGTATCTTTTGCGTGTGTCGACTAGACCACCCAATTAAGATCCTTATTCAGAATCCCAACTCAATTCAAATATTTCAATTCCTATTTGTAATTTCAGATTGCTTTATCTTGTTCTTGCGTGCTTCTTCTGTATGCAGAATCGACCTTTGTGTCGTGTCAACCGGTATTCGTACCGCGTTGATAACGACTTGTTGAGCGCTTCAGCGATTGTGTGGTTTCGAGCCTTGCAAGTTCGTAGCCAGGATCGTGAGAGTTGAGCGACTACTATCGAACGTATCGTTCTCATCGAAAGATCGGGACAACAATCGGACCTTCGGGTTCATCAAGTGGTATCAGAGCTACAGTTCATCGGTGAGAATTTTTTTCCTGCAGTCCAAAGCCACAAAAAAATAGGGTTAGTTCTTATTGTCCAAACCAATTTGTGCCTTTGCAATTTTTCTTTTTAGTTTGCGTTGTTGAATTGTCGTTGCATCGTTGAGTCTTTGTGCTGGTTTCCGTCTAGATTGGTCTAGTTTAAGTTTTTCTTGCAATTCGACTTGTGCGCGCCGTCGTTTGGGCATTAGGGTTTTGCCGGCCGCAAGCAATAAAATCGTTGAGGTCTACGCCACATCAACCGAAGGCAGCAGGTTTCATATATACAAAAAAAATATGGCAGATCAACCCATTGCGCAGCAGCAGATCGAATCTGCCAAGCAAACCGAAGGCAGTTAGACCTAATCACACGCGCTCAAGATCACGCTCGCACGCCGTCCAGCATTGCCTCGCGCTGCTCGTGGTCGCCTGCGACGTCGGGGAGAACCTTGGGCTGCTCCCAGGGACCTCTGCAGCCGGTTCCACCCCGCGCTGCTCCTCCTCAGGCACCATCGCTTGCCTCGTCGCCGCCCTCTTGGGTCGCCGCTGCTGCCACTTGACCGAGCCGCCACATCGAGCTTGCGCCGCGACGGTCGCGGCCGCCATCGCCACCTCCGCTCCTCCTGCAGCCGCCGAGCCGGCGCCGCCTAAGCTCCGCCGCCGCTGTGGCCGCAAGTTTCGTTGAAGGCGCCGCCGCACGGGCCGCCGCCGTCACCAGGGGTGCTCGCGTCCTTCGCTGCTTCGGGGACCCACCATCTCGCAGCTTGGGGCCGCCGCCGCCTTGGCTCAAGCCGCCGCCGCCGCTTCGGAGAGTCGCCGCCGTCGTTGTCACCAAATCCCTCGGCGTCGTTGCCACATAGCCTCCACCCGCGCTGCTCCTCCTCATGCGCGCCGCCCCCGCCGCCCGTAGCCGTTGCCGTCGCCGCTTGCGCCGCCCACCGAGCCGCCGCCGTCATCCGCCGCCGCCGCATCACGGCGCCGCCGCTTCTCGGAACGCGCCGCTTGCTCTTGCGCCACAGACGGGCCGCAGCCGCCACCTCCAGCTCCTCCTCTCGTGGCGCCGCTTGTTCCGCTGCCGCACACACGACGCAGCGATCGCGCGCCGCCACACGCAACATCACGCCTCTGGGCGTTGTTCTGAAATTTTTTTTTCGGCTTTGGGTTGGAACTAGCCGATTCGGTATCTCTTTGAGGAAACAAAAAAAAAGCGAAAAAAAGATAGACAAAAAAAGAGAGACAGAGAAGAAAGAAAGAAGAGAGGAGTCAATTTTTGGTTACTGTAGCAACTTGAAAATTTCATGTTTTCTGTCCCCATGGTGTTCTGAGGTAGAAAAAAAAAAGAGAAGAAAGAGAAGAAAAAAAAAGGAAAATAAAGAGAAGAAATATTTTTTTAAAAAAAGAGAAAAAAAGTTAAGAAGAAGAAGAAAAACAAATTTCAGAGCGGCCTCTTTTCTTGCCATTATTTCCTTGTTCAGTTGGGTATAATTCATCATTTGCCCGCTTGCGTTCTTAGTCTTGTGCTAGCCTTCCTTGGTTGCTACTAGTCGATTGTGTGAGTTGCTCTAGCTAGACTTGGTTTAGACTAGGGCCAGCACTTGTGACTAGTACTTTGAACTGCTTTTCAACTTTGCATACTGAATTGAATACTTGCTACTCCTTGCTACATACTAGCCTTCCGAGCTCCACTTTCTACTAACTCAAGAGTGCCGTTCCTCGCAATCGTTGGGCTCATCGCAAGTGAGAGTATCACGAACCAGCCACCGGTTGTACCACTTTCTTGCTACATTGGTAAGATCTTGTAAGAACTTGGTAAAAGCTTGAGTGTGAGTGACCTTTGAGCCCCAGATCCTAGTAGTTCATAGGGACATATACACCGTGATTTGTTCTTTGCTTTGATACTAACGATGGCGTGATCGTGGTCACACGGGAGCATAGCAGACCAATGTTGAGGACAATGCACCTCTCACGCCTCGCACGAACGACATCATGCAACGTTTTTTCACGCTTGTTGAATCAACATTCGGAGCGTATTGAGGGGGTTCTAGATCGCACCAATATTGATCTTGCTGCGCTTGCTACACGTGTGGAGCAGCTAGAGAGAGCTCCACCTCCTGCTGCCACCCCCGCTGTTGTCGGTATTGCACAACCGCGTCGTAACCCATCCGTTCATAGCTCATGGGCCGATGAGGTAGAAGATGAAGCGAACCCATATGTTGCTGATACAGAGTCCGATGGTGGTTTCAATCCCATCAATGATCGTGATCACCGGCAGCGACGCTTCAATCGACAAGGTATGAGAAGAGATCCACCACGTGAGATACGTGACCGTAATGATTCACTTGGTAAACTTAAATTCACTATGCCTCCTTTTGCTGGTAAATATGATCCTGATGCCTATCTCACATGGGAGCTAGTCGTAGACCAAAAATTTGCATGCCATGAATTTCCTGACCATAAAAGGGTTAGAGCTGCTACTAGTGAGTTCACAGATTTTGCTTCTATTTGGTGGAATGAATTGTGCTGTAATGAGCGAAACATACCTAGAACTTGGGATGCTATGAAGAGAGCTATGACAGCTAGATTTGTGCCTTCATATTATTCTCGTGATTTTCTTAATAAATTACAACGCTTAAGATAAGGTAGTAGTTCTGTAGAGGATTATTATCAAGAATTGCAAACTGGTTTGTTGCGTTGTGGATTAGAAGAAACTGAAAATGCTAAGATGGCTAGATTTTTGGGCGGTTTAAACCGTGAAATTGTGACATACTTGATTATAAGGAATACAATTGTATCACTCGCTTGTTTCATCTTGCTTGTAAAGCTGAAAGAGAGGTACAGGGACGTCAATCTAGGAACAAAGGAAACTTTACAGGTTCTTTTGCAGGTCGTCAAACTCAAGGGCACTCAAGAGCATCCTTTACCCCTTCCAGCCGAACAACTGCACCTACAAACTCCTCCAACAGTCGGCGCCCACCTACTTCCACTACTCCATCACGCGCACCGGAAACGAGTAAGAGCATGAGACAAGCCCCTGTACAAAGTTCATCTTCGGTTGCATCAACGGGTAGAGCATGAGATACACAATGTCATCGCTGCAAGGGCTATGGACACATGATGCGGGATTGCCCTAGCAAGTGAGCTCTCTTGATAACGGATACCGGTGAGTACACTTCAGCTAGTGACATTGAGGAAGAATATGCTATGCTTGCAACTGACACTACAGGTGATGACCAAGAATTTGAGAGAGAAGAGGAACAATATGGTGCTGAAATTTCGGATAAGTATTTAAGCCTTATAGTGATGCGTGTACTTAGTGCACAAATAGAGCGTGCTGAACAGAATCAACGCCACAATCTGTTCCACACAAAGCTTGTCATCAAAGAGCGTTCATGTCGTGTGATCATTGATGGAGGAAGTTGCAACAATTTGGCGAGCATAGACATGGTTGAGAAGCTTGCATTGACCACAGAACAACACCCTCGCCCATATTACATTCAATGGTTTAACAATTGTAGTAAGCTGAAGGTAACCCGCATTGTGAGAGTACACTTTTCTATTGGTGCCTATCATGATTATGTTGATTACGATGTAGTACCTATGCAAGCATGTTCTTTGTTGTTAGGTAGACCTTGGCAATATGATAGAGATACGGTGCATCATGGTAGAACTAATACGTATACTCTCATGTTTAAAGAAAAGAAAATCACGCTGCTGCCCATGTCTCCTGACGCCATTCTAAAGGATGAAATAGAGAGAGCTAATAGAGAAAAGGAGAGTAGCAAAAGTGAAAATCAGATTGTAGCTCAAGAACTTTTGCACCCGAAGAAGAAAGAACCTAGCGCTAGGCAAGGTGCAATTAAATTAAAAGGTTCTGTTTTACTTGCTACTAAGTCTGATATTTGTGAAATGGAAGATAGCAAATTTGATTGCTATGCTTTAGTGTGCAAAGAGGCCTTGTTTTCTTTTGAGGATATGCCTCCTTCTTTGCCTCCTGCTGTTGCTCATGTTTTGCAGGAGTTTGCTGATGTGTTTCCAAGTGACATATCCCCGGGGCTGCCTCCAATTCGGGGGATTGAACATCAGATTGATTTAATTCCAGGAGCCTCGCTTCCCAACCGTGCGCCATATAGAACCAATCCCGAAGAGACTAAGTAAATTCAGCGTCAAGTGCAAGACTTGCTTGACAAAGGGTACGTACGCGAAAGCCTTAGCCCTTGCGCTGTCCATGTGATTTTGGTACCTAAGAAAGATGGATCATGGCGTATGTGTGTTGACTGTAGAGCTATCAATAATATTACTATTCGATATCGTCATCCAATTCCTAGGCTAGATGATATGCTTGATGAATTAAGTGGCTCTACTGTTTTCTCTAAAGTTGATTTGCGTAGTGGATATCACCAAATTCGCATACGGTTAGGCGATGAATGGAAAACATCATTCAAAACTAAGTTTGGATTATATGAGTGGTTAGTGATGCCTTTTGGGTTGACTAATGCACCTAGTACTTTCATGAGATTAATGAATGAAGTTTTACGTGTTTTCATTGGACAATTTGTGGTGGTATATTTTGATGACATATTGATCTATAGCAAAACATTAGAGAAACATCTTGAACACTTGCGTGCTGTTTTTCTTGCTCTACGTGATGCACGTTTATTTGGTAACCTTGAGAAGTGCACTTTTTGCACCGATCGAGTATCGTTTCTTGGCTATGTTGTTACTCCACAGGGTATTGAGGTTGATCCAGCCAAGATCGAAGCTGTGCAGAGTTGCCCGACTCCTAACACGGTCACACAAGTGCGGAGTTTTCTCGGACTTGCTAGATTTTATCGACACTTTGTCAAAGATTTCAGCACCATTGCCGCACCGATGAATGAGCTTACAAAGAAAGGCGTTCCTTTTATATGGGGCCCTACACAAGAACAATCATTTCAGATTCTGAAAGATAAGCTGACACATGCACCACTTCTCCAACTTCCTGATTTTGGTAAGAATTTTGAGCTTGAATGTGATGCTAGTGGGATTGGACTTGGCGGTGTGCTTATTCAAGAAGGTAAACCTGTTGCATATTTCAGCGAGAAATTGAGTGGGCCTAGTTTGAATTATTCTACTTATGGTAAGGAATTATATGCTTTAGTTCGAACATTAGAGACACGGCAACATTATTTATGGTCCAAAGAATTTGTCATACATTCTGATCATGAATCGTTAAAGCACATTCGTAGTCAATCAAATCTGAACAGTAGACATGCTAAATGGGTTGAGTTCATTGAATCGTTTCCATATGTCATTAAGCACAAGAAAGGGAAGGATAATGTTATTGCTAATGCTTTATCTCGTCGTTATACTATGTTATCTCAACTTGATTTCTGAATCTTTGGTTTAGAGACAATTAAAGCGCAATATGTGCATGATGCTGATTTTAAAGATATATTTCAGAATTGTAACGAAGGCAAAGGTTGGAATAAATTTGTTGTGAATGATGGATTTTTGTTCCGTGCTAACAAGCTATGCATTCCAGCTAGCTCCATTCGTCTTTTGTTGTTACAGGAGGCGCATGGAGGAGGACTCATGGGACATTTCGGTGTCAAGAAGACGGAAGATGTTTTAATCGATCACTTCTATTGGCCTAAGTTGAGGCGCGATGTTGAGCGCTATGTGTCTCACTGCACTACATACCACAAAGCTAAGTCACGTCTTAATCCACATGGTTTATATATGTCTCTTCCTGTTCCTAGCGTACCTTGGGAAGATATTTCTATGGATTTTGTCGTAGAACTGCCTAGAACAAAGAGGGGGAGGGACAGTATTTTTGTTGTTGTGGATAGGTTTTCGAAGATGACGCATTTCATACCTTGTCATAAGAGCGATGATGCTACACATGTTGCTGAGTTGTTTTTCAAAGAAATTGTTCGACTACATGGAGTGCCCAATACAATTGTATCTGGTCGTGATATGAAGTTTCTGAGTCACTTTTGGAGGACACTATGGGCTAAATTTGGGACAAAATTGTTGTTTTCTACTACCTGCCATCCTCAAACAGATGGACAAACTGAAGTTGTCAACAGGACATTGTCCACTATGTTGAGGGCTGTTTTGAAGAAGAACTTGAAGATGTAGGAAGAATGCTTACCTCATGTGGAGTTTGCTTACAACCGTTCGCATCATTCAACCACAAAGATGTGCCCTTTTCAGGTAGTATATGGCTTTATTCCTCGCGCTCCTATTGATTTATTACCTCTACCATCTTCGGAAAAGGTAAACATTGATGCTATACAACGTGCTAAACTGATTCTGAAGATACATGAGACAACTAAAGAGAATATAGAGCGAATGAACGCACAATATAAACTGGCGGGTAGTCAGGGTAGAAAAGACATAACATTCGAACCTAGAGATCTTGTTTGGTTGCATTTGCGCAAAGATAGGTTCCCTGACTTGAGAAAATCAAAATTGATGCCGAGAGCTGATGGTCCATTTAAAGTGTTAGAAAAGATTAATGATAATGCATATAAGCTTAATCTGCCTGCAGATTTTGGGGTTAGTCCCACATTTAACATTGCAGATTTAAAGCCCTACTTGGGAGAAGAAGATGATCTTGAGTCGAGGACGACTCCAATTCAAGAAGGGGATGATGATGAGGACATCACTTCCACTGATACAACCATCCCTACTGCTTCTACTCTTCAACTTGATATGCAAGGACCAATTACTAGAGTGCGTGCTCGCCAACTAAATTATCAGGTAACTTCGTTTCTAGGAGTTTATAATTGTTCCATTGAGGATGGATTGCTACCTAAGTCTGGTGATGTTATTCTACTCAGGAACGGAGGCAAGGGGGCTACCGCAACTACTACAACAAGTCCAGGCCTCCGGAATCAGCATGACAGCACCAACTTAAAATAGGCATAACTTTCACATACGGAGTCCGTTGGAGGCCCACAAGTACTTGATTTAAATCTTATTTCGTCCTCTTTCCAACGGATCCGGCCTCATCTTCAAATTCTTTCTGGACTAATCGCAGTCATCAAAAGAAGATGTCATATCACTTGTTTGGGCCAATCTGGGCCTTGTAATCATACTGAATTTGGCCCATCTGCCGGCGGGCCACCTGGGGGTGCAATTACTGTTCATGTGAACAGTAATCCATGGAATTAGTCCCATCCCCTTAGTTCTATTAGAAGTGTGGCTCCTCATCCCCTATTTAAGGAGGCTGCACCCCTTCTAGTTTTCTCGGATTTTGTTTATGTTTGGTTTGCCTTCGTTGCAACTTGTATCTTTTGCATGTGTCGACTAGACCACCCAATTAAGATCCTTATTCAGAATCCCAACTCAATTCAAATATTTCAATTCCTATTTGCAATTTCAGATTGTTTTATCTTGTTTTTGCGTGCTTCTTCGGTGTATGCAGGAATCGACCTTCGTGGTCAGGTCAACCGGGTATTCGTGCACGGTTGATAACGACTTGTCGAGCAGTTCAGCGATTGCGTGGTTTCGGGCCTTGCGAGTTCGTAGTCAGGATTGTGAGAGTTGAGCGACTACTACCGAACTTATCGTTTCGTTGAAAGATCGAACAACAATCGGACCTTCGGGTTCATCAAGGACATTTATGTAATTGATGAGGATTAAAATCTCTAGATATTTCTTTATTTAGTTAAAGACCGCACATCCTTCATGGTCGTAACCACTAAGGCTAATGACCCCCATTCCAAGTATATTCTTTCCGTGTGATGAATGAAAATATACCTTATTCGTTCCATACCACACGATGTTCCACAGCTTTAAATCACTGACACTAACTACTATATGGTTGTCGTCCACTGGCGTCAACTGTCGAACGTTGATACATTGTCAACTGCAGTCCTCCTCCGACCAGTCGCGACGCTTTTAGCAAGCGTCTCTTCAAGGAGTAACTGCCACCACTTTGTTAACTACTTAAAGGAGAACACAAACAGCAGAAAGCAAGGAGATAGACCGCAATCCAATTCGGAAGATCAACAGACGATTGGATTTCATCTAAAGTATTAGCATAGCAATCAGTATACCAAATATAATTAGGGTTAGTCCACTGTCTTGTCAAGAGTATCTCCTTTATTAACCAGTTTATAGTAATAAAGAGTAGTCTAATTCTCTTTTAAGAATTTTTATCATTTTTCTCTATTTTATTTTGTAAGACCGACGACTAGATTATTAACAGTAATTTTCACGCTTTTGCTGGACGTCACTGTATTGGTACGATGCACTGTGTTTTCAGCTTAATATAAAATCACGGTAGTTTCCTTAAAAAACGCGTCGACTTTTATTTCTCCCATTGCCTTGCTGCCTGCATGATCTGAGTCGCCTATTGCCACATCGGCTAGCTATCTCCTCCGACTACCGTTTCTGGATTTCTGCCATTGGTGGATCACCAGATTCTACGTACGGTCGAAGATGGGGAAAACACAAAGAAATCGTTGTACAAACAAATCTTGAACAATGCAACTGCTACAAATGCGCTACAGTTCGAACTAACAAACTTCAGCCGGACTACGAACCAGCAACCACAGTATTGAGAATTTGTTACCTATATACGTACTCAAAATGCACACAAGAAGTAGTATATCTCCTATGCATATTCAACGCATCTCCTGTATACTCCCAATCTAAAGTAGAGTACAGGTTTGAAATGTAGCATCTAAGTCCTTGATTGCTCCTAACAGTGCAGGTTTCCTTTTCGACGAAAAGCTCAGGACGCAACAAGCCCCACAGATCACTGTTTGCTCCCCTCGGAAGTTAATTTTGTTGATTATAATTATATGTAGCCATATTACTTAGTTAGTTCTTTTTCATTATCGCCCACGGTGATGTGAATTAGAACTATAGTTTTGTGTGTTATTAATCGGACCAACGTGGGTTAATTACATGCAATATATTCTTATGATTATTTCTAATTTTGTGCCCTGTATTTTGGTATTCAGACAATAAATGCATCAAATGTCATGCCACCATCGACAACATTGAGCGACTTACGAGGAGCAATTTTCCCTCCCGGAAGGAGAGAATCCATGTTGTCCTTGGGGTATTAGATCTCGATTATGCTTTAAGGATGCCGGCTCCATTCCCCTCGAGGGTGAGGAAAATTATGATGACAAAAGAAAATTTATGAAACTAATGCTTGAGAAATGGGAGCGGTCCAACCGTCTATCACTTATGATAATGAAGACCTCCATTTCGGCTTGGGATCAGAGCAATTTTTAGAGAACACATAATGATGATGACCGATATGGCATATGGAAAACTTAAGGGAATGGACATGGAGATTTCGATGGTTTCCTAGTCCATTTCATTATGACCTCTCTCCTTACAGTATACGACTTTCAAGATCAACTATAATACTCGAGAAGAAAAGTGGAACATGAGCGATTTAATCGCCATGTGTGTTCGTGGAGGAGGAAAGAATTAGGACTAAAAGAGGGATCTTGCACTTCAAGTTGGTGGCTCCAATAAAAGGAAGTTCCAAGGGACTTCAAATCTAAGAAGAAGTTGGCGTTCTCCCCATCTGTCGATAAGTCGGGGCCTAAAGTGCATCTGCACCTAAGCCTCATGTGGCTCCCATTGGAGCACCTAAAGGGGTGAATGTCATTTTTGCAAGCGATCGGGGCACTTTCAAAAGGACGTGTCTGATTCCTAAAATGGCTCGCAAAGAAGGGTAATGATACAATAACTTTTGTTGATGAAACACTTTATGCTAATTTTTCCATTAATTCTGGTGGATTGACTCAGTGCAACTGCACGTTACTAGTTTCTCGCTTTCACTGTGTAGGACAATGGTACTACTAGATTTATGCGCCTGCCCATGACCAATCATAAACAACTTGTACGTAAACAGTAGATGTGCTATGCTGCAACAGTAGAGTTCTGTGAGGATTGTTCTCGATCGATATATTGCTGGGTGCTCTAATTGTTATCTGTGCGTCACTGTCCAGCTCTAAAAATCTTGTACTCGAGTTTAAGCTTTATGGATTATTATTTAAGGTGCTAAGTCATTAATTAGCTTAGAGATTGACTGGGTACAGTCAAGTTTTTCTAGGCAAGTTACATGCAACTTTCACTACCTTCGGATTGCTTCAAGATTCATGTAAGTTAGGCTGTAGGGTTTTACCTTGTTTCCAATTCAACCGTAGAACCCAGTGGAAAGCCCCGCGACGAGTCGGCAATGACGACACGGTGGGTGGTGCCCGTGGTAGAACCGGCGTGGGAATGAGTCGGTTGGTGTCTGCGCCAGTGCCAACGGCGAGAAAGGTGAAGGACGTCAACAAGAATTAAACAGAGTGCACGGAGGAGGCCACATATAAGGGAGGGGAAGGGCGGTGGCTAGGGTTCACCACCGGTAGCCCAGGGAGACGACATGTTGCGGCAGGGAAGATGGTGGCCAACGACCGGTAAGGGAGGAAGGGATATGAGGGAATCAGGAGGAAAGTGAGAGAAGTGGAAGAAATAAAAAGCTTGAAAACTTTTTCTAGTTTTAATTAAAGAGGCAACTGTATATAATTATTACCCTATTACCTTATTAATCTCTCTCTCAACAAGTTTTGGATCGATAAATTCTTTGAAAAAGGCGGATCCTTTAGATGCAGGATGCGGATCCTTGACCGTATACATGGATTCTCTGCCGTAGTAAATAGCTACGGCATAGGCGTATAGTAGAGGCGTATTAGGTCTCATCTGGGCCGTCCAATTGCTTGAGAACGGCTTAGATCAGTAGTACAAAACACTGATGCTACAGTACTAAACAGTAAAATTGCTACAGTTGTATGCATGGTACTGCAGCACCAGACTTACAGTGTTGTAGCAGCAGACTCACATTGTTATTACTACAGTGCCCTCTGCAGTACTGTAGAGGATCCCGCTTTCCTCATGGTATGGAATATTCAACCAAATTAAGTTCTAAAGGATGTCAACAACCGGAGGAGACCACATATAGGGGGGGAGGGGCGGTGGCTAGGGTTCCCATCAATAGCCTAGCGAGACGACGTGTTGCGGCAGGGAAGATGGTGGCCAACGACCGGTAAGAGAGGAAGGAGATGGGGGAGCCAGGAGGAGAGTGACAGAAGTGGAAGAAATAAAAAACTTGAAAACATTTCTAGTTTTAATTAGAGAGGCAAATGTATATAATTATTACCCTATTACCTTATTACTCTCTCTCCTGCTAAGTTTTGGACCGATAAATTCTTTGAAAAGGCGGATCCTTTAGATACAGAATGAGGATCCTCGGCCGTAGCAAATAGCTACGGTATAGGCGTATAGTAGAGGTGCATTAGGTCTTATCCGGACCATCCAATTGCCATAGAATTGTTTAGATCAATAGTTTACGGCACTGATGCTACAGTGCAAAACAGTGCACTATTCTGCATACACTAAAATCTGCACTGTTGAAACAGTGTTTCCGCTGCAATGTTGCTGTAGAGTACTATATTAGCAGACTCAGGTTACTGTTGATACAGTGCACCTCTGTAGTAGCATATAGGACTCGCTTTCCTCGTGGCGTGGAATATTCAACCTCAGATTAAGTGCTGAACGCACGTGATATCGATCCTAGAAATCCTTACAAATTGACCATTTATTTCCTTTATAAAGTACCGGGTTTTCGTCTGTTACTTACACGTCTTCGTTTTGAATGACTGGCTTGATTTGCAAACTGACCTGACCTGGCACAACCTCAGCTCCAAAAACACGATATTACAACCCCCACCCCACTCACACACACTTTATTTTGGTTAATTTGCTCGTGAAACTTGCTGGATATGTAGGTCACTGCCAATTGTGTCATATTTGTATTCTCGATTTGCTACAATTAATTGATGGTTAGCCGTGGAGTGTAGCATGGGCTAGATCAATTGATTCTACATATGCATTTGATGCAATGTACTGATGGGGTGGGTTAAAAAAGGAATGCACGAGATTCATCTTAACACCACCAAAAAAACTGGAGAATTGTAAATACTGCTTCATTTTACTATTTGTTTGATTCCGTATATTACTCCTTTTATCCAACGAATGAAAATAGGATAATGCTATAGTATTGTTCATCTCAGCCATTGCAGTTGCAATGTGAGATGATACCATTCCGGAAGGGAGGGAGGGAGGGAGGGGGGCGGCTAGTGTGTAGTTGTGTGAAAACTAAAGATGGTTAGAGAACGATTTCGAAAGGTTCCTTTTCTGAAATGGCTGAAATACTGCGCCTCTGAATATAAAACGATTTCGTCCTCACCGTGCAGCCCAAAACAATTCCCTATATGACTTCTCAATATATGCCCTCGTAAGGAATTATAGCCATTGTCTTGTAGTATATATGATGGTCAGATACTCAGATGTGCGCGTAAATTCCTTGAGTTTCTTTATATATAAAGCCTAATCTATTGAGAACGTATGATGTCTTGTTTTCTAGTAAATTCTTATGGAAATCTTGCGTTGCAAGCAGGGCCTAAGTTCATCACTATTTCGCCCTAAAATATGATACACGCCACGTCAGTACGCCAGGTAAGACAAATTTCGCCAAAATTTTCTGACGAATGATCTTGAGCAAAGCCAAGGGGATGTTTCCGACTATTCTTTTGCTCCCAATTGGCGCGTCTCACATATTTAGCTTCACTGCATATATGCTCTCTTCTCGAGGACAAGCAGTTGAATAATACTCCTATTACTAAGAGCAGCAGTACACTCGTACTGCCATGAAATTGTCCTGCTTAATTAAATTAATCCAGTATTAGACATGTAAGTAGTACTTAAATAGAGATGTCAGAGGCATAGCAATGTCCTTAAACAAGTACTTAAGTTAAGCAGTACGCAATTTTTCTTTTTGTTTTTTTGGTGAATTTCAAATTCCGATGGTAGCTGGCTAGCTTCCCTGACCGATAAGATCTAACTAGCTGAGTAGATGAAACCCAATTGTTGGACGATACACTTGAAGATCAGTAGCAATCTCACAAATCAATTCGGTGAATTGAATTGTAAGAAGATCAAAACACTCACAAACCAATCTAAGAGATTGAATTGCAAGTAGCAGCCTCTGGTAAACAGTACTCTGCCATGAACAATTCTCCATGGTGAACAGTGCTCCAAAGCAAGAGATGGGTATCTTGATCTCCCTCTCAATCTTTCTCCCTCAATCTCTTGAACTCATCTCACAACTCATGAACAATCAATATGCGCCAAAAAGCGGTTCTAATTTTTTATTCATCTACATCATAACTTGTCCACCTTACAAAGTGCGGTCAGGGGGTGTTATATAGCCTCCCACGCAAGCACAATAGCCTCAGATAAATAGTACCATGTGAATAGTGGCACTGGCAAGGACGGGAGGTGGCGGTGATGGCGAGAACGGGGAAGAAGGGAAGAGAAGAAGGGAGAAGGAAGGAGACCAGAAGGGCAAAATGGACTTTTCATTAACCTTCTCTCTCCTCTTCAGCCTGAAAATGATATTATATTGGCCTCAGTGTCTCGCAACAAATATACATATTTTTGTAGTATCTTTTAGCAAAGACAAGAAATTTGCACATCCCACTGCTAATGACATGAGATTGTAGTGTTATATAGCCAATTTTGTCTATTTTCAAATATACTCCATGAGAACCACTTGCATCCCCCAACTCATTAACACAAAGGGCCATTTCAACGTATACATACGTACCTACATGTTTTTTTATAACAATTTATTCTTCAAGTCTTGTGATAGCTCAATGGTCAACATTAGTCTCGACAATGCCAGACGTAAAGCATTACCGCAATCAGCTCATTGCTCGGTTTAACACCAAAATCGGCTAGAAATAAACTGCAAATTTTGGGCCTGGAATTATATAGTGAATATGTAGATCGATGCAGACTGAACTGTTTGTCAAAAAAAAAAAAAAGGAGGGGTGTCGAGCTGACTCCACATCCACGTGAGCTTGATGGGGACTTGGACAGATTTTTCCTCACCGAGGGAGCTATCGTTCTTTTCCAAATCATCATCCACGCGTAATAGCCAAACCAAGTGCAATGAACATGTCACAATTCAACAATAAACTCTTCTTCGTGTATAATACGATTTTTTCTAAATAATATTAATTTAAAAGATAATTACAAAAAATATTCAAAAAATTACAAAAATATGTGTCTATCACCATTTAGAATGGCGAAATCCATCTGTCGCCATTCCAATTGGTGACAATAACCATGTCGCCAATTGAAACAGTATGGAGAGGTTCATGTCGCTAATTGAACTAGCGACATGACAATTTCGCCAGTTCAATTGGCGACAGGGTCTTATATTTTTTTAATTTATGTATAGAGAATTCAGCCTAAGATTTAGTGTATACCACAAAGTTTTTTGGTAATACCTTGAAGTGTCAGCGTAGTTCGTAATTCGAAATTGGAGAAGATAACAAAATGTGAAGTAGAGAATGTGATATCGGTGACGCAATTTGGAATGCGAGTTCGGCAGCGTAATAATGCAAATAGCCCCCTTCGGAGCGAAATAAAAAAATATTTGGGTTTAGGGTTGCATGCGCGTTGTTGTCCTGATTGTATTGTTCGTGGGACTGATTCCTTCGAGAAAAGATAACGTAATATTTAATAGTTAAAATATTTGAGAAAAGATATTTAAGTTTGAAAGATTTCATATTTTAATTGTGGAATACATGGCATGTTGGGTTTGGTTACATACATTAGAAACACCAACATGCACAAATCAATAAACCGAAATACACATATGATACATGTGTATCGTTTTGGAATATAAAAAAGGTTAATCGAAACGAAATCAATCAGTCCTGGTAGCCCATCGGTCCCTTCCTCTTGTCTCTGGACTTGCCCGCGGTTGTGGTTAGTCTCGAAGTGAGCCATGTTCTGCGAGACGGGCAGACGATTGAATGATATTATGATAGCACAATGTAGGGCTGAATTAATAATCAAGATACAGACTAAACATAACTTACATCTTCGATCAGGACCATGCCCGGGCAATGGGGAGCGCTAGGACGGCCATCGGTCTCACTAGTAGGAGCATTCCCCTTGTGCGCCACACGCTCGGCCCTTGTTTAAAAAGTGTCACCAGTATTTACGAAATATTTACTGTGTACAAATGGAAACAAAAATTATGTTAACAATATTTTAATTCAGCTCTACATACCCTATGTACCTACTCTGAATTTCATAGGGAATTTTTAGAGGTGTCTTACTATTTTTCTAGTTTGAAAAGTATTTTCGATATTAACAGAATATTTAACGTGCACAAATGGAAACCAAAATTAAGTTGAGATTATTTTGATTAAGTTCTACATACCCTATTTAGCCACTCTGTAATTTTTATAGATTTTTTATAGGTTCCTTGTTACTTTTCTTGTTTGCAAAGTGTCTCCAGCATTTACGAAATATTTACCGTGTATAAATGGAAACAAAAATTAAGTTTGTAATATTTCAATTCAGCTTTGCATACCTTATGTACCTACTCTAGATTTCTTTGAGAATTTTTATAGGTGTCTTGCTATTTTTCTAGTTTAAAAAGTATTTTCGGCGTTAACAAGATATTTACCGTGCACAAATAAAAACCAAAATTAAGTTGGGATTATTTTGATTAAGCTCTATATACCCTATTTAGCTACTCTACTATTTTTATAAATTTTTAATAGGTATCTTGTTATTTTTAGATGTGTCTTCCTATTTTCCTGGTTCAAAAAGTATTTTTGGCATTAACAAAATATTTACCGTGTAAAAATGAAAACCTACAAAGTTTTCTTAGCATTTTTGTGCATTTGTTCTAAATCGTACGAGTACTGCAACATAAATAATATCTATACAACGAGCTAAACTATACACAGCTAAAAAGAAGAAGTCCATTTTACCCCCTCAAGTATTGACATGCGGACACCTAACCCCCTGAACTAAAAAATCGGCCCTTTAACACCCCTAAGTTGCAAAACCGAACAACCTATCCCCTCTGGCTGTTTCTGTAGGGAAACGGGTAGGCTACACTAGCGCAAATTAAAAAATTCTACCCGTAAACCAAGATCACTGCAGTTATAGATCACGGTCTTACCACTAGACGCGCAGTGCGGAAGTTGATGCGACGACGTCGGGCGGTGTAGTCCTACTCGCTTGATGCAAGATGCGTCGGGCGAGTAGTCGTACTACTTCTCGCCTCGTCGCGGCGTCCCACGTCTGACTCCTTTCTTGCGGTTCGTCCCAACGCCACGAATCGCAAACCTCCAAAGGTATCCACACGCACGGAGGAAGCGACGCACGCCGACTACTAGATCCGCGCGGCGACTAGGGCGTGGGAGGGGGGCGGCGGGGTTTGGGGATGTCACGAAAAACTCAACCTCAACCAAGCGCCCCTGCCCTCCTTTTATAGATCGTCCTTATAATGGGCTTCTACGAATAGAGGCCCATTAGGACTCAATGCCCGATCTAATTCGGATCCAATCCGAATTAGGCTTCAACCCTAAGTGTGTGACCTATGGTTCACATATGTTTAGACATGACGCGAGTACACATACTTGGTCAATAGTTGGTAGTGGCCTCTAGCAAGACGTGCCAACTCCTAAACATACGTAAAGATCATATCGGACGAACCATCACAACGTTATGTACATGCCAATCCCTTTGCCTCACGATATTCGGTCAAGCTCCAAGTCGACCACTCTTTCTCGATCCGTGATCCTAATCCCTTACTAGGTTAACTCTTAACCTTAAGTAGCATGGCCATGCATTTCTGGATCCGATCACTCGAGGGGCCCAGAGATATCTCTCTCAGGTAGAGAGGGGCAAATCCCATCTCGACTGACCATGCCTCGCAGCATGCTTCATGACAAACCCGAAAGCTACCTTTATAACTACCCAGTTACGGAGTAGCGTTTGATAGCCCCTAAGTAGGTCGATTCACATCTCAAGTACATGCGACAATCTCAGGTCTAAGGACAAGGCGTACACATTGTGTAGAGAGAACCATAAGAATAATTACTATGTCTCATGTTGGGTCGGTCCAACCCCATGTTCTAAACATGTGTCCACATTATTGGTTTGACATCTCCATGTCTATGACCTGTGAAACATGGTCATCAACCGATACATGTGCTAATCCATCATTCACATGTGTCCTCACATGAACTCCGACTAGGGACAACTTTAGAATAACCATACAAGTAAAGAGTTTCACAAACAAGTCACATACTTGTTAATCAACACAAAGGCAATATTCAAGGAACATTTATTAAATCATGGATACAATGAAATATCATCATCAATATGATTGCCTAGGGCATATCTCCAACAGTTTCATGTGGTAGTATTGCTGATGTGTCGTCCGGGTAACCCGGTTTTGCCAGATCAACCGCTGACTCGACTGCGACGTGGCAATGACTCAGCTTCTGCCCCCTCTTTCTTCCTCAGTCATTCCCTGACTCCACCTTCCACCCCCAGGCCATCCCCTTTTCTTTGCTTCTTCCCTCAATCTTCTCTCTTCCTTCCATGGCTCCTCTCTTGGGATAGCTCCGCACTACTCGTTGCTGGTTGCGCCCGCCGCCAGCGCCTACTCCGGCTCCTCTCCGGCCGCTTTTCCCTGCCGCCAGCTCCCTCTCGGCCCACCTCCCTTGGTCCAGCGCCGCCTCTAGCCCCTCGGCTGCCTCGCGCATCGTTCTTGCTGGGATCTGCCACCACGGTGCTGCGCGACAGCCAAGAGAGGGGACGCGGGCTCAGTTTCGCGAGCCTAGCGGGGAGGCCCGTGAGCTCGACGGTGCCGGTGGACGCCATAGCCAAGCGGGTCGTGGTGACGCCGACGAGAGAGGTGGGGCGGCCGGATGCGCACCCATAGAGCGTGGCTGTAGGGGACGTGGTGACCATGCGGCGGAAGCGAAAGGAGGAATTCAAGGAGGTCCTCCGCCTCAAGCAGGCGTTGCAGGACCGGTCTTCCTCGGCAAGTCCATCGAGGCCATCTGGTCAGTTCTTCTCTAATTCTTCTTAGATCTTGTGAACCTCACGAGTCTAGCTAGTAAGCAAATAATTTGGATTTGATGTGGACGTGATTTTGAGAAGAAAAAAAAGGGATTTTGATCTGCTACATATAGGCATACGGGCGTGGTGGTGTACGGTAACGAGTACTACTTCGGCGGTGGGATCCAATCGTCACCGACAGGGACGACGCCGTACGAGCGGCCGGTGCGGGTGGTGGACCTGGGCGTCATGCACATCCCACGGGAGGTGTTCGAGGACTACCTCCGCGACATCGCCCCATGCTACACCGCCGAGACGTACTGCCTGCTTAGCCACAACTGCAACAACTTCAGCAATGAGGTCGCGCACTTCCTCGTCGGCGCCGGCATCCCCAAGCAAAAAGAGAAGGCTGAGAAGGAGGAGAGGGAGGCGGCTGCTGCTGCCGTCGACCCACTCGGGGCACGAGGGGGAAGGTGCAGGAGGAGGTTATGAGAGAGTTCGGGGCGATCATAGCGAGCGGGACGCTGCGCACGAGCGAGGCGGTGGCGCCGGTGATGTGGCGGGTCATGGAGCGCCACGGCAACGCCACGACCATGCAGCAGGCGTAGTAGATCCATTCCAGGGAGACCGCTGCAATGCAATTATGAACAAATTGAATCGCAATGCAATTGAGAACAAATTTAATCGCAAGCTTCTTGCACTGCATGTTGCAACGACGTTATTTATCTTGTATTGTTTTCAATGTTAATTGTTATGGGCTCACTTACAGGTGGGCCCAAGTGCCAAAGAAGCCAGCTCACCTAGCCGATCTGGCAAAACCGGGTCACCTGGGCGCCACATCAGCAATACCACTGCACGAAACAATCAGAGGGGGTAGGTTGTCCGGTTTTGCAACTTAGGGGTGTCAAAGGGTTGATTTTTTAGTTCAGGGGGTTAGGTGTCCGCAGGTCGATACTTGAGGGGGTAGAATAGACTTCTTCCCAGCTAAAATAATGTACTACATCAAATAGCAATACATCTAAAATTATCTCATCCATTGAATTCTATGTCGCTATTTTTATTTACTAACCTACAAAGTTTCGAATTTAGGTACAAAGTCGCAAGAACATTTACCTGTAAAATGGGCGACCAAATCTGCTGCTCCATCTCTCTCTCCTCCACTAGGAACCGACAGGGCTTCGCTACGTCTCTTCTCCCCTCTCCTCCACACTCTTCTCTCTATTCTCTTTTTTTCGAAATTAAAATGACTTTTTCACCGAATTTTGGGATTTATATATAGTCAGTTCCCGTCGCCAGTTGAAATGGCGACAGGAAACCGTGGGTTCCTGTCACTAGTTCAACTGGCAATTTGCACACTCTTCGATGCAAATCATCAGTTAAAATGGCGACAAATAGTTGAAACGACAACTGACAGTAAATAGGTTCGTGTCGCCAATTGAAATGACGATAGGAGCCTGTCGCCGAATAGCGACAAACACCTATTTTTGCAAAAAAAAAATGACTATTTTTTTGTAATTATCTTTTAAATTAATATTATTTAAAAAATCTGTATAATACAGTTCACAAGGTTTGTGTATGAAATGCGTACGAACAATCCTCGTACGGTCACTGACAATGTATGTGCTCCTAAATGTATGTGCTCCTAAAGACTTCACTGTCAATGGAGCTTACATGTCATTGAGGCAATGATATGTTTTTCCGTACTCAGCACCACTCTTTTCATGTACTTAAGGTATGCACAATGGTATAGACAACTGCTGTCTATAATATTCATCTATATCATCTATAGACAACGCTAAAGACATGATTGTCTTTTTTACATGTCTCTACAGACAAGTCCTCCATGTACAACATGTCTTGATTCTCATGTTACAGCCGACTACTGCATGAGAGACTGTCCAATTCTCTATGCTCCTCCTCTCTCATCCATATCATCTCGTGTCATACATAGCAAGACTTACAGACAGCTGACATCACACTATTGTATATGCTCTTATGTTCGTATATATTTCGTGTCTATTATGGCTTATTGACCTCATGAGTGCAGAGAGTCATCATACATATATGGGGTTGGGAGTTTAGCGTTGTATACCACTATACCGTGTATAGAGGTTGAGACGGACTAGGGTCTCTGTCGATGGTTTAGTATTTGATCTTATGAATGAATGCCGGTGATTCTCATTGAGTTAAACCATACAGAAAAATATACAGAAATTTTATACAGGTTCGGACCTTCTCCTGAGAGAATAATAACCCTACTCTTGTGTTGTTGTATTGACTATTGTTTACAACATGGAAGAAATCAATAGAACTAGGGCTTAATGACTTCTGTCTGCTGATCTTGTCTTGCGTTCGTTATCGTTGTTCCTGTTCTCTGTCCACCGGCTTTACTCCTTATATAATGCGTAAAGGGATGGTAGTTGTCCTGTATCAGACTAATCCTCCCCATCGCCTTGCACTTATGTCAGAGACAGAGGCTTAATACGTGCAGTTATCCCGGAGAATAACATCACATATTAACTATTGTATGTATTAAACACAGCGCATAAGTATTGTTAGTCGATTGGGTCCACATATTTGCAGACTTTGTTGACCATAGGGTGGTCGTAGTAAAGCTTACGACTATAAAGTGATCGTAGTAAGGCTTACGATCATGTGGTGATCGTAGGAAGTCTTACGACCACTAAGTAGTCGTAGAAGAACTTATAATCATATAGGGTGATCGTAAAATATTTTACGATCACTCGGCTAAGCTTCTCCCTTATTAATGATAAGAGGCATTCTTACGAATAATATGAAGATATTGCTATCTATAATAACAATTACATATAAACAATTTAATTAATTGAGGATTATTAGATTCTCGTCATTTACCCCCCTCCCAATTTCAAGTGAAAGTAACTTACTTGCAAAAGAGGTCGTAAAATAGTGGTCGAAAGCAGAGTCTTTCTGATTGGTATTTCATTTGACCATAAATTGACTTGGTCAATAAGGTAATTTTACTTGAGTTGAAAAGACAAAAGTGCTTTTTTCGAATGGACATAATAAATAATATCAATCGACTCTCACACATCTGTCCTTTGGGAGCGGTTCCCAAAGGGGTGGTAGCTGTTGAGTTCTCACAATCTTTAACTCATACCCGCGGTTATAAATATCTACCAAGGGTGTGACTTAGGGTTTTTACTTTTTCCATTTGCTTCAACTGCTCTCGAGCTCTCGTTCTCTTTGTCACCACCCAAGTCTGCAATCTTCTCTAAATTCTTCCAAATCCAAATCAAACTCACTCAGGAAAAATGGCCAGGACCATTTTTAAATGAGAGAAATATGAGATGGATGCTGAGAAGTTGATTGCTCTGGTCATAGCAGAGAAGATTCCGAGGCACACTTTGGTTTACGACCACTCGATTAAGTTTCTCCTTTATTAATGATAAGGGGTATTCTTACAAATAACTTACAGATATTACTATCTATAATAACAATTATAGATAAATAATTTAATTAATTGAGATTATCAGATCCTCAGTCTCCATCGTGTGAACTGTGGACGAGCCATTTGTTGGTGAAGTGTGCTGCTGAAACGGTGGGCATGGTGTCATGCAGGTCGTCAACTGTGTCTCTTTGACATGAGTGTTAACTACTCCCAATTTGTGGAGTACCACGGCGATTGAAAGCCTAGTTTAGAAACGTGCGAATTCCGCGGCAATTTTGTAGGGACAGTTTATCCATTGTTCCTAGATACTTCGTACTCTTTATGTTCTAGATATACGAATAGGCCAACCATCGTTTATTAATTTGCTAAATCTGAGTTGGTCACTTTCTTTGAGACAAGGCTGGGGAGCTAGGCATGGCGGAATGACTTCTGCATTGGACTGACGTATAATTCTGAAAAGTTCATTGCATTTACAAATATGCGTAGCCTAAAGGCAAGGATATTAAATTGACACGACAAAGAAAAAACTGTAAACTATACATGTAAAATTGCATTTCTGCAGGGATGTCGTTGCCTATCCAACTTATCTTTCTTTAATCTGAAATTTGTTGGAAGTAGGAACATCAATCTGAGCACAAATAGAACAGCATAACTTGCATAGACTCTGACAGTAGGCATTAATTTACAAGTATTCCCTTCTAATTTACGATGCCACAACAGTGCTCTACAACTTCTATTCCGGAACAAATACTCACTTTAATTAAAAAAATTGGCTCTTCGAAATTGTACATGCATGGTTGGCCACGTGTTCATCCTGTTTATTTCTGCAATTTTTTTTTAAAAAAAACTTACTCCATAAAATAACACCAACCAAGATTACACCTCGAATCAAACAACAACAACACAAGCATGTATTTCTTCAAAAAAAAAATCATACCATTGACAGTTTGTTTCTCTCCATGTCATAGCTTCTGCTTTCGTGTGTCGACCAGCACTGCGCCCTGTTCGATCGTTCGAAGAGGACAAGGATACCACTACAACGGTAGCTTCAAACGCATCTGACAAGTTGGAAAAAGGCGATGCAAATGTGTGTGCAATGTGCATGGAATTTGCTCGGTTTTAGCGTGAGTTCCTCCGTTAAGTGCTTTTCAGGTGTTGTTTAATGTAAATGTGAGTACTTGTGAAGTTTTGTGATGATGCTGAAACGAACAAGCAAAACAAACACCGGCCATGCAAGAATCTTGTTCTGGGTAATCAGAAAATGGCCTCGAACACAGCACTGGGAGATGCGGTGGTACGAAGCAGCAGCATTGAAAAACCGCCACTGGGGAAGACGCGTTGCTGGAATCTGGATGCATGCTACTGGGAGGAGCCGTGAGTTGTGGTACAAGTTTTCACCGTTCCATTCTGATATCAAATTAAGCTGTAATTTATTAGTACTAAACATTACTTAGATGATACTAATCGTACGAGCTTAATACATTGTTAACTGTTCAGCCTTTCAGTATCAACTATCAAGTGCAAACCCGTATTTGGGTTTGTTGGGTATGAGTAACTTGATAACTCATCGCACGCAAGCTGTTGGACGAGATTTGGATGGATCACTTGTTGCAGCTACGGTCCATGACTCATGATATAGAATCATGAAATTATGGTCACATCCCATACAACTTTGTACAAGCAACGAAGCAAACCCTAAGTAACGGACAGCCAATCGACAAGGTAGGCTCCATGCGAACCTATGATCGATGGTAATCTGTAACTCATGAACAGTAAATGCTTAGTTGTATTATCTTGCTGGAAAATAAACGCACAACTCTGCAAGCAGATTGAGACCTCAAGAAAACTTGATGGAAAAAGGGAGAAATATTTGCTGGAACTCACTAAAGCTAGTTTTTCAACGATGTCAAGCTTCACATGATAAATTGTTTTGTAAGCTCTCACTCTCATGTATAGTGATTTCAGCTCCGAATCATCGGAGAGCGATATCTAATCTGCAGCTGTGCAAATTTTCCAGATCTGAGCAAGATTTCAAAGATGCAAGAAGGGGTCACTTAGAAATTTGCAGAGCTTTAGGGGTTCCGTGGTAGAACTGGCAGGCATCAGGCCGTCAGTTACCAAGCATGCCCCTTCCTCAAGATGGGTAAGTGGCAATGTATCAAGAGAGCAAAACCCGGGGGCAGTCCGGCAAAAATTGCTATC
Organism: Ampelocalamus luodianensis; assembly: GCA_036346255.1. NCBI lineage: Eukaryota > Viridiplantae > Streptophyta > Magnoliopsida > Poales > Poaceae > Ampelocalamus > Ampelocalamus luodianensis. Next base: position 40,932,351 of record CM070635.1, on the reverse strand, counting down.
AGTAGTACGAAGCCAAGATGCAAAGCAAGACACATGAAGCTGTAGTCACAATCAACTCCTGGAATGAGATACCCACCAAACAGTTTTACTGCTCCTGAAAACAGCACAAGATAGTAGAGAACAACAAGAAGATTCATTTGCGTTACTTCAATACACGTTTTCCACCAGAAAAGCATCATCCACTTATTCCAGTGACCTTTTAACTAACTTGCCAGTTTCTACTTCTAAAACTACCAAAAAATTGTTCAAAAAGGAATTGGCATGAGTGTGGGAATTAAGCAAAAAAGAGCAGATTGGTTCATCTATACGATATGATCCTAAATGTAGTTTTGAATGCCAAGAATCAATATTGGCAAGTATATCCTAATCCATCATAAAAACATCCCAAGCAACAACAGAAATATATCATCACGCATACCATACCTGGAAATTATAAATAACAGATAGAATATACTGCCCAAGAAACTGAGAGAAATTGGCCAGTCCAGTGTAGCCCTGAAAAATTCAGGATTGAAGGATGTCTCACTGAGAAGCAGTTAACAAAACTAGAGACATAACACAGGAAGATAAACTAATACAAAGCATCTGGATATCATTACATTTAAACAGTACACTAACCAGGGATGCAGCAAGTATTGATCCAAGTACCAAACCCAAACTACGAAGCACTCACCATACTACTGCCACAATCGTCATATTTGGATATTATGTTTAGTCACTCAGAATATAAATAACAACTCTAGGGTGATAACAGAGTTAGAACAAGAAAAAATGATCCAATATTACAATTTGTGGATAGCATCTCCTTGTACAGAACATCTAAGTCAGCATTTAGTTGAACTTGTTGCACGACTATTAATTCTGTTTAGAAACATGTACATTCATTCCTACTAAATGAAATCATAGCAAACTCAAAAGAAGGATGTACTGATGTAATACTTTCTCCAATCAAGGGGATGCCACTGTTAGAATTGTTGGGGAGAGTAATTTGGTTATTCATGTTAAGAGTGTTGTACATCCTTATTCTCTCTCTCCCTCTCTAGCCCATGAGGCCCATGTAGCCCATGAGGCCAATGTAACAATGTCTATATATATATCTTAATAACTGAATAAGATGTAGAGTTGTGAATAGCAAAACCCTAGTCTTATGTTCTTAACATAGTATCAGAGCCATTAAACCCTAACCTAGCCCCTAGTTCCACTGCCGCCGGCTTCTGCCAGCAGGGGGTTTTCGCTCAGGCTGGAGGGCCTGAGCTGCTCTCCTCGGCAAGGATCTGACCCCTGCTTCCACCTCTTCAGTGTCGGCGCCGCCTGGAGGTCCTCCGCCCATGGGTTCTACCTCTGCTTCCACCTCTTCAGCGTCGGCGCCGCCTGGAGGTCCTCCGCCCGTGGGTTCTACTCCACCCAGATCATGCGCCGTCTGTAGATCTTGCGCCGCCTGGATCTTGCACTCAACATGCCGGATCCTCTTCCTCGTCGACGCGCCAGATCCGGATCAAGCTCGGAGCTCACGCCTCACCTTCGTCGCGTCGGATCGAGCTCGACGGCCGCGCCTCTCGTGCATCTGGAGGTTGCATCCGACCTCCATCACCTGGATCCACGCCGCCTCGAGTGTATCTCCTCTGCCTCGACTCCGCCGCCGCCGCCTCGTCGCGAAGAGCCGCATCTGCTCAGTGCCGCCGCCTTGGTCCGAGTGGATTCTCTGCTTCCTCGCGCCGTCTCCATCATCCGTGCGCCTGGAGGTCGTCGCGAAGAGCCGCAACTGCTTGGTGCCGCCGCCTTGGTCCGAGTGGATTCTCTGCTTCCTCGCGCCGTCTCCATCATCCGTGCGCCTGGAGGTCGTCGCCTTGCGCCGTCTCCACCTTGCGCCGTCCCCATCTCGCGTCGTCTCCATCATCCGCGCGCCTGGAGGTCGCCGCCCTGCGCCGTCTCCATTACCTGGTGCCTTTGCTTGGTATGTTGTCTTTGCTCTCTCATCGCCGTGATTAGTACTCGCCGATGCTCGTGACCGATCTTGTTGTTGCTCGAGATTAGTACTTCTTTGTGATTAGTAATCGCACTCTATCTTCTTTGTATGGTATGGCTAGATTCGACTCAATGCTTGGGGGTAGTTCATCTCTTGTGTTCACAGACATCAAACTTGATGGGTTGAACTACCGGGTATGGGCATTCTCAGTCAAGACTACTCTCAGGGGTTATGGTTTGGCCTCTCATTTGACTGACGATCCTCCTGATCTGAAGACGGTTGATGTTGAGGTATTAAAGGCTTGGCAGAAAGAGGATGATCGTGACATGACCGGTATTGTGCTGAGTGTTGATGTTTCTCTGCTGATAAGTCTTGAGTATCATACTTCAGCCAAGCAGATGTGGACATACTTTGAGAAGAGATATGTTCAGTCTAGTGGTGCACTTCGCTTCACATTGCTCAAGAATATTCATAGTCTTCAGCAGCAGCCGGATCAGTCAGTGGAGGAGTATTGCAGTGCTTTCACTCATATCACTGGTCCTTTAGAGTCTATGACATCGAAGGCCGCTGTTGCCTGTAAGTCTTGTGCTGCCAAAGATGAGTATGCTCAGCACACACTCATGTATCAGTTTGTGATGGGGCTTCGATCGGAGCTTGAGCCTATTCGTACTCAGTTGCTCAACTATCCAACTCCACCGACTTTGACCGAGGTGCTCTCTAGTTTGATTGCAGAGGAGACCCGTCTTCATTCCCTTATGCCTGTCTCAGGATCCTCACCACATGCTGCCCTGAGTCTCTCACAGCGGTTTGGATCTACCAGAGTGACACCCACAGGAATGTTGGCTTGTTCCTATTGCAAGAGGACTGGTCATCTTGTTGACAAATGTTTCAAGTTACATCCAGATCAGCTTATTGCTTATCGTGCTAGACAGCCATCTTACCGTCGTCGTGGAGTACCTACTGGGCCTTCCAGAGCACTTCTCGGGCGATCCATCGCCGCCACATCCACATCGACTGTGACTTCTGGATCAGTGTCTACTATAGCATCAGTTGCACCTTCTGCTTCTAGCGCTGCTCATCCTTAGGTTCTGGACTCAGGTGCCTCTTTTCATGTCACATCTGACATCTCTCAGCTTGTTGTTCGTAGGCCCGTGACTGATGCTACATATGTTCACACTGCTGATGGTACACCTTGCTCTATTACCCATCAGGGCATTCTCTCTACATCTTGTTTCTCTGTTCCTGATGTGTCTTTTGTTCCTTAGCTATCTATGAATCTTCTTTCTGTTGATCAACTCACTGATATGAACTGTTTCATTGGATTTAATGATTCTTCTTGTTTCATTCAGGATCGTCAGAGCAGAAGAGTGATTGGTTCTGGCCATCGCCGTAGAGGCTCTCCTAGTCTCTATGTCTTGGACACCTTACATCTTCCTTCCACCAGTACGTCGAAGGTCTTAGTGTCTTCTGCTATGTCATCATCTTAGTCTCCAGTTGGGTCTTCCTTCAGCAAGTGGCATCATCGACTTGGTCATCTTTGTGGAATTCGCCTCACCACTCTAGTTCACCAGGGTTCCTTAGGTCATATCACTGTTGAGTCTAATTTTCATTGTGCTGGTTGTAAGCTGAGAAAACAGCTACAACTTCCATATCCTAGTAGTACCTCTCAGTCTTCTGATCCTTTTGATTTGGTGCATTCAGATGTATGGGGTCCATCACCTTTTGTTTCGAAGGGTGGTCATAGTTATTATGTCATATTTCTTGATGATCACTCTCGATATACTTGGATCTATTTTATGAAACATCGCTCTCAGTTGATTTCCATTAATCAGTCTTTTACTAAGATGATTCATACACAATTTTCTTCTTCCATTCGTATTTTCCGTTCTGACTCTGGAGGAGAGTATCTTTTCTCAGCCTTTCGTCAGTTTCTTTCTTCTGAGGGTACTCTTCCTCAGCTCTCGTGTCCTGGTGCTCATGCTCAGAATGGTGTTGCTGAGCGCAAGCACCGTCACATCATCGAGACTGCTCGTACTCTTCTCATTTCCTCTTTTGTTCCCTCTCACTTTTGGGGGGAAGCGGTCTCTACAGCAGTCTATCTTATTAACCGTCAGCCCTCTTCTAAGCTTCAGGGCAAGTGTCCTGGTGAGGTCCTGTACAAAGCACCTGCTCACTATGCTCATCTTTGTGTTTTTGTTGTGTCTGCTATGTTCTTCTACCACCTCGTGAGCGCACAAAGCTGAGCCCTCAATCAGTTGAGTGTGTTTTTCTGGGTTATCGTCCTGAGCATAAGGGCTATCGTTACTATGATCCCTCAGCACGTCGCATTCGCACCTCTCATGATGTGATTTTTGATGAGGGACGACCTTTCTTTCATCATCCTTATACACATCTCACTTCTCCTTCCACAGATTCCACTTCCTTTTTGTGTCTACCTTCCATTCCTTCATCAGATTTGCTTTCTCCAGATACACGTTCTCCACCAGTTTCACCTTCTAGTGTACCTTCTCCACCAGCTCCACCAGTTTCTGACACTTCCACTTTTCCCTTCCACTATAGTCGCCGACAGAGAGTTCCTTCTGATCCTCAGTCCTCCTCTCCTCCACTTGATCCTCCGGCCAGTACCATCGACTCTGATGATTGTTCTACTACATCACGATATGCCCTACGTGATCGTTCTTCTATTCAGGCACCAGAGAGATGGGGTTTTCTGCAGCAGTGCGATGAGTTGAGCCGAGTACCTATCAGGAGGCTGTCAGTATACCTGAGTGGCAGTTGGCTATGACAGAGGAGCTCATCGCATTAGAGTGCACAGGCACTTGGGATCTTGTTCCGCTACCATCTGGAGCTGTTCCTATCACTTGCAAGTAGGTGTACAAAATAAAGAACAAGTCAGATGGGTCAGTAGAGCGATACAAGGCTCGTCTTGTTGCGAGAGGTTTTCAGCAGGCTTATGGTCGAGATTATGATGAGACTTTTGCTCCAGTTGCTCATATGACCACAGTCCGTACTCTTATTGCAGTTGCAGCAATACGCACATGGACTATATCTCAGATGGATGTCAAGAGTGTTTTTCTTCATGGTGATCTATATGAGGAGGTCTATATGCAGCCACCCCCAGGGGTTTAGACTCCTACAGGCTATTTTTGTCGCCTTCGGCGTGCTCTATATGGTCTCAAGCAGGCTCCTCGTGCTTGGTTTGAGCGTTTCAGTTTTGTGATTCGAAATGCTGGTTTCACTCCAAGTGAGCATGACCCTGCTTTGTTTATTCACACTTCTCAGCAAGGTCGTACTTTGCTTCTTCTGTATGTAGATTATATGCTGATCACAAGAGATGACATGGACTACGTGGCTTTTGTCAAAAAGAAATTGAGTGAACAATTTATGATGTCCGATTTGGGACCATTGAGCTATTTTCTAGAAATTGAGATTGATTCTGACGGTGATGGCTACTATCTCTCTCAGCATCGCTATGTTCAGGATCTGCTTGCTCGCTCTGGAATGACTGACACTCGTACTGCTGCCACACCCATGGAGCTTCACTTGCAGCTTCGATCTACAGACGGTGTACCTCTGACAGATCCTTCCCACTATCGTCAGCTTGTTGGGAGCCTTGTCTATCTCACTGTCACCAGGCCAGACATTGCTCATGCTGTTCATGTGCTCCCACCTCAGTTCACTATGGTCATGTTCTTCGTGTGTTGAGATACTTGAGAGGAACTGCGTCCAGACGTCTGTTCTATGCCAGTTCGAGTCAACTCCAGCTCCACGCTTACTCTGACTCCACTTGGGCGAGTGATCCTGGTGATCGCCGATCTATCACTGGCTACTGTATCTCTCTTGGTACTTCACTCATTGCAGAAGTCAAGAAGCGATCGCGTGTCACGTTTTAGTGCAGAGGCTGAGCTTCGAGCTCTTGCTGCTACTACTTCAGAGATCATTTGGCTTCGATGGCTCTTGACTGATCTCGGAGTCCCTTGTGACAATCCTACACCTCTCTTTTGTGACAACACTAGTGCCATTTAGATTGCCAGTGATCCAGTTAAGCATGAGCTGACAAAACATATTGGTGTTGATGCATCCTTCACACGATCTCATTGTCAGCAGTCGACCATCGCTCTCAAGTATGTTCCCTCAGAGCTTCAAGTTGCAGATTTCTTCACTAAAGCTCAGACTCGAGAACATCATCGGCTTCATCTACTCAAACTCAGTGCATCAGATCCTCCTGATCCACCTTGAGTTTGAAGGGGGGTGTTAAGAGTGTTGTACATCCTTATTCTCTCTCTCGCTCTCTAGCCCATGAGGCCCATGTAACAATGTCTATATATATCTCTCAATAACTGAATAAGATGTAGAGTTGTGAATAGCAAAACCCTAGTCTTATGTTCTTAACAATTCACAACTGTGCATCTTATTTATTAATGAGAGAGTATATATAGAGAACATGGACCACATGGGCTAAGAGAGGGAGAGAATATACAACCAAAACTACTCGTAACACCCCCTTTCAAACTCAAGGTGGATCAGGAGGATCTGATGCACTGAGTTTGAGTAGATGAAGCCAATGATGTTCTCGAGTCTAGGTTTTAGTGAAGAAATCTACAACTTCAAACTCTAAAGGAACATACTTGAGGGAGATGGTCGACTGGTGACAATGAGATCATGTGAAGGATGCATCAACACCAATGTGCTTTGTCAATTCATGCTTGACTGAATCACTAGCAATCTGAATGACACTTATATTGTCACAAAAGAGAGGTGTAGAATTGTCACAATGGATACCTAGATATATCAAGAGCCATCGAAGCCAAATGATTTCTGAGGTGGTAGAGGCAAGAGCTCGAAGCTCAGCTCCTATACTAAATCGTGACATCACAGTCTGCTTTTTGGACTTCCAGGCAATAAGTGAAGTACCAAGAGAGATACAGTTGCCAGTGATAGAGTAAGTGGAGTCAGAGTAAGCGTGGAGTTGGAGCTGACTCGAACTGACATAGAACAGACGTCTGGACACAGTCTGATGGATAAGTCTCTGTGTCGGCTTTTTGTGTGTCGGCTTCTTTTTGCTTTTGTTTTTGCTTTAGCATCTTAGACTAGCTTTTGCTTTTGCTTTAGCATCTTAGACTAGCTTTTGACTAGCATCTAGGACAGCATCTTTGCTTTAGCATCTTAGAGGACATAGAAGACAGAGCATCTAGGACAGAGCATCCTAGACTAGCATATGCTTGGCATATGCTCTGCATATGCTTGGCATATGCTTGGTCGCTTAGCCCTATAAATATGTATCCCCAACCCTCAAGTTGGTATGGCATTGTGAAGAGAAATATACAAGAAAAATTGCCCCATCTCCAAGTGTCATCCTCTCCATGAGAGTAAGGATCTTGCTATCACCTCAAGCAAGAGTCCAGACTAACAAGTGGTATCGAGCTTGTGTATCCTGTAGCCCGAGCATCTCCCGCTCATCTCCTTCTCCGCCTTGCAGCAGCCCACGGTGAGCGGCAGCAGCACCCGATCGTCCCTCGCATCTCTCCGAGACGGGTAGCGGCTCGTCGAGCGCCTCTCTCCACGCAACACCCCGCAGCGCGCCATGTCCGCAGAGCGCTCGCTCGTTGGCCGCCTCGAGCACGCTGGCGTCGTGCCGACGGCCGAAGCCGCCAACAGCAAAACATGCGCGGCAGCGGCAGAGCAGAGCAGCAGCAAAGCAGCGGCGCCGAGGCCGGGGCAATGCGAGCCGGGCGCAGCCAGTGGAGGCGGAAGCGGCGAAGGCGCAGAGTGCGCGTGCGGCCGCAGCAGAGGTCAAGGTCTCGCGCGGCAGCAGCAGCTCCATCTCTCGCGATGATAGCGACGCGACCTTGAGCTGGAGAGGAGCGGCGCGGCGGCGAAGCGCGCAGGGGCGCCGCGCGCGCCACGAGCTTGGCGGCGAGCCTGAGCAGCGCGGCCGCGGCTGATGGCGCTCTGAGGAGGCGCGCCGCGGCGGTGGCGCTCGGAGGAGGCGCTCGGCGGTGGCGCTCTCGAGGAGGCGCGCACGGCGGCGCTCTCGGAGGAGGCGACGGCGGTGGCGCTCTGGAGGAGGCGCGCTGGCGGTGGCGCTCTGAAGAGCGCGCCGCGACAACGGCGGCAGACGGTCGATAGAGAGCGTGGCCTTCACGTGCGGCGTGGCTTTCTCCCGACCGGCATCGTGGTTACCACGGGTTCCGTGTCGTTGTCGTGGACGCCGCCCCGGCGAGGGTGGTTTACCTCACCAAGGCCAACTACGTCGAGTGGGCGCGGTGATGAAGGCGAGGCTCAGTGCGACACATGTGGGAGGCACCCAGACGGCGACGCCGACCACGACCAGATCGACGGCGCCTGGATGCCTCATCGCCGCAGCCCCGCCGAGATGCGCTTCGCCTCTCAACAAGCGATCGCCATGAGGCTTGGGACGCCATCGCTGCAAGCACGCGCGGCGGCCGCGCGCTCGCAAGTCCACACTGCAGCACTTCGCCGCGGAGCGGAGACCACGCCTTCAAGCCGTGAGGACGTTGATGACTTTGCTCTCCGTCTCAACACTCTGCCGCAGGTTGGTAAAGTTCGGCGACGACACCTACGGCGAGAGAGAGCGCCGAGAAGCTCTTCGCGCGTCCAGAAGTACAAGCGGATGGCTCACCGATCCGGTCTCTTGACCTCTCCACGATGTCGATCGAGGAGGCGATAGGTCGCCTCAAGGTCGTCAACGATGATGAGCCACGCCTCTCTCGACCCGTCACCATTGGCGGAAGCTCCTCCTCACTCGGGAGGAGGGCTGCCGCCAGGTGACAGGAAGAAGGGGAGCCTTCTTCCACGACAGCGCCGCGATGCGTGGCAAGCGCGCGCAAGCCGCGCAAAGACGCCAGCATGGGCACGAGGACGTCGCGAGGTGATGACCGTGAGGCGCCAGGCGGCGCGCGCCGCAAGCAAGAGCCGACGAGACGACTCTTGCTACAAGCGCGGCAAGCTTGGTCATTGGGCCGTGGATTGTCGACGGCCACGACGCGGCCAGCCCACGTCGCGCAAGCGAGGAGGAGGAACAATGGCTCTGCTCATTGCTCAGCGAGCATCGAACCACCTCGGCGGCACCGCCGCAACGGCTCTCCACCTCGACGAGCCAAAAGCACACGCCTCCTGGGCGACGATTCAAGAACGACATGACCGGTTGACGGAGTTCTTCGCCGAGCGTGACTCTAGCGCCCGAGGCTCCGTCAAGTTTGGGGACGCCGAAATCAAGGGCGCGGCTCCGTCATCTTCGCGCCAGATCGGGATGGCTCAGATTCTCACAAGGAGACACACAAGACTTAGGGAGATTGATGGATAAGTCTCGTGTCGCTTTTTGTGTGCCGGCTTTTTTGCTTTTGCTTTTGCTTTAGCATCTTAGACTAGCTTTTGCTTTTGCTTTAGCATCTTAGACTAGCTTTTGACTAGCATCTAGGACAACATCTTTGCTTTAGCATCTTAGAGGACATAGAGGACAGAGCATCTAGGACAGAGCATCCTAGACTAGCATATGCTTGGCATATGCTCTGCATATGCTTGGCATATGCTTGGTATTTAGCCCTATAAATATGTATCCCCAACCCTCAAAGTTGGTATGGCATTGTGAAGAGAAATATACAAGAAAAATTGCCCCATCTCCAAGTGTCATCCTCTCCATAAGAGTAAGGATCTTGCTATCACCTCAAGCAAGAGTCCAAATGACTAACAAGTGGTATCGAGCTTGTGTATCCTGAGCCCGAGCATCTCCCGCTCATCTCCTTCTCGGCCTTGCAGCAGCCCACCAGAGCGCGCAGCAGCCCGACTGCCCTCGCCACTCTCCCGAGACGGTAGCGGCTCGTCGGCGACCTCTCCACGCAACACCCCGATGCGCGCCATGTCCGCAGAGCGCCTCGCTGTCGGCCGCCGAGCACGCTGGCGTCGTGACGGCCGAGCTCGCCACGGCAGCAATAAGAAAGGAAGCGGCAGAGATCGCGCGGCGCAAGCGCGCCGAGGCGGCGGCGGGGCGAGCGGCAGCGGCATGAGAGCGGAAGCGGCGGCGGCGGCAGATGCAAGCGGCGGCGCAGCAGGTCAAGGTCTCATGCGGCAGGCAGCAGCAGCTCCATCTCTGCTGATGGCGGCGCGACGCGACCTTGAGCGGCCCCAGAGGAAGCGTGCGAGGCGGCAGCGCGATGGCGGCGCGCGCGCCACGAGCTTGGCGGCGATCCAGACAGCGCGGTCGCTGATGGCGCTCGAGGAGGCGCGCACGGCGGTGGCGCTCCTGGAGGAGGCGCGCACGGCGGTGGCGCTCCTGGAGGAGGCGCGCACGGCGGTGGCGCTCCTGGAGGAGGCGCACTCGGCGGTGGCGCTCCTGGAGGAGGCGCGCTCGGCGGTGGCGCCCCTGGAAGAGGCGCGCACGACAACGGCGGCAGACGGGTCGATAGAGAGCGCGGCCTTCACAGCGGCGCGGCTCTCTCCCGACCGTGCACCGTGGTTACCACGGGTTCCGTGTCGTTGTCGGGACGCCGCCGGCGAGGGTGGCCTACCTCACCAAGGCCAACTTCGCCGAGCGGGCGCGCGTGATGAAGGCGAGGCTCGTGTGCGACACATGTGGGAGGCGGTCCGACGGCGGCGCCGACGACGACCGGATCGACGGCGCCGATGCCCTCATCGCCGCAGCCCCGCCCGAGATGCGCTTCGCTTCCAACAAGCGATCGCCAGGAGGCTTGGGACGCCATCGCCGCGCGCGCGACGGCAGCCGACCGCGCCGCAAGTCCACACCGCGAGCGCCGCGCGGAGTGGGAGACCACGGCCTTCAAGCGGTGAGGACGTTGATGACTTTGCTCTCGCCTCAACACTCTGCTGCGAAGTTGGTAAAGTTCGGCGACGACACCTCACAAGAGAGAGAGGCGCCGAGAAGCTCTTTATGCGTCCCCGAGAAGTACAAGCGGATGGCTCGGTCGATCCAGTCCTGCTGACCTCTCCACGATGTCGATCGAGGAGGCGATAGGTCGCCTCAAGGTCGCCAACAGTGATGAGCCACGCCTCTCTCGACCGTCACCATTGGCGGGAAGCTCCTCACTCGCTCGGGAGCGGGTCACGGCCAAGGTGACAGAAAGAAGGAGCCTTCTTCCACGACAGCGCAGCATGCGTGGCAAGCGCGGCAAGCCGCGCAAAGACGCCAGGCATGGGCACGAGGACGTCCGAGGTGATGACCGTGAGGCGCCCGAGCGGCGCCGCTGGCAAGCAAGCCCGCGAGACGACTCTTGCTACAATCGCGGCAAGCTTGGTCATTGGGCGGATTGTCGATACCACGACGCGGCCAGCCCACGTCGCGCGAAAGAGGAGGAGGAACAATGGCTCGCTTCATTGCTCAGCGAGCATCGAACTACCTCCGTGCATCGGCCGCACCCGCTCTCCACCTTGACGAGCCAAAGCACCGCCTCCTCGGCGACGCTTCGAGAACGACATGACCGGTTGACGGAGTTCTTCGCCGAGCGTGACTCTAGCGTCCGAGGCTCAGTCAAGTTTGGGGACGCTGAAATCAAGGGCGCTGGCTCCGCCATCTTCGCGCCAGATCGGGATGGCTCAGATTCTCACAAGGAGACACACAAGACTTAGGGAGATTGATGGATAAGTCTCTGTCGGCTTTTTGTGTGTCGGCTTCTTTTGCTTTTGCTTTTGCTTTAGCATCTTAGACTAGCTTTTGCTTTTGCTTTAGCATCTTAGACTAGCTTTTGACTAGCATCTAGGACAACATCTTTGCTTTAGCATCTTAGAGGACATAGAGGACAGAGCATCTAGGACAGAGCATCCTAGACTAGCATATGCTTGGCATATGCTCGGCATATGCTTGGCATATGCTTGGCTGTTTAGCCTTATAAATATGTATCCCCAACCCCTCAGGTTGGTATGGCATTGTGAAGAGAAATATACAAGAAAAATTGCCCCATCTCCAAGTGTCATCCTCTCCATGAGAGTAAGGATCTTGCTATCACCTCAAGCAAGAGTCCAGCGACTAACACAGTCCCCCTCAAGTATCTTCGCACATGAAGAACATGACCATAGTGGACTGATGTAGGAGCACTGACAAATTGGCTGAGCACATGAACAGCATGAGCAATGTCTGGCCTGATGGCTTAAATGAAATCACTTTTTTGGCATATTTGTTGTTTTCATGAATATCATTAAGTGCAACACGATAAACATCCATGCTAATTTATTTGTTTGTACAACAACTTTGACAAGCTACAAATGCATAAAACATTTCTAAGACAGCTAAGTTACTCGAAAGCAATGCTTAAATTTGAATAACTTTCCATTTTGTCGTTTTCTAGTTAATCTTTTGTGCATATGACAATGCGGAGCGTAGTTGAGAGAGACAGTATCATAGTTTCGATTGAGGTTCATAAACTTCATGTTCGACAAAAAAATCATTATTAACAGATGAATATGGACTCGTTGGGAATTTATGATATTGTAGAAAAGAATCTTACAAATGATGCTGATATTGCCTTATTAATACGCAGGTCCTTTGCAGTGAATCTTGAGTATCTGCAGGATGATGAATAAAATCATAAAGTATCAAGAGCATTAACCAAAATAAACCAATGGATGACATGATGATGTGTGCAATGAGCCAATGTACAAAGATTTCAATATTTAATAGTAATATGTGAGTAATCAAAAGTTATCCCATAGTAAAGTCAAGTCAAAATAAGGGTTTGTTGATGGGCATAGAGCAAGTATTATTTGAGAATTGCATGAAGGATGTTTGAATTCATGCATGCAGAAAAAAGAGAGAAGCCTTGTGCTTTCCATATGGACGCATCATTGCGAATCAAAATGTACACAAAACACGCTGAACAAACATATGGAAGAAGTGTTTGGTTACAATAAATATAAAATGAAAATACCTAGGCCCCCAAGGAACTATTGGTTGATGATCAGCATATTTGATGTCCTTTGCCACCTGACATTCAGAAAGAGAACTGAACAATTAGAAAGAAAACATCAAAATAAAGAATGAAGATGAGCCCCGTCTCAAGGTTAGCCAAAGGTTTTAATGAAGTTTAAGAACTCTTAAACTTAGCAACCAGCACATATCTCCAACTAATCTCATCTAGTTGAAATTCAATGCAAGATATTCATTGTCCTTAACAAAGTGACCATACTAAAATAATCATATAGCCCAATAGCAGGAAATGGCATGCTTGACTATTGTCACAGCCCCAACTAATTAAATTGGATTAATATGTATTTCACTAACCTGCATTATCAAATTCAAATCATTTCATAATATATTGTACTTGGAAAATCTAATTTGAGGTAAACATACACATTAAAATTCAATTTTAAATTCAAATCGATGATAAAAGTTGTGATCATCATCTGAAATCAATTTATTTAAATACTACACTAATTATCATGAATTAATATAATTTTTCCAAAATTTTTGGGACTAGTTTGAACCTCATTAAAATTCAAACAACATTTATAGACATACAACATATTTGAATTTAAAAATCACAAACTATATTATGAACAGTAGGGTTTTATAATTTTTATGGGAACTATATCATCCCAAGAACCCCCACAAATTATTTCATAATTTTTGGAAATTTATTTCTATTTCTAAGCCTCGGTCAAAGTATAGAGAAATAAATTAAATTGTAGTCAAACCCTAGCCCAAACCCTAGACACTGTTCATTGGACTCGAGCCCGACTCGGCGACTGGACTCAACCCAACCCCCTAAATGCACCGAGTCATGCAACCCTTGGATCGGAAATCAGCGCCCCAGATCTAATCACCCTGGTCGACTGTCCAACCCCTTTTAATCTTAGCCGTCCGCTTTAATCAAACGCCGAGCCACACCGCATCTCTTCTCTCTTGTGCCATCGACGCACCGGGGCGCACGTCGGGGCCATCTTCTTCCTCTCGCGACTCGAGCGCAGGCGCGAGCTCCACGCGCCCGACATGCTCTGCCGCGCCTCGTCACCTCAGTGAGCCACCGCCCGTGACGCCACTCCTAGAGCTCCGCCTCGTGGCGCCGCTTCCACTCCGTCTTCTTCCCAAGCTTAATACCCTTCGTATTCCTCCTTTTCGCCCATTCTCCTCTCGGTGGCGGCGGAAGAAGCTTTCTTGCTATCTTCTTGGGTAAGCTCTAAGCCTTCTTGCATCCCCATTTTAGCCTTCTCTTGGCGTGCCTACCCTATCCATTTTAGCTCACCCACGACGGCTCTTGGCGTTGCTTGTAGATCCTAGGGCACAACTGTGTCCTCACGGCCTCGAGGCGCGCCATCCGTTCCAAAGTTTCCGGACCTCGCCGTCGAGTCTTCAATTCCACCTGAAGAAGACGGCCGCCTTTAGTCCCTTTCGCGCCAGGCTTGAGTAGTCACTAAGCCTCGGACCACCCGATTCGAGATCCAAAGCACCAAGTCCCCCCGAAGCCCTGCGCCTTCAGCGTGTTGAAAGCGCGCGCGCACCGGACCTCGTCGATCTTGACACTCCTCCTCCGCGCCAGGCTTGAGTAGTCGCCGCCGTCACCGCGGGCGCGCCACCGTGCCTCCTCTCCGCTTACCGCCGGGCGCGACACCACCGGAAGGTAGCCTCCTATTCCTTCCGCTTTGCCTCAACCCTTGCACTCTCCGGTCTCCTGCCGTCGGCGTGGCGCGGCAATGCCGCGACCATGCGCGCTCGGTTGTCGGATTACGATCCAAAACAAGATAACTCTTTTAGTTTAGTCTAATTGTGGTTTAGTTTGTGTAATGGTTGGATTAGAAAGCTAAAGTCTCTATGACTTGTGGGCCCTTATGGTAGGTTAAGTGATTGTGTACTTTGTTAGTGCGTTTTGCTGAGAAACGTATTATGAGTATGCTTTGAACAAAATTACGTTTTCAAAATTAGGAGACGTATTCATGAGAATACGCCTTCTGTCTAATTGAGGTCGACCTAGCCCTTGTTGGCCAGGTCAAACCTTTGACCCCGGTCCCCTCTGTCAGTGGCTAGGACTTGCTCAGCCCCGGTAGAAAAAGTAATGTATGCTTTATAAAATCTGAAATCCATTTATTTGCACACTGGAAATTGTATTAACTTCAAAAATCCATATCTAATTCTTTTCAACTCCAAATTGACTGAAACCACTTCTGGAAATTTACATTCTTAATGTACTTCCTATCAAAATTAGTTTCATACATGTCTCTGTAGCAGAGGGCTTTAATTGGAAATTTATTCATTAAAATCATTATCTCTACAATAGGAAAATGGACTGAAATCTTTAAAAATACATAAGTAAGTATTGGAAACTCCAAAAACAGTGAGACCACTTTTGATAATTTTCATTTTCAGTGAACTTAATTCTAAAAATGGTCCCCATGTTACCTCTGTCACAGAAACCATTTTGGGAGAATATACTCCTTAACTCCATTATTTTTATACTATAAAAGGCTGATAACTTTGAAAATCAATAACTAAATCATAAAAACTCCAAAAAGGACAAACTCAACTGTTTTTGACTTATAATAATATTGCCTATTTATCTATGTAATCCATGTACTATACTAACGTTCTACAAAATTTCACTTCATAATTAAATTACATAATGACTTTATTGAAATCAAATTCAAACCATTATAACTTTCATATACTAAATCAAAATGAAATAATTCTTTCACAAATCATTTAAAATCATGATCTAACTATTGTAGAAAAATCATGCATTTTTGAGCATTTTGGTTTTGAGTTGTTTTCTCGGTATTTATTGGATGTTATAATTATATAGATCCCGAGCATATTGATATCGACACTTACGCTACCGAGAGCGAGCGGCTCTCGTATCAAACAAGGCAAGCATCATTTGAACTTTCTTTTGCATCATATTTGATCCCGCTTTGGTTAAGATAGTGCAATGATAATTGCTTGCATGCTATTTTGATTATGTCAATATTTTTGTGATGTGTAGTTTAGTTATGTCCTATGCTTGAGGTTAATCTTGAATTATGCCAACTCCTATATGCTTAAGATAGGATGTGTGAATTATGGGTTATAGAATTGCTTAGCCATGCAAGTCTAGATACTGATAGTTCGATCGTCGGAATAACCCATGGTTTTGGGATACACACAACTCTTACTTTATGTTTTTACTTGAGATCTTTGTAGCTGTTTTATGAGTAAAACTTTGTCATTTTAAATGAGATTTGGTCCGACAAATGTTGGTTAGTGATGGTGCTTTGTGCACGAGCATTGGGTAAGTGGAAGGACTTGTGCGGACAATTGAGGACCGAACTTTGGGTACCTCTTCGTTCAAGCAACACTCGTCTTTGCCACACGCGGTGTATGGGTGTCGTATGGTTAAGTAGGGGAGGGTTTTATTGTGTTAAGTCCTTGGTGGTGTAAGGGGCATAGCGACCGTGAAATCCTATGTTCTTTGAGGAGCCGATGTAATCCTTTATAGTGTGCAAGGAGCACCAATTCTTTTGTTTTGATTGCATCAGTATTTCCAATATAACTTGTGAGCCCTAGCAAGGGCTATCGACGCTTGTACTAGGCAAGGAACCATCTCACAAGGGGACTTAGCTCAATAGGGCTTTCTTCTTTGAAAATGATCAGATCTTGATTTACCTACGCATACCATAGGAAGTGTGCTATTTCGAGGCCTCGGAGGCTTACGGGCTAATCAAGTCGTGTGGGTAAAGTAGTACACCTGCAGGTATAAATCTATTCGAATAGCCGTGTCCACTGGTTATGGACGACCGCTTGAAATTTGTGGTCGCTTATTGTTAGACTTTTAATTAAAGCGTGGTTGAACTTGGTATTTGTCATGAGCAGGATGTTCATGTGTTTAGTACATCAAGGTGGGCTGCCACTTTGGTCTTTGTATGATTCAATTGTTTATTAACAAATGTTTTACTACATGTTTTACTTCTACTTCAAATCTGATTTTAAATGGGCACATGAAAAACTAGTATGTGTAGGATGTTAATTGTTGCGTCTCTTTCGCAAAACTAAACCAATATGAGCCATCCTTTGAATGACCCTTATGCATAACTATTTTTATTTGTGTAAGACTTGCGAGTACACTTGTACTCGGCCCGATGTTTGTTGGCCTTTTCAAAGGTGAGGAAGGTTATGATTATGATGATCTCGCTAGTGTTGACTTGGGTGACACTAATGAGTAGTGTCTTTGCCATTTAGCCCCATCGGTTCTTGATGGGTGATGGGCATACCACCACCGGTCTTTGCTTTATTTATCTACTTCCGCTGCTACTTGGTACTTTACTTAAATTTGGCCGATCGGCCGTTTGTAATAAGCTGTAGACCTTAACTGTTATGCAGTATGTCTTTTAATCCCTTGTTTTATGCGTTGTATGGATGTAATCAACGTTGGATGAGGGTATGAGTATATTGGTCGTTGATCTTGGGAGCCAATATAAGTCATACTCGTTGTTGATGAATTCTCATTTAACTCACTAAGTGTAGTGCTTCGGATCGAAAGAGAATCAACAATCATGTAGTGCTCGCAAAGGAGCAGCGCGCATGATCGTTGAGGCTCTAGTATTCGGATAAGCCTCTCACTTGGATAGAGTTAAATTGGAATCCATTTACCGGAGACCCGTAATTATGTCCCTAAGACCTTGCTTAATCTCGGTCTTATAGAGATAATTACCGGGGTCCCCACAACTATATACCTCTGTGGTCTTTTCAAACCATGTGGCTCATTAGTAATTACCAACATGTGTTTATTTTAGCATATAGTAGCTTATCAAGGAGTAACAATATGTTAGTTACAGGCAAACATCGAGTGATTCGGATTCCAGGCTACCATAGAGAGAGGACCAGCAGTTTGCTGGTTACAGCTCTTCTTTTATTTTACATGTAGGGCATCTCATCTCTAAGTGTAAGCGAATACATATACGAACTGCATGCGGCTGTACAGCGTTACCATGAGCAGCAGAGCATAAACATAGACACTTACACACAAATGCACAACCGGTGGATGAAAAACATAAATTTCCTTATGTAACAAGGAAAATACCATACAAACTAACCTGGATTGACCCATATGCCACCCCTTTCTTCCGGTTCTGCAGCTGCTCCATCATGACCGTATCGTATGCCCTATCTAACTGAAATCCAAAAAAACTACATCACTCAACGATACATTAAAACGATCACATCAACCAAATCCAGAATCCCCAAGGCCCAAAACTATCTTCACGAAATACTCAGCATCGCCGCTGCTCTCGGCATCCTTTCACCTCCTCTTGTAGGCCATCTTCACCTTGTCGAACCCATCAAGTGGACTGATGCCCAAAATCAAACAACAGGGACCATCCATCACAACAAGACCGGCAAACACAGCCACTCAACGGATAACCAAAGAAGGATGATCCTACACATGAACATAACTATTCCCACATCCCAATTCTACCTCCTATGGATTGTCGTTCTCCCCAGCGCTGAACAGCGGGCTCCCCGCCGCCGATGCCGCCGCAACAACACAACCATGGCGCTTCGCCGGCACCGCACATAACCTTTTGGTCATAGAAATTTAGCGTAAATTAACCACTGCCAAAATTGAAAGGAAAAGAAACCCGACCGACAGATAACAAAGTGCGACAAGATAAGAACTTTATCAGCATGGAATCACTCAACACGCCTCTAATCGACTAAGACTACTATTTTTCGAGCATAGAGTTCATTAACGTAGGTGTAATTACCTCACGGAGCGCGCGACGAGGGGGGTGACGCGGGGAGGCAAGAAGACGGAGCGCGGAGCGGGAAAGGAAGAGTTGGAGGAGGCGAGATCCGACGCACGAAGAGGAAGAGCGCGGCAGAGGTGGCCGGCGCCGCCACTGCCGTCGCCATGGGAGGGTGGATGGTTGCGACGGGCAAGGGCTAGCGGCGGACACGGAGCGACGAGGTGGTGGCGAACAGGCGAAGCCATGGGAGGGTGGTGGTGAGCTCTATCTGCGGCATTGGGAAACCGGAAAAGGAACGAGGAGTTGGTGGGCCGCAGGACGACTGGTAGTAATTGGGCCTGGTTGGGCTCTGTATGGGCCTGTGCTGCCAGGACTTTCTGGGTTTAAGCTTATGACTCGTGGGCTGCTCTGCAAATGTGATTTTGCTTAGGAAGAAAAATGCCCTTTTGCATGTCGAGTGTGAGAGTTTTTCTTGCATTCGTCATTTGTGTCCTTTGAATTCTGATGGAACTTTAAAGAGTCGTCTGAGTTTGTGGTGTATCGTCATCTTCGGATTTATGAATAAACAAAATCATGTTTGGTTTTTGGAACTAACTAACCTTAGTATAATGAATCCTTTCCGTGACTGTGTTTGGGATGTAGAACCAAATAGGTAATTAGGCCGTAGCATTTTGCATGAATTTTACAAGAAATAGTTCAATTCAGGCTCAAATGGCAAGGGTGTGCAGTATAATCAACTACACAGCCCCCTCCCCTACACTAATTCAAGGGCCCCAATTTCGGACTAACATTTGATTATCAATTGGTTAATCTTAGAATTAGTAAGAGTTAAGTGAGTAAAACTTGGGTTCCATCATTATCCCCTAACCTTTCTCTTTCTCTCTTCACTTCCTTACGTTGTCTAACAAAGACAACCACTAATGTCTCCTAATTCTCACAATCAAAATTAAGTCTTCCTTTCTTAATTCTCATCTAGACGTTGGTGTCAATTACTTTGTATTTTTTGCAAGTTCAATGCCTCAATCACACAATTATTCATCTCAATCTTTGTGCATCACAATCGTTGGACTTTGGTACTATGCTGCTTTACCACTACAGTGGGCCTTCGTGCCGCTTTGGGGTCTCCGAGAGCCATATGTGTCCGGTTGCGGTTGTGCTGATTGTTATTCCTAAATTTTAACACTACTCCACTTATTGTTGTAATTCTTTTTTATATTTGTGCATATATGTGGTGTTATATTTTTTAACCATATTTTGTACAAGTTAGCTTTGGTTATAATGTTGATGAGTGTGTTGAATAGGCTAGCTAAACTTAGCAGTAACATTAATAGCGTTGACATTTTCTATTTATAAGGTCTCTTGTATTTCTTTTAGCACAGAACCCCTAAAATATCAGAGACGGCCTTGCCCTTAGTTCAATTACCATAGAAAATCCTTTTGTTCCGAGCATGCCATTAACATGGATGAAATAATGAGGACCTCACAAACACATGTTTCTAGATCAGATCTGAGAGTGAGAGAGAACCAAACAGATCCCTACGGCGGTTGTCATGATCATCATCAGTGATGAAGAGTGGCATCTTCTCCACGCCATGTTTCGAAAGAAGGGCATCTTCTCCACCGTCCACACCGTTGATATCGCATCTTCGGCTCTGAAAAACCCGAAGGGCAAAAAAAAAACCTAAATGCCAAGTGGGCGTCATGTCCAACTGACGGCGGGCCCCACCGCACAGTCCCCCGAGCCGTTGCTTTTCCTCCCAGATCTTATCGCCGGCCGAAGCGGTGGGCCAGCGCCCACAGCGTCACACCTCCGCTAGCCTCGGCCCCACCATGAATAAAACTACCCAACACCCACCGACAACCGACCCCACAGAGCGTTGGACCCACCTTCAGTGATTGAGAGTCGCTTGTCTGGTCTCCGAGCACAGTAGCAACAGACTGCGGAGAGCCCCTCGCAGCAACGTCAAATAGCGGCCACCCATTTCCGCCTCCCTCACTGTCCCGTGCCCGTGGGTCGTCGCGTACTCTCCCGAGCCACTCTCCGAAACCCCACTTGCAGAATCTTCTCGAAGCTCCTCTCCTCCTGCTCCAATGGCGAAGGAACCGATGCGCGTGCTCGTCACCGGCGCCGCAGGTACAGCGTCGAACCCCTCCGATCCGCGTGGTTCCCGACGCGATCCGGTCTGGGCCGGCCCGGATCTGGCCGTGCCGTCTAGATCTGCTGATACAGCAGGGTTTTGAGTGTGCTCTCCTCGCTAGATCTCGTTCTGTATCGCTTGATTTGATGGGGCTTAGGGGGTCGAAGTGGTGAACTGTAGCTGATTTGGCAAGTGGGAGAGCTCACTGGCTTGGTTTGTTCGCCGTGATTTGCCCTGAGTTGCGGTGTTAGCCAGATTTGTGGTGAGGATTAGTGGGTAGATCTGGTAATAATCGCTTGATCTGATATGGTTTAGAGTTTTAAGGGCTGGTTGCACGTATTAAACTGATTGGTTTGATTTTATATAATTTTGTCTAGCTGTATGGGGTTTAGTGGGGTTTAGGGTTTTGAAGTGACTGTTGTTGTTGATTTCATAAGTGGGAGTATTGCACCACACAAGTGGATAATTTGATCAAATCTGATTCCATAGTTGCAAATTTTAAGAACAATAGGCCTAGTTTTGATGGGTTTAGGTGGTCGATCTACTGTTTCTGATATAGTTGCAAATTTTAAGAACAATAGGCCTAGTTTTGATGGGTTTAGGTGGTCGATCTACTATTTCTGATATAGTTGCAAATTTTAAGAACAATAGGCCTAGTTTGGAAGTTGTAAGTTTTCAGACAATGAAAGTCGTTAGATCTTTATCATCTTTTGTCTTGGCCATGGCGTTTAGGTTTGTAGGGTATGTTTTTGTTTGGGCCCCTCAATTTGCCTCACCAAAGTTTGGTACTGCCCAAGTTGTTTGGCAATTGTTTGGATTGCTTCAAGTTTAGCACGCTCTCAATTGGACAGGCCCATCCAGTTTTAGCACATAATTCACCTATCAAATTTTGGCCGAGGATTCCTCTCCAGGGATTTAACCAAGATTTTGGCAAGAAACTAATGGGGCATGACCAAATGTTGGTGGAGCGAGCTGGGGTTCCCAACCAAGCATGCTATAAAAAAAAAATCCTTGGCAAGTTGCTACTTTGAATGCCCTTTGCTGACCAGATCTCACTCTGATCACTTAATCTGGTGGCAATATGGCATTCATGGTTAGGATTGCCTAGTTGTAACTTGCAAGCCCCTAGTTTTCTTAAGACAAACTAGTGTTAAAGTTTTATCACTGGAAGACTATAAATCCTACAGTGGCTGTTTGTTTAACTTATCTAAGTTGGTTTTTTAGTTACAAAGGCTGCATCAATTGGGAATTTAGAGGACAGAACAATTTGATTTGTTTAATCTGATGAGGTGTAGAGTCCGTAAAGATTTCGTGGAGGGCATACTATGATCTGATGTACGCTTGCATCAATTAACTTTGGAGATTGGGGATGGACCTACATAGATATGGAATCCTTTGCAGTCTGGGAATGGGATCTGATTTTGGAATCATGTTGGTTCTCCAGTTTTCTGGTTCTGGAGCAGGTTCTCATTGTAGCGGCACCTGAGAAATATGGATCAGGGGATATTGGGATTAACCTTTCTCTGATATTGTGGTAATCTTTACTAAGTAGCGGGAGCTAATTTATTCTTCTGTTGGGTAGGACAAATCGGATATGCGCTTGTTCCCATGATTGCTAGGGGTGTTTTGCTGGGTGCAGACCAGCCTGTTATTCTGCACATGCTTGATATTCCGCCAGCCGCTGAAGCTCTTAATGGCGTTAAGATGGAGTTGGTTGATGCTGCATTTCCTCTTCTGAAGGGTAAGTTGGTTATATTCTCATTTATTTTGGAAGTGTCGCCTCTTCTATATGGATTATCATCCTTGCTGATGTGTAATCTTTCTGTTGGTACACTATAGGCGTTGTCGCAACAACTGATGCTGTGGAGGCCTGCACTGGTGTGAATGTTGCTGTTATGGTTGGTGGATTCCCCAGGAAGGAGGGAATGGAAAGGAAGGATGTTATGTCAAAAAATGTGTCAATCTACAAATCTCAAGCATCTGCCCTTGAAGCTCATGCGGCTCCCAACTGCAAGGTATGGATTGTTGGAACATACACTGTACCTTCCATTTTTGCAATGGTTGCCAGCATGCACTCAATTTAGGTGGTGATACATTTTGTACTAATGCTATTTGCTATGGCCATACTAAAATAGACTGAGCCCTAAATTATGAGATTGGACTCTCCACTCTTATCTACTGGCATTGCCTAAATGTAAACTTATTTTTTTTAAAAAAAAAAAAAAATCAAATCTGAACTTAAATTATTATGTTTGTTAGTTTGCCTGAGAAGCCATGTGAACTTCACTATGTTTCTTTGCAGTTTTTAATTGTAGATTCAAAACATCTGTGCTGTATTTTTGCAGGTTCTGGTTGTTGCCAATCCAGCAAACACCAATGCTCTTATCTTGAAGGAATTTGCTCCATCTATTCCTGAGAAGAACATTACTTGCCTGACCCGCCTAGACCACAACAGGGCACTTGGTCAGATTTCTGAGAGACTTAATGTCCAAGTTAGTGATGTGAAGAATGTTATTATCTGGGGCAATCACTCGTCCAGTCAGTATCCTGATGTTAACCATGCCACTGTGAAGACTCCTAGTGGAGAGAAGCCTGTTCGTGAACTTGTTAAAGATGATGAATGGTAAATCAGGAATGCTGCAAATACAAGTTTATGAGTATTTTCCTTCCAGATAGGATTTAATGGCTTTACTGTCTTGAACAGGCTAAATGCAGAGTTCATCACTACCGTCCAGCAGCGTGGTGCTGCAATCATCAAAGCGAGGAAGCTCTCCAGTGCTCTCTCCGCGGCCAGCTCTGCTTGCGATCACATCCGTGATTGGGTTCTGGGAACCCCTGAGGTCTGTTTCAGTCCCTTAGACCTTTCCTGCCTTTTGGGCTTATTTTCTTGCCTCTATTAACGCCTTGACTTTGGCTGTAGGGAACATGGGTTTCCATGGGTGTGTACTCTGATGGTTCATACGGTGTGCCTGCGGGGCTTATTTACTCCTTCCCAGTAACTTGCAGCGGTGGTGAATGGAAAATCGTTCAAGGTATGACTGGTGTCGATAGAACACTTTTAATATGCAACAGTTTGTTTTGCTTATCTGTTCTTCCTGTATTTTCACTTGCTTTGTCATGGATATATCATATATGTATTTTCTTCCCTAGAGTTTGTACATGTGATTATTGTCCAACACAATTTGCCATTCTTCACGGCCCATGTTCTTAAATCACCCTGCACTTGGCTTCCTACGAATATGTAAGTTTCCATGTTCCCACTTGCCTGATGTTTTACCGTATCTTCTTTACAGGGCTCCCGATTGATGAGTTCTCGAGGAAGAAGATGGACGCAACCGCCCAGGAGCTGTCGGAGGAGAAGGCGCTCGCTTACTCGTGCCTCAATTAAACTAGCATACCCGGAGAGCAATCGCTACTCTTATGTCTTGAATAAAGAAGAGAGCGTTCGTTCCGTTACATAGAAACTCTCATCTCCAACTAAGAACCGCTGCACGTCGCCGTGCAGACACCGTTGCTCGTTTTACCCAGTGTGTATGAGGCTCGTAGCTCCCTTTTTGCCTGATGATTTGCGTGACATTTGCTGAAAAGATTGAACCATTTGACATATGATCGGAACCAAAGTTTTGTTGCTTACATGGTTCAAATTTCTGCGAAACAACGCCCTGTTATTCCATCGGGCTTGGGCCTTTAGGTTGGTTGCATGGATACATCACAGGTATGCGCTGTGCACAGTAGGTTGAATACTTCAAGTTGAACTTGCTTTGACAAGGAAGGCATCGTTGCTTTTTGCTCTTTGCGTTTGTTGTCTGATCATGGGCAAGCACACGGAGAGTCTTATTCATTCGGATCTAGAATACAAGCAGAGTTGGAATTTTTTTTTTTTCTAAATAAACCATTTTTTACCGTTTTACAGAATAAGCCATATTCTATTTTATTTTACATAAATAATCTACCGTAGCTAATCTAAGCGCATTAGGTGATTAGGCTCAATCGAACGGTGGGCTAGCAATTAGGTGTAGCCCAATTAGGTGACCAGGGAGACCCAGCCGTGTAAACTGAGACTTTGGTCTATCACGTGTCTCAGTTGTGAGTTAATGGTGCGATTGAGGCTTGTAGCAGACACAGTTGCTGGGTCAGAATGCGACTGAGATCAGTTGCAGGTCAGACTAGCGATTGAGCACAATTTTGATGTATTGCTAAGAAATCGTAGTGGTCTTGAAACAGCAAGTGGTGTTATCACGCACGAGGTGAGCCTTGGACACGAGGGCAAGAACACTTATCAGTGCACGTGTAGCAAGCCAATGCTACTCTATAAGCCATCCTTTTATGTGTTGGTTGCATGTGACATGCTCAAGATGGACTCCGCGCAGTAGGTGTTGGGTTTCTTCGTCAAGGAAAATGTGGTTTAGACTTGAAGTGAGGAGATCCGTGGATTCTATGTTGTTGGTAAATTCACAGTGGACGATGTGAAAATATGAAATGAGTCCTTGATTTGAACTTACTGAAGGGTGGCAAGGGCCGTCGACAGACTCGTTGTATCCGAAATGACATAGATGAGTCTAAAGCTGGAGGCCTTGTGAAGAGGTGTATCCTTTGCGGATTAAGAGAAGAACAAGTGCACAAAGCTTAAAGGGTTGGGTGAAGGTTACAACAACACGACTAGTGGTGGTCGTGGAAGAGATTGTCGAGGAGGTCGTGGAGGGCGACATGTTAAAGATCACAACTGGAGTTGCTACTTGATACAACTTTGTTCTTATCGTCGTGGTCAGTTTATGTAATCCATTTTATAGTTATATCCCGTTTATTTAAATTATTTTTTAAAATTGTGCTTAGTCACTGGCTTGATCTGCGACTAGTCTCAGCCGCATTCTGGCCTGACGAGGTGACGACTATGCCTGACAAGGGCCTCAATCACACCACCAACTCATGACTGAGACACATGGCAGACCATTAGGCCTCCCTGTCACCTAATTGCTAGCCTACCGCGAGATTGGGTCTAGTCGTCTGGTGGATCAGTGACCGTAGATTATTTATGTAAAAAATATAGGTTATTTTTAAAACGATTTTTAAAATGGTTTATTTAGAAAAGAAATATTCAGTTAGGAAGAGGATTGCCATGGCCGATTTGTATGACCGGAAGAATTATTTTAGTGAGAAGGGTTGTCTGTTTCACCTTGGCTGGCTGTGGGCCGGATACAATGAGCCGATTTTCTGTGTCGGTAAGGTGTCCAACACTTCTTCCTCGAATTGTTCATCAAGTAGTATCTCCACCTCGTTGTGACTGACGCACCCTGTATCTCTGAATAAGTTACGTATTCATGAATTCCCAAGAGGGTATAGATCAATTCCTGGACAATTTGGACTTGAAGACTCCTGCTAACAATGTGGTACTATATTTCTGATTGATTGATCTGTACAATGATGTCTTGTTAGCCAGCCCATCGTCAGAAAATCATGATAGCCCCAAGGCCAGGACTATGGAAGCTTAACAACAGATTGCATGCATTATTGGGAAGCGCGTACATTACCACGATGTTGCGCACTGTACCACACTGTAGCTATTGCATTGCAGCAAAAAACAACGTAGCATCAGAACTGTTTATCTCAGGTATGCCGAATGCCGCCTCCTCTATTATAGACAATGCAATGGCAAAGGATGACAATCCACATTATTGTTGCATATCATTATTCACCAGTTGGACCGTGCAATAGGAAGAGCACTCCTATCTGGCCTTTGCCTCCTCCTCACAGTAGCTGTCGCCGTCGCATCCCTAGCAAGATAGCAACAATTTAGCACACATAGTGAGTCTCATCGCACATACATGCCGTCGTCGAGGGTTTGGATTGTTTGCTTACACAGTGACATGCTGTAACAGCCCAATTTTGGTCTAATTTAAAACTTGCTCGAATTTTATGAACTTCAAAAACTTTGGTTGCATTTCGATTTTTTCCCCAAAAGCCTTGCCGGGTAATTCAAAACATTAAATCAAATTTCTTGCCTAAAATTTAACTTATGAAAATCTACAAGATAAATTTTGTCCTAAACCTCCACAGCATTTGATTTCAAATCCAAATAAATCTTGAAATCTCAAACCAAAAATCAAATCTATTTTCTCTTCCTCTCTCTCCCCCTCGGATCGAATCCCAGCCACAACCCGCTTCCTTTCCTCTCCTTCCCTCTTCCCTCGCGGCATAGCCAAGTCATGGCCCAGTCGCCGCGCCTCAGGCCAGCTCCGCCTTCTCTCTCGCACACGCTCTCACTGTCGTGTAGGCCCGACCCCACCCGTTAGCGCCCCGCCACTATTCTTCTTCCCCGCCTCTCTCTCTGCTTCCTCCCATGCTTTCTCTCCCCTCGCGTGCAACTGGACATGTGCCGCAACAGCCTTACTCCTCAAACACAATTCCGCCAGTCATACCTGATGAGGGCATCCTTACGACACCTTCTCCTCCACCTAATACTCAAGATATACGCCTCGAGTTACCGATTGGGCCAATTACAAGAGCACGTGCCAAGAAACTACAATCTCAGGTGAACTTGCTCCTTAATGAATATGTCATCGATTTTAATGAGAATTTTATACTACCTAAAAATAGTGTTTTACTTGTGCTCAGGTTTGAAGATTCAACGATGGACGAAGATCAAGGATATGCGGCCGTCATCCTAAGGAAGACCGTCAAATGAGGAGGTCAAGGCGCTGATCTATGACCCATTCGGCCAAGGAGGAGAGGGCCAATGTCCATACGACCAAGCGAGAGATCAAGGCCCAAGCGGTCATGCACAAAGCTCATGTGGAGGAACCAGGAAGGAAGCCCAATTCTTTGGTGTGAACAGCGCAGACCCATGAACAGTAACCATGCATGAACAGTGCAGGCCATGAACAGTGTCACGTGTGAACAGTAGCATGCATGAATAGTACCATATGGAAAATTAGTACTGAATAGTTCTTAGCCCAAGACTATATATTGAGGGGTAGACCCCAATTGTAAAGCAGACCAGTTTATGCATAAGAATTGAAACATAGCTATTGCTTGTTCTTTCGAAACCAGAGTTCATACGAGGACTTCTGAGAAAGAATTAGGCGATCCATTGTTTGTTCTGCACTTTAAGGTCAAGTTTGCTTTTCCGCTGGGAATTGAGGGCTTGGCGATCTCCGCTCGTGGTCTCGCGGTGATAATCCCAGTGCGTGTTGGCGAATATCCATAAAGCTGCAAGTTCGTGCACTGGCGTGTGGTGTACAGCTGAGCGGTGTTCGTCGTCAAGCGCTATTTATCTACGGTTCTACTCGAGAAGACCGGGCCATCCCGTATCATCGTGGTATCAGACTTCAGGCCACTCGGTAGAATCTCTCTTTACCCGTATTTTAACAGATTGTTTTTCTGTCCTATACACCAAAAAAGCCACAAAAATTATCGTCTTTTGCTGTAGTTTAATTCATTATTTTTAGTGCGTTTTGTTAGGTCTTAATCCACTCGTTCATCGTGTTTAGTTGTTGGTCGTATTCCGTTCGCGTCTCTTTTTGTTTCCCCTTCCACAAATTTTTGTGCTCGTACTTGATTCCTGTTTTTGTGCAACTACACATTACTTCTATCTAGTGGATTGCACGTTATTTTCTTCGTAAACCAATCTATCTGTTCGCGAACCTTTCATACCTATTGAGACTAGCTCATTGTTGTGCTCGAGGGATTGCTCCTAGGAATAATTGTTGGATGCCAAGTTTTCCATGTGTAGTGCACTGTTCACGTTGTAGTGCACTGTTCACGTGCGTGCGGGAGCAGAAAAAAAAACAGCATCGCTGATTACTAGTGTTCGGCTGTGATTACAAGTACTCGGCCGTGATTTCGAGAAAAAAAAACAGCAAGGCTGTTTAGTTTTTGGCCGTGAGAAAAAAAAAGGGCAAACAGTGCGCTTCTTGCTGTGCTTATAGTTGACGGTGAGTTCAACTAATTGTGTTTGGCCGTGACTTGAAAAAAAAGGAGAAGAAGCAAGGTGCTTGGCCGTGACAGAGAAAAAAAAACTGAGAGAGTGCAAAAAACATACACACGGCACAAATTTCGGTCAGTGTTAAATTCTCTTGTTAGAGTTTTAATATATTTGTACCCGCTATTGTTCGCATACCATAATTTTGAGCAATCTTGTGCCCTCTTATACAACTTTTGAGCACTAGCTAGCGTCTCTCTTTGAACTGTTGCAATACGAGTGTTCGCCTCCATACAAAATTGTTCTTTTATCGCTCATTCCTTTGATTGCAATAGTCCCATTATCATTGTGCGTGTGTTGCTGTCTATTCCTCACTTATATTTATCGATCAGCAATTAGGCATTGTGAGTCTCGTTTGGATTGCTACCTAGCTTGACAATGTTTAAATTCTGAATTGTTAGGATTCCTCACCTAGCTCCACCTAAAACATCCGTGTTATGTATTGACTGTCGTTCTTGGTATTCGCTCGCACAATCTGGGTTGGTCGTTCGTTGCTACGAGCAAAGTGAGCAGGACAAGGTTCTTGACGGTAACCTTACTAATCCGATCACAACGATGCACTACCATACACTTCGTGCTACGCTCCGAGACGAGTTCCGGGCTGAGGTCGACCAGGTGCGCGGTGACCTTGGGCATTTCCAAAACAACTTAGACGGTCTGGGGTCAGATTTCCAAAAGCTGTCCGTGACTGTTGACGACAACCACAAGGTACTGCTCGATGCTATTGCCAATCTCACCGCTTCGATGCAGCTGGGTACACGTGGCGATGCGGGTAGTGTACACCTCCCGTATGAGCCGCGCGACGAGACGGATGCGGAGGCTGCCGCTAGACGGCGGCGCGAGGATGAACTACGCCAACGACAACTCGAAGAACATGTGCGTGTACGCGAGGCGGCACAACAGCGCCGTGTTGTTGCTGGGGTCACGGTGCGTCCCCATGCACAAGGGCGCGACCGTGTCAATGGCGCTGGAGGAGGCGACACCCATCCAGGCGCCAACGATGGCGCCTATGGAGGCGCGTATGATGGCACCTTTGGGGGTGCCTACTATGGCGCCCAAGGAGGAGGTCGTGGCAACCGCCACGCTGCCGATAACGGCGATGAGTCCGTGTTCGACGACTATTTGCCGCACCGTCAATATAATCAATATGCACGCAATCGTCGGCGGGATGAGGATGCCGATGATCTGGTTGCAAAGCCCAAGTTCACAAAGCCGTCCTTTGAAGGTACTACAGAGGTAGAGATTTATCTTGCATGGGAGCTGAAAGTAGATAAGTTGTTCCGCATGAACCGCTATTCTGATCAGCGCAAGTTGGATCTTGCCGTTCTTTGCTTTGGACGGATATTGTTGCTACATGGTGGGAGCGCTGTGTGCAACAGCGTATGGAGCGACACGAGCCACGTGTTGTTACATGGGATGAGCTGAAGCGACAGATGCGCGCACGCTTTGTACCTACACATTACAAGCGCTCGTTGCATGAGAAGCTGATTGGGTTGCGACAGGGTTTGAAATCAGTTGATGAGTATTATAAAGAGATGGAGCAGATTATCATCCATACTGATGTGTGTGAGAATGAGGAACAAGCGATGGCTCGCTTTCTTGCTGGGATGAATTATGCTATTCGGCGGATCGTTACTCATCATCAATACAAAAACATGGTCGAGTTGATGCATCAGGCACGTGTAACATCCCAAATTTTGGCTTGTGTTTCAAATGTAATAAAATGAGGGTAAATTAAAACTTTTCCTTCATCCTTTTACTTTTGAAGCTTTTCTGAAATTCTTGTAAAAGAATTTTGGAAAATTAAAAAATCAAAAGCCTCATTTATCAAGTCAACAACCTCCTTGGTGAAATCTTGTTTCAAACCCTTGGAAATAATTTTCCCGGGTTCTAAGGTGGCTTGGTAACACCTCTGAATTATTTCATAATTTTGGGAAATTATTTGAAATATTTTAGAGGCAAGTCAAACCTTGGTCAAACCTCTGTTTTAACCTTCTGGAATTCTTGAGAAAATTCCAGTGCACAAAACCCTCTGGAAATTTTATGGAAGGTTAACTCCAAGGTAAGCAAGCTCGCTTAAAATTTCATAAATTTTGGAGTTGATTTGATGCCTCAATTAAATCCCAAAAGTTTCAGCTCAAAATCAAATTCTAATGGGTTTGCACTGTTCCTCGGGCGCGGTCGACTGGGCTCGAGCCAACCGACTCGGTCGAGTCAACTAATCGCATCGGCGCGCGATCGATCGGCGCGCGCTCGACCGTTGGATCTCAATCGGACGGCTCGCGTTAGTGTATGCATTCGGACAACTCCGCTTGCCCTTTGATGCTCGACCGTTGATCTCAATCGGACGGCTCGCGTTAATGTATGCATTCGGACAACTCGGTTGCCCTTTGGTGCTCACCGTTGGATTTCCATCGGACGGTGGACGCGTTTGTGCGCGGCCGTTTCAACGCGATCGCGTGATAGCCGTTGGATGCGAATCGGACGGCTGGCTGTCGTCGCCTTCCTCTCGCTCGCGCGGCCCTGCGCCATGGCGGAGCCGAGCGTGGGTGCGCAGTGCCTTGTCCCATCCGGCGACCTCACAACGGGTGTCTGCAGCGCATTAAATGCCCGCTCCCACCACCCCGCTTAGTCGTCGTCTCAATCGCTCCGCCGCCGTCACGGCCGTGAGAGGCGCCGCATCCGAGGCGCCAACGGTGCCCTTGCTCCCCTCGGCTACTTAAGCCCCTTGCTCCTCCTTGACCTCCCTTTCACCTTTGCGCAACTCGAGCTAGTACTCTCGTGTGTGTTTGAGCTCTAAAACCCCGAACCCGCTTGCCGCCATTGCCGAGCTTCAAGCTCACGGTGAAGGCGGTACCACGCTGGCTCTCCTCTCTTTTCTTGCTCCTCGCCTCCTACTTACTCCTGGCTTAACCTCAAGTAATTTTGGGTTTATCGTCGCAGGAGGCTAATTCGAGTTCCCACCCGCCGTGGCGCCCTCTCGTCTCGATCTGGGTGAGTCCATCTCCTCAATTCTTTTCTCTGGGAGCACCGGTGTGGCACGTGGGACCTATTTTGATGATGCGGTCGCTCTCTAGTTGTCGGGACAGCTTCCTCGTTGTCGCCATTGTTGCCGTCGCGAGCTTTGTCGCCGAGCTACTCCGACCGCCTCTGCACCCCGCGTCCGTCGGTAGCCCCCAGTAGTCCCTAGATGCTCGGGCACCGCTGAATGGGCGGTGCGGGCTCTTTTTCCGCTATCGCCGCCGCCATCTTTGCCGTGACCGCCATCTCCGCTGCGTCGCGCTCGTCCACCACCGGCGTGAGTGGTGCGAGGGTGCGCAATGCTATTGCGCACCCGTTGCTAGCATCCTCTCGCCGCTGTGCCTTTGGTCGCCGGCGATTGGCGGCGGCTCTCGTCGCGTTGTCGGACGCGTCGTGCGCATCGCGCGACGTGGCCCAACGTCGCCGCCCATCCTAGATCTGCGGTCGAGATTTCGTGTGTTGCGGCGGTGTCTTTGTAGCGTTGATTGTGAGCCGCCCATCTCACGATCGACGGTCCACGGCCGCCGCTCCGCCGCGCGCGCGTTTTCAAACGCGTCGGCGTGGTTCAATCTGGATCGTTGGATCGAAGATCAACGATCGGGATTGCGAAGGCATTCGTTCGGTCCCAATGCCATCATCATTTGGACCGTTGGATATTGATCCAACGGTGAGCCTCGATGAGCGCCAGTGTGTGTTGTGCGCGCGTGCGCGCGTGCGGCCGTCCGATCCAGATCGACGGTCCCTATTCACCACGTCGTAATAGCCTTTATGAGTTTCCCAAAGCTTTGTTTGCAAACCAAAAGGTATTAAACTTCAAAATACATAGCTAATTCATATTAAACCCAAATCGGTTGATTCAAATTTTGTTAGCTTTAGATTGAGTTGTACTTTAATTTAAAAATGAATAGGAGTTTAGTTCGCTCCAGAAAACAGATTTTAAAATTTGTTTAGAAATAGGTTCTACTTATTATCCTAAAATTGGCAATTAACTTGTAAATTGCATAACTAATTCTCTGAAAATCAAATTTTAGTGAAACCAATTTTGTTAGCTTCCCCTAATACAGTACTAAATGATAAAATTTGTTTTAGGCCTGTTACTGTGTTTAACAAGATTTCACATGCAATTTAAATTGGTTCATTTTCATGACTTGAAAAATCATAGCTCTTTAAATATAACTCCAAATGACCTGAAATTTTATATGGGTTACCACTATACCAGTAGGTAGCCACCATAAAAGTTTTAGCTTCAAAATCTTTCTAGAAAATATTTTTGCTACAGTGCTAATTATGGCCGAAATTAGGTTTTTAGAGAATATCTTTTGCACCACAAATCCAAATTAAGTTTTTCCAGTTTCTATGTCTAGGTATGTTCGTATTTTACCTTGTGTATAAATTTCGTCACATTTGGATAATTTTTGCTTGCTCTTTTGTTTAAGTGTTGCTCGTCTTATTGGTTGTTTTCGCTCTTTCGCTTAGGATTCGACATTTGCGGTAACCCCGAGAATGACCCTCCGCAACAAATTGAGCCACAGCACGAAGGCAAGCAGTTTGATCATTTCCCAATTGATCCCATTACTTTTAAAGTCTAATATTTTGTTTAACTTCTATGTATGCATTGCTATTTTGTTGTTAAATTGATTAGTTAATCCTCTAGTTGCATAATCTGTAGGTAAATGATTATCCTCTACTACGAGCCTAGGTTATTTCTTTGTGATTAGAGTTCGTTGGATGAGCTCTTGTCACTTAGTAGATTCGAATAAATATTGCTTAGCCATGCCTAGTATCGGTAGTATTGGGCGATCATCGACTTAGTCGGTGATCTTGATCACACAAATACTTATATTATTCCATTATGTCCAACCCTTGTGTTTTATCAATTTGCAAATCAAAACTGAAAACAAAAATTATATCTTGGCTTGGGCACAATGGTATGTTGGTGTGATCTGCTGGGTGTGATTGGAATGGTGCCTAAGTCCCTAAGGACCGAGTTACTTGTGCCATTGATCCAAGCAATTATTGCGTGCTAACCACACGAGGGGGATATGGAACCTCTCTTGACTAAGTACTTTGGGAGGTGTTAATTATGAGCTGGTCGGTGGGTGTGTTCTGTGTGTGTGTTGTGGTGTTGGAGGAGCATTGGCGAGACCAGGTTAGGGTGTCGAATGTGTCTTTCTCCCGTGGGTTGCGGCTCTTAATTAGCATCGTCCATTGAAAGCGTCTTGTTAGACTTAGCCATACCTGCATACCAAGGAAGTGTGCTAACCGTGGGTGGTGGAAAGGCGGTCTATCGTGTGGGTACATTGGTACACCTGCAGGTTAAAACTATTCGAATAGCCTCGTCCTAGGTTATGGACACGCTTGGTTATTTCCCACAAGAACTAGACTACAACCTTTTAAAAACTTAAACTTGACATGGGTGGTATGAAGGGTACTTCATACTATTGTTGTGGTGACTATGGGTTAGTCACTTCTAGGTTGGTGTTGTTCTCTATATATTGTTATAATGTCTCTCTTTATTTGAACAATAAAAGTTAATTGCAAACTTGCTTTGAATCTATTACCTTATTGTAAATGAAAACTTGCTTTATGCTGAAAATAAGTCCAAAGCCTCATCCACTTAAATAAAGCTTGCATGTAGTTAATTATAGTTACATTTATCTCACACGTCAGTCTTGCGAGTACAAAACAAGTTTTGTACTCATCCGCTTGCTTAATATTAATTGTTGCAGAGGAAGAAGGTGAGCCCCAAGGGCCTCACTTTTGTGAGTTGTGTTGCGCGCTATCTGGGACGACTAGCTTGGCGGTCCGGTTGGTTGCCTTGTGGGTGAAAGGCACACCGATTGGCTTTTGTTATTGCCATCTTATGGCCATTTTGCTTCCATTGTGTATTTGCTTATTTGTATGACTTTTGGCAGTCGGCCTCTCTTTTGTATTAACTCTTTATATGTTAAGTATGTCGTTCGATTCGTGTTTTAGCTTGGCTCTATGTGTATGAATGGAATTGATGCATGATTTTGTAACGAGGTGTGTATCTGCATTTGGAAGTATACATATCTCGAGGCTTGGTTTATTTGATTTGTCTTTATTAGGACCAAGTGGATGGTTAAACAAGACAAGCCAAATAAACCTGGTCCTCACAAAGTTTGGTATCGAGCCATTCCGACCGTAGTAACCCAAGCTTGATCGTCTTTAGGATATTTTGGAAAACTTAATTTCAAAGTATCAAATGATTTATGAAAGCTTAAGTAAGTTCTCGATTTTATTCCTTATCCATCTTAGCTTTCTATCTCATCTTGCTCTAATTGAGTTTTAAAATTGTTTTCCTCTCATCCTCTTCTAAAAAGATAGTGTTATCGTTTAAATTGGGTTTTGGGAACCAATGAGTTTGGCAAATTGAAATGTTAGCCGCCCTCTACAAGATTTTGAAGCTTCCGAAGTTGAAGGTTTTGGCTAGGAGGCTTGGATGCAAAATCTGGACAGCGATCGTTCAATTTCCGGACAGCAAGCTCAAAGGTTCTAAATAGGGTAGATAATGGGAGGTTAATCAACTAAAACTTGTGGGAATGAAAGGGTAAGATGTGATATTAGTTAGCTAAGTACCTAGCGTTTATTTCGCTGGTTTAACCTTGCTCTTAAGTAGTGTTAGATTCGTGGTAAGGTGCTGAAATTCTTATCTTCTCACACCATTACTCCGTTCATTCAATACGGTGGATGGCATTGAGAAGTTGAGATTTGGTTTGATGTTTCCCTTGCGGTTTTGGAGCCTTTTTGGAAGCATTTAAAGTTTGTTTACTTGCTGCTTTTGGCTTTCGGTTAGGGTGATATCTTATTCCCCTAATCGTTAGCTTTTCGCTTTCGTCGATTTCTAGTCTTAGTGTTTTGGTTGCTAACCTAATTGTCTTGAATCAGGATGGCTGGAGGTACTCGTAGCGGCCGTGGTCAGCAGCCTGGTTTGGATGAGGAGCTTCCGCCTCCTCCGACCATGGTGAGGTCCTTCTTGATAGAGCGCAACTGTTCGGAGGACGGAGGGTCCTGCCGGATGTTATCGCGCGCAACACCTCCGCCCTTCCGGTGCCTCGGGATCCGGCGAGGGGTGGACATCGATCCGTGGGGCCTTGCTTGAGTTTCTTCGCACTCAACCCCCGTTCTCGGATCGAGGACCCTTTGGGCGCAGATGACTGGCCGGCTGCGTCGAGTTGGCGTAAGCTTCGGCGTTGCTCGATGCTGGACCAGGGCAGGCACTCTTTGCCTCCCATCGGCCTTGGCGGCACTCTCTGTGGGAGAACTTCTGGCCATGCAGCCACGACCACACCGTCTCTTGGGATGAGTTCGGACGGCGTTCGTCGAGCTCACATCCCCGCCGCTTGATGAAGTCGAAGAAGAAGGAATTTCGCGCTCAAGCAGGCGTAAGTCGATGATGGAGTACACACGCGAGTTCAACCACTTGGCTCGTTATGCTCCATCGAGGTGGCCACCGATGAGGCCAAGCAGAGAAGTTCTGGAGGGCTTGTGCGAGGAGCTGCAAGACAAGCTCTCCATTGTGGACTTTGTTGACTTTCGGTTTTGGTGGACAAGGCCATTGTTGCTTTGAGCACAAGGCGGGGCGCGGCGAGTCCCGCAGCGCAAGTGGGAGGCCCAGCTGTGCCGCAGGCGGCCTCTCTCGCTCGTGTCGGGCCTACTCGAGGGCCGTTGCGTGGCTTCGCTACCACCGAGGCCGCCGGCACCGACTCCTCGCCCTCCGCGGCCGTGCCCGATCCACGTGCGCTGCGAACCAGCCAGTGGCCCCGCAACCGGCTGCCGCGGTCACTGCTTTTCGTGCAACGAGAAGGGCATTATGCAAATACTTTCCCTAACGAGTTGGGTAGCCCTCGTCCTAATGGAGGACGCGGGCAAGGAGGTGGTTCTTCTCGGGAGCGAGAAGGTTGTCCCCGCTACCCAAGGCGTGGGTAGTGGCGCGTCAACCTCATCTCGCGGAGGAGGCACGAGGCACCGGCGTCGTGTTGGGTACCCTTTCGGTTAACTCTTTCCACCTACTGATTTGTTTGATTCAGCGCATCTCATTCGTTTGTTTCGAGTCTTTTCTTTGTCGTGGGAGGTCTTCTTTTACTCCATTGTTGGTCCCGCTGCTCATTCGCTCTCCGGTTCGGAGTTGAGAGCCGAGTCCGAGTGTAGGGATGTCCTGTTGAGATAGAAGGGTAGGATTCTTGGCAAACCTTATCCTCCTTCGATCGGCGAGCTTAGATGTAATCCTAGGCATGGATTGGTTGTCTCGGACATGGGACAAATTGATTGCGCTAGGAGGCTCATCTACCTCACGATCCTTACGCGGCGGTTCGCTTTGCCGAAGCTGCAGGTCCGCATCTCTTCGCGCTTCGGCGAAGCCACTCTGATATTAGTGAAGTCCCGTGGTATGTGACTTTGTGGATGTCTTCCCGACGACCTTCGGGGATGCCGCCATTCGAGACCTCGAGTTCGTCATTGAGTTGGTTCCGTGCATCGCCCGATTTCAAAGAGGCCTTACCGGATGGACCCGATTGAGTTGGTGGAGTTGAAGAAGCGGTGGGTGAGTCGCAAGAGAAGGGTTTCATCCGCCCTAGCTCATCTCCTTGGGGATGCTCGGCAATCTTTGTCCCGAAGAAGGACAAGAGCGCGCATGTGCGTTGATTACCGTCCACTTAATGAAGTAACGGTAAGAACAAGTACCCTTTGCCCGTATCGATGACCTCTTCGATCAATTAACTGGAGCTCGAGTCTTCTCCAAGATTGATTTGAGTGGGATATCATCAAGTTCGATTCGACCGGAGGATATCCCAAAGACGGCTTTCTACTCGTTATGGCATGCGAGTATACCGTCATGTCATTCGGCAACCAATGCTCGGCCTTGTTCATGAACCTCATGAATTCGGTGTTCATGGAGTATTTGGATAGGTTCGTTGTGGTCTTCATCGATGATATCCTTATCTACTCCAAGAGCGATGAGGAACACACCGAGCATTTGAGGCTTGTGTTGGGCAAGCCGTGAGCACCAGTTGTATGCGAAGTTCAGCAAGTGCGCGATGCGGTTGAAGGAAGTAGCCTTCTTAGGCCATATTCTTTCGGCGGAGGCGTGGCGTGGATCCTAGCAAGATCGGTGGCGTGCTTTCTCGAGTCGACCCACCGGTCCACCGGTTCGAGTTTTCTTGGTTTAGCGGGATATTATCGTCGCTTTATCGAGAACTTCTCCAAGATAGCGGCCGATGACGGAGTTACTCAAGAAGGACAAGAAGTTCTCGTGGTCCGCTAATTGCGAGGAAAGTTTCCAAGCACTTAGCAGCGATTGACCACCGCTCCCGCTCGTTCTCCCGATGTCCGTCCGAAGCTTCGATATCTTTTGTGGCGCTTCTCGTCGAGGCCTCGGTGTGTCCTTATGCAAGAAGGCAAGGTAGTGGCCTATGCATCAAGGCAATTGAGACCTCATGAACTCAACTACCCTACCCATGACTTGAGTTGGCCGTGATCCATGCACTTAAGATTTGGCGACATTACCTAATCGGTGTCGTTGTGAAGTGTATTCGGATCACAAAAGCTTAAAGTATTTGTTCACCCAACCAGATCTGAACCTCGGGCAAAGGAGATGGTTGGAGTTGATCAAGGACTATGACATGGGTATTCACTACCATCCGGCAAGGCTAATGTCGTTGCGATGCGCTTAGTCGCAAAGCGCATTGCAATGCATTGTTGCTTCAAGAGCATCGGCCCCTTCCGAGGAGTTCCAGCGTCTCAACTTGGGTTTGGTTGAGCATGGTTCCTCATTGCCTTGGTTGTCTGACCAACCTTGGTGGATCGAATCACGTCCGCTCGTGATCGGATGTTGGAGTGAACCACATCGGGGAAAATGTCAGAATGGAACGACCAAGTGCTTCTCGTAGATGAGCTTGGTATTGTGAGGTTCGAACAACGCCTCGTGGTTCCAAAGGACAAGGAGTTGCGGATTTGATCCTCCGAAGCCCACGATTCTCCCCTGTCCATTCATCCCGGGGCCACAAAGATGTATCATGATCTCCGCCAGAGATTTTGGTGGACCCGGATGAAGAGGGAAGTCGCAAGGTTCGTTGCCGAATGCGACGTGTGTCGTCGTGTCAAGGCCGAGCATCGCCACCGATTGGATTGCTTCACCCTTGCCCATTCGGAGTGGAAGTGGGATTGGTCGGATGGATTTTATCACCGCCTACCAGTCACCGAGGGGCAATGATGTCATTTGGGTCATCATTGACCGGTTGACAAAAGTGGCACACTTTCTTCCAGTCAAGACCAAGATTTGTACCGGTCACCTTGCGGAGCTCTATATCGCCAGGATCGTGAGCTTGCATGGGGTACCAAAGACGATCATTTCTGATCGTGGTTCCATCTTCACTTCGATTCGGTATAGCTTGCAAGAAGCCATGGGAACTCGTCTTTCTTTCAAAGACAAACATATCACCCCAAACAGATGGGGACCGAGAGGGTCAACAAGTTTTGGAGGACATGCTCGAGCTTGTGTCCTTTCCTATGGGAAGCATTGGGAGAAGTGCTTGCCATTCACGAAGTTTTCTTATAACAACGGCTTCCAAGCGCCTCTCGGCATGGCACCATTTGAGGCCTTATACGGAAAAAGTGTAGAACCCGTTGAATTGGTGCAAACCGCGAAAGACCTTTCTTTGGCGGACTCGATTAATGAGGCCGAGGTAAAGTCCACTCATTCGTGATCGCTACGCACGGCTCAATCCGGCAAAAGAGCTATGCGGATCGTCGTCGTCGTGAGTTGAGCTTTGAGCCCAATGACCGTTTATCTCAAGGTTTCTCCTCCAAAGGTCACGGCGTTTTGGTGTCAAGGAAAGTTAGCTCCTCGATATGTCGCCCCACCGTATTATCGAGAGGAAGGAAGCTGTTGCCTACAAGTTGGAGTTGTCTGCACTTGCGGGAGTACATGATGTGTTCCATGTGTCCCACTCAAGAAGTGCCTCAGTGTTCCAACCGAGGAAGCTCAGTTGGAAACTCTTGATGTTCAGGAGGATTTGACCTATCGCGAGCACTCGCTCGCATCCTCGAAGAGGCTGAGCGAAGAACAAGGAACGACCATCAAGTTCCTTAAAGTTCAATGGTCAAACCATCCCGAGGATGAAGCTACATGGGAGCGAGAAGATCGTCTCGTCTGCACTACCCTCTTTCTTTCCCGAGTGAACCAAATCTCGGACGAGATTTTTGTAAGGGGAGGTTTGTAACATCCCAAATTTTGGCTTGTGTTTCAAATGTAATAAAATGAGGGTAAATTAAAACTTTTCCTTCATCCTTTTACTTTTGAAGCTTTTCCAAATTCTTGTAAAAGAATTTTGGAAAATTAAAAATCAAAGGCCTCATTTATCAAGTCAACAATCTCCTTGGTGAAATCTTGTTTCAAACCCTTGAAATAATTTTCCTGGGTTCTAAGGTGTCTTAGTAACAC
This sequence comes from Ampelocalamus luodianensis, assembly GCA_036346255.1. Taxonomy (NCBI): domain Eukaryota; kingdom Viridiplantae; phylum Streptophyta; class Magnoliopsida; order Poales; family Poaceae; genus Ampelocalamus; species Ampelocalamus luodianensis. Next base: position 40,892,104 of record CM070635.1, on the reverse strand, counting down.
CTCTGAATTATTTCATAATTTTGGGAAATTATTTGAAATATTTTAGAGGCAAGTCAAACCTTAGGTCAAACCTCTGCTTTAACCTTCGGAATTCTTGAGAAAATTCCAGGCACAAAACCCTCTGGAAATTTTATGGAAGGTTAACTCCAAGGTAAGCAAGCTCGAGTTAAAATTTCATAAATTTTGGAGTTGATTTGATGCCTCAATTAAATCCCCAAAAGTTTCAGCTCAAAAATCAAATTCTAATGGGTTTGCACTGTTCCTCGGCGCGAGTCGGACTGGGCTCGAGCCAACCGACTCGGTCGAGTCAACTAAGCTGTCTTGCGCGATCGATCGGGCGCGCGGCGCTCTGACCGTTGGATCTCAATCGGACGGCTCGGCGTTAGTGTATGCATTCGGACAACTCCGGTTGCCTTTGATGCTCGGGCCGTTGGATCTCAATCGGACGGCTCGCGTTCGTGTATGCATTCGGTCAACTCCGGTTGCCCTTTGGTGCTCACCGCTGGATTTCCATCGGACGGTGGGCGTTTGTGCGCGGCCGTTTCAACGCGATCGCGTGATAGCCGTTGGATGCGAATCGGACGGTGGTGCCGTCGCCTTCCTCGCTCGCGCGCCGCGCCATGGCGGAGCCGGCGTGGTGCGCAGCGTGCCTTGTCCCATCCGGCGACCTCAAGCGGGTCTGCGGTGCATTAAATGCCCGTCACTCCACCACCCGTTTAGTCGTCGTCTCAATCGCTCCGTCGCCGTCACGACCGTGAGAGACGCCGCATCCGAGGCGCCAACGGTGCCCCTTGCTCCCCTCGCTACTTAAGCCCCTTGCTCCTCCTTGACCTCCCTTTCACCTTTGCGCAACTCGAGCTAGTACTCTCTGTGTGTGTTTGAGCTCTAAAACCCAAACCGCTCGCCGCCATTCTGAGCTTCAAGCTCACGGTGAAGGCGGTACCACGATGGCTCTCCTCTCTTTTCTTGCTCCTCGGCTCCCTACTTACTCCTGGCTTAACCTCAAGTAATTTTGGGTTTATCGTCGCAGGAGGCTAATTCGAGTTCCCAATTCGACCGCGGCGCCTCTTCGTCTCAGGTCTTGGGTGAGTCCATCTCCCCTCAATTCTTTTCTCAGGGAGCACCGGTGGCACGTGGGACCTATTTTGATGATGCGGTCGCTCTCTAGTTGTCGGGACAGCTTCCTCGTTGCCGCCATTGTTGCCGTCGCGAGCTTTATCGCCGAGCTACTCCGACCGCCTCTGCACCCACGCGTCCGTCGGGTAGCCCCTCGTAGTCCCTAGATGCTCGGGCACCGCTGAATGGGCGGTGCGGGCTCTTTTCTTTGCTTATCGTCGTCGTCATCTTTGCCGTGACCGCCATCTCCGCGCGCCGCCACAGTCCACCACCGCCGGCGTGAGTGGTGCGAGGTGCGCAATGCTATTGCGCACTGCGTTGCTAGCATCCTCTGCGCGCCGTGCGTTTTGGTCGCCGGCGATTGGCGTGAAAGCTCTCGTCGCGTTGTCGGACGCGTCGGTGCGATCGCGCGACGTGGCCCAACGCGCGCCGCCCATCCTTAGATCTGCGGTCGAGATTTCGTGTGTTAATGCGGTGTCTTTGTGTAGCGTTGATTGTGAGCCGTCCATCTCACGATCGGCGGTCCACGGCATTGCCGCCGCGCGCGCGCTTTCAAACGCAGCGTCGGCGTGGTTCAATCGGGATCGTTGGATCGAAGATCAACGGCTGGGATTGCGAAGGCATTCGTTCGGTCCGAATGCCATCATCATTTGGACCGTTGGATATTGATCCAACGGTGAGCCTCGGTGAGCGCTGTGTGTGTGTGCTGTGCGCGCCGTGCGCGTGGGCCGTCCGATCCAGGATCGACGGTCCCTATTCAGCCACGTCGTAATAGCCTTTATGAGTTTCCCGAAAGCTTTGTTTGCAAACTGAAAAAGGTATTAAACTTCAAAAATACATAGCTAATTCATATTAAACCCAAATCGGTTGATTCAAATTTTGTTAGCTTTAGATTGAGTTGTACTTTAATTTAAAAATGAATAGGAGTTTAGTTCGGCTCCAGAAAACAGATTTTAAAATTTGTTTAGAAATAGGTTCTACTTATTATCCTAAAATTGGCAATTAACTTGTAAATTGCATAACTAATTCTCTGAAAATCAAATTTTAGTGAAACCAATTTTGTTAGCTTCCCCTAATACAGTACTAAATGATAAAATTTGTTTTAGGCCTGTTACTGTGTTTAACAAGATTTCACATGCAATTTAAATTGGTTCATTTTCATGACTTGAAAAATCATAGCTCTTTAAATATAACTCCAAATGACCTGAAATTTTATATGGGTTACCACTATACCAGTAGGTAGCCACCATAAAAGTTTTAGCTTCAAAATCTTTCTAGAAAATATTTTTGCTACAGTGCTAATTATGGCCGAAATTAGGTTTTTAGAGAATATCTTTTGCACCACAAATCCAAATTAAGTTTTTCCAGTTTCTATGTCTAGGTATGTTCGTATTTTACCTTGTGTATAAATTTCGTCACATTTGGATAATTTTTGCTTGCTCTTTTGTTTAAGTGTTGCTCGTCTTATTGGTTGTTTTCGCTCTTTAAGCTTAGGATTCGACATTTGCGGTAACCCCAGAACGACCCTCCGCAACAAATTGAGCCACAGCACGAAGGCAAGCAGTTTGATCATTTCCCAATTGATCCCATTACTTTTAAAGTCTAATATTTTGTTTAACTTCTATGTATGCATTGCTATTTTGTTGTTAAATTGATTAGTTAATCCTCTAGTTGCATAATCTGTAGGTAAATAATTATCCTCTACTACCGAGCCTAGGTTATTTCTTTGTGATTAGAGTTCGTTGGATGAACTCTTGTCACTTAGTAGATTTCGAATAAATATTGCTTAGCCATGCCTAGTATCGGTAGTATTGGGCGATCATCGACTTAGTCGGTGATCTTGATCACCTAAATACTTATATTATTCCATTATGTCCAACCCTTGTGTTTTATCAATTTGCAAATCAAAAACTGAAAACAAAAATTATATCTTGGCTTGGGCACAATGGTATGTTGGTGTGATCTGTTGGGTGTGATTGGAATGGTGCCTAAGTCCCTAAGGACCGAGTTACTTGTGCCATTGATCCAAGCAATTATTGCGTGCTAACCACACGAGGGGGATATGGAACCTCTCTTGACTAAGTACTTTGGGAGGTGTTAATTATGAGCTGGTCGGTGGGTGTGTTCCTGTGTGTGTGTGTTGTGGTGTTGGAGGGGAGCATTGGCGGACCTGGTTAGGTTTGTCGAATGTGTCTTTCTCCGTGGGTTGCGGCTCTTAATTAGCATCGCCCATTGGAAAGCGCCTTGTTAGACTTAGCCATGCACATACCAAGGAAGTGTGCTAACCGTGGTGGTGGAAAGGCGGTCTATCGTGTGGGTACATTGGTACACCTGCGCAGGTTAAAACTATTCGAATAGCCTCGTCCTAGGTTATGGACACGCTTGGTTATTTCCCACAAGAACTAGACTACAACCTTTTAAAAACTTAAACTTGACATGGGTGGTATGAAGGGGTACTTCATACTATTGTTGTGGTGACTATGGGTTAGTCACTTCTAGGTTGGTGTTGTTCTCTATATATTGTTATAACTGTCTCTCTTTTATTTGAACAATAAAAGTTAATTGCAAACTTGCTTTGAATCTATTACCTTATTGTAAATGAAAACTTGCTTTATGCTGAAAATAAGTCCAAAGCCTCATCCACTTAAATAAAGCTTGCATGTAGTTAATTATAGTTCTGTTATCTCACACGTCGGTCTTGCAGTACAAAACAAGTTTTGTACTCATCCGCTTTGCTTAATATTAATTGTTGCAGAGGAAGAAGGTGAGCCCCAAGGGCCTCACTTTTGTGAGTTGTGTTGCGGCGCTATCTGGGACGACTAGCTTGGCGGTCCGGTTGGTTGCCTTGTGGGTGAAAGGCACACCGATTGGCTTTTGTTATTGCCATCTTATGGCCATTTTGCTTCACTGTGTATTTGCTTATTTGTATGACTTTTGGCGGTCGGCCTCTCTTTTGTATTAACTCTTTATATGTTAAGTATGTCGTTCAGTTCGTGTTTTAGCTTCGGCTCTATGTGTATGAATGGAATTGATGCATGATTTTGTAACGAGGTGTGTATACTACATTTCTGGGAAGTATACATATCTCAAGGCTTGGTTTATTTGATTTGTACTGTTAGGACCAAGTGGATGGTTAAACAGTACAAGCCAAATAAACCGGGGTCCTCACAACACGTGAGGCTGAGAAACAAGTAATTGAAGATGCTAAGTATGCTGCACGTCAACGTTATTCAGCGAGCTCAGCACCTTCGTACAACACAGGACAGCCAGGCAAGCCCGCTCCATCAGGGGGCAATTCCGTGACGCGCAGTTCCGCACAGAGGAAGACAGACAGTACACCGCCACCAACGCGCCGACCACCGGCACCCGCTGCTAGCGCGGCATCCTCGATGGGTTCTACAGGCCGTTCACGTGATATGACAAGCTACAAGTGCAAGGGAGTTGGTCATTTTCAGAAAGATTGCACAAATAATAAAGTTATGATACTTACTGATAATGGGTATATTTCAGCTAGTGATGAGAATGATACTACTCCATTTGCTGATTTTGCAGACGATCCCATCGAGGATGAGAAATTGGACTGTAGGCCGGGGTCGCTAGATGGAGAGCATATGCTAGTGTGCACACCTCGTGTACTTAGCGTGTCACAGAGTCAGTCTACCGCACAACGGTGCAATTTGTTTCAGTCATGGGCGACAGTTGGCGGTAAAGCGTGCAAAGTCATAATTGATGGAGGAAGTTGCCATAATCTGGCCAGCAAGGAGATGTGTACAAAATTAGGCTTAAAATATTTACCGCATCCTCATCCTTATCATGTGCAGTGGTTGAGCGATGTGAGCGAGGTGAAAGTCAGTCATATGGTGAAGGTGCACTTTAAGATAGGCCAGTATGAGGATACCATTGTTTGCGATGTGGTGCCCATGTCAGTTTGTCACTTGTTGTTGGGCGCCATGGCAATTTGATCGCCATGTTTATCATGATGGGCATACAAACTGCTACAAGTTTAAGTGGAGCGAAAAGATGTGATTTTGTATCCACTTACACCAACAGAGATAGTCAATGCTGATAAGAAGAAAGTTGAGGTGAAAATTGCGAGTACACCAAATAGAGAGATTCCACCTTCGGTGAGTGAGAGCCACAGACCAAAATTTAATGGTAAAAATAAAAGTGAGGGAGAGAAAGGTTTAGTAATGTTAGCCACCAAATCAGAGATGAGAGCTTTTTGTGAGAATCCCAATTTGGTGCACTTTGTACTTCTGCACAAGGATGCATTGCTTTCTACTAACGACTTGATGTCTCTTCCTAGTGGTATCTCTCATGTTTTGCAGGCATTCAACGACGTCTTTCCGGAGGAGATGCCCGCTGGTTTGCCACCAATCCGCGGGATAGAGCATCAAATTGATTTGATTCCGGGAGCGACGCTACCAAACCGACCACCGTACCGCACCAACCCCGAGGAAACAAAGGAAATTCGGAAACAAATACAAGAGCTTCTCGACAAAGGGTATGTACGCGAAAGCTTAAGCCCTTGTGTTGTTCCTGTTATTTTAGTTCCTAAGAAAGATGGTACTTGGCGCATGTGCATGGATTGTAGAGCGATTAATAATATCACTATTCGATATCGTCATCCTATCCCTCGCTTAGATGATATGTTAGACGAATTGAGTGGTGCTGTTATTTTCTCTAAAATTGATTTGCGTAGTGGGTATCATCAAATTAGGATGAAAGAAGGGGATGAGTGGAAAACTTCTTTTAAAACGAAATTTGGTTTGTATGAGTGGTTAGTCATGCCGTTTGGATTAACTAATGCACCTAGTACATTCATGAGATTGATGAATCATGTTTTGAAGCATTTCATTGGGAAATTTGTGGTCGTGTATTTTGATGATATCCTTATTTACAACCATAATGAATCTGATCATATTGACCACATTAGACAAGTGTTCAGGTTTTACGCGATGCTAGCTTGTTTGGAAACTTAGCGAAGTGCATTTTTTGCAAAGATCGTGTCATATTTTTGGGTTATGTGGTTTCAGCACAGGGAGTAGAGGTCGATGAGTCTAAAATTGAAGCAATTAAAAATTGGCCTACACCTGTGAATGTTAGCCAAATTCGGAGTTTTCATGACCTCGCTGGATTTTATAGGCGCTTTGTGAAAGATTTTAGCGTTATCGCTGCCCCATTGAATGAATTAACAAAAAAAGGCATTGAATTTACATGGGGGGCAGTGCAACAAGAGGCTTTTGATTTGTTAAAACAACGATTGACTGAAGCATCGTTGCTTATTTTACCTAATTTCACTAAGAATTTTGAGATTGAATGTGATGCTAGTGGAATTGGTATTGGCGGTGTTTTGATGCAAGAAGGTAGACCGGTTGCATATTTTAGCGAGAAATTGAAGGGTGCTCAATTGAATTATCCGGTCTATGATAAGGAGCTTTATGCGTTAGTGCGTGTTTTAGAGGTTTGGCAGCATTATTTATGGCATAAAGAGTTTATTATACATTCAGATCATGAGGCTTTAAAATATTTGCACGGTCAATCTAAACTGAACCGACATCATGCTAAGTGGGTAGAATTTATTGAGTCGTTTCCTTACATTGTAAAATATAAGAAGGGCAAGGAAAACGTGGTTGTTGATGCTCTTTCCAGGAAAAGTGTGCTTTTAAATCATTTAGATGTGCAAATTCCTGGTTTAGAGAGTTTGCGTGATTTATATGCTAATGACCATGATTTCGCTTCACCTTATGCGCATTGCAAAGATGGGAAAGGCTGGGACAAATTTCACATTCATGATGGGTTTTTTATTTCGGGCTAACAAACTATGCGTTCCAGAATCGTCCGTGCGTTTGTTATTATTGCAGGAATCTCATGCAGGTGGTTTGTTGGGATATTTTGGACGAGAGAAGACATTGTCTATGCTGAGCGATCACTTTTATTGGCCTAAGATGAGGCGTGATATGGACAGATATGTACAACGGTGCATAACTTGTCACAAGGCGAAATCGAAATTGCATCCACATGGTTTGTATACTCCTCTTCTAGTTCCTAATGCACCATGGGAAGATATTAGTATGGACTTTGTTTTAGGACTGCCTAGAACTAAGCGGGGGAGAGATTCTGTTTTTGTTGTTGTGGATCTATTTTCGAAGATGGCACATTTTATTCCGTGCCACAAGAGCGACGATGCGTCGCATGTTGCTGACTTATTTTTCAGGGAGATAGTGCGATTGCATGGCGTGCTCAGGACCATTGTCTCAGATCGTGACGTCAAATTCATGAGCTATTTTTGGAAGACACTTTGGGGGAAGCTAGGGACGAGGTTGTTATTCAGCACAACTTGTCATCCCCAAACTGATGGTCAAACAGAGGTGGTGAACCGTACACTTTCGATGTTGCTGAGGACCATGATCAAGAAAATATCAAGGAGTGGGAGGACTGTTTGCCGCACGTGGAGTTCGCCTACAACAGAGCCATCCACTTTACTACACAGATGTGCCCGTTTGAGGTGGTGTATGGTTTCAAGCCCATTACACCACTTGATTTGTTGCCGCTTCCAAATCAACAACGAACAAATATGGAGGCGTCAAAGCGAGCTGAATATGCGAAGAAATTACACCTCAAGGTGAAAGAAGAAATTGAGCGCAAAGTGAAGTACTATGCTGACAAGGCGAACAAGAAAAGAAAGAAGATGATTTTTCAGTCGGGCGATTTATTTTGGTTACACTATCGCAAGGATCGTTTTCCAGATCGACGCAAATCGAAGTTGTTTGCCACGAGGAGATGGACCTTTCAAAGTGCTTGAGCGAATTAATGATAATGCATACAAAATCGAGCTTCCGGGAGATGACTATGGCGTGAGCTCGACATTCAACGTTGCTGATTTATCGCCGTTCTTCGGTGCTGATGATCTAGCGTCGAGGACGACGCCTTTTCAAGAGGGAGAGGATGATGAGGGCATCCTTACGACACCTTCTCCTCCACCTAATGCTCAAGATATACGCCTCGAGTTACCGACTGGGCCAATTACAAGAGCACGTGCCAAGAAACTACAATCTCAGGTGAACTTGCTCCTTAATGAATATGTCATCGATTTTAATGAGAATTTTATACTACCTAAAAATAGTGTTTTACTTGTGCTCAGGTTTGAAGATTCAACGATGGACGAAGATCAAGGATATGCGGCTGTCATCCTAAGGAAGACCGTCAAATGAGGAGGTCAAGGCGCCGATCTATGACCCATTCGGCCAAGGAGGAGAGGCCAATGTCCATACGACTGCGAGAGATCAAGGCCCAGCGGTCATGCACAAAGTCCATGTGGAGGAACCAGAAGGAAGCCCAATTCTTCTGGCGTGAATAAAGGCGTGCCCATGAACGATGTCGTGCGTGAACAATGCAGCCCATGAATGCACTCACGCATGAACGAAGGTCGTGCGTGAACGTGAGCATGCATAAATAGTACCATATGGAAAATTAGTATTGAATAGTTCTTAGCCCAAGACTATATATTGAGGGTAGACCCCTTTGTAAAGCGCACTCGCTTTATGCATAAGAATTGAAACATAGCTATTGCTTGTTCTTTCAAACCGAGTTCATGCGAGGACTTCGAGAAAGAATTAGGCGATCCATTGTTTGTTCTGCATTTTAAGGTCAAGTTTGCTTTTCCGCTGGGAATTGAGGGCTTGGCGATCTCCGCTCGTGGTCTCGCGGTGATCATCCCGGTGCGTGTTGGCGAATATCCATAGAGCTGCAAGTCCGTGCACTGGCGCGTGGTGTACAGCTGAGCGGTGTTCGTCGTCAAGCGCTATTTATCTACGGTTCTACTCGAGAAGACCGGGCCATTCCGTATCAATACCCCTGTACATCTTCCTCCTCTCATGTGGTTCTTCTCTCTCCCGTACGCGCGTGCGCCGCTCGGCACAAGGATGACGTGGCACCATGTGTGCCCCTGCTCCTTGAGCCTTTCCTCTCCTCTCTAAGAGTCGTGAGCTTGTCCCTTTGTCACCACAGCATGTGCAATGCTACAACCTGCGAGAACTCGCACGCACACCAGCCACGACGCTGTGATAAAATGACGAGTTCCTCTTCCTTATAAGACACTCCGTCCGTGTCATCTCCTTTGCCTCATCCTCCTCTTCATTTCTCCTCTCTTGCCCCTCCCTCTAGCTTACTCAAACGCCAGGACGTTGCTGCGCAGCTGTCGTACTCGGATTTTCTAATTCAGAATCCTCTGTGAAAACATTGTGCTATTCCCTAGATCAGGAGATAGCACTCACAAATATATCACTGAATCAAATCATACATGACGTAAAACCATACCATACATTAATTAACACAACAGAGTTTACATAGACCACGTCGGGTCGAGTTTTACAATAGGGCCGAACAGGCCAAAGGATTATAATACAAAAAGCGGAAGCGACAACGGAAGTAAAAGGGGTGAGAGCTCATCTCTCCACAGGCAAGCGACTAGGGAAACTCGTGTGCGTCCGATATTACCTAAAGACTCAGATAATATAGGATGCACGCAAGAACCAACAGAGTCAGCTGGACTGGAGCGAGTCTAGAACAACTAAAGACTACACTACGCTTCATCATCTCCTAGTCCTCCGGCTTCTGGATCCTCGTAGTAGTCGTAATCTTCTGGATTTCCTACTCCTGAGGGTTTTGGGGGAAAGAGCGAGAATGAGCACAACTTCCGTGCTCACGAGCCAATACACAATGCAATAATATACATGCAAAGCTTAACAAGGATGGTTCAGGTTCTTTTATTTGCTAAAGCAATGTTTTCAATTATCGTAGTTACAAATTCCTATCACTTAGCATTTTAACAAATTGCATTTTTGTTAAAGAGAGCAATTGTGCAATATTTATATTAGCAAAGGTTTCCTCCACCTTATGCTTATTTTGATTGGAGCTACCTCCATTTATTAACATCGCGAGTACGACGACCCAGGAAAAATCCAAACTCAGGGCTAGGTGAGCCCGCCACAATTTTCATACCACCCACAAAGGTTTTTGAAATAGAACTAACTCAAGTTAAGTTCCCATGTCCGCCTTTGACCGTAGGCACGCATCGCTTAAACAGTTTATAACTCAGAGAGATTGTACACTTTACCCACAAGAGACAATTAACTCGTTGCCCTACACGATTCCGTAGTCGTGTAGTCGAGAGGTTGTCACAATAACCTTTCTAAATATCTCGTCCCTTCTGTCATTTCACCCATATGGGGTTGCGCCCATACGTTGCACGGGATGCCCACCTCGATCATAGCGTGGTCGCACCTCGATCGGCGAACTTCATCCTTGACTCGGTGTCCCATCAAGCCTGACATACCCAGAGCTTGTGCCCCTTTATCCTTCTAGTGAGATGACTTTCAGGATTTGATAAATGTACTAAGCCAAGACGCGGTTTGTTACAGACTTGTGGTTGTACTTGTTTTACACAGGAGGTCATAACAAGATTAAGTCCTTAGGGTTGTCTGGACGGTTCTTCCACATACCATCCACAAAATAACATTCCTTGGGCTACATTAGCACCCATTGTCATACCATCCACCTCACCATCCGCCCAGACAGGGTAATAGCAATTTAGGGTTTTTGGAGAATTAAAATACAACAACTCAACCATCTCAGTCATTTACCCGCAATGACTGCCCAAATCATTTTATGTTTGAAAAGATGATGATTGGGACAGTTTAATGTCCCGGTACTTAAGCAAGTCTAGCATATCGCTTAAGTACAACCCATAACTAGTATTACCATATAGTTACTAGGGTGACAAAGATTAAGGGATTCAATTTGACAAGGATGGTCTAATAATTAATTAATTATCAAATGGGTATTTAACTACCTTAAGCTTTGACATATATTTGATTGAAGAATTAAAGCATGCTATTTTGCTATTTTAAAAGAATATAATTTGCATAAAATGTAGGCTCAATATGATCAAAGTATTGACTCGCCTTGATTGTAGGGAAGAGAGTCCGAGTAGTCCTGTTCTTGATCGACTTGGAGGTCTCCGGTGTCTTCGAATTCTACTCGGACGAATGTACCAGAAGATAAACAACAAACAAACAAGAGCAAATAAATACAAATGAAATAACAAATGAACTTCAAATTAAACAAGACCTATGCCATTAGCAAGATCTTGAATTAACAAATTTTTAGAAATTTATTTTATAATTTTTGGAGTTAAAATGAGGGAGAAAATAATTTTTGAAGTTTTATTTTGGAAAACAAATAATAAACAAAATAGACAAGGGGGGAGAAAAGCCGACGGCCCACGGTGCTGTGCTTTGGGCCCAACCCAAGGTCTGGCCGAAGCCCATGTGTGTGGCCCACGGGGGGGTGGCCTGCCCTAAAATCAGAAGGAAAGGGGGGCGTTGGCCCGAGCAAAAGGGAGAAGGAGAGATGAGGGATGACGGCGCACGAGGGGAGGAAGGCTTGGGGGCGCGCGGCAGCGGCCGAAGGGAACGGCGGCGCACGAGGAGACGAAGGGGTCCCGAGGTGTGCGACGGCAGGCGCGGTCGGCAATGGCCGAAGAGGACGAAGGCGCAGCTAAGGGCGACGGCGGTGACTTCTGGAGGTGAGTCTCCTTCAAAACTTCGCTTGGTCTTCCTTGCTCGGGGAGGAAGAGGAGATGCGGTGGGGAGGGCAAGGGGGGAAACTGAGCCAAAGGGGAGGGGCTTTATAGCCGGAGGGGGAGGGGACAAAGGAGCCGTGGAGGCTCAGGGCACACGACGGGGTGTCGGCAGGAGCGACGCCGGGGGAGCTGGGACGAGATGGGGGCAGGCGCGGCGTGTCGGGACAGGATGCGCGATGGGCGACGGCGACAGGCGTTGACGCGGAGAGTGAGGGTCGAGGACGCGCACTAGCGAAGTGGAGCAGGTGGCGGAGGCGATGTTTTGGCACGGTGCTATCAGTGCCAGCGTCAACGGGGAGGGAGAGAGGAGGAAGAGAGAAGGGGGAGGAAGACGGGGGAGGGAGGATTTGGGGGAGGTTTTGAAATCCGAAAGTTTTTGAGTTTTGAAACTGTAAAATTTCTTGCAAAACCGAAAACACTGATCAAGAATTGAGAAACAGAATGTTACAGCAGCTCCTCCACATCATTCCTGCACACTTAGTGAGTTTATTCCCAAACCGTTTGTGTCACGATGCATTCCACATCCCCAGCATCGTTTCCCCTCAATCAGTTTTGGATCTCCTTCATAGGAACACACGGACACCATCTTCTTCCCCATCTCCAGCTTTCGCCGCCGTCCTCGACGTTACCACCTCTCCGCGCGAGTCTTGGTCTTCTTCGACCGCATTTTTGCCATCTCCGTGACCCCATTGCCCTTATGTGCGGCTTTGTTTCAGCTATCCATCACCGAGGAGGGCTACCACCGTAAGCCCTATCTCCGTCATCGTCGCTGCTTGTCGCCCGGCCACCATCGTGCCTCTCCGCCATCGTTATCCACATCGATTAGTTTCCTAAAGCCCCATGATTGCTTTGCGCCACTTAATGTTGCACCCCAGCTTGGTTCATATCATCATCGCCATTCCAATGCAAGCACCGCCTCATTTCTTCACTGCCGACACAACTCCGGTGACCCTAGGTCCCGGTGCCTCGATGTAGAGTCACACACTCTCCCTCTAGTTCGCATTGAGGCTAGAAACCACTCCAATCTCTCTTGCGTCGAGTCCCTTGCATGACCAAAGCAACCTCGCCGCTCAACACAGTTGCACCACCAGCTCAACACAGTTGCACCACCACCTCTGTCTACTATTCTGACCGACACCATCGCCCACAGCTTCACCATCCTCTCCCCATTCCATTTTGATGGTTGCCTGAGCCCCAACGCCATCCCATCATTGCCGATGAACTCGTCAAGCTGCTCGGCCATGACTCCCTCCCTGCTCCTATGTTCTAAAGAAGAAGCACTGTAGCACTAACGTGTGGACCCCACCTGAAGATTAAGATTAACTTCGGTTAATTAGTGTTAATGTTAGTATGACATGAGGGCCTAACACATTTAAATAATCTAATTAAACCGTAGTTTAGCGTATGTGAGTATGACATGCGGGCTTCACCACTTAAAACCCGTTGCATAGATCCAATCTGTAGATCACAATCACACACATGTGGGCCCCCTGGCCCCATGAACCGTTGGGTGGATCGAGTCCATATGGACCGCGGTCCCACCTGTCATTCTCTTAGGTTTTTCCCAAAAAAAAAACTAAATTAAAAATCCAGATAGACCCCACTTGCCAGTCATAGAGAATTTTCTTAAAGAAAAGTAAGATAAAATGAAAATGACAATCCAACCGGACCCACCTATCATAATTTCTGGAATTTCTCTCAGGTCAAACTTTGGAGAGCTCATTCTCCTTCGTTTTAAATCCAAATAATTTGATTTTTATTTCTAAATTCATATAAATTTAAGATCTTTCGATCAGTACCAAAATAATGATTTTTAGAGTTCATTTGATTTTAAAAAAATTATTTGAGTCATGTGCATTTATTCGAAGTCGTCATTTTGCACTTAAATAGATTCCAACATCGCCGAAGACTTCACCACTGCTTCAGGACAAGATCAAAACCCAGTAATATCTATAGTTGAGCAAGGCAAGTCCTTACAATTGATCATGTTGAACCTACTGTCGTCGATACGAGAACGTAAAATAAACTTGTGCGACCCTTGGTCGGATGCGTTGACCACCAGGGGTGCAAAGGGGGCCTCAACGAGAATCAAACACCACAATCCATCCTCATGTATTGCATATGTTTAGTAGTCGTTACAAAATGACCTCCCCTCTCCTATTTACATGGAGCATATTTATAGAGTGGGAGGGGTAGGCATGCGAAGTTACCTAGTTCATCCTGGGGGTACTTTTGTCTATTTGGACAAGCGGGTCCCACCACCTTTAAGTGGGTCCACCGATGTGTCACACATCGCCGAGGTTGGCCCCCGGACCCCGTCCAGGGTTGGTCTCCGGACCTCGTCCGGAGTAGGTTCGCCGATGTGTCATACCTCGGTGAGGTTGGCCCTCGAACCCCATCCGGGGTTGATCCCCAGACCTTATCCGGGGTGGGTGCACCGATGTGTCATACCTCAGCGAAGTTGGCCCCCGACCCCTCCAGGATTGGTCCCTAGCCCTTGTCCGGAGTAGGTGCACTGATGTGTTGTACCGCGTAGAGGTTGGCCCCTAGACCCGGCGCAAGGTTGGTCTCCGGACCTCGCCCGAAGTGGGTTCACCGATGTGTTGTACCTCGGTGAGGTTGGCCCCTGGACCACATCCGAGGTTGGTGCCTGGACCTTGTCCGAAGTGGGTTCGCCGATGTGTTGTACCTCAGCGAGGTTGGCCCTCGGACCTCGTCCATGGTTTGTCTCCAGACCTCGCCCGGAGTGGGTTGGCTGATGGGTGGTACCTCAGCGAGGTTGGCCCCCAGACCTCATCCGGAGTGGATTCGTCGATGTGTTGTACCTCAACGAGGTTTGCCCTTGGACCCCATCCGGGGTTGGTCTCCAGACCTTGCCCGAAGTGGGTTCACCGATGTGTGGTACCTCGCACGAGGTTGGCCCCCAAACCCCGTCCGGGGTTGGTCCTCATACCTCGTCCGGACTGGGTTCGCCGATGTGTCGTACCTCACCGAGGTTGGCCCTCGAACCCCGTCCGGGGTTGGTCTTCGGACCTCGCCTGGAGTGGGTTCACCAATGTGTCATACCTCGGCAAGGTTGCCCCCACCGGTGTAGGATCAAGGATAACCAACTAGAGGGGGTGAATAGGAGGTTTTTAAAACTTTTCAACTAATTAACAATTTTAATCTTGATTGTCTTAACAATGCTTCCTAGCACAAATACAAAGAAAGAGCCACTAAGCACTTTAAGATAATTATGAGCTTATATCAATACTAGATACAATTCTAGCTAAGCAATTCTACACATGTAAATTGCTAGAAATGTAACTACAAAAATAGTAAAGATAAAGAATAAACCATAATAGAGATAATGAAGTTTTTTTTCGTGGTGTCGAAGACTTGCCAGTCTTCACTAATCCACGTTGAGGTGAGCCCAATCGAATTAGACCGACTCCATAAATTAAGTCTTAACCCTCAATCACTAGAGTTGCTCTTTCTCCCCTCCGGAGGTGGTGAGCACAACACCACTTCACAATTCGTTGCCGGGACTCTTCGCAATCTTGTTTGAAGAGCTCACCGCGCTAACTTCCACCAAAGCCTTCTAGGTACCAACAAGCACCAAGAGTAATAAACCAAGTGTTTGCTTGAGGAAATTCAAGTGCCAACAAGATCAACTAATGATGTAATGACTTGAATAATCTCAACTACCTCAAAATGATAATTCAAAGCAAACGAGTAGTAGAGAGTGTCTAAGAGCTCAAATGTATTCAATGAGAGTGAATATGCTCAAAAGTGGTTGGCTTGGTGTTGGTGGGGAGCCCTCACCAACCAAACTAACCGTTTGAATCAAACTCCTGAAAAATCAGGATTTGCGGTAATACCGTCATTGAAACCTGGTACTACCGCTCGACACGATCAACGGTCAGAATAATAGCATTTAATGCTCTGAACTAGCCATTACAGAAAAAGTTGCGGTACTACCGCCAACTATAAATCGATATTAACGCACCGCAGTAATACCGCTCGGCTAACTTGGTACTATCGATTTCAAGATGATCAAAAACACAAGAAAACACCCTCTCTGGAAATAACGTACCACCATGAAAAACTAGGTATTACCACACTGCAGTAATACCACTCAAGAGGTGCGGTCATACCATTTTCGCAATTCAAGAAAATCTCCCAAAAACATGTTCACTAGAAAATACATACCGCCATGTAGATTTCAGTACTACCGACTTGCGGTAACACCGCTCATCAAATGTGATCATACCTATTTTGGAATTCAAGAAAACTCCCCAAAACATACTCTCTATAAAATACATACTGCCAACTACATTTTGGTACTACCGACTTGCGGTAATACCGCTCATCACTTGCGGTCGTATCGATTTTGGGATTTCAAGGAAAACTTCCAAAACATGCTCTCTAGAAAATACATACCGCCAACTAGATTTCGGTACTACCGACTTCCGGTAATACCGCTCATTACTTTCGGTTATACCGATTTTTAAGAACCATTTTCCGGAAGCAAAAACAAATACAATGTCTGACTTCTAATTGATCAAGATGGCACATAAATAGATCCTCAAGCTGCTAGCCATGATCCCTCTTAATAGTACGACGTCTAGCCTACAAATCCAGTCTTTTCTCCAAACACGGAGACCGGTAAAATACTACAAAAAAGATCCTTAGCCTAAATGATACCTTTGCCTTGAGCTATGTCGATATTTATCACCTTTGTATTGTCATTTTCATGTCATCATTCATTCTTTGAGACTAATCCTTAAAAAACATCTTAACACATATGTTAGTTTCTTAATACATTATTGACATTAATTACCAGAACCAATATTGGGGGCCTAGATACTTTCACCCGGACCCTGTTTGGGGTTGGTCCCCCGATGTGTCGTACCTCGGCGTGGTTGGCCCCCAGACCCCATCCAGGGTCGGTCCTCGGACCTCATCAGGGGTTGATTTGTTCGAGCGTCATGCCTTCATGGGGTTACCATCAGCTCGAGGTAGCGTGGGGACCCTCCTTCAACACCTACTTTTCAAATGCAAATTATGTGTTACTTACATGCTTAATATTATTTATGAAATGCTATGTTATAGGTTGATATCTAGCTATACCAAATGTTGATATTATTATTCCCCTGCTTTATTGTTGATAACTCCTCATACCTTGAAACCCTAGGTTAATTATTATAATAGTAAATTGCCATTGGTTAAACAACAATGACTATTGGTTGTGCTTAGACACTGCTTAGTGGTTGAATTGAATATGACATAAATATTATCATTACAAGAATTTGGGATAGATTGTGAATCGTAGTGTGGTAACACGGGTTACCACTAGAGATAGGAAATATTATTTAAAATGGTGGAGACTTGGGCGAGTGGTTGGTATGAGATTGGTGCAGAGACATGCACGAGAGTTAGGTTTGTGGATTGTCTCGCTTAAGTCGATTAAGAACTGAATCATATGCTGCATTTATAAACTAATAAATTGTGCAACCATAAGTCTAGTATGGGATATGTGAGGACCCGGAATATTTAACTAGTAACACTTAACCTCCAAATGGTTCTGGCATTACTAATTAAACATTCTAAACCTCGATGGACATATGCTTCCCAGAATTGCAGCATATGCACATCATCACAAAATTACACATCAATTCCATACACATACATCACTAGGTTTAACAACGACATACATAAAGTAAAGTTATTACAAAGAGAGCCGACCGGCCAAATAGAACAATATACAAGAATGACAATGAAGCAAAAGGTGCCATAAGATGGCTAGAACAAAAGTCGACCAGGTTAGCCATACACCCACAAGGCAACCGACCGCCGCTAAGCTAGTCGCCTCAAGCTACCACAACACACTCACAAAAGTGAGGCCCCTTAGGCTCACCTTCTTCCTCTGCAACAAAACAATTAAGCGTAGCAACCGAGTACAAAGATTGTCTTTGTACCGCAAGATCGACGTGTGGAATAGCACCTATTCATAAACTACATGCAAGCTTATTTAGGTGGAGGTTGTATGTCTCATTTTGCATGAAGCCAACTTTATTTGCAATAATGTAATATATTTCAAAAGCAAGTTTGCAAATCTGCTTTGTTATCAAAGTAATGAAGTAAAGATACATACAAGTAACCACTGAAGTGACTATCCCAATAGCCACCACAACATAGCACTAATCCCGATTCGTACCACCCATCAAGTTTTAATTTAAAAGGTTGTAGTCTAACTCTTGAAAGACCTTGCCAAGCGTGTCCATAACCTAGAACGAGGCTATTCGAATAGTTTTTGACCTGCAGGGGTGTACCAATGTACCCACACTTGCACCACCTTCAAGCCACAAGCACACTCATCAAGGTATGCCGCCCGGCTAAGTCCTACGAGACATTTCCAATCTTGTGTATTAACTACGAGTCGCTCATATGGATAGAAACCCATATGCTTACATTGCAAGCGAAAGACAACAAATCCCATCACGGTGAAGTCTTTCGGACACTACAATGCTCCCAACACCATCCCTCCCGCGACTCCGACTGCGAGCCAATACACGCCAAAGTACTAAGTCAAGAGAGGTCTCATACCCTCTAATGTGGTTAGCACGCTAAAATGCTTGGTTTAGTGTAACAAGATGTTCGGTCCTTGTTGACTCCTGCACCATTCCAGCCACACCCAAAAATCACACCATCATACCATTGTGCCCAAGTCTAAATCTTTTTGTTTTCGCTTTTAGTTTTCGTAAGTAGACAAGGCACAAGGTTGAAATCATAATCATAATAAGTTTTAAGTGATCAAGGTTATCGACAAGTCGATAACCGCCCATTTCTACCGAAACTAAGCATGGCTAAGCAATTAATTCAAGCAACTACTAAGTGACAAGAGCCCATCCATGAACTCTAAATCACGACAAGTAACCTAGGCTCATGGTAGTAGAGAATAATCATTTGCTAAGGAAATGCATCTACTAGGCCAACTATTAACACAAAGTAGCAATGCATACATAGAATTTGTAATCAACATAAATACTTAAAATACTGGGATTAACATGATCAAACCGCTTACCTTCTTGCCGTTGCTCAAACTGCATTGTGGAGGGTCGCTCTGGGATTACCGCAAATGTCGAATCCTAAGCGAAAAGGCAAAAAGAACCAAGAACAACCAATAAGACGAGCCGCACTTAAACAAACGAGCAAGCAAAAATTATCCAAATGCTACAAAATTTACACATAAGGTGAATACGAATATACCTAGACATAGAAACTGAAAACCTAATTTGGATTTGTGGTGCAAAAGATGTTACCTAAAACCCATTTTCTGCCATAATTAGTATCTGAGCAAAAATATTTTCTAGAGGTTTTCTAGACTTGAAATTTTTATGATAGGTTGCTACTTGACATTTTAAGGCTAATACAAGTGGTTTCATCTTAATTGAGTTAAAATGATTTAGTTATGATTTTTCTAAGGTGCAAAACTAGCATAATGCACTTTCCGTATATAAACATGTGCAAAACCCATTTCACATTATAGCATGATAACAGAGGGATTTCTAACATCAAATTTCTATTTTTAGGATTTACAGGAATTACTGGTGTCTATTACAACATTAAACGAATTTTTAATTGCTACTAATAAGGTTAAATTTATTAACATATTTTTCTCAGTTGATTTAGGCCTACCACCATTTTTAGATTAAAGTTTAGTTAATAACAAATTTATCAAAGTTAAAATCATACAATTAGCAGATATACGAGAAAAGATATGCATTTTCCAAGTTTTAATACAATTACGAATATATAAAAATAGCAAAAACAAGCTATAAAAGATTACGAATTTTCTACTACGTAGCGTAGCTAAAAGCATTTTATATTAAACTTTAGTGAATTACAAATTTATTACGCTTGGTTTCATGTAAAAGGATTTATCTTGAATTAGTTATAAATTTCTAAAGTTTTGATACAATTTTCGTTGATAAATAAATACTTACGTAAATAAAACCAACCCAACCGAGATAAGCGACGTGGGCGCTCGTGGGCCGTTGATGCAACATCCGACGAGCCACACGCACGGAGAACAAGGCGACGCGCGCGATTCATAACAGAGCCCACCGTTGGATCAAGATCCAACGGCTCACGAGGAAGGATGCAACCGACGGTGCGGTTGCATCGACGATCCACGCATCGCAGATCTAAGGATGAACGGCTCCGATCACGCCTCGGTCGGATGGTCCGATTGCACGCGCGATCGTGGCCGCAGATCAAGTAATGGACGGCCGAGAATGATGAGGAACCGAGGGTCCGAACGCATACAAAATCTAGGACGCAGATCTCCAAATGGACGGTGGTCCAAGATTGAAGTGCATTTAGGAGTCTTGACACGTGGGGCGCATGTCGTTGGATCGAGAGTCACACATGCGAGATTTAACACATGTGCACAGTGCACGCGACCCACCGGCGATGACTTATGGAGACGCTATGACGGCTAATTAATTACTAATGACCAATGATTAGTGATGATTAGCAATTAATGCGTCCTAAAGATTTTGAACAGAGGTGGTTTAGGGACGAGAGGCCCACACGTCGCTGACCCAAAAGGTAATTTGGACACATTTATTGCTAACAATGATTAGCAATAAATACCCCAAAATCGGCCCTAATGACTTCTGATTTTCGGCGCTAAGCTAATGGGCCCACCTGGCAGTGGCACAGGGGGGTATCCCCGACAGCTAATAAATGCCGACACTTAATTAACCTAAGATTAACATTAATGATGCCTAAACGCGCAGATAAACGCCGGCGGGTGACTTAAGGGGGCTGGGCCCACATGTCAGTGAGGCATTAGGCCAGATTAAGACACATTAATGGCATACAATGATTAGCAATTACTGTGCCCTAAAAATCTGACGAAAATGGGAGCTTCTCAACTGACAAAACCCGAGTGGCTTTCACGGCTTGTCGCCGGCGACTCCGGTCGCGGCGGCGCCCACAAACTATCAAAATGGGTTCGCAATAGTATTGCGGACCCAACAGTGATGACCTCGCCGGCGGTGGAGGTCTGGAACGCCGGCGAGCCGGAAAACAAAGAAGGAGGCCGACACGGCAAAACATGAAAATAGCAAGATGCTCCGCTGCGGTCCAAGGAAGCGAGTGCCATGACTTCTAGGGCCTATATAGAAGCTACCTTAACCGAGAGGAGCTCCAAAGATGGTCGGGGAAGACTTGAACACGATGAAGTCCACCGGAGCCGAAGAAGATGAAGTGGAAGATGAGGTTCTGAGCAAAATGAGTGGAACCAAATCATTACCACACTTCATTATAGCTCAAAGAGGCTCCAAAAGCAAATAATTGCAAAAGAACCACTTACCGAGTCGAGAAGAAAGGGGTGAAACTAACTGAAAATCTCCAAACTTAAAATTGAGTGATTCCTGTGAATGCAACCCAAAATCAAGTTAGGGGAAATATAAGGGAGGTCGAGGAGTTCAAAAGGGTGCAAGAAGTGTTGAAGATGAACCACTGGACACCAAGGCCGCCATTGGAGCCCTCGGGTCACAATGGTGGATTGAAGGTTTGAGATGGTTTTGAGCTCAAACACAGAGAGTAGCTAGGTGTAGTGCAAAAGAACACCAGGAGGACCTAGAGGGGCAATATATAGGGAAGGGATTAGGGTTTCGAGCAAGAACCCGAGTCCATGGTGGGCTCGGTTCATGCTACGGCCATAGACCAAGAAATGACGGCAGCAAGTGAGCATGGTGACAATGGAGGAGAAAGCCTGGTGCGCATTAAATGCCCCGCAGAGAGACGTTGACGAAAGCAAACTTGAGGTGACACATCAAAGCCGCCCGCGCTCTCTCTCTTTCTGCCATTGTCGCCCGCGCGCACGGAGAAGCCGAGGAGGAAGAAGAACAGAAAAGCGAACAGTGACCGTTGGATTGAAAATGGACGGTCACGATTAAACGAGTTCGCCGGACAGTCCGATTGCCCTCAGGAATCTGGACGGTTGGATTGAGATCCAACGGTCCCAATTGGTTAACGCAACCGGAGGGTCCGAATGCTCACATGAACGTGGGCCGAGCGATTCGAATCCAACGGCTGAGATTGCACGCGCGTTTTAAAACGCGGCTCGGTGCAGCTAGGTGGTTCAACCGAGTCAAGTGGCTCGGACTCGAGCCCGACTCGAACCCAATGAATAGTGAGTCAGCTTTAGGTTTTAAATTAAAGCTGGGACTTTGAGGATTTATTTGGGGTAGCAAAATAACTCCAAAAATTCTGAAATTTTTACAGGAGCTTGCTGACTGGGACATTGACCTTGTGTAAAATTTTCAGAGGTTTTTATGCATTGTATTTTTCTCCGAAAATTCTACAAGGTACTGGTTTTAGGTTTGACTGAGAGTCAAACAGTTTGATCGCCTCTAAAATATTCAAACAATTTCTAAAAATTGTGAAATTTTTCAGAGGGGTCACATATCATCCCAAGAACTTAGGAGAAATATTTCCAGAGGATGATCAAAAAGGTTTGACAGGATTGTTTTTGAAGGAACAAGATTTGGATCAAAAGACTTGTGACTTTGCATTTCCATAAGTCTTGTACAATACTTGTCCAGTACACAAAAGAAATACATGATGTAAGCAAAAGTTTTAATTTCTAGTCATTTTCTTACATTTGAAACACAAGCCCAAAATTTGGGATGTTACAGGATAGACCTGGCCAAATACTTTGCTCAATTTTCGACGTAAATCCTGCGCATAGTGGTATGTTTAAAAGTTGAGAAGGGCGAGCGTCTACGTAACAACAGAGTGTCCCTCATTGAAAATGCATCCCGTAATAGAGCATTCTGAGGGTGCCCTGCAATGGTCACTATCCCAGTGTTGAGTGGTTCCCCGCCGGAGCCGGTCAAGTGTCAGGACTGTGTATTGAAAAAGCTTTGTTATGTTTGTCTTTGTTGCACACCTAAGGAAGCGTGTCATGGTCGACATTATGAGATGATCATACCATGTGGGTAAAGTTGTATAACCTCTATAGAGTGTATAATCTATTCGAATAGCAGTATACCTGGTTACGAGCATTGTGCAGAAAGACACACTTGGTTAGTTTCAATAAAATGTGGATTGAGACATGTTAATGTAAAAAAATGGTTGTAGCGATGATATAGGTGGATGAAACCTCATGAGTAGTAATAGGTGGATGAAAATTGCTTACATGATGAAAATTAATAACTTTGGTTTTAAATAAAAATGGCTAGGTAATAGGTTTGAAAAATAATTGCAGTATTTGAGAAAAACCTGCTTTGTGCTAAATTAACCATGTGGTCCCTCCTTTGGCAAGTCATGCATTTATATAATTACATTTGGTGTGAGGACTTGCTGATTACTTTTGTACTCATTGATGCTTATATATGTGGATTCAGTGCCCGAAGATACCAATTGGTGAAGAATTACCCCTACCCTTCGGGACTTGAAAATGACGCCAAGTACTAGGTCACTTACCCTAGTCAACTGCTTGTGGGCATATCCTAATGGTCACCATATTTATTTATCCTTTCCACTGCAAGACTTCATCTATATTTGGTCTTTCTGGCCCATGATGTAAGACTGACCATGTGGTCTATTTACACTTATTACTATTTTTTATTTACATGTGTGGATGTGATATTCATCGATATTATAATGTGTGAACTAGCTACTGATCATAGGACTAGCGAGTCTGATACAAATCCTGGTCCGACACATACCGACACCAACGCCTTCATTGTCCAGAGACCAGTAGTAATGACTAGTAGCTAGCGATCGATTTGCATGAGTAGCCATATCACTTGTCGTGTATTCGATCCATCGACGAAGGCGACTCAACTCGAGCAAATGAGCGCAGTTAAGGGTATGTTTGGTTGTTTGCATGGGCTTGACCTGCACCACCGGATAAAAGATTTGGGATGTTTAGTTGCATATACGCATCATCCGGCCGGGCTGAGCTCGCGCAAAAGCTGCTCCTGGGTCTAGCTCCAGGGAGGATTCACCTTCGCTCACCAACCAGTCCACGACGATGCAGGCGCGCTCAGTTCCGGGGCATAGAGGTTGCATCTGCTCATGCAAACCTCGATTCCATTCGCGCAGCGCACCTCGCTCCCCTCACTCGTGCATCTCCCTCCTCTCACTGCCTCGCTCTCCCTCACTCCCGGATCTAGATGTTGAACCACGCTTCCATACCTCTCGTCGTCCCGCGTCTATTGCATACCCACTCCAAGCAGCGACGATCCCCCACACCACGATGAACTGTAACATCCCAAAATTTGGTCTGTTTTTGAAGTTTTAAAATAAAAATAATCATTTGAATTTTTTCTGCTAAAGTTAAAGCTTAATCTGAATTTTCAGAGATAAAAAATAATTTAATATGACTAATGTCAACATCAACTATTATCAACACTATTTTATTTGGATTATATGTGCTTGGATATATATATTTTTTTATAATTTTTCCGAGTGCATTTGCTATTTTTTAAGTGTTATTATGTTTTTCTGCTATTTTCTGAAAAGAAAAACTAATTAAAATCTTGGATTAATCCTTCGGGCCGAAACCCACTTCCTATTCCTAGCCCAGCCAAGCCGCCAGCCATTTCTTCGGTGCAGCCCGCTTCTCACTCTCTTTGCCCACGCTTCATTGAAGGGTTCTCCAAACTATCCAGACCAATGACCCACCTGCTCAAGAAGGAAAAGAAGTACGAATGGACAGAAGCTTGTGAAAAGAGTTTCCAAGAGTTGAAGAAGAAGTTAACTCTCGCACGTTGTTAGTCTTGCGGACATACACAAGGACTTTGAAGTCTATTGTGATGCTTCGCGCCAAGGTCTTGGCTGCGTACTTATGCAAGGAGGAAACGTCGTAGCATATGCATCCAGACAACTCCGTCCACATGAAGACAACTATCCAACTCATGATTCGGAGTTAGCAGCCGTAGTGCATGCCCTAAAGATTTGGCGGCATTACTTGATTGGAAATCATTGTAATATCTATACGGACCACAAGAGTCTTAAGTATATTTTCACCTGCATGCACCTCAACCTCCGACAAAGGAGATGGTTAGAACCGATTAAGGATTACGACTTGGATGTTCATTACCATCCCGGGAAGGCTAATGTAGTGGCGATGCATTAAGCCGTAAGTCCTCCGCAATAATGTTATGGTTCAAGAGTATCAACTTTGAGCTTTGCAAGGAATTAGAGGCACTTAACCTCGAGTTAGTAGAACAAGGCACCTTAGCAGCTATGGAAGTTCAACCAACCTTAGAAGAACAAGTCAAGACCGCTCAGAAAGGACACCCTGGAGTTGAGAAATTTAAATATCTCATGGCCAAAGGAAAAGCCTCAAAGATGGTTGAAGACCAACAAGGTATTCTATGGTATGGGAAACGTCTCCTTGTTCCCCACCAAAAGGAGCTCAAAGAATTGATTCTAAAAGAAGCCCATAGCTCAGCATACACCATACACCCGGGCAGCACCAAGATGTATCAAGATATGAAGATTCTATATTGGTGGCCGCGAATGAAAAGAGACATCGCCGAGTTCGTAGCTTGTTGCTATGTATGCCAACGGATCAAAGCAGAACATCAGAGACCCGCAGATTGCTTTGCAACCATCGCAAATCCTCGGTGGAAGTGGGAAGAAATTGGAATGGATTTCATTACGGTCCGCCGAGAACCAAGACCGGATATGATTCCGTATGGGTCATAATCGATGATTAACCAAAGTTGCCCATTTCATCCTGTGAAGACCACCTACAAGGGAGATAAATTAGCCGAAGTTATACATGGCTCGTATTGTATGTCTGCATGGAGTACCCAAGAGGATAGTCTCGGATCGAGGTTCTCGCCACCTCGCATTTACAGGCTAGTCTCCATGATGCACTTGGAACTCACTTAAACATCAAAGACAAAGATATCACCCACGTGATCGATGGATAGACAGAAAGAGTAAATCAGATTCTAGAAGACATGCTTCGGGCTTGTGCTTTAGAGTTTACCTTAGACTGGGAGACATGTCTACCATATGCAGAATTCGCCTACAACAACAGTTACCAATCCAGTTTGAAAATGTCTCCGTTTGAAGCACTTTATGGGAGGAAATGCGAGAACTCCCTTGCATTGGTCGAATCGGAGAAGGTTATATCTTGGACCGATACCCTCAAGCAGCGAAGAGAAAGTCCGATTGATCGAGAGATCGTCTACAGTCGCCACCGAGCATGAAAAGTTATGCCGACAACCGTCGTAGAGAGTTAACTTTGAAGTTGGAGATCATGTATATATCAAAGTGTCACCCTTCGCGAATGCGGAGGTTTAAAGTGAAAGGCAAGCTTGCGCCAAGATACATAGGCCCGTTCCCAATCACCGCCAAGCGTGGAGAGGTAGCATATCAACCGGAATTACCGTAAAATTTGTCGATGTCCATAATGTGTTCCACGCTCTCACTCAAGAAATGCCTCGAGTACACAAGAGCAAGCTCCAATTGAAACCATCGCACTCCGTAAAGACTTGTCGTATCCAAAACATCCGATCAAGATTCTCGATGTCGTGGAGAAGCAGACAAGACGTCAGATCATCCGCTTATGCAAAGTGCAATGGAGCAACCACTCAGAGAGAGAAGCCACTTAGGAACGCGAGGATCAGCTGAAGTTGGATTACCCCTACCTGTTCTCTGAGGAGCTTGAATCTCGGGGTCGAGATTCTTTATAAGGTGGGTAGGTTTTGTAACATCCAATTTTCGGATCTTTTGGCAAGATCTTGTGTTCTAGGGTTCAAGCTTCAAAGCTTTCCCGTTTTGTGCAAGATTCGTGTTCCCCCAAAAGCCCCCGAGCTTCCTTCCCGAATCCCCTAACCTAGCCCTTCCCTAGCCCCGCGATGCCATGCCTTGCCCGTGCCTCGATCCTCCGCCCGCGGCCAGTGTGACACCTCGGCGCCGCACCTCTCCGTCGCCTCCTTCTCCTCCTCACGGGTGCGCTCCGTGCGCCGCCGCCGCGCGCGCGCGCGTCAACGCCCGCGCCGCGCCTCGACCGCCCCATCCCTCGCCGCCTCATCGCGCGCGCAGCCGCGCGCCCTCGGCTCTTGCGCCGTGCCGTCGCCAACGGTCACCTTCCTCTCGGATCCAAAGCCCTCCGGCTATAAAGAGCCGAGCTTCCTCCTTCCGGCCGAACCACCCCACTCATCCTCTTTCCCGAGCAAGAAGAAGATCAAGCAAGGAGTCCGAGGACTTACAACTGGAAGCCGCGTCGCCGCCGCCGCCCGCCTTCCCGAGCTCCTTCTTCTTCCCGGCGCCGCCGCTCTTCCCGATCGCCGCCATTGTGCCCGCCCCCTTCCTCCTCCGTCGCCGCCGCCGCTGGTGAGGCTGCACTGTCGCCGCCCTCTCTTCCCTCCTCTCTCGCGCGCCGCCGCCCGATTTCCCCTCCCCTGCCCTAGCGCCCGCCTCTCTCTCTTTCTTTTTCTCTACTGAGAAAGCCTCGCCCCTTTCTTTTCTTGGCGTGGTCGCGGCTGTCCATGCGGCCGCACGCGCACAGACGCCACTGCCAAAGCGGCCGAAAAGTTGGCTTTGGGCCACTTGCGTTTTCTTTTATTTGTGTTTTCTTTTCCTTTTCTGTTTTTAATTTCAAAGAGAGGCTTCAATTATTTATTTCTTCCCCATTTTAACTCCAAAAATTGTGGTTTTTGTTTCTAAAAATTTCTAAAATCAAGCTCTTGTTGTTAGTGCTAGTTTGGTTTATTTTAGAGTTCTTTTGATGAGGATTGTTATTTATTTATTTTGTTTGCTCGCTTGTCTCCTTTTCCTGCATTTATCGTTCGCGTAGAGTTCGGAGAAGCCGAGACCCCACTTCGATCAAGCTCAAGAGTATCAAGATCATCTAGCCGTAGACCCAGGCAAGTCAACACTTTGATCATATTGAACCTACGTTTTATGCAAATTATGTTCTTTCAAATATCAAATTGCATGCTTTAATTCCCTTATGCAAATGTATGTTAAATACCCTAAGGTAGTTAAATGCCAATTTGATGCTTAATTATTAATACACCATCCCTTGATAATTGAATTGCCATACACCCTTGTCACCCTAGTAAATATTTGGTAACTATACTAGTTTAGGCTATACTTAAGCGCCATGCTAGTCCTGCTTAAGTATCGGGGTATCATCTACCCCATTCATGAACTTTTGAAATGATCATGATTTTGGGCAGTCATTGGGTGTAAATGACTGAGATGGTTATGATGTTGTATTTTTTCTACCTCTTAAAAACCCTAAAAATTGCTTATCACATCTGGGCGGGTGGTATGATGGATGGTGTGTTGGTGGGTGCTAATGCAGCCCAAGGAATGTTGGTTTGTGGATGGTATGTGGTATGAACCGCCCAGATGGTCCCTAAGGACTTAATCCTGTGATGACCTCCCAATGTAAAACAGTACGGCCACATGTCTATAATGGTGTCGACCGGGCTGAATAATTTGTATCCGTTAGTATGAGTTGCACCAGGCAGATGACCCGCTACACCATAAGCCTTTGTGGTTATGGGTTGGGGTGTACGACTTACGGGTCTATGTGAACGTAAGCCGTGTGGCGCAAGAGGGGTGCAGGAAAGGGGTTGACGGGTCTACGTGAGCGTAACCCTTCTCAGGTGAAACCTTAGCGGGTGTAACAAATACTGGTGGATGCAGTGTAAAGGCCTTGTGATGATCTCCCCTTGACTCACATGTCTACGGAAACATGTGTACATGTCAAGATGATTGTCTCTTGTGGGTAAAGTGTACAACCTCTGCAGAGTGTAATAAACTATTCGAATAGCCGTGCCCACGGTCAAGGGCGGACATGGGAACTTACAAGAGTTAGTTCTGTTTATAAAACCTTGTGGGCGGGGTAAAATGTGTTGGGTCGTTGTGACCCTGGTTTTGGTTTTCCCTGGGTGGATGTACCCCAGTGATGTTAAGTGGTGGATGTAACCGCTATCAAAAATAAGCATGAGGTGGAGGTAACCTCTACTGTTATAAATATTGCACAAGTAATCTCTTTAACAAAATGCAATTTGGTTAAAATGCTAAGTAATAGGACTTTCTAATATTGGTACTCAAAATATTGCTTTGCGCAAATAAATGAACCCGAGCCATCCTTGCTAAGCCTTGCATGTATATTATTGCATACTGTGTGTTGTCTCGCGAGCACGGAAGTTGTGCTCATCCTCGCTCTTTCCCCCAACCCTCAGAACCCGTGGATCATGGAGATTACGTCTACTACGAGGACCAGGACGCCGAGGAGCAAGGACATGAAGAAGAGTAGCATAGTTCCGTAGTCTGAGTCTCGCCTCAGTCTGGTTGGTTCCGTTGGTACTCGTGTACATCCTATATTATCCAAGCCTTTGGCTAATATCGGTCGTACACATGGTACCCGATCGCTTGCTGTGGAGAGACTTGCTCTACCCCTTTGCTTCCGCTATCGCATCGAGATTTTGTAATGAACTCATTTGGCCCGATCGCCCTATTGTAAACTCGACCGACGTAGTCTATTTGAACTCTAATGCTTGTATTAATGAATGATTTGGTCTACGCGATGTATGAAATGATTCAGCAATGTGTACTGTGAGCGCTATCTACTGATCCATGGAATAGCGCAGCTTTATCACAGAGGATTCTGGATTACGAAATCCGGGTCCTACATTGCGCCACCGTGCTCCTCGCGGACTCCTCGCTCCCGGGCCCTATAAAAGCCACCCCGAGGATCACCCGGTCCTCCGCAACCCAAAACCCCAACTCTCTCCACCTCTCGAGCCCTAGGGCTACCGCAATCCGAGAACTAGGGCTTTCAGCTAATCTTCTTCTTCTGCCGATCCCGCCACCGCTATCGACGCCTCGCCGCCATCAACCGGGCCATCAACATCGCTGTCGTGTGTCCTCTCTGGTGTGCGCCTCCATTTTGCCAGAAGATTCCCATAACCCCATTGTCGTATTTGGTCGTGTTGCTTCGCCGCCAATCTTGGGCACCACTGCAGTTTTGGTCGTCGTCGGGGGCAGCTAACTGTGTCACTAGGTCTGCAATAGCACGCTGAGTCAAGCGCACCTTTCTGCTGCCGCCGGCGAGCCCTGTAGCGCGGTTGCCGTACAAGCCGGTGCTTTGCCGACGTTCAGTCGACGTGGCAGCCCGTGTCACCGCCAAATATCTGGCCACGTCAGCTCTTGCGCCCCGTGTCCACTCACGTGGCCTGCCAAGTCAGTGCCTAACCCAGCCCAGATCCGAAACCTCCGTGCACCCGGTCCAGCGTGCACCCTCTCACTGACTTGTGGGCCCTACATGTCAGCCTCAGACCCTTTTTTCTCCTGATTTATTTTATTTTCCGAAAATCCTTCACTGACGTTTGCATGCGTCATATTCCAGAATTCCCAATAGGAAAATAATTCAGGATATTTTGAAATTCCTTTTTAGGGTATTTCTTAGGGTTTTGATCTTCCAGAGCTCATATCTATTGCATCCGAACTCCGATTGAGTTCATTCAAATTTCTAAATTCATCTAAATTTGAGATCTATTTATCTAAGATTTTTATTTAATTTTTGGAGTTTTTTTCTCTATTATTTATTTATTTAGTTTATTTGCTTGGTTTGCGAGTAGACGTTGATACTTTGGGAAGTTTTGAGCAAGGAGGAGTTCACCAAGATCAAGATCAATCCTAGGATTTATTTCAAGGCAAGTCATGGTCATTTGATCATATTGAACCTATGATTTCAAAAGTATATTATTTTATAAAACTGCATGCTATCTTTATACAAATTGTTTTGGGATTAGTTATTACCTATTGTCATTGTGTCTCCATTGGATATTTGAATGCTATGAATCATTTGTCACCCTAGAATGGATAATTATAGTTGGACATATTTGTATTACCAACATGGGTATCGTATTGATGCTTAGTTAAGTTTAGTTACGATGGGTTCATTATCACATGTGTCTTAATGATTAATCTTGACTTAATAAAATATAGAATCGTGGTGGTTAGCCACTCTTGTTAAAATTTATGTACCATGAAAGGGTATGTCATTGGTCTTAGTTAAACAAAATAGTTTTCGCTCAGGCGAGTGGTTGGTGGATTTGAGGGTG
Organism: Ampelocalamus luodianensis; assembly: GCA_036346255.1. Lineage (NCBI taxonomy): Eukaryota > Viridiplantae > Streptophyta > Magnoliopsida > Poales > Poaceae > Ampelocalamus > Ampelocalamus luodianensis. The sequence continues at coordinate 40,861,234 of CM070635.1, read as the reverse complement.
TGGATTTAGCACGGATTGGTTTGTGGTAGTCTCGCCTGAGTAACTGGTCAAGAACTTAATCTTGTGTGCCACTAAACTAGGCATTAACCGTACAATCATATGTCTGATGGGACGGACCTGGTTAATTAATTAACAATGTCTTAATTTCAGTTCTGTCGTGGGAAGCGTGAGTTATGGGAAACATATACTCACGGTGGCGTATGAGGGGGCCTTGTCTGGTCAGAACGACATTCAGTGTTAAAACCTTAGCGGGCAGAATTAGGTTAAGAAGGAGTTTTGTAAAAGCCTTGTGATGATCACTTAGTCACACGCCTACGGAAGCGTGAAATGTCTGACATTATAAGTTGATCTATCTCTTGTGGGTCAAGCTGTACAACCTCTGCAGAGTGTAAAACTATTCGGATAGCCATGTTCGCAGTTATGGACATGTCTGGGGATTTCACACGAGAGATAGAATGTCTTATAAAATGAGTCAGAGTGTGAATGGGCAGTTCACTTAATGAATATGATGTTTGTTTGGTGAACGGGTAATTCACTTAGTGGTTTGTCTTGGGAAGTGGATGGGTAGTTCACTGGTTGTTTCAAAGAAATTATTTACTTACTATTCTTTTCAATTACGTATTTGAATCTGTTTATTGTATTTATCGTAAATGCTACTTTATGCAAAAGAACTATACATCTAACCTTTGTTCAAGTCATGCATGAATACTATTTGTATACATTTTCCCACGACTTGTTGAGTATTTTATGTACTCACGGCTTCAATTTCTGCGATTCAGTTGAAGAGTATCAAGCTGCTCAAGAGTTCTTCACCTAGGAGTACTATGAAGGTTTTGCAAATTAGGATGTGTTCTCTACTCGATTGCCTGTGAGCATGTTGATTGGTCATTTCAAGAGTTTCGTTCCGCTGCAAGAGTTTATTTGTTTCTTTAGCTCTGCGTGGCAAGTTAAGTAAACGTTGACTAGAAGGTTCAGTTATTATTATTTGTTATTTTGATATCTTTTTAGTTAAATCAAATAAATGGATGATATTTTATCATTGTTTCTTATGTGTACTAGCTATTGATCTGGAACTAGTTCAGAATACACGTAGGGATCCTAAGATGCATTTTTGAGTCTCAACATGATCCTTCCGCCGTCGAGCACCGAGCGGTCTCTGGCAGCCCGGCCCCAAGTCCCATGTCTACCTCGGTCGGCGCTGTGCCTCCCAACTTGGCACCTCGCCGCTCTGCGCGGGTGAGTGTTGGCCTCCCACAGAAGAGCAGAGTGCCTTCCAGGTCTTCGGCCAGAGCCGGCTGTCCCTCCTCCCTTCCTCGGTGGCGTCAGTGTAGTGCTTCACCGGCCCGACGGTCCATCCGCACTAGGTTTGCCCCTGCCTCTCTTGGCGCAGATGTTCTTTGTGAACTGTGAATTTATAATGCTAAATTGATAATGTTGGTATTGACTTGTGATTGCTTTGTATGATTGAAAAATACAAGAACATGATTTGGAGTCTAATTCAGAGACATTCGTAAATAATTGATATGTGCAATGCTATTATGCAGTTCGTGTGAACTGCAGTAAGTTGGTTTCTGTAGTTCTGTACTATGCGCCGTGTTGGACCATTAGTATTGATTGTTCATGTGAGGTACTGCAATAAGTTAACTGACATGTATGATTTGAATTTTGTTATTCTAGTATAAAGAAACTAATTCGGTAGTTCCAAAAAAATTAGACTGCAATGAGTTTATTTGCGGCCAAGGTCACAAGCTCACAGCCTTTAGAGCGAGGAGGGGAAGTTATGAGTTGTTCCAATTTTTCTATATTCAAGCATTGAGTGTTTATAGCTATAATCCCTTATATTAGATGAAGGTTCTTAATTTCCCTTTTCTTACAATTCTATTTTATTTAATTGGTTAGGACGGTGGTTTGATCTCCGCCTTTCTGTGGGATATGGCCAATGATGAGTTCTGATGCACCATTTTTACTGTACCAGTTTTAGCATTATTCCTACCCCTTTGATTTTACAATAGTGATGCATCATTGTATCTATTTTGCTTCAAAAATGATCCTAACCTTGTCCGCCTTTACCTTATCTCAGAGAGTAGAGAATTGAATTTAGGCTTTAGCTTGTAGCAGAGAGTACAATACTTATTGGATCGATGCTTTGGTGGTGGATTCTTGCTAATCAAATCGAGGTATATTAAGCTGTTACAACAACCCAAGAAGGTAGCTTTACTCATAATACAGAGTTTTCATTGGTTAATAATCTTATATTTCTGCTGCTACCTTTTTCTGCTATTGTTGTAAACCTAGTGCTGCTCAAATTAGTCAAAGTTCCATATCAGTCATGCTTCAAGTCTTTGCAAACTAAGTGGTCATAGACGACGAAGCACAGTGGGTTGATTTGGCCTCATAATTTCTTTGCTTTCCAGGTGCTCGGAGAACGTGAGCATCAACAGCAAGAGCAGGATTTGGTGGATTGCAATCTATTTTTCCCCTTCTAGTACTTATCATATTGTTAACATCTGTACACGAGTATACTTCAGTACTTGTGTTTGCTACTCATGTCTCTTTGTATTGATTGATGTGAGATTATTTACCTGTTGCATTCGTGTAGTGAAAGGTTGACTAGATTCTAAACCTACAGTAGGATCGAATACCGCAATCAGAGGAGGGTGAATGATTATAGTGATTTCTTCCCGAATTACTGAGGATGACCTACCGATGCTGTTGGCAACGATCGGGTGAACGACATGACACGCACTGCTTGGAATGAGAACGAGTTGAAAATGATACCCAGAGAAACACGCCGCCTGCAATGACTCTTTTTCCTTGGAATAGATATGAGCTTTTATTTCTGAATCATGTTCTATGGCTACAAAGTGCCCTAATAGCACCCCCTCAAACCCTAGCACAAAAATGCCAAAAGCTTTTTTTCCTGAAAGTCGTCTACTCAATCCCCGGTTGGTTAACTCTTAACCTCAACCTCCTTTTATATGCTAGAGTCCTAAACCATATCACGCAGACACAAAATCCTATCTGCTTCCGAAAATCAAGGGGCCCGAAACCCTTCCAAACACGAGTTTTCCAAAATCTCTAAACCTTCCAGTTATGAACACCTTCCATAACTCATCACGCGTCGAAGCCTTCAGGACCGCACCTCCCGTAGCTTCTCCACGCATCATGCATTCATCTTTGATCTCCACGTGCCCCAGTGTAAGCCCGACACCTCGTGACATCCTTGACCACCTGAATCTTAGATTTCCCCATCCTAGTCCCGGTTAATCATCGACCATGATCGTATCTATGCCCAACCTGTACATGCAAAGACCAAAGAACGTTTTCCTAGCACAAATTCTCCAACTTGACCAATATCAGTCCACACCCGCATATCACACCCCTATCTATCAATAAACATGAACCAGGCACTGTATTTTCGACCATCGACCACGCACTGTAGCTTTCGACCACTGACCACACACTGTAGCTTTCGACCATCGACCACGCACTATAGTCTTCGACCAGGCACTGTAGCTTCTGACCACCCAGTACTCGGAGCTACAGTACTTAGAACTTTCGACCATTTGGTACTCGGAGCTGTCAACCACTCGATACTCTTTCTACGACCACGCAGTACTCGGAGCTACAGTACTTAGAACTTTCGACCATTTGGTACTCGGAGCTGTCAACCACTCGATACTCTTTCTACGACCACGCAGTACTACTCGTGATGAACAGTAGTACTCGAATACACCAACGATCGAAACTTTCACAAACACAAATTTCAATGCAACCCAAAAGTCAATTATTCATCATCACAATATTCACAACCTATCCCCATGGTCTAACACCCATACTAAATTTTTAGAAGCTTTGAGTGCTATTTGACCAGGCTCTTGGTTGAATACTAGCAGTGTTTGTGCAATCTTGCTCTGGAGGAACTGATTAAGGCCACAAACAGAACCATACATCTACATTTTAAAAAATCGTGCAAATCTTCGACATTAGCATCAAGCTATAGGTATGTCTAGAATCGCTTGTTCATGAGTATGACCCGTGTGATCTTCCAAAATATTTTCCTCGGGTGAGACCATGACCCTACTAGCCTTTGCTCGTCAGATCAGTGTGTCAATAGTATGGGAGTGTAGTCATGTCTTTAGCCATTTTTTTCATCCAACTCAAACATACCACCAAGGAGTATTCTCACCACCCACTAGAAGAGATGAGCACACTTTGTTACATACAGACAACCAAACAACTCAACATTGCATCCAGATATGCATCCACTCTCCTAATGCAACCAACCAAACAACATCTCAGCACAGCCTGGTCCGACAGAAACAGACAACCAAACAACCCACCATTGTATCCACTAAACCTGGCTAAGTTCAGCCTGGACGACCCATACGGGTCAGGCTAGGGGCATACCAGTAACCAAAACACACCCTAAGCTACTACATGCATGCATGAACGTGCGCGCAGCTGATCGTGTCACTGTGGATCGATGGGCATTAGGGTTGATGTAGATGACGGAGATTGAGAGAATTGGATGCCATTAATTCATGGTCACTGGTTAGAGAACTCATAACTAAACTAGGGGAGTTTTTGCAGAAGCACACTTGTACAGCTCCAGGCACATATGTTAGAATTGGGCTCATCTGTGTTAAGTCCCATTAATTCCTAAAATTCCAAAGCATGTATAGTTTAGTTCTATATTGCCTAGCCTTTTGTGTTTCTTTTTCTTTCGGACAAGATAATTCTCGTATCGAGAATGGGATTTCTACAACGACCGCAAACCCCTCAGATAGAATCTGATAATAAAACTTAGAATAAAAAAATTATTGTAATCCAACAATCAATCTTGGTTAGGATGATTGGGAGAGCTATTTATAAGGTAGAGTCCTTGTCACCCCTTAAAACATGTGAGATATGGCATGGGATGACATGAGGAGGACAATTGCTAAAGTCACACACACGCACGTACCCACGGGCACGCTTATTCGTGTGGCAATCGCGTGACTTGCGACGCGTGATTTTGAACGTGTCGTAGTGCAATCACATTGTGAACCGAGTCCACTTTCTTTTGCTAACCGGGCGTTTCTTTTCTCTATTCATTGGTCGAATTACACTAGTCGGAAGACTAGTGTGGTCGGAATACACTGATCGAAGCCATAGACTAGTGTGTAGTCAGGAGCTGATAAACATTGCTTAATTACCATTCATTAGTTTTGAATTAGTAGTTACCAGTGATTTAATATGAGCTTAATTAGGTAGTTACTATAGAGTAATTGTTTCAACTTTAAAATAATCTGGAGACGTCCAGACCTATTAGACAATCAAGAATTTCTCCTATTCTTCTTCTTTTCTCTGTGTTCTACTGTGCTGGGGTGTTGTTCTATCGAACCAAGCCGTTTTTTCTCCTCGGTGTGCACCGGGAGGAGGGTGAGTGGATATCTCTGAGCCATTGCCACAGAGAGTGCCTGCATGGGGCGGCAATAAAGTTTTTTGGGCAGTGCATCTGCGCAACCGCTCGCTTCACTACTTCATCTACAATCTGAACTACATCGAATCTGTGCTTCTTCCTATTCTTCATCAGGCTCAACTATAAGTTGGTTGTGTGATCACACTACTTTGTTATAATCATATTACAATGTATGTTTAGAAGTATAATGTGTTGCCTGTTGTTAGCATTGTTTTATGTATATCTAGTTATTTATGATCTTTGGCTTATAGTAAAATCTGGAATTAAAATATTACGCATATTTCCAACAACATATGCATGCATGGATGTCGCGGGCTTTGAGTGGCAAATTGGCATGCATGTTCAGAGCTTGGACCATTCCAAGTTTCCAACTTCGTCAGGATCAGGTAGGCCAAAATCGGGTATCTGCTCATTCCTGTATTCAGACTTGCTGCTGAAATGGGAAAGATATACTTACACTTCTTTATGGGTTGTGTCGATCGTCAGTTACAAGATTACAGTCGTTCCTAGCTAGATCCTTGACTAGATCATCGGGGAATACAAATGTACAATAAAAAAGAGTTGAACATCTCACACACATGATAAAGAACCAAGTCTTCCAAGAAGGTGAGTGTTTATACTTTATACCGGTATATAATCTTGGGGAGTCCGTGTTAGTGTCATGCTGTTGCTAATTAATTAAGCTATCGATCTTTTTAGCAGTTAAGTATTGATTGATTGCATGATAATATTGTCTTTGACTGAACCAAATCCATTTGAAACATGTATATATGGCTCGATCGGTCAACTGGGTTTGGAAATCTGAACGTTGATCAACGCTATGACGGCTTCACATTAGTTTTCTAAGCGCTCGGATGACATAGCAAAAGTTGTACATGTTTTCACATCAAATTTTCAGTTAATTTCTGGTTCATGCTGGTGTCAATGAGAGTGCAATTGAATATACCTTAAAGCTAGTTAGCCACTGAGGGACTAATTTTCAAAGAGAAAAGTATTGGTGACAAGTGACAACACCTAGCTAGCTGCTTTAGAATTCGTGTAGATTTGGTTCACTCAAAAGGTGTATGAAAATGTGACCTAGCTTTTTCTATGCTCTACTTCAATTAATTGAAGATATCTACTTGCAGCTAAGATGTCCTAGTTAATCTAGAAAGTAACAGAGTCCAAGACTATTCCTCTCTGACTTAGCATGCATGCAACCCAAAACCATTTCTTTTACCCTTTTCACTTTATTTTCATTCAACTTACTTGTGAACCCGAACATGGTAATCTTCTACGTATGTCTGGATCATTTGACTGACACGGTCAACCAAGAATTCGGTCTAATTAGTGAATCAAATTTAGTTTGCTAACTACCGGTTTCTATTTAGCCATTGACATTTGGCATTCTCCGTGTGATCATTTGATGGAATCTTCAGTTCAGCCTGGCATTTGAAATGTTCAGTTACTTTCGCTGAAATATAGGCCTCTTCTTTATACTTCAAGGTAAGAAATGCCCTCGACCACTGTTTCGATTGTGACCGAGCTGTGAGCTTTCTGAAAATTGGCAACACATATCGATCTTCAGATTGTGCTGCTGGTACTTTGATCAAGAAAACGAAGGAGAAAAATATTCAGTTAAATCACGAATTCGCGGTCACATGTAATATGCTGTTCCTGTTTCAACAATGCAACATCCACAAAATTAAGTTTTCAACCAAATATCTCCTGTTAAGCTATTAATTCTTCCTTGATTTGCTTGCTGAATGCGAGTCAAGCTGGAGCTAAATCTTCCTTCTTTGATGCAACCAATGGGGAGTATTTTTTCTGTAGTACACATGTGAAACATCTTGATGCTAGTACATCTCAGCACACCCAACCTTATCACAACTATTACTATTCCATCATAAGCTAGCTAGCTGTGAAACGTTTATCTCGTGCTGTAACGTAGGACAAAGAGTGAAGTGCTTCAGTACACTTTCCAGATGTGAAATCAACTTAGAAGATTTGAAATGTATTTTTTTTCACACCAATACACTGAATCTGCATGCCATTCCACTTAATTTGGACTAATAAATTAATTTAGGAAGGTAAAAAGGGAGGCAAATAGCTGTGGCTATCTCATTTCCAGGATAAGTACTGCATCTGATTAATTCTGAAGCCAGATAAAGAACAAAAGAAATGTTGCCACTAGTATTATTTTTTTTCTCTAAAGAAGGTGAAATCACCCGTGGGTGGATCCACCATTAGGGCTAATTGGGGCTCGAGCCCCAGCTCCGACTGTCGGACCCCTGCACCCTGGGACCCCTCTTAGCACCAGCAGTGCATTTGGTGGTCACAAGGCAGCGCAACACCAATAGAGCAGACCGGAGGAAGAAGAACATGGTAGGTGTGAGGAGGAAGATGACCTTGTGCGCAGTGGGCTCTATCCTGGGTCATCTCCTACTTCATGGGCTGCCGGCTTCTAGGCCCAATTGGTGAAAACAAGTCTGGTGATCGATGGCCAGGTTGTTTGATTGCAATGTGCAAATACGAGCTTCTCTTCTGATTTGTGAAGTTGTTTTTGTCATTTTATCAATATGTGTGGATATCATGGGGATATGCTCATGATTCTAGGATAATGATAGAATTGGCAATGCTAGAGAGGGTTTGGCGAAATACTCATTTTCGGCAAATTTCAGATGTTGTCAGGTAGTAGTCAGTCAGACTGGCTTTGCTGGCGGTTTGACCGACCACCTCTAGCGGTCAAACCAGCCTTGGTTGTGGTTTGACCGGCCACCTCTGGCGGCCAGACCGACTATAAAGATATTGTTCAAATTTTAGGCCGGGCCAAAAATAGAGGGTGTAGGCAACAGAGATGATTCTTCTACACTTGATCTCGTATTTTTTGGAGCTTCAGTCAAAAGTTCTATTCATTTTGAATTTTCAAAGAGGGTTTGGATTTTTAGGGAGAAAATCCAGCTAAGTCAATGCTCTGGCAGTCAGACCGACCCAGCTGAGCGGTTAGACCGGATATGGATGGCGGTTTGACCGATTTTGTCATGTTCACTAGCCGTTTTGGCGACAATGATCGTAGGTTATGTAAATTTCATGGGTTTCAGTGCCTATGTGTTACATGATGCATGTTTTGACTAATATAGGTCGAGTTACGGAGAACTTGTTCCCGGAATCGATTTCTTGGTCTATTATTGTGCAGGAGGCTTAGAGGTCAACGATGATCAACGGCGAGGATGATCGGGACTAGGCTTGGAGAGCTAAGGTCCAGAACGATCGAGGATGCCGGGTGAAGTCAGTGGACTCAAGCATAGCGCAAAATGGACAAGGATGACCGAACGGGAAGGCTGGTGCGACGGGTTGCATCAACCGACGCGGGGGTCGATGCAAGTGCCATGGTGGTTTCGGTGAGACCCGGATGGAAGAGACTTGCCAACATGATGTGAGCCGTTGATCAACCTACACGTGGCGAAGTATGGGATTGCTTCATGAAGATTAGACTCGGTCTTTGGAGAATGATCAAGAAGGGGTATTTTGGTAACTTCACCAAAATACCAGCTTAGTGACATTTGGCTAAACCGCGATGTACGGCGCAAAGAGAGGTGGTTTAGGTCAACTGAAGATAAAGATTACGAAGAAAAGGATTCAGAAAGCCCAATTCGCCATCCGCTTTGAGAAGTTTGCATGAGTGTAGACTCGTTTATGTGTGGGCTTAACGGATGTCCGTTAGGATCTTCTCTCTCAGCCTAGTCTCTACTATAAAAGGGAATCCCTAGATGTGAAGTTCTTAAGTCCTTCCAAGAGAAATAACCTAATTTGTGATTTAATGATTTTGGAGTAGTTGAGGTTAGGATTTGTAAGAAATGGATTGATTGTGTGCTCAAATGTTGAGCTTTTATCCTCCATGGTAGAGTGATTGTAAACCAACATCTATCTCAAATCAATATAAGCAAGATTCCTTCAAGATGAGACTCTTCTTGTTCTTACTCTCTCTTTGGTGACTTTTAAGATTTTAGTGATCTTTTGGTTTTCATTTGATTTCTTGCTGTGACATGTGGGAATGCATCTAGAATCATCTTGATTGTCTTTTACCCACGAGTAAGTTTTAGGATCAAAGTTTGATTTTTCTAGGTTCTTGTGCCCTCCTTCCATCATCTATAAAATTCATGGAACTTTGGTATTGATCTTCTCGATCGTCAATTAGAATAGGTTTCTGACCTTCTTGATAAGCTATAGTTGAAATTTGAGAGGATTTAGATCACCAGATCAAAAGTTGAGTCGATTTATGATTTTGATTTCGTATTGATTTATCTGTTCATTGTGCTAAAGGTCAGACTTCCCCTGGTGAGAGGTTTGACCGCCAGGCCACTGGTCAGACTGCCCAATTTGAGAGGTATGATCGTCCAACTCATTGTGTCTTGAGTTTTTGGTTGTTATGCCTCGGAGTTTTTATTGGATTCAATACAAGTCTTCCGTTATGCGTGTACATTGACATTCATAACTTTTATAGCTATTGGAGTGAAAGTTGGGTTAAATTCGATCAAGGTGAAAAGAGGTTGTGCTCCTATTCAAACCCCCCTCCCTCTAGTCGTCGTTTCGGTCCAACAATATACCATGGAGTGAATCTGGATAGCAAAATACCGTTAGATGTATATTCGATATGCTTGTCTCATGTTAGCTTCGACCTATGAGTATCATCTCTATTTTTATTTTGACTTCGTCGCTGAAATCACCTTAATTTTCCCAACATTTTCTCACCGGAAAATCGGAAAAGGATATGATAAAATAAAGATAAAAAAGAAGAGAATAAACTATATTCTTCCAGGCAGCTAATTAAGCTTAATTTCCCATTATTACAAGACGGTCAAGTCCCTCATGTCCCCGGCCTCAAGCAGCATCTTGTGCCAGAACTCCATGTCCTCATTCCTCGCCGACGAGCTCGTCAGGCTCAGCTCCTCGTCCATGGCACCTCCGAGGTCCATCATCCCCGTGACGTCCGTCGACGACCAGAAGCTCTCGTCGATGATCGGCGGGATTGGGAACCCGGCCGAGCTGAAGCTCTCCTCCTTGACAAGCTGATGCTGGTGGCCGTTGTGGCTCGCGCTGGTGGTGGCCGCGTTGTCCGCCGACGACGACACCGCCGCGGCCGACTCAGTCACCGTGGAGCACGTCGCGCCGCTGCTGGTGGTGATATTGCTCGACCGGCCCGGTGACGCCGTGAACTGCTCATGGTCCACGGCTTTGGCGGCAGTGCTCTTAGACTTTGGCTTGCGCTGCTGCCGACTGCCGCCGTCACCGACCTTCCGGTCGTCGTCCAGCCTCTTCTTGAGGTGGGTGTGCCAGACGTTCTTGATCTCGTTGTCGGTGCGCCCCGGCAACTGCGCTGCGATCGCGGACCACCTGTTGCCAATAAAGGACAACTCCATAAGAACTAATTACTAAGTATACGACGGAACGAACCCAGAACAGGTCACAAGATTTTTTTTTAAAGAAACAACACTAAAAAAAAAAAAAACCCGGCATGCTGCAAGGCTCTAATACCGCAAAGATTTGATTTCCAATGCACAGTACAAGTAAATTCAACAGTGGATCAGAGGGTTTTGAAGCACCAGTTATCCTCCTCTTTGTCATTGTTTATGCAAGCTTGCTCTTGAATTCATCAACTGGGGCAGTCATTCATGTGCAATTAAACTAAGAAATTATGGGATCGGGATGGCTTTGGACACTGGATTTCATTGCATTATACAATATGCACAATTTAATAGTACACCTACATATGCACTGAACAGTGTGTGGTCCAGCTTGGGCATGCAGCAAGTGGTGAATGGTGATGTTGCTGCAGCAATATCAAATGCAGGATTTTCATATGGATCATCTGCAGCAGCAGCCACTCCCACTGGCAGCCATGAAAGGCCAAATGAGATGGAATCTCTGGCGACTTTCATGCTCTGGATTGGTTTAGCATGTGGGGCTTAAACTAATCGCCCCAAGCTTTTGTTTTCTTTGGGGGATAAGTTATTGCTTCGAGGAGGTTATGGCCGCCAATCAATGATAAACCGTACCTGAAAGTTCAAAATGGAGTATCTTTTCTATCTGAACCACTGTTGATCTGCATGCCCAATATATAAACTTTCAATTTTTAAGAGTGCCTTTCTATTTTTTCCATGTTGGCTAAACTTTTACTTACTAGCCGCGTAACGGCGCGAGGCGGAGAAATGTGCATATCTTCTAAGTTGGTTCCCCGCTATTAGCAGTGGCCAAAATTGGGTCAAAGTGAAGGAAGTGCTATGTGGAGCAAAAGGAGTTACTAGCTAGTACCACACATTTGTTGCTATGGGCGAATGAATTTGTTGCTAAAACTGAATGAGAAATGGATCTAGACCGTAGCGATATCGATCAAACCATCAGTCGACGAGCGTTACAAAATCTCCGACAAAAAACAATTGATATCAACAAGAATTAATGTAAGAAAAGAATCAAGGGATTTGTACCTGTTGCCAAGGGTGTGGTGGAGGCGGACGATTAGGTCCTCCTCGTCGGCGGTAAAGTTGCCCCGCTTGATGTCCGGGCGGAGGTAGTTGATCCACCGCAGCCGGCAGCTCTTCCCGCACCGGAGCAGCCCTGCAGCAAGAACCAACACACCGTACGTCAGAATCAAACTAATCGCCAATGGATTCGATCAATCGATCCGAAAGCATGCAAAACCCAAGAATCGCACTCACCGGCCTGCTTGGGGAGGGCGCGCCAGTTGGGGTGGCCGTGCTGGCCGATGTAGGCGACGAGCCGCTGGTCCTCCTCGGGGCTCCACGCCCCCTTCCTCAGCCCCTCCTTCTCGCAGCACGGCGATCTCCCCATCAACCAAACCCCTCTCCTTCCCTTCCTCCACCTCCTAGCTCCTTGCTCTTCGCGGCGGCGGCGTGATCGGTGGCACAAGAGAAGAAAAGCTCGCGCCTTTGCGCTGTGTACGCTGCGGGGAGACGGGACAAGGACGAGGACGGGGCTGAGCTAGTCCCTCTCGCGGGTATTTAAGGTCGGGTAGGAGGAGGGGGTTGATATTTTGGAAACAAGTGAATGCGTCGCTGAACTGGCAACGTGCTGCGATGCGATGCGCTGCGATGCGCTGCGCTGCGCTGGGACGGCACGAGACTGCGCGTCTCGGATCGTTTTTTGTTTTCTTGTTTCCCGTTCACTTTACGCTGACTCTGTAGCCTAGTTTGCCTAATGGCTGAGGTGTTGAATTCGCTTTCCTTTTTTAAAAAAAGAAATAGGCAGAGGGCTACCTAATATGTTGATAAAGCTGATGAAAACGTTACAAAAGTCTCTTAATTACACAGTGATTATATGTTGTATGCATTTAACCCCGGCTAAAGTCCAATCTCTTCCTTCGGTTTTTATCCTTGCAAACAGGTCCAGGGTGGAGGAGGGTCTGTTATAAAATATTCTAGCGTTGCGCTCTTTCTAGATATCTCAAGTGATTAGAATAACCACCGTGGCTGAAGCCCTTCTTGAAAGAAGTCCCAACTTGCAAGTTTTTTCCCACCAGTCTCCGATGTTGTGTGGCGTTCCCTTGAGGAGGCTATAGCGGGGCACATCCTAGCCACTGTCCCATTAAATTCCAAACATGACGGATGTACCTGCACTTCAAAAAAGATGTAAGGCTCTTTCCTGGGATTGCATGCAAAGTGGACATGTGGCCTGGTTCGGCCAACTCTACGCTTGCAGTCTGTCCGCTATCCATAGTCTGTTTTGGATAGCTAGCTTGGCGAAAATCTTGCATCTTGGGTCCGCTAAAGTTTTTCGGATTAGTTTTTTGGTAGTCAGTTATCGTGGAGCCAAGGAATTGTAACGCATAAGCTGATTTAGTTGTGTATTCGCCATGTGTGGTTAGCTTGCCGGTGATTTCATCTATGGCAGTCTAGTAAAGTGATTTGGCGTAATCCTACCCACAAGTCTAAGAATTGGTAGACTAGTTGAACTGTTGCTTGAGAATTCTCTGTGGCGAAAAGTTGTGTGGTACTTTGTGCGGCGGCTGTGCAGCTACTTGCTATTGGGGTTGGCCTATGCCTTCCTATGGTTGTGGCATGTTTAGAACACGGATTCTGACTGGCTCTTTTTTCCTTTTGTTTTCCTTATAGTTTTTGGGATTATGCATGCATTCTGAATACAATCTAGAATTGTTGCAAAAATAAAAGGAGATAATATAGTTGAGAATTATAGACATGTATGGTTGTCAATGGTTAACCTTGCCACTCTATGATTTGCCACTCTATGATTTGATGGCGTAATGGTTCGCAAAGATACAATCTTGAAGAAGTCCAAAGATACAATCTTGAAGAAGTCCATCCATGTTGATGGCAGCTGATAGCTCTATCGTGTTATTGGCATGATATTGATTGCATAAGTTAATTGACGTAACTATTGTAACTATGTCTTTAAATCGTGCGGAGTCTAGCGATGCGGAGTCTAGCGACGCGTATTCACATTGCCATTACTTAACTAAGGTAAATGGTTGACCAAGTACATCCTCTTCTTTTCTTGCGAGACATTTAGTAATTAGTATGAGTTAACTTCATTGTAAGAATAATGAGTTAACCTCAGTATAGGTTAACCGTCAACCGTAAAAACGTACTCCAACGTGGTGGCTATTAGACACTTTCAAAATCACATATATACATATATAAATCACTGTTTACCCTCCAACAATTAAGAAACAAAGTTCCAAGTGGAACACTTAATTTTACCGTGGCAGCCACATGAAAGATCCAGCCAACATGAGTTTATTGGTTAATTGGGTGGCTGACTGCAGCCATGTCCATGTCACATTCCAGTTAACCAAGATAGCAGCAGCATCACATATTAATATATACCCAATATGATTGCCTAGAAGATTTTAAAACATGTAGTGCTTGTTTTTCATAGTAAAAGCTAGTGGAGCCCAGTTAAGAAGAAAAAAGCTCATGTACAACAGTGCCAGCCAAAGAAAGTATGAAACCTCTGCAATAAAAGGTTAGAGCATGACAGGGACCAATTTGCTACAGATTGTGATAGCAATAATGTTGCTGGAATACGCAAGCACAGCATGCCACTTGCTTTCAGGAGATCTTGTCATGGTTAAACGAATATTCCACTTTCTTTTCTTTTTGAAGCATAGGCTAAATGAATATTCATGCACGTGATTCCACAGGCAAGGTCAGGAACATTTTCAAGGGAAAAAATGCAACATGCCAAGAATATCTATTATCTTATTAAAGCGGAGTCAAAAGAAATCACCACGTTAGCTCTCAAGGACTAGAAATTCTCACGTTAATCGGTGGTAAACGAGAAAGATCTACACCATCGATCGTGGTAGGTCTAGATTATAATGGTCTAGATTAGAAGAAAGTGTCTATGTCAAGTATAATAAAACTACAATTCAGAATATAAAATAAAATCAACAATTTGATTCCCATATGAATTTCTAAGTAAAAGAGTCCATATCAAGTATAATAAAAAAAGAAATTCAGAATAAAAATAAAATCAGTAATTTTATTTCCATGCGAATTTCTAAGTGAAATCCCTAAATAATTATAATTCAGAATAAAAAAATGGAATTAGATTTGTATACGAAATTCAACCAAAAAATAACTAAAATTTGGAATAAAAATAAAATAAAATTACCAATTTGATTTTGATACGAATTCCAATAATTATAATCTAGAATAAAAATTAAACATCAATTGTCAATTAGATTTGTATACGAAATGCAAAAAAATGAAATTCTGAATAAAAATAAAATAAATTAGCAAATTGATTTCAACATGAATTCTAAAGTAAAATCCCTAAATAATTGTATTTCAACATAAAAATTAAAGAAAAATTGGCAATTGGAATCAGATACGAATTAAAAGAAAAAAAGAACAAAATTTGGAATAATGCAATTTGATTTTCTGTGTGTATTCCAAAATAAAATCCCTAAATAACTAAAATTCTGAATAAATTAAATAAATTTATAGCAATTTGATTTGTATGCGAACTCTAATAAAAATAATTGAAATATTGAATAAAAATAAAAGTTATAACAAGGATTGCGCGAATGGTGTCCGAGGAGACACAAATGAAGCCACCGCATTCGCTCTCAAGGTCACGTGTTTCTATTATTGCTTCCTATGGAATAAAAATAAAAAATAAATCAAATTTTGATTTAAAAAAATACAAGTTATAACGAAGATAGCACGAATAGTGTCAGAGGAAACCACAAAAGAGTGCAATGACATCGATCTATCCTGCAAGAAGACATTGATCCATGGGGAAGCGAGAGTCAAGGCGGCGACAACGGAGATGAGGACAATATCATACTGCTCGCCGGAGCCATTGAAGAGAAAGTCCAGTGTTGAATGAGCCAAGGGCCGTGATGACAAGTGGTGAGCATCAACGTTGTTGAAGAAGTTAATGGCCAAAGAAGCTCGATAATGGGAGCCTGGCAGAGAGGAGATGAAGGTTTACATTGAAGACGAGCTATGAACGATACGAGGCCATCAAGTAGCTAGGAGTGTGCCATCACTGGTGATGGCACGTTGTCGCCGGCGATGGCGAAAAGATTCTTTATATCATTAGACAAAGACTAAAGCATATATGCTGATATTAGTGAAGATGAGAGGTCATCACGGCTAGTGAGGAAGCCACATCGTTGAGTTGTCCAACATGGAACAAGAGCAGCGACTGACACAGGAGAAGAGGACGTTGAGCATGTATAACATCATGCATACATATGTACATGCATGCATCCGTACGAATAGAAGTGCAGGCATACAGAGGTAGGGGAGCAAAAAGCTTGAAGTAGAGATGACGCAGCCATAGAGAATATGCTTAGGGTCACCGGAGAGAGCGTGACACGTGTCCCCAGCTAGGATTGACGACGGTTGCATGTGTATGCGCATTGATGTCGCAATAGTTAGCATTAAAAAATACTTGGGGAGAAGTAGAAGATAATTATGTGGCAAAGCATTGCAATGGAAGGGGTAACAGCTAACAGGGAGCGATCGATCAAAATTTGGGCTTATTGTTGGAAGTTAAAGCAAAAAAACTGTGATAGCGAGAAGAGATAGAAGCCACACGGTTTGGTGGAGTAGCCGGCGTGTGAGGGAAGATAAGTTCAAGATAGGTCACTTATGGTGCATCAACTCTAACCTATTATACCATGTAAAGTAATAAAATAATTTACCGCACACATAATCAACATATTGCTTGAGATAAAATAGATATACATATGTATGCATACAATTTAGAAAAATAACTAATAGAGTAACAATAGGGTCATACAACTACATAATCTATGCATAATAAAGAGTTGTTAGTTTCTAAGAATCCAACAACTTATTATACTTAATGATTTTCTTCAATCAAAACGCGTACTTCAATTACATTCCTCGGGTTGTAATTTCTTTCGAGCTTCTATTATCTTTTCCAATGTTTAGGATATCTTAAAATTTTAAATAGCCTACAAAATACGTAAATATATTATCAAACATTTATACAAACTTTAAAACAAATCTAACCGCGTAAATGCACATGACACCCTACTAGTTATATTAAACCCCACGTTTGCACATGCAAGCCATGTTACCCGGATACTAGCAGTAGACATATGATCCCTCGTATGTGCGAGCGAATATATCAGTACAGCATTAACATAATGACGTCTTAAAAAAAGCATTAACATAATGAAGACTGCAAAGTTACATGCATCATCCATATCCATTCCTTAATTAAGAAATACATATCAATCTAAATAGCCTACAAAATCGTACCAGCTAGTTAAATTAAACCCCAAGTTTGCACATGCAAGCCCATGATACCCGGATACTAGCAGTAGACATGATCCCTTGTATGTGCGAATATATCAGTATAGCATTAACATAATGACGTCTTTCAAAAAGCATTAACATAATGAAGACTGCAAGACTGCAAAGTTACATGCATCCCTGCATATCCATTCCTTAATTAAGAAATACAGATCGACCTTTTTTTGTTGTTGAAGAAATTAAATCGAGATCATATATATATTTACCAATTGTGCTAGCTGGATGATCCTATATATAATATCATCTCCATTTCACACTTTCAATTAACTATTATACTTACCAGTGTTGGCGAAAAATGTATGTGCATATATACGGTGTATCTAATTAATTCTTGGTGTTAATTCGTCGATTATTATTTCCTTCCATCTATTCTATTACACTTCTAGATACACTGATATATGAAGCCAGGAAGATATACACTGCATTTGTATATCTTCTCCTTGTGTCAACTTAAGGTGAATGTACTTTCTAATGCATTGAATTAAATCAATAAATTCTCGTTAAAAAGAATGAGTAAATAACTTTTTGTGCGGTCAAACAGGACAGTCTGCACTCCTGTACATTTGTTAGATTTGATCTCCAGACTCCGAAAAAATAAGGTTACAAAAATGTTAATCTTTTGCCCATTCAACTCGATGTACTCCTGTAAGCACGTGTTTAGACCAAGCTTGTACAGTGCAAACGGCGACGCAGCCGTACGTACAGTTTTATTTGTGCACGTAAATGTTCTGAGAAAATTACACAATTGGTGTCTTGGTGATACTGATTTGACATTTCCGCTGGAATTGAAACACTAAAATATGGAGATATTTAGAGCTTGATCCTGTCAATTTGGATCTTATATGTTTTTTGTCTTCTCCCCCTAAATCACTGGCATGTCTCATTTTCTACGCTACTTAATTCATGGATATATCTAGGCGGTACAATCAAGCAAAATCAAACTTAAAATGAAGTGTATGGGCATAAGTGAGAAAGAACGTGAGAGATGAGATGGTACAACGAGAGAAGAGAGAGACGAGTTTATATATATATGAGAGAAGAGAGAGACGAGTTTATATAAGCCTTTTCCCTACTCCCGGGAGTAGTTACTCCCTATTTCGTATCTCGCATATCTCACTACGTAGTGAGTATCTTGCGCAACCGATAGTATGTATGTGTAGTATACGAGTATATAAGACCACATAGGTGGTATTTACACCTTTTCAAGGTGGTATGTACAATTTTTTGGACATACTCCTTTTTATGTACGAATATGAAGGTATTTACAAAATATGCTAAAAACTATAGACTCTTTTGCAAATTTTTCGTGCGATTCACATTGGAGTATCTTATAATTAGTATATGAGTATACTCAAAGTGATAATGGAGTATATCAAGTTGTTTTATGTGGTATATCAGAGGTGGGAGTAACTACTCCCGGGAGTAGAAAGTATTTTTCCTATATATATATACATATATATATGTATATATATATACATATATATATATATATATATATGTATATGTATACATATATGTATATACATATACGTATATGTATATACATATATGTATACATATATGTATATGTATACATATATGTATACATATATATATACATATATATATATATATATACATATATATATATATATAGGACACCCGTTTCGTACTCCCGGAAGTATGTACTCCCACTTCCAATATACCACTTAAACGAATATATTATACTTCTTTATCACTTTCAGTATACTTGAATACCAATTATAAGATACTCCAATGTGACTTAATCGAAAAATTTTCATTGGAGCCCTTTATTTTTGCTATATACTATTTTTCATACATAAAAGAAGTATATACACGGATTTTGGTATAAAAAGTGGATTTTCATGAAATTTTTCATAGAACTCACTTTGGGGTATCTTATAATTATTATTGGAGTATACTCAAATTGATAAAGAGGTATCATCATACAATTTAAGTAGTATATAAGAGGTGGGAGTACGTACTCCCAGGAGTACCATACCATTTTCCTATATATATATATATATATATATATATATATATATATGTATGTATATATATTAGATTAATATGTGGTGGGTCTCACCTTAGAGAGAGAAGGTAATACTAAACCCCGCAGAGGAAAATCAAATTTAGTGTCTATGTGATATAGCGATGATGTGAAGATACAACACCTACACTGTGGATGACCTAGGTCGACCTAGCTTTCTCTGTTGGGTCTAACCTAATTTCGGCACTGTCACATCTTGTTCAGGTCTATTTCTAATCCCTCTGAGAGCTTCTTTGGATCAATTCAAAGAGATTGTGCCTAATTACTGCCTGTCCAAACAAGAAGGTGCAACATTTTAGAAAAATGCTAATACAAAAAATAAGTATTTATATTTGTTTGCAAGAAGAGGAAAGACATAGCCTTTACACGTACTATAACTGTGTGCTAGACCACTAGGCCATATGGGCAACCCGTGGTGCACCCTTTAATGAAAACTAGAAACCTCGCGCTTTGCGCGCGGTCTTGATAAAAGCGATTTTGGTCACGAAAAAGAGGGTTGTATAAAAAGGTTTGATTTATGTATCATACAGTGGGTATGCATATTGCTTTTGACAAAAAAACGCGCTTTCGATTTTCACGATTTCATCAACACTAAGGCAGGCAACTTGATTGCAAAGATTGATAGCATTGACATGAACAAAACAAGTTCACGAATATCAACAACATAAGAATATGAAGATACTTAAATGCCAACGAATAAAACTGAAAGTGCAATGAGCTTCACAACCAAGGTTCCCACACAAAGTTAGCAAAGGAATCGGCAATTCCACGGTGTTGATATGTACACCATAATTAGCACTTTCACCTGCACAATGAACTATGTATTAGTATCTAGTGTATTAGATGTCATATCAACAACAATATGAATAGACAGTTTCTCGCTTACGTGGTTCACAACTTTATTTAAAATTGTACCAAGAATTCAACAGAGAGCTAAAAAGAACTAACCAGATGCATGTTTTTGCTTGACCTTATTGAGCACATCGGTGGTATCAAATCCAGCATTATTGCAAAGTTGGCTCGAAATAGCTGCAGGATGTGTTTATTTCAAATGAATGGGAATAATTAAAACCGCAAAAATATGTTAAGTAACACAGTAAGTTGACACAACCAAACATTTGATCAATAGATCATCACTGTAGCTGCAAAACTTCCTGACAGAATAGCACAAGCAATTACCATAGTAGGGGGGACGAAGATACAACAATTATGTTGTGTCTAGATGTTAACTTTGCTGAGTAGCAAAGGGGTAAGACGACGATCTGAAGCACGACGAAAGGTGTAATTTACGTAACTGGAATTAAAATTGAGAATTGCAGTAAAGATGGACAAATTGAGAATTGCAGTACATAATATTTATTAAAAAAATATCCTGATACTAAAATTGAGAATTGCAGTACATATTATTTATTTAAAAAAAAGTGTGTGTGTGTGTGTGTGTGTGTGTGTCTCCTGATATTATTTAGGTAACTGGAATTTAAATTGAGAATTGCAGTACATATTATTTATTAAAAAAATATTGCATTGGATAATTAATTGTAACAATTGTAAATTGATTATGCATCAACTTTGTTCTCTTGTTTCCTAAGGTGTGGTAGACCGTAAATCCAAACTTAAAGCAGCGAAAAATTTCTAAATGCGAGAACAAAATAAAAAATTTCTAAATGCGAGAACAAAATTTCGAAGAATCTGATGACGAGGACAATACAACAATGCAACTGCTAACCATTTTAGAGAATCACACAACTTGTAATCATCAGAAATCAACATAAAAGATCACAATCAAGTTATACCTCGACTCAGAACATTCTTTCCGTACATATCCACAATAAATTGCAACTCCTGCTTTTCTGATCCAATCGCTTGAAATTTCATTGCGAGCATGAACGACAAATCTCAAACCTCTCATAGTTGTATCTTCACCACCAGTGTTTTGTTCGCCCACAATCGGCGCTCAAATTTTGCATGCTCAGAATGCTAACCAAAGTTCAAAATGTTTTCATAGCAAAATAATTTAAATCATGAGTCAAGCTATCCAACAGTGAATACATGGTTCCGCCCTTATTCCTAAATCTAAATATCTTGATATGTTAGCATTCCCTGTGACTTTTGCAAAATACACAATTCAGACCTGATTTTACTTTAGATATCTGACTAAATATGGCCAGGTGGGCCATTGGAAAATAACAACAATTTCAAGTAGCTAGTTGAAAGGCGAATATATTTCAATGCTTGAAAGACTGAGCATTAACTGTTAATTAATCCAAAATATTTTCAGAAATTAGGAATCAAGACTTGTCACCAAACTACTATAGCTACCCAATCAAACTATTCACCCATATAATGCTATTGAATATCCACACGGTAACAAATTGTGTGTGTGTGTGTGTGTGTGTGTGTGTGTGTGTGTGTGTGTGTGTGTGTGTGTGTGTGTCACATCCTGATACTAATTTCACACCAAGCTGAGAGAGCCTCACTGAGGGAAAAGGAAATACAAAACACCGATTTTCTCGGGAAGCAAAATAAGAGAGGTTTTGAGGATACCATACCAATGCTTTGACGGACTTGATCTCAATGACTTGCGTGCTGTATCTATCAGATATCTCCTTTTGTTCATCATTCTGAAAATCCAAGATATTTACACCAGTTGTTCTGAGAGAGGTTCCGTTAGCTATTCACAATTTCTCTAGGAAAAGACCGTAGCACATAGAGATGTATAATTCAGAATAAACTCTACTGGAATAATTTGTTTACCATCCGCACGACTCTTCTTGACAAAGGCGAGACAGGGGCGTCGATAGCGTGCACCCATCGAATTGAAAAGAACATGTAATCTGTAAAAATGTGCTACAAATAGATTGAAGTATATAGCAGAAATCGTGGAACAACGGTGAAATGGCGGTGCTAAAGATCCAACCTAACAATAGATTAGTTTCTTGCCTGCTCGGGCCAATCGGTTTAAGCTACAGGCAAGAAAGAAGGTAAGCGAGGAAGGCAACACAAACGAAAAAGAAAGGGAATGGAACATCCAAGAACATCGAACAACGAAAAACAAAGAAATCTTGCAGGCAAAAACCCAGGAGGCAAATCCGCACAGATCCGTAGAGGAGCCCCCCTCGGTCGCCCAAAAGAGATGTAAAATAAAGGAATTGCGCAGGTAAAAAAAACCAGGAGAAGCCAAATCTGCTTAACATGAGAACAACGAAAAACAACCCAAGAGCACTTTCTTTCCCCCAAACAAGAGAAACGTGAGGACAAAGACACGACAAAAACCAAATCCGCCCAGATCCACGAAGAGAGACCCCAAGTGCAGATGAAACCGAGGGGAAGAGAACCGTTGAAGGAAAGGAGCCAAACAACAAGTGCTGGCAGCCGAGGACAGGAGGAGGGAGAGGAGACGGACGCGGTCACGTTGCTGGAATCCACCGTCGCCGGCACTCTGGGAGAAGCAGCAGCGCCCGGGTGGGAGGAGACAAGAGGAGAAGAGGACGGGAGAGGAAGGCGGCGCATGGGGAGAGACGGCGAATAGGACGAGGCAAGGGGAGAAAGAGGAAAGGAAAAGAAGAAGAAAGGGTCAGCGTTGGGAGGAAAAGCGAGGCAGCGGAGACACGCATCCAGGCGAACGACAGCGTGGGAACACGTCGCCGCCGAACGCGGGAGAGAGACGCGGACCCAATCGGACGGCGCGAGCCGATGCAAACGGATCGAGCGGCGTGGTAAAAGGGCGACGTGGCCAGTGTGGCGTGGGCCGAAAACCGTCTCCTTTTATATAGTAAGATTGAAGTAGAAACATGTCCATTTGCATCACTTTTTTTGCGATTACAGGAAGACCCACACACACCCACAAGCTCCACACTTAACCATCAATGCTGCCACCAATTCCATCGGCTTCCGCGGATCGTCGACACCGGTGAGGCCTACGTGCTCCTCTCCACCCCCCCCTCACCCAGCTCCCTTCACCAAATCATGTTGCTGCCTCCTAAATCGCCTCCACCGTCAAGCCCTAGCTAGTCGTGGCAGAGAGACCCAATCCAGAGGCGGCGGACCCCGAGCGATGGAGTTGTGTGTCAATTCAGCGACTACAAGCACTGAGCAGCTGCGACTGGTCTCAATCCTGCTGTGGTACCTCCATCGACGATGGTGGATTTGGTGGGCGACGGCCAGCGAGCACCCGTGGAGCGGAGGCGCTCGTCAGCGAGCACCCATCGAGCAGCCCTCAAGCACAGCCAAAACAGACGAATAGCCTCAGTTCGGTAGTGGTGTAGACCTGGGACTTGGGTCGTGCTTCTTCAGGCCGGCCCGAGGCCCGGTCGGTATGGCACGGCCTAAGCACGACACGCCACGTGGCGGGCTGGGCCGGCACGACATGAACAACGGGCCAGGCTGGGCCTGAGAATGTGTCTCGTCAGGCGACACGACACAGTACGGTCAGTTGAGCCGTGCTCGGGCCAGTATGGCACGAAAGAGGCACAGTCCTTCCCCTGGCCCAATCCCCTCGGCCTGGCCCCACCCTTCCTCCTGGCCTGGCCCAATCCCCCTAGCCTGCCCAACCAACCCCGTCCCCACTGCCCCAGCCTGGCCCAACTCCCCACACGGCTCCCCCATCCCAAACCCCCCTCTCGACTTCTCAAGTCCCGACTCAATCCCCACTCCTCCAGCCGCCTCCCTCCCTCTCACTCCTAGGATGGTGGAGGCAATCACATAAGCTAAGGACTGGAATTGGCTAATGAGCGGCAACAGCATCAACCAGAGGATCTTGAGATCGTGCAAGCGTACGCTGACCTCGAACGCATGAACGATCTCGACATTAACGAGGTAGTAACATTGTATATGTAAAATATCAAGAAAATTCTACCTTTTCCCCAAAATATTTACGTGCACATGCTTTTACGCAATTAATTCAATTTTAACTAGGCTTTTAACGAGGTGGGCACGACAAGAATGAAGATAGCGGTCGCCGCCGCCAGCTCCACCATCTATAGTTACTTAGGGTTGAGCTTGGACCGGCACGACACGACCCCAGCACGGTGGGCTTTGGGTCGTGCATGGGCCTGGCCAAAGACGGGGCGGGCCGGCATGGCACAACACAGCAGGGTGACCAGGCCGAGCCGGCGCGACACGACACGGCCGAAGCACAGCGGGCCCGTGCCATGCCACCCAATGCCCACCTCTGATGGTGTGAGTGACGGGACCATGATAGTGGGCCACCGTCATTTTTTAATGTCTTGGAATCGGTGCACTGGTTCCAGAAATTTTTCTTCTAGCACTAGTATTTTCAAACACTATGGATGACCCTATGCATTTTTTGTGGATATTATGCGAATATGCTCACGATCTTAAGGTGATGTTACAATTGGTAATGACACTTTTGGTTTGTCAATTCACGCGTTTTAGTCAAAGTATGAATTGCTGTCAGGTCAAGGGCGGTCTGACCAGCCAGGGAGCGGTCAGACCGGCCATTGAATGGCAGTCTGACCGGTTTTGTGCTGAATGTTGATTTTATTGGCTAAGTGATTTTGGGATAGGTCATATCCATGTTTACCTTTGCATATGTGTTGCATATTGCATGTGTTCACTGACGTGGGTCAAGTTGTGAAGAACTTGTTCCCGGAGACGATTTCTCTGTCTATTGCTGTGCGGTGTGTCTTGAAGGTCAATGACGGTCAACGGCAAGAGGATCGGGAGTAAGCTTGGAAAGCTGAGGTCCAGAATGATCATGGATATCGGGTGAGGTCAAGTGGCTCAAGCGTGGCGCAGAATGGACGAGGATGACCGAACGGGCAGTTCGGTGCGACGGGTTGATCAAGCGGCGCGGGGGTCGGTGCAAGTGCCTTGGTGGTTCCGGTGGGATCCGGACGGGAGAGACTTGCCGACATGATGAGAGCCGTTGATCAACCTACATGTGGCGGAGCAGGCGATTGCTTCGATAGGATTGGACTCGGTCCATGGAGAAGGATCGAGAAGGGGTATTTTGGTAATTTCATCAAATACCGCATTTGTGACTTTTGGCTAAACCGCGGCGCGGGACGATGCAAGGTTAAGAGGTTTAGGTCAAGAGATGATGGATACGACGCTTTAAAATGCGTGCATAAGTGTCCCGTTTGTGTTGGGCCTTAACGGAGCCCATTAGAGAAACTCTTCTAGAAACTAGGCCTCTAGTATAAATAGGAGGGGTGCTGCCATACAGCCCACAAGTACTTCATTTGTAAACCCATGTTTGTTTTAGGGACTTAGAGAGAAAGAAAGAGGCTTAGGATTTAGGGAGATGAGTTGATTGTGTGCTCATGGATTGAGCTCTTGTCCTCCTTGAGGGAGTGGCTGTAACCAGCAACAATCACGAATCAATCCATGGATGATTTTCCAAAGATGTGTCTCTTTGTGTTCTTCCTTCTTGTTGTATGATTTTGAGCCCATCTTTGATCTTTTGATTTTTGTTGATCTCTTGCCCTCTTCTACCTTGCTGTGTTGTGTGGGAATACATCTAGAATCATCAAGATCATCAATCTCCCACGAGCAAGTTTTAGATCATATTTTTCGTTTTTGCTCGGTTTTGAACCCTCCTTCGGTAAAACTGAAAAAGATCAAAACTTTTACGTAGATCTATTCGATCGTCACTTGGAATAGGTTCTAGATATCTTAGAGAAGGTGTGTCTCAAATTTCGTGGGATTTGGCCTTATGGATCAAAAGTTACGTCGATTTTCGTTTTGAAACTCGAGCTGATTTTCCTGTTCATCGTGCCTGAGATCTGACCGCATCTTTGCCTGAGATCAGTCCGGCCAAGATCAGACCGCACATTTGCCTGAGGTTAGTCCGGCCTGAGAGGTTAGTCCGCACTTTTGCCTATGGTCAGTCCGGCTCTCTTGTTTAGGTTTTGGTTTTTGGTCTTTTGCTTTGAGGGTTGATTAGATTTAACACAAGGCTTCCACTGCATTTTTACTAATCTTCCTAGCTATCTAGCTACTGGAGAAAAGTACGTGTTGAATCTAATTAAGGTGAAATTTTTGAAAGCGTCTATTCACCCCCCTCTAGTCGTCTTTCCGGTCCTACAATTTTACACGGTAAGTCGAGCAGAACCAGACTACTATTCCCGACCATGACGCTGCAGTATATGTGTCCTTTGAGGCTTTGACTCTTTTTTGCTCAAGCGAATTCAGCATGCACATATCTTTGGTCTAATTATTTTAGCATATCACCCATCTAGAGATATGCCATACAATGATGTGACCATCCATTTTTCTATAGGTTAGTTGTGAGTTAACTTGTGACCTTTTATCATCTCCATATATACGTGACACACATGACCCTTTTATCATCTCCATATATACGTGACACACATGGCTCTACTTACAGATATGCCGTACTATGATGTGACCATCCATTTCTCAAGGTTAGTTGTGAGTTAACTTGTGACCTTTTATCATCTCCATATATATGTGACACACATGGCTCTACTTACAGATATGCCATACTATGATTTGACCATCCATTTCTCTAGGTTTGTTGTGAGTTGTGACCTTTTGTTATCTCCATATGTGAACACATGGCTCTACTTACGATCGAGCTGGGACCGTACCGACCGACGAGATAAACTACTGCTCCACGCGTAAACATCTAGTACTACTTGACCAGAGCATGGAATAACCAAGGAAAACATGACAATTGTGTGTGCGTGCGTGCACGCGGCCGGTCGATCACTCGTGCAAAATGATCGCAGTGGTAACATAATTTAATCTTCATGTTGAGACCTGGAATATGAGAGAAACAGGAATGCAGGATGGAGAAGCTCGGAGACCGGGCAAACTTTCCAAAGCCCAGTTTCTGTGCATGCGACGCGCGTGAGGGTAGAGCTAAGCTTGAAAGGCGGGATTGTCTATGTATAAGTTGCTTAAAAATTATTATTTTTTGGTTATTGTTCCTATTTTTAGATTTTTATCTAATGGCACGAAAAAATGTTACAAGAAAAATAAAAAAAAAACAAATTTTAAACTAGACAAAAGTAAATCTAGGTGAACCCTACAAATAGAAAAACTAATAGAAAAAATACAAAAATAAATAT
This sequence comes from Ampelocalamus luodianensis, assembly GCA_036346255.1. Lineage (NCBI taxonomy): Eukaryota > Viridiplantae > Streptophyta > Magnoliopsida > Poales > Poaceae > Ampelocalamus > Ampelocalamus luodianensis. The sequence goes on along the minus strand of CM070635.1, from coordinate 40,833,850 downwards.
AACTAAAAGTTACAGTAGAGTTATGCTAAAATTACACATCACTTGATACTGCAACGATGGACAGGAGTCGCAAGTAGAGTTCTTTTTATTTTTTAATCCTTTTTAAAAATATTTTAAAGATAACCTCTTCATAACTTTATTTCCAATTTCGTCACGCCACGGATCTCAATGTGGCAAACGAATGCTATCACACCAGGACTTAGTCCAAAAACGGACGCATGTTGGCTCGGTCGGTAGCGTGACAGCATAGTTTAGTCACACTATGGTCGATGACGTGACAGCACAACGTTTGATCACACTATGGGTCATGGCATGATCAAAGATGTCAGAATTCGAAATACAGTTGGGAGGAGGTTATCTTTAAAATATTTTTTTAAAAAAATAAAAAAATAAAAATAACTCTCGCAAGTGTCACGTAAACGATGTACCATGCAGCTCGTGTATTGGTGCCTAGCTAGAGCATATATGATGTGAAGACTATTGTTCAAATCAACAAAACCCCAACTATATTCTGATGAACGAAACATCAAACATGTGGTCGCTTTAATTAGCTGGTAAACATAAATGTCAAATTGTATATATGCTCCTTGGGGAATAAGTTAAGGGGATGCTTTTCCAAGGGGGGAGAAAAGGGTAGCCAATAGGCCCCACCATCAACAAACCCACTCATTTCTCTATAAACAAAATTAAAAACAATCATTTTCTTTTTGAGGAAGAAGAAGAAGAAAAATAGGGGTGTAATTATTTGTTGGCATGGTGAGTAGAGTAGCCAGCTAGAGACATTGCGCACAACATGCTCACTTCAATGGCTTCCTAGTCGAAGGCAGGACGTGGATCGATCAGCTGTGGTCTTTGTTTGCGGGCTAGCAGCATGGTTCACACTTGACAGAGACGTAGACGGATGGATGTGATGGGTGTAGGAGTTCCCAGGTATTCTGTGATGGTGGCACTTTTGATCCATACGGACGCAGCAATCGTATATGCACGTGCAGAATGCCCTGCTTTCTGCCATGAGACTAAATTTATTGCTTTCTATAAAAAGCCAGGCTCCCCCTTGTAAAAAAAAAAAAAGGAATTTTACAAAAATTCTAAAGCAAACAGTTTAGTTTCATAGAAATCGAGAAATTATCCCGTCTTCAAAATAGGGCCTTAGGGTCAGATGTACGAATGCTATAGCATGCGAGATACAGTTGATGTACACTTGTCTCCTTCGCCTTAAAACACTCTTTGTCTTTGGAATTCTCTAATCGGATCTCTGGAAAGAAAAAGGCCACAGCCATGGGAGCCGCTTAATTTCAACTCTAGCTCTCTAATGGTACAGTCTTTACCTAAAAGTAGCGCCATGATTGGTCATCAGTGCCCTATGGTTGCGCTGCATATGGCTCGCTTTCGATCAATCCACTATCGCTGGATTCAAGAACACTCCATATGGGGATTAATTAATTGTTTGGTTGTTTACGGCAATTTGCATGTATCTCACATGGGCATATGGGCTCGTGCGCGCTGGACTGGAAAGTACGTGCACTACACTCAAGTGTATGTATGTCTCCAGCTGTACATGTAAATATACAGGAGTAGCTTGTATAATCAGGCTCTATTTGTTTAGAATTTTTCTTTAACGTAAAAGTAAATAAAAACCTAAGTCTAAATAAAGAGATGAAAAAAACTAACTTTAAGTTATAAGAAAAAAACCTCAGCCTAAACAAACAGAGCATTAAGCTTGAGCTTATTGTTGCAAGCTATGAGCCTATGACCGTGCAAAGTAAAATCTACGACCGTTCAGACGGACCAATCGTTGTGTTGATCACTTGATAGGAGTCCCTGGGTTGGCTGCCTAGCCGCCGCAAACGGGCAGCGCGCGTCACGACCGTAGGTAGCGCCGTAGCGTAGCTGCCTAGCTTTACTGGCTCTTTTAATCGATAAAATTAACACCACGGTTAGTAGACAGATAATATGTATCTCTTGCGGTGTTCTCGGAGCACTTCAGGTTTCTACAACGGAGCACTTTAGGACCTGCAACGACAAGACGGTGGTGCGCCGAGGTCCCAGTTTGCGACAAGACCTGTCGTCTTTCGCGGTGGTTTCGTGCGGGTGTTATTTTTTGCTATTTCTTTCGCACAGGACTAGTTCTACTATTTTGTTTTAAAAAAAGTCAAATGAGCTACAGTGGGAGCTAACTGATTGACTAATCAAGCGAGGTGTGATCGCATTAGTACCGCTAGTAAAAGTAGTTTGCCATTCTCTCGAGGACTTGAGCTTAGAAACTTTTGGCACGAAGCAAATCCTATTTTCGCTGGAGCAGGGGCGCTACCAGCTGCACGTATTCAGTAGACCGTAGACCACGCCGGAGTCAAAATACACACACACACGTCGGCCTCTGCCTCGAGTCTCAACTCTCATCCGTCCGATTTCTGCACGGAAGTTCGTCATGCATTCACACGCCTTTCGGACGCTACAGCAAGGTGTGGTGTGGCAGACGCGGAGTTCCCGTCGGGTGCGAATTAAGTTTTGGGCCTCCAGCCCATGTAAGGCAGATCTACGAACGGCAGCTTTCCGTGCAACTCACGCGGGCAGCAAACCGCCTATAGGCGACGACGCGGCGCACGGCACGGCATGGCGGCCGCAGCAGAGCGCGTGGCCGGGTGCGATGTACACCGCGGCTCGGCCAGAAGCCCGGAGCGCGTCTCGGCAGCGGCGGGCTTGCATACGCTACGCGGAGGCCCATTTGCACGGTCGCGGCTCGCGCCGCGCGGTGGACGCGGAGGGCCAGGTTGACGCTCGAGGAGCGGCAGCGGCACACGGTTCCTTGTCAGGTGGGGTCGCTGGTCGGGCCGACGCAACGAACGCGCGCGCACGAAGCGGCCGTGGCTCACCTTTGATCTTGGACAGATGTTCACTGAAAGACATTTTGGCATTTTCCCTGGCGTCCTCTAGATTTTCTCGGCTGGTAAATGCCAGCGACTTGACTAGTCGTAGTCATCACGTACCTCCTAAGAGCACAGCTATTTATTCTCCAAAAAAGAAAAGAAAAGAGCAGAGCTATCTATGGCTACGCATGGAATTCAGGTAGAATATTGTTACAGTTCTGCAGTTCAACTGTTCAAGTGATAAGAGTCAGACCCTTAGAATGGATAGAATAAGTAATATATGAGATTGTGGCAAATGTTAAATCATCAGGATGCCCTTGTTGCATATTATTTGCAAGAGTTTGTTATGTAATTATGTGCATGTGTTGCAAAATCTCAAGGAGGTCAAAGATTAAAGCAAATTCAAAAGCACACTACTCACTACTAGCTACATGACCTGCACGATGCACAAACTTAGCTCCCCGACAAGTCGGTTGCGCATCTGTCGTCGCCGCCGGGCTCGGCCGCGGCAACCCCGCGACGTACCAGCGGCCAGTGCCTCGTCGCCTCGTCTATTGCCTCCGTGCATCGCCGCCACACGATTAAAATTGCTATCGCGCTTTGTATTATCGTAACTAGCAGCAGACAGTAACAATGAGCCTTCTAGATGGACCTGACAAAACTAAATTGAGTCGACTGTGGACTGCATACATGTTGTTAATTTTTTTTTCTTCTGAAATGTTAAGGGGCCATGATCCAGGTTGGCCAAGCCATACTCCGTCCCTGTGCGTTGGGATAGCGATGGGGTTTGTTAGTAGTTCAAGAGTTTGTTGTGTTCTTATGTGCATGTGTTGGGATAGAACCGAAGAGTCTAAACCCCTCCCCCCCAGCAATTGGAGCGTCGGCGGAGCGGACGTACAAACAAGACCAGGACTCGGTGAAGGCAGAAGTAGGTAGCCTTTTGGTGAAGATATCAGCGTACTGAGATGTCGTCGGAACGTGAAGAACGCGGACATCGCTAAGACCAACTCGTTCCCGGACGAAGTGAAGGTCAATCTCAACATGTTTAGTGTGCTGATGTTGCACCGGATTTGTTGAGAGATAGACCGCGCTGACATTGTCGCAGTAGACGAGGGTAGCTCGGCGTAGAGTGTTGTGAAGCTCCTGAAGAAGTTGGCGCAGCCAGCACGCCTCAGCAACGGCATTGGCCACGGCCCGGTACTCAGCCTCCGTACTCAAACGAGAGACAGTGTGTTGCCGCTTTAAGGACCAGGAGACGAGATTGTCACCTAGGAACACAGCGTAGCCCGAAGTGGACTTGCGCGTGTCGGGACAACCAGCCTAGTCGGCATCGGAGTAAACAACCAGATCTGTAGAGGTGGCTCGATGAAGAAGAAGGTCGTGGTCGATGGTGCCGCGAAGATACCGAAGAATGCGCTTCACAACGGCGAGGTGCGGCTCGCGAGGATCATGCATATGGAGGCATACTTGTTGTACGGCGTAGGCAATATTGGGGCGAGTGAAGGTGAGGTACTGCAAAGCACCCGTAAGACTTCGGTAGAAAGTCGGATCAACCACAGAAGTGCTAGCAGCAGAGGAGACCTTGGAGTGAGTGTCGACAGGGGTGCTGCAAGGCTTGCAAGCGGTCATGCTGGCGCAGTCCAGGATGTCTAGAGTATACTGCCGCTGAGAGAGGAACATGCTGCCAGCACGATGACTGACAGAAACACCCAGAAAATGATGAAGTGGACCAAGATCCTTCATAGGAAAAGCTTGCTGGAGGGAGGCAATCACCTGGTCGCAGCACACGGTCCGAAGAAGTAGTCAACACAATATCATCCACATAGAGCACAGTAGATAGTATCACCGCCTTTATGAGACACAAAGAGGGAGGTGTCGACTTTGCCTCCAGGAAACCGAGGAACCCGAGGGACAGCAAGAAAGCTTCAAAACAACTGTACCAGGCCTGGGGTGCCTGTTAGAGACCGTAGAGAGACCTGTTGAGGCGGCAAACATAATCTAGGCAAGATGAATCCACAAATCCAGCCGGTTGCGAACAGAAGACAGTCTCAGAGAGTGTTCCATGAAGAAACGCATTCTTAACATCCAGCTGGTGGATAGGCCAATCCGGGATAGGGCCAGAGAGAAAACTGTGCGAATAGTGGCCAGCTTGATGACTGAACTGAAAATCTCATCAAAATCAACACTAGGACGCTGTGTGAAACCACGAAGAACCCATCGAGCCTTATAGCGGGCAAGAGTGCCACCCAAATTGAGCTTATGCCGAAAAATCCACTTCCTAGTGACCATATTGGCATTGGATGGTCGTGGAACAAGATCCCAAGTGTTGTTGGCCTGACAAGCAGTGTATTCTTCCTCCATAGCGTTGTGCCAATTAGGGTCGGCGAGAGCAGCCCGATCTGTGGTTAGAACAGGAGACAAAGTGGCGCCATGAAGGTTTATGAGGGTGAGTGGCTGCCGAAAATCGTGCTTGCCACGAGTCACCATGGCATGGGAGTTGTCGATCGGCCGAGCGACACAAAGACTGGGAAGCTGCGGAGAACAACTCACTGAGCCGATGGGCCAACCGCGCATCGGCAGAGTATCATGTGCTTCGACTGCCACGGGAGGAGCCACGGCTTGAGCACTGGTTGCTACCACAGCCGTGGGGCCAAGAGGAACACTATCGGCCCGTAGAAGCACGAGCGGGTGCGCCACACCAGGAGGGGCACTAGGACTTGCAAGACGCTGCGGCCCAATGGGCATCGGCGTGTGATCAAGCTCCAATAAAAAATCAAGGTCAGTGGGAGAGGGCAGAGCGGCGAGCTCGACAAAGGGAAAGGAGGACTTATCAAACGTAACATGACGGAGATGATGACCCGATTTGAGGAGAGATCGAGGCATCGATATCCCTTGTGTTCGGACGGGTAGCCGAGAAACACACACATGGTGGAGCGAGGAGAAAGCTTGTGAGGAGTGATGGCAGAAAGGTTTGGGTAACACTTGCAGCCAAAAACGCGAAGGTGAGAGTAGGAGGGGAAACACCAAAGAGCGCAAAAAAGGTGTGGAAAAATTGAGAGTTTTGGTGGGTTGGCGATTGAAAAGGTAGGTAGCGGCGTGAAGAGCCTCAACCCAATAAAAGGAAGGGAGGCTGGCCTGAAACATAAGAGACCGAACAATGTTATTAGTGGAATGAATAATACGTTCGATCTTGCCATTCTGTTGAGAGGTGTAAGGACATGACATGCGAGTGTAATGCCATGGGTAAGGAAAAAGGTGCGGGCGGTGGAGTTATCAAACTCACGGCCATTTATCGCACTGAATACTCTTGATCTTAGCGTTGAACTGAGTAGCAATGTAAGAAAAATAGTGAGAGATAGTGGCAAAGGTATCGGATTTCAGGCGCAAAGGAAACGTCCAAAGATAATGTGAGCAATCATCAAGAATAACCAAGTAGTATTTGTAACCGAACACACTGACAACAAGCGAGGTCCAAAGATCACAATGAACTAAATCAAAATTCTTGAGAGCACGAGACCGTGAAGTAGCAAAAGGTAGACGCACATGGCGACCAAGTTGACACGCATGACCAAGTTGACACGCATGATCGATTTGCCTCGTAGGATAGTGTCGAATCGGAATCGTCCATTTGTAAAAATACACATATTTACCATCTATACTATAAGTTTGTATGATTCTTATAAGGTTTACCACTTACTTATTACCAAAAAGGCAAAACACTTCTTATCACACAAATGGCATAGAACATGATGGGTGATATAGTTCTCAGGGAACCAAGATTACCACACCGATATAATATTTTACATGCTCCTTGTTTATTTATAGTTTCATTCTAAAAATTAATATCAACAAATTTTGCTCTAAAACAAAATATCAAGAAAGTCGACTTCTAAAAATTGCAAATTTTTTTGCCCTAAGACTCTACGAGTAGGATCGACGTAAGACTTGGATCGACCAAAGAATTGTAAGACTCTAAGAGTTGGATCGCGATCCTAACTACCTTGATGACAGATAGTGTCAGTGGGTCCATTATCGTAAGCAATGGCGGACGTACTAGCAAGGCAAGATAGGGACTCAGGGCCAAGGTGCCCGAGACGACGATGCCAAAAGGAGGCAGAGGCGCCGACGACGAGCGATCACGTTCTCGAGACGCAAGGGAAGACCCGAGCTATTGCACTGGCGATCACGAAAAGATCCTTGACAGAAAAACCAACAGGTCAAACTCAACAGAACAATTGTTGTCAATAGTGAATTGATGAATGGAAACAAGATTCTTGATAAGGTGCGGAGTGATAAGAACATTAGTAAGATGAAGAGAGCCAAGACTAGTGGAACCAGTGGAGGTGACGGGTAGCAGTGACCCGTCACCGACAACGATGGTGGAAGGAGTGAAGGAGTGAGGGGATGGGAACGGGAGAGGTTACCGACGTCCGACATCATGTGCGAGGTCGCACCAGAGTCCATGTACCAGTCCGTGGTCGATGGGGAAGTAAGAGTCATGGTGTTGAAAGAGTTCACCAATGACTGTTGATCCCATAGACCAAGACCGGGAGGCGCAAAACCCGGACCAACCCAAGGAGGCCACGACGGTGGGTACGAGGGTAGCCTGTAGCCGGCCTGGAGTTGGTCGGCCGCCAGCGCGTGCGGCAAGGGCGCACCACCAGGGCACGGCTGGGTGGGCGCTAGGGGCGCGCAGACCGAGGAGGCTAGGGCCCGGCTTGGATGGAGTTGCTTGGGCCACACTTGGATGGTGCCGGTCTAGGGGTTGTAGAAGGAGGGCGGCCAACCAAAGGTGCCACCCCCGGAGTGACCACCCGCCGTTGGTGCCACCGGAGGGAGAGCCTTGGGGCGTGCCAGTGGAGCAGCTGCCGGACGTGCCACCATTGCCCCTGGAGACACCACCGTTGGGACCCCCATTGCCAGTAGGGGTCGTGGCGATGAGGGCTGTGGAGGGTGCGGAGGGGCACGGCGACATCGTGATTTCTTCGAGCAGCAGATCGAGCGGGCTTTGATGAATGAGGGGAACGGCTTCTGCCGCTTCAGTAGGGCCGCCATGTATGCGAACTTCGTGTTCAGGCCGCACAGAAGGGACAGAACAAGGGTGCGATCGTGCACTGCTTCGCCCAAGTCGCTGAGGGCATCGACCATGCTCTTCAGCTTGCGACAGTAGTCAGTGATGGAGAGGTCGCCCTGGACGAAGTTGCGAAACTCCGCGTCCAGGTACAAGGCGCGCGTCTCCTGGTTGCCGATGAATTGTTGCTCGAGGCCCACCCATACGAGCCGCACCGTGGAGGTAGGATTCATCACGATCTCGAGGAGTTTGTCGGAGATGGTGTCGTAGAGCCACGAGAGAATGAAATAATTCATCCGGGCCCAGTGTGCGACGTCCGGGTGGGCGCTGTCGGAGAGCACGTGGTCGGAGAGGGCGTACTTGTCGAGGGTGACGAGGAGGCCGCGCCATTTGTTGTAACTCAAAAAGGCGAGGTCGAGGACGACAGGGACGAGGGCTTTGATGTTGAGGACGTCGTACGCCTGAGTGTGGAGGGAACCAATGGCGACGACCTCGGAGATGGCCAGTGCCTACGTGGCCTCCTACTCATGACGCGCGGCGGCGGATTTAGCAGAAGGGTGCGGTCGTAGGTGCGATCCGCTCTGTACCATGAAAGTGTGGAATATTTGGAGCAATTACACACACTATATTGATTGATAAGTCAAAAGTTATATATATAGACTAGAGATCATTAAGTGTGAATCAGGAACCGAAGAGTCTAACAAGAAGGAGTAGTTCAAGTTTGTTATGTGCATGCGACTATGCGAGAGATGGGGAACACTAGGGGAAAATCGCGCGATAGTTCGGGGCCAAATGCTGGCGCCAAAACTATTGTGAGGAGAGAAGCGGGGAAGCCACGTCACTCGGGGGCCGAGTGGTCCATTCCAAGCTGTGCAACAATCTGACGGCCTGTTTGGATGCTACAATTTTTTAAAACCACATTTTCTGATGTGTAAGGTATGAGATAATAGATTTTACGAATACCACAATATTTAAAAGTGTTGAGAAAATCCATGATGTATGTGGTATTTGCAGTATTGACTGTAGTATTTGTTTTAAAAGTTATCTTTTAGGTTACCTAGCCATTAATATGAAAAATTAACAAGTCAGATACGTGCAGGGGGCCTATACGTGCACTTCAACACGCACTTTTATCGTAGCTATCTTTTACATCCCCTTACAGCCCAGTTTTCTATATGGAAGATAAATAAATGACAAAAGGCCATCTCGTGTTCAACATTATTAAGTTATACCTTGAATTTTCTACTTTATGACTGGCTAAAATATAAAGTCAGTCAGTACACCTCTGTTCCAATACGTCTTTATGTTTTAACTTCTGCGTACCGTCGAAACCAGACTTATCACAACTTGCTAATATTTGCTTGCACTCCTTTGATCAATCGAGACCGACAAACAAGGTTTTCTTCGGAACTGATCAGAATAGGGGTACATATAGCGGCTCAAAAAATGTCACAAGAACTAAGTAAAATGTTTAAGGACTTGTTTGGTTGGCGCCTGAATTCTATACGTGAAAAAAAGTGCCTAGAGGTAGAATAGAAAATAGATAGTTTTTGCCTGACCCAACAAACCTGAAGATGAGTTATTTGAAAAGCAAACCTGAAGATGAGTTATTTGAAAACATGTGCCTAAAATTAGTGAATAAAAAATAGAACGTTGGATCGGAGCTGTCTGGCTCCCGGGCGCTGTTTTTGAACACCTGACTTCATCGCTCGCCTGGCCTGGCAGCTCAAGCAGGAATCCAAGCAAACACAAGCCAGCAGCCACCAGGTTCTCTCCCCGGTGCAAACAAGCCCTAATTGCTCGGTGGCACTGCCTGCCAGGGAGCTCCTTCGGGCTTCGGCAGGTCAGCATCACAATATCTCAAAAGGAAAATTATCAGCAAAAAAAATTCAGCAGAAATACTAGCATAAGCATAAAACTTATCCAGTGATACATTGATACTTCCCTTAGCTGACAAGTGACAATTGACAATTGAATGCTTGCCTACCACTCCAAAATCCAAATCCCATTTCAGACAACAGCACAGCAGAGTGCGTTAATAACAGAGCACAAGTAATCTCATCACAAGGATAGTAGCAAATGCAAGTAACTGTTCCGTCGGGCAGAAGCCTCAATCGATAAAGGACATCACGAGATAAATAGGTCAGAATTCCACTTGTAAAGTGATAAATGCTTCATAGGACAGCCTTCAAATAATTGGCAGACAGATAGAGGTTCAGATACACCAGAAAGCCAGCAACAAACTAATCGCAGAGCATTTCTTCCCCCAACAATCTACTGCCACCAAACATATTCCCAACATGCTATCGCCACACAACAAGTTTGGACACAGAAAACAACATAAGCATCAGCTATGTATGACTTTGCACAGAATGTTATGAGCCTTTGTCATTCTTTGCATAGATATGAGTGAAACAAGCATAGCAGATGATCCATACAAACTTTGAACCAACTGAGAACAATCGGACCAATGGCAGCATATGGTTGACATCTTGTTGTCATGTATTAGCCAAAAAAAGATTTTGAAAAGCGTATCACCATTGAAGCAAATCCCAGATTTCTTTCATCAATCGAACAAATGATTAGGTTTTTTGGACCTGAGGTTCATCAGATGATCAGAGTACATTTTGATTCCCATTAAAAAGGCAGAATACATGTTGCAGTTGCACAAGCTTCAGAGATAGCACCCATGCGTATACAAACCTTGTAGCACCAGTCCACCTAGTTTTAGTTTACACATTCCCCTACCTAGTAATATTAATGTTGTTCTAGGTTGCGGCTTAAGTCTCAAGTGTGCAAAATCAATAGCAAGGTGCTGACTTGACTTTAAATATGATTTATTCTTCTTGTTTATCAACGAGGAATGCTGAAATCAATGTCTATTACATTAAAAGAAAAGTAACAAAGAAAGAGCAGAACATTTTGAAGTTATGCAGTTGACATATCCCTTTTTTGTCCAAATATCACATGAGCAAGTGAAGAATTATAATTTTCAAAACACGATATGTGCCAAGTTGCATAAACCACATATGTGCTATGTACTTACAAAACTGAAGCACAAACTAGATGATCATCGCATTTTAAGCAACCTATAACTCATCTAAGATAAAGTAAAATGGATTCTTTTATCCGTTAGTAAAGCCTAGTAACATCTGATCACTTACTCCAATAGCATGACAAAGGGGAGATGGACATTGCAAAGAACAAGTATTGACTTTTGAGTGCGCAATACAATATAGTTAGCAGCAGTTGATGGATGCATGTCTTATGTTTGATATGGATATCTGTGACAATGAGAACCAGCAGAAGTGAAAAAAAAATCCAGGCTGTAATAGCTAGCATACACTTTCACAGCATAATTATAGTATTGCACACAATGCCCGGAAAATCACTTCAGGACAAGCAACTTGTAAGCTACTTGTATCGTGAAAGAATGGACCATAACAGCATAAGCCATAAATAATGGGTCCATTTACAATCAGTTCTGTAGAAGTCAATTTATCTTCTGAATATATCTTGATTAATTAACATTTGCAGTCATGACATAAACTGGTAAACAACCCAAGTCAAAATGGAACTGTCACATGATAATAAAATCAGGTATATGCTTGGGCTAGGGCAACTATATTCAGTTAGCATCCTAAACAACAACAATTAACTGCAAAGGCCTACTAGGATGTACTGAAAATGGTTTTCATGACACGAGAGACTGCCCTTACTCTTATAACCAATCCAAACTTTGCACCTACCCTACTAATTTCTCTGGTTCATATTGCTGCTTTTGGACCAATCAATCAACTGTAAAAACTCAATATATTCCAGTATTCCACACGTAGCATGCTTAAATTTTTTAATGAACTATGGACTGAATAAAGATATATAGGGCAGGTGGCATGCAGTGACCTAATAATCTATAGGTCAGTATGGAAATATGAAGAATACTGGTCCATGAAGGGTCTTTTCCAATAAATAGAACCCCAGATGCTATGTTGCTTATGGGAATGCTCTAAAAGTGTTGGAGATGTGTTCAGATCGTGCATGATAAAGGCCTATCATATCAATTCGAGATACAGATCATTCCACAGATTAAGAGAACCAGAACATTAAAAAAAATCAATAATGAGCCAATAAATTCTTCACAGAACAATATAAAAGGTTATTGAGATAGAGTAAAAGACAAAGTTGCTTGCAAAATGGAAAAGACGATGGATATCAACAGAGCGTCACCAGTGTGTGAACCTACAACATCACAAGTTTCAGCCTTAAAAATCACTCAGGAAAATTCTGCTAGCACACCATATGACTGTATAAAGTTCACTATTATCATCTTGAAGCTACAACCTCTGAAGCACGGACTCTTCCATTTGTTGTCGTATCCATGTCGGACATCGTGTCCAACACGGACATCGTGTCCAACACGGACACGTGTCGGATACGGCTTGGACACGTATCCGACACGGCCCAGCCGGCCCACCTTAGTGCATAACCCTAGCTCCTCTTGATCCCAATCCTCCCCGACCCCTACCCCCTATTCCCCGCACGCCGCCTCAGCCCCCTCACGCCCCGCCGCGCTGCTGCGCTGCTGGCTCGCCGCGCCTCCTCCCTCTCCGGGGACCAGTAGGCAGCAGCACGCCGCACGCCGCCTCTCGCCGGCTCCCAGGTTAATGGAATTCTGAATTTCTAGTAATGGTATTAATATGAACAATTGAACATGTCATGAACTAACTGAAAGAACAATAAAGAGGTGAGGGTTATCTTTGAGAGGTACATATTCCTAGTTTACTTTACACTTTACATTATTTTAGTTTGACAAGCATGTTGAAAAATAAAAAATAATACATATGTGTATATTATTCTTATTATTTAAATATATATAGCCCTTTCGCCGTATCGGCATTTTTGGGAAAATGACGAATCCCCGTGTCGGTGTCGTGTCCGTCTCCGTGCATCATAGGCTACAACACCTATCACAAGGCATGTTACCTCCCATGGAAAGGGAACCAAACAACCTTTCTTGTATGCCAAATGGTGTGACTATACACAGATTACCCCCAGAGTGCTAAAACTGTACATACAAGCATTGTCAAGTTCTCTCTCCCTCATCCGAGTCACATATCATCTCAGCACAGTTTGGAAGATCAAGAGAACTACAGAAACTACTACTTCACCAAGACCAGTAGTGTGTCATGAATCAGCACTATGAGGCCGAAATATACCTCTCTTCATGCATTGACGCACCAATGAGGCCCCTGTCAACTCGCCATTACCTGAATCCATCAAGAGCAGCTGCTACATCCTCCAGGCCAAACTGACGGCCCCCCAACCGTGACTCCTTACACCTTGCTGCAAAGTAGAACATCAGCCACACCACCATAAAGTACACCTCCGCAACTGAGTGGAGAAACCCGCCAAGAACCTTCCCACCAACTGCCACCATAATGAGCCGACCCATGCTGCCACACACCACTGTCTCCCAGCACTTGATCAATGTGGCATCGGTTGCCATCAAAGACACAAGGTAGCACCCTTCCTTCACAGTGTTGCGGCCAGGCGGGCGTGGATCACGGTCCATGACAACCACCCATGGCACCACCGTGAACAACACCGAAACGACTGCATCAAGAAGAGCCCAGGTAACGAAAAACCCGTCGAGCTCTGGGCCTGCAACAGCTGCAGCAAGCCACGGGTTGACGGATGCCGAGAAAGGCATGAGCTTGGCGACAACAAAGAGCCTGAACAGCTGCGCCTGGTCGTGCACGTCAGCGAAGAACCATAGGCAAAGCATCTGCACGACTGCGTCCCGCGTCGCCCACCGCAGGAACGCGAACCCCGTGAACCGCCTCGCGCCCATCGCAGTGCCGGAGAGGAGGAACCCTTGCCGCTGCCTAGGAAGGTGCCGCCCCGCTACAGACGCGAACACCGCGCCCAGCGCGACGGAGTGCACCGAGATGTACCCGAGGATCGCGAGCACGTGCGCGGACGAGAGCAGCGCGAGGAGGTTGACGATGGCCGCGGCGTCGCGCCTGGTCAGGTCGAGCAGCCGGAGCTCCCCGCCCCGGGGCGAGGCGGGCTTCGGCGAGGAGGTCTCGTTGTGGACGGCAAGGAAGAAGGGGGAAGCGGAGGCGGGGAGGGGGTGTGGGAGGGGTACGGGATAGGGTTTGGGCGAGGAGGACGATGTGAAGAGAATGTGGTGGTAGGAGGCGTTGCGGTGGCGGGAGGGGGCGGAGGAGGCCGGGTCGAGGGGCCCGACGAGGAAGTCGTCGTCGTAGAGGGAGGACGAGGAGGAGGTGAAGGGGGAGCGGCGGCGGGGGAGGTGGTGCGGGGGAGGCGGCGGGGTGGGAGGGGAGAGGCGGGAGAGGAGGGAGCGGAGGGCGGGGTCGCTGTCGGCGAAGGAGGCGAGGCGTTGGGTGCCGGCGAGGAGCGCCGAGCGGAAGAGGAGGAGGAGGAGTGCCGCGAGGAGGAGCGGCGGGAGCGAGGCCGGGTGGAGGAGGTGCGCCGCGGCGCGGCGTAGGACGCGGCCGCCCGTTCGCGCGTCCAGGATCGGCGGAGGTGGCGCGGGCGGTGCGGCTGCGGCGGCCGGCATGGCGGTGGCGTTGAGGATCGGCGAGGGATGGCGAGGGAATGGGGAATCGGGGACGCGGAGGTTGACGCGCGGGTGACGAAGGACGGAAGGAGACTGGAGACACGGGCTTGGGCTTGGGCTTGGGCTTGGGCTGGATATTTGGGTAACGCTTCATGGTATTTCATGTTGTATGGACTTTGGGCTGGGCTGGGCTGGGAGGAGAACCTGAGCATTGTCGAATTATTTTTGGGCCGTATGGTAATCATTTTGTTTTGACATCCTTGGGTGAAATGAAATTGGAGCGGTTATTTTAATGACTGCAAAATTCAAATTAAACCGTTACAAGTTACATTCAAACTTATTTGATGATAAGGTCTTTTGTGCCATTTTGTTTTGTTTCAAAATATAAATTCTTCATAAAAAAAATTAAATCTGTAATTCATATTTTCTTCGGTCCAATCTTTTGTACTAATTCTAGCAGAGATGTGCTCCTTCAGTTGGGATTTGGGCCTTTTTAGTTCATTTTGTGCTCTGTGAGAACAACTGAAATTGCAATTGCAGCTAGATTTGGGTTGCAATGCAATTAGTGAGAAGTTATATCAAATGCACATGCATCTAGTCATCTACCAAGGCCCTCAGATCACCTTGTAGTCTATCAAGATCAAGCAGCGAGGAAAACAAAACCTTCGAGTGAGCAAACCAAACAAAGTAATCAAGTGTCACAACAGCCATACAGATAGCCATGGAACAACAATCCATAAGAATTAAGCAGTTGGCATTTAGCAGACAAGAACAAATTGAGATATGGCACTGACTGTATATTACAGCGAAACATGTAGCAAGAAGAAGCTGATATACTTATGTTGAGAAATCTAGAACAAGATTGTTCCCATGGAAACACTATCAAATATCACATTACTCTGATTACCTAGAAATAATATCAAAGTCTGAAATCTTCTCTAATCAGTACTGTTCCTGTAAGGCTGGCTATAAACTATTCCAGGCTCATCTCATCACCTAGAAATACAAGTATAGCAGAGGCTAGCCAGGAAATGACGAGTAGTTATTTATTATGTGTAATTCCACTGAAATATGAATTGCAGCTCTTCTGCTCTTCGTCCCAAGTAAACGAGGATAGCCAGAAGGATGCAAAAGGTAATTAATAATTATTTTTCAGGCTCAGTTCATCACCATCCATGATTGGATGACCCAACGATGGTGACCTCTGCTTGAACCGTGCTGCTCGATCCCACGAGATACCCCGCGGACGGGTCCTCGAACGTCTTGCGCGGAATGAAGTCGGGGACCATCCCCCACGAAGTACAAGCATCCCAAAACACGGCACGAGCTGCGGTTGCCAAAAAACAAGATCAGATCAGCTGGGGAACAGAAGCAGTCACTAGTAGTAGTGAATTGTATATTTTGCTTTCACAAATCACAGCACACTGAGAAAGTTCTGGTCCATGGTGGACAGTGAATTCAGCCATGATCGCGGACTCCACAGATAGCGTGTTGGAGCTATCTAGGCGTAAGAACACGGCGACGGAGTCGGTGCTGAACTTGTCACCACATGGATAGATGCTGAGGCACCTGAAACAGGATGAATTCAAGTAATATTATGATAGCACAAAAGGAAAACAGGATCGTAAAGTGTTTGCTTTGGGATAAGATAAATAGTAGGACACCTCAGTTCAAGTAATATTATGGATTTATGGTCGTATAAACGAACAAAAAGATATCATAAAATGCCAAGCTTGGGGATAAGCTAAATAGTAGGAGAGATACGGTATAATTGAATGACCGAGAGTACGTTCGCTCCATGAAAAAAAAGGAACATGTTTCTAGTAAGCTGAAATTATACTAGAAGTGGAGCTGTTTGATTCATGTTCGAAAAAAAAAAATCCTATACGAAACCGGAACATCTGAAGCAAAAATAGAAAGCTTATACTAGAGGTAGAGCTGTTGATAAATGATAAGTATCCTAGCTATAACAATTGGAGTATTTAAACCACTAAAAGATTTAATACAGAGACTAACATATGACACACTTTATTTGTTAGAATTTTTTTTAAAATAATCTATATTTTATTATAAATTACAAATATAATCTTGCTTTTTTTTTATTACAGGAATATACCCCTGTCGCCACCCGTTGGGCTTGATGAGACTAGTCGCCACCGTTGGCGACAGACTCCCGACGCCAACCGTAGGGCGCATCGCATGTCTGCCGCCTAATCGTTAGGCGACAATGCGATCGCCAACCATTGGGCGACAGTCAGATCTGTTGTTTTTTTGAAAATAATATTATTTTTAAGAATCAATTACAAAATATATGTAGTCGCCAAAAAATATATCAAAATATGGAACCTATCGCTAGTTTAGCGTTCCTAGTCGCATTATCACTTAACCTTCCGCTTACTTAATCGTGCATACCTCAAACGTTGTCGATTAATTCTCCAAAATTAATCATAGTACAATAACATACTACGATGACAAAGTGTTATTGTGAGTGCAATGATTTGATACCATTTAAATTATATGAAAATCAAAAAGTGGCTAAGTGGAACATGAAAATGAAAAAGCCGTGGATATATGTGAATATATTTTTAATTTATGTTGTGTATTGTTGTAGTAAGGTGAATATTGTAAGAATTTTGTGAGGACGATTGCGGTTTTAATGATTCGCACGCATCTGAAGGCAATCGATATTACAATAAGAACAGAATGTTTCATCGAATAGGGGGGTTACATGGCACGAAGAACAACGAACCGAGGACGGTACGCGCATGCCTTTAGGGAAATAGAAATACATGCGATATGTGGACGAATAGGGTAGAACTACTGATGGCCGAATAGGGCAGAACTACTGAGTGGAACGGGGCCATTTGCCCTTGCTGCCTAGCTCGGCGTTATACTCCTCGCCTTGCGCCTTAGCTCTCGCCGCGATGGCCCTCTTCCGCTCCCTCTCGGCCTCCCGTCGCCTGGCATGCTCACGCTCCTGCTCCTCGTGCTGCCTGTCTCAGCCTACGTTGCTCTCCCCGCTCAGCTTTCACCTCTTTGAGGCGCCTTTCACGGGCCTCGATGTCCTCCCTGGCCCAACTCTTGCGTGTCAGCAACCACCACATGTCGTAGGGGTGGATCTTGTCGTCGATCCACTGGCGGAAGTCGCATAGGGGTGGCGGAGGCTGCAATAGGTGAAGATAGTTCGTTACGCCGTTACGCAAGGAAAAAGAGCATTGTACCCCGAGATACGGTTTCATTACCGGGTGCCTGTCGTTGTAGTCCGCGGCGTAGTTTGGGCAGCACCAATAGCGCTGGCCAATGGTCCACTCATCGGTTGATTTGACGCACTTACAGGCGTCCCAGCACCAGCATAGGTGGCACCACCCTATCGGTGGCCCTTCCGGAGGGCGTTCCGCGGGCATTGGTGGGGGGCCGCGGCTCGACCCTGAATCATTGGGCGAACTACGAGGCAGCTTCCTCACATCCACTAGTTCTGGAAAAGTTTGGTGTGTGAAAGGTCACGACTAGCGCACGATCGCGAGCGCGGTCTCATGGGGAGACACCCAGTCCTTCAAAAGTTTACGGATTTTCTCCCATTCCTTCTCCTTGTCCATGTTTTCTACTTGGTGGTGCTGGTGTGGAGTTCTTGGATGAGTTGCGCTGTATTTATAGGTACAGCGGAGGGAGTGGTAGCGGGGCTCAGAAAAAGCTGGCTCGTTGGGTCACATTGTCCTGCAAAGCTACTTCGTATGGTCATATCCTGAGAAAAAGCTGGGTCGTTAGGTTACATCGTCCTGAAAAGCTACCTCGTCTGGTCATGTCCTCAGAGAAAGCTGGGTCGTCGGGTTACATCGTCTTGATAAAGCTACATCGTCGGGTCATGCCCTCAGACTGAATATCTGCGTCGTGTGGTCACATCATGCAGAAAAAGCCGGCTCGTTTGGTCACATCGTCCAGAAAAAGCAGGCTAGTCGGGTCACGTCGTCAAGAAAAAGCATTCCATGAACACGTGTTGCACGAACGAGTGGGAAGTACAACGCGAAAGTATTACGTGCATCACGTACGTAAAAGTATGACATGCATCACATACGCAAAAGTATTACATGCATCACATATGAAGTGCAAAATTTAAGTATGACATAACGAACAAATGTACCGTAGCATCCTCCCCTACCAAATTTCCATACTAGGCCCCGCCAACCGCACCCCATCATCCTCCTCCATCACCACGCCCACTCCACCTCCGTCTCCTCCCCTACGGGCTCGCTGGGCCCCTCCTCTCGCTGGTGTCGGGGCCTCGGCCCGGCAGGAAAGACGGTCTGGAGCCACAGTCCGACGAGGACCGAGAGGCGAAGGGTGGATGTGGCGGCTGCTGTGGTGGGTACCGCGCAGCGCTGCCAGTCGTGTGCAGAGAACCTCACCGAAGTGGCCGAGGAGCCGTAGTCGTCCACCAAGAAGTCGTGGCTTCCGCCATGTAAGCCGAGAGGACCCTTGGTCTTGCGAATTGGACCTACACAAGAAAATATTGTTAGTCAATTAACAAAAACACGATGTATCGCGACAAACGGAGATGTTACGTACTCTCGCCTAACGCCATAGCGCGCGGGCGTCCCGTAGGAGTAGTATGGCACGCCGTCTGCGCGCGTGTACCGAGTGTGGAAGGCAAAGGGTTGTGGAGGACCAACGTGAGCGGCGCTGTCGGTGTGCGGGTTGTGCCCAGCGGACCCCAACCTCCTCGTGACGATTACATAAATAATACAACGTACAGAAGGTCCCACTTTCCACACTGCAAGAAGCGGTGCCGCAAGCCATGGCAGAGCCTACTCCTCAGCTGGTGCCTTGCATCATCTGGCTGTGTGGCCCTCCTGGCCGCAAAGCCCGCAGCGTTGACCCAACGCCCCGGCTTGTGCTTCATCCATATCATTGGTAATACGCCGACTCTGCCGACG
This sequence comes from Ampelocalamus luodianensis, assembly GCA_036346255.1. Lineage (NCBI taxonomy): Eukaryota > Viridiplantae > Streptophyta > Magnoliopsida > Poales > Poaceae > Ampelocalamus > Ampelocalamus luodianensis. The sequence continues at coordinate 40,814,398 of CM070635.1, read as the reverse complement.
CCCCTTGCCACCCTTTAGCATGTCAAGGTCCGGAATCCAGATCCTGTTTGCAATGTCCTCGGTGGCGGTTACCCACACTCAAGCCCCTAAGCTCACCGGTCAAGCTCGCACCACCCGCCCTTCGTGAAGTACTCGACACAAAGTTGGACGGGTCCATGCGCACAATCCGCACGCCGGCGAGGACATGGGAGCATGGCTTGTGTAATAGCCTCGGTTTGTTGCATGTACAGCGAGGTTCGTTCACATGATCTCCAAGCCATACCTCATGCGTGACAAGAGAACGAGCCGTCCCAAATCCGGCTCTATCCCAGAGGAGCATGTCGAAACGATGCTCCGTATTGCCCATCACGTGCACGGTGTGCGACTCGCCCTTCTCTCGCTTCGCTGTATGTATGCCGTAATCTTGAGCAAGACGTTGTTTGAGGTTTTTGGCATGAAGTGCGCATTTGAACGCCTCTCCCGAAATACCCGACAGTCTGCGCGAAACACCTTCCACGATGGCGACGAGGCCGAGAACGGAGGCCCCTAAGAACCCGCTTGTACACCTCCGCAAGGTTAGTCATCATTATTCCATACCTCGCCCCATCGGTGTCGTGCGGCGTGACCACTTCTCCAATGGCACGCCGATCCAAAGGCGAAGGACTCGATGTTCCTCAAGGTCCTCCGCCTCGCTCCAGCAGGTTCAGACTCTGGTCCGTGGTTCATGCTGTCCGCGTGTTTCCTGCTGTGCTCATCCAGTAGCACCCATAAGGCGTCAAATTTTTGTTGCTGGTTCTGCATAGCCAGCCTCTTGAATAGCTTCACCAACGGTTGCTTGGGGAACTTCTTAAAGAAGTTCGCCCCTAAGCGCCGAATGCACCATCTACTCCTCATATCCGACCAAGGGAACGGCTCATCGGGTCTTCTTGCGCTTTTCTTATGGCCTTCAGCATCCCCGCATGGCGATCGTGGATCACGCACACACCAGGACGACCTCCAACAACTCCCACCCTTAGATGTCGAAGGAACCACAACCAGCTGTCGTAATTCTCACCTTCGACGAATGCGATGGCCAATAGCAGAATTTGATTATTCCCGCCAACGCCTATGGTCATAGGATTTGCCCTTGTATTTCTCACCAAAAGGTCCCGTCAATCGAGATCACGGGCAGCATATGCCTAAAAGCCTCGATGCAGGCCCGAAGGCTAAGAAGGCCCTTTGCAATATTAAAAAACCCCGCGGTTTTTTAGATGGCATGTCTCTTACGGCAGTGTACGTTCTCGGATTTCTCTCCTGCAGCACCTCCAGCATACGGGGAAGGTTGTCATACGCCACCTCAAAAGATCCAAACCGTCTTTCTAAAGCCTTTTGCTTCGCACGCCACGCCTTCGTAGTGATCTTGTACTTGAATTTCTTATCGATGGCCACCATAATGTGCTTGACCTCCACATCCTTCTTCTCTACTATCTCTCCATACATCAAATTGGCTACGAAGGTCGACGTTAGGTTACGATGTCCGACAAAACAATGTTGAGCATGCAGAGTGCGCCTCTACCTTAGAGACAATCCAGTGAGTCTCATACTTTGGTCTATGTGCGTGCACTCGCCAAGGACAACTGGCTTGCTCGCACTTGACAGTGTACTGCTCCTGGCTAGATTTGATGACCCGAAACGTCCGCTGCATGGACATAGCCCACAACTTAATGGCATCCTGCAAGGATGTCTTATCAGGAAATATTGAGTGCAACCAACCTCGGAGCATGGTACTCCCACGGCGATTCGTGCTCGTCGTGCGTACTTACACCCTCAACGTCAAATCTATTCCATTCCTGGGGGATGGGAGCTCCGTCCTCATCAGAACTATCCTCGTCGGCCTCCTGTAGAGCTTCCTCTTCAGCCAAGGCCATCCGGTCATCGCTATCCATTTGACGCAATATGTACTCCATGTGCTCTCCTTCATCAGCTTGTCCTGTAGGCTCACCATGCGGTGCCCGATCTTCTTCTTCTGCATCTATCGCGTCGGGCTCATCACAAGCAACATCCTCCGAACCCTTCCTAACGCCTTCCTCCACCTCCTCTTCTTCACCAACATACTGAGCACCCGAGCTGCTCCCACCACCAGGATGATATCCGACAACGGGTCCCTGCACAGCTTCTTTTGGGCATGGTTGCACAAGCACTACACACTCATATCCACGGCGCCTACAGCCTTCTATGAAGCCCTTCCACACAGCCGTGCGCATCAGTGTTCTCAACTCTCATCTGATGTCCGTCGAAGACCGGCTCCAAAGCCCTTGTATGACGACGCTGCACACCTCAGGGTCCAAGGAGAAGCTACGGTGAGCCAAGACATCACATCTGCGATTCGTGCATTCTCGCCGTGCGGGTGTACTAGAGTGGCTTGAGAAAACTACTCAAGTCAACACCGCACGGACCTTCACGAACGGTGCCAACACCGTAATGCACTTTCAATGTAGTGGGTACAGGCATGACTTACTCTGATATGTCGGCAAATATTTTTAATATTACAACTAGTCAGATCACAACGCACGACATGCAACCACTACTACATTGTATTTTACATTTCTAAGGCTCTTCGTCTATCGTCGGCAACTACACTACATCATGATCAACACCCCGTTCATTCCAAAGAAGTCATCATACTAATTTACCTCTACTACGTTGCTATTCAACCTCTGCTAATTTGTTCATACTAATTTACCTCTACTAATTTGTTCGTACACCTAATTCATAGTCTACCCTAAACCCTAATTTTTTTCCTCAACCTAATATCCTAATTTTTTCCTCTACCTAAGATCCTATTTTTTTCCTCTACCTAAAATCTCTACCTAAAATCTCTAATGACTAAAATCTCTACCTAAAATCTCTAATGCACTAAAATTTCTACCTAAAATCTCTAACAAATTAAACTATATAAACTGATTACCTACTACAAAATGTACATTACAAAATCAAAAACTTACCTCCACTAATCTTCTTCTCCCTTCCCCTCCTCTCTTCTTCTCTCTTTTCTCTCTTCTTTCTTCCTCCTCTCTTTCCTCTTTCCTCTTCCTCCTCTTTCCCTCTTTCTCTGCTTCTTCTCCCGAGCGCAGGGCGTCGGGGGGACCGCAGCGCGCCGTTTATAAAGCCCCTCCAGTCGCCCAACCGTTCGGCGACTGGAGGCTCCTATCACCCAGCCGTTGGGCGACTGCAATTATTGCCCAACGGTTGGGCGACCGCAATTATTGCCCACCTAACCGTTGGGCGACTGGGTCCTGTCGCCCAACGGGGTGACGACTAGTCCCTGTCGCCCAACGGGGTGGCGACAGGGGTATTTTCATTAATAAAAAAAGGCAAGATTATATTTGTAATTTATAATAAAATATAGATTATTTAAAAAAAATTCTTATTTGTTACGGGGCAAGGCGAAGCGAGCGAAACAATTACCATGCAATCTTGCATCAGACTCTATCAGAGCACTATTATTTTCCATATATGGTTGCTGGTTTCATACGATAAAGAATAGCTGGTTAGGTAGGTTATTTTGAATATCTTATTTATCAAATTATTATTAAGGATATGATCTTATCTATTAGTAATGCTATTTTTAATAGTTAGATTGATTATATTGGATTGATATGTTTCTTTATATATTATTTCTTATGTATCAAGTCGGTTTGTTCCTTTAAAAGGGATAACATGTATTCATTATCAATCAAACAATGAATAAATAAAATTCTTATTTTCTACACTTTCTCTTCAACTAAACCTCAGAGTCTTGGCAGTGGCATGACCAACCGTTCAAGGGCGAGTGCCCTACCCTCGGTCATTAGACCCGTACCCCAACAGTTACCACAACATTGGTATCAGAGCTACCCACTATGGCTTTCGGTGTTGAATTATCTCCACTCGTCATGTTGAAGACTGGCAACAAAAGGTAATGGTCTCAATTGACAACATGATGGTCATCCTCCAAGAAACGTGGACATTGATGGTCAAATTGAAGGAGCAGGAGGACGTGTCGTGTGCCATTGCAATGGCGGCGCTACCAGCACCTTCCTCAACGGCTCCACCAATGCCACCCTAGTAGGCATCGCTGCCCTTGGTTGCACCCCCGGTGCGGCGTCGCTAGAAGAAGGATGCCACTGTTCAGCGACGATCTTTTCTACACGACCGACTAATGTTGTGCCATAGGCAATGTAGAGCACAACGACTGAGGCACCAGCGTCGCCGTCACGTCCTTCCCGCCATTGTCACACTCCAAAGTAGTAAGGGCGTAACTATTGCTTCATGTTGGTTGCCCATGCCGCTGATGTTTTCCTCAACGCCATGACATGCTAAGTCGCTTCTTCCTCAAGCGCCATACGTCGGGTGTCACTGATCTACTCTCAAGTGAACCAACGCATGTACCGGATACTCTTGTCAATATGGGGCCACCAAGGACTTCAACCATAGCCACCACCGCAGCTCGAGGACGAGCTGCCTCGCCACGAGGGGTGTAATGTTATAGGGCCAGGCGTGATGCACCGGAGTAGGTGTGTGAACAGTACCATGGGACTGTAATGGAGAGTGAACGGTACTGTGTACTGTAGCGGCATGTGGATGGTATGCGATGGTACTGTAGCGCCATTATTTTCCGTACATGGTTGATGGGTTTTCTAGGATAAATAATAGCTAGTTAGGTAGTTTATTTTGTGTTTCCTTATCTATCAAATTATTATTAGGGATATGATTTTATCTATTAGGAAGTTATTTTTAATAATTGGAAAGATTATATTGGATTAATAGGTTTTCTTATAGATTATTTCTTAGGCGTCAAGTTAACTCGAGTTGTCTTTTAAAAAATAATAGCATGTATCCATTATCAATCAAGCAAGGAATAAACAAAGTTCTTAGTTTCTCCCTTTTTCTTCAACTAAGCCTCAGAGCCTTGGCGGTGGCATGGCCAACCATTCAAGGACGAGTACCCCACCCTCGGTCATCGAATTCGTACCCCAACAGTTACCACAATATTTTAATTTTATTTATTTCTTACTTGATTGATAATGGATACATGCTATCCCTTTTAAAAGAACAACCCGACTTAACGCCTAAGAAATAATCTATAAGGAAACCTATCAATCTAATCTAATCTTTCTAACTATTAAAAATAGCATTCCTAATAGATAAAATCGTATCCGTAATGATAATTTGTTATATATAGAAACCCAAAATAACCTACCTAACCAGCTATTCTTTATGCTAGAAAACCCATCAACTATGTAGGGAAAATAACGGTGGTACAGTGGCAACAGTTGCTATTCGTGTTATGCTACAGTACATATTACTGTTCACATGTACTACTGTACCATGGAGCTATTCGCTCGCACGGCATCTTGCCCCGTAACAGTATTACAGTGTTCTTTTTACCAACAGGAGATGCCGAAAAGTACTGGTGCTGTATTAAGATTATAGATACACCACCTGGCATAAACATTGATACCAAATAGGAAACAAAGATTGGTCCTAAAAATATTCAGCTATGAATACCTTGGTTCATGGGTTACAGGAATTTCTAATGTTTCTTAAGTGGCAAACCCTTGCAAAGATGGTATAAACATGTTTCTTTTGTTCAATTTTTGCAAATAAGTACATGCAATCCCAAGCTCCTAACATGTGGCCCAGTAAAATTGTTAATCCAACATAAGAGAACACCTGTCTAATTGGGTGCCCATTCGATATTTTTGGGGTCAGAACTTTTTAAGACAAAAATAATGCAAGTTACCACGGACCATCATTCCTAAACTTTCGCTGCTAGCAAGCTTCTCCAATTGGTATGCTAGTAAGTAGTAATGTGACTCTTGAGTGCCCTTTGGTGGCACAAGTACACTGAAAAGGCTAGCAAGTAGCAACACACGCATACAATCCATATAAATGAATTATACTGAAACTGAATGGTGTAATATATGCATACCATTTATATTTACCAACATCGAATGCTGAAGAAGAGGCTCTGGGCTTCAACTCCAATTCAAGAAAGTTGTTAATCCTCCAGGTGTGGTTTTCTTGGATGAATTCCTTCTTCTGGAGAAAGAGGTGTTGAATGGTAACACCCTTAGCATTCTTTTCAAGGGAAAGAGTACTTGCTTTCAATATAACCAAGCCAAAGACACATGTATCATCGAGAAGGAAATCTGAAGATCAAGAACGGCACTAAATCACTGTATTGTACTGTAGCAGTGGTCAGAGAAAGGGAGTGGTCCAGGATGGGTTGGGGGGAGCAGGGCACCTCTTTCCACTGGATCGGGATCCTTTGCTGTAATATAGAGGACTACTGTGTAAACAGTGATATGTGAGTGAGTAAACAGTACTCAACAGTAATAACGTAGCAATTACTGTGAAAACAGTGAAGTATTTACCGTAGCTAAAAACACTCTAACGATTGATATGGACATTTGCTTTTTGATCAGACGATGAAGATCGACTTCTAATACGTGACACTGTAGATCCTCTGCATTGAACTATTTAATGTAGAGGATCCATTTCCCTTTCCACTGCCTTCGAAGCTGGATACGTTCTCTAGACTGCTCATCTAAGGTAGTGAGTGGTGATATCGATGGATACTAAACCAACTAGAGAAGTCGTGTTATGAGGGTAAAGCTGTACAACCTCTGCAGAGTGTAAAACTATTCGAATAGCCATGTCCCCAGTTATAGACAATGCCTGATGATTTCATGCAAGGGTTAGATTTTTCTCAAAATATGATCGTGGTTGGTTACGAGTGGTTTGGGAAGTAAACAAGGTGTTCACAAGTCGACTGGGAAGTGAACAGGTGTTCACGAGTTGTTTTAAAAGAATTTGATTACTTATGTATTAATATTTCAACCTATGTTTTGCAATCTACTTATTGTATTTCTAGTCAATACTGTTTTCTGCAAATTAACCATAAAGCTGTTTTTGTCAAGCTCTGCATGAATATTATTTGCATATAATTCCCCACGGCTTGCTGAATACATTCAAAGTACTCACGGCTTTATACCCTCTGTTTGATCAGCAGAGGAGGGTGAACCAAGGAACTCAGAGTTGAGTACTTCAAAGACTTTGCGAGCTAGGTCGCGTCCTCCACTCAATTGCTTGTTGGCATATCGGATGGCTTCCACAGACGTTTTGTTCTTCGCTGCTTGTAACCTCTTGGTGTTGAGCCCTGCGTGGCAACTCTGTAATAACTCTGACCATAAAGTCTTTTGCTAATAGTAATATTATTTGTCTGCTTCTTCTTTGGTTTGTTGTATGGATATGATTTTATCTTTGTTGAGACTGTGTGAGCTAGCCACTGATTATGGGACTAGTTCGGTTTGCATAGAAGATCTCGGGGTCGTTTACCCGGGGTCCCGACACCGACCAACGTCTGGGAGCCCAGCCCGCGGGTCAGGGCGAAGTCCAGAGGGGAGCTCCCTGTCAGGTTCCTCCAGGTGCGACATTGCCAATTTTGTTCAGTTCTTTAGTGGTTGGTGCCATAGATTGACTTAAAACAATGCATGCATGCTGTAATGCTAAGCTTAGAGTACCGTGTGATCGTTCTCTGCATTTGCCCTAATGGAATGAACACATCTTGTGTGCCCACAACTCCATAAGCAAAATCGTACCGTAATTAGCAGTGTAGACAGGTTCATTTGCTAAGATGCCAAGGCATGGTTGTCTTGAATGTGAGGCTGGTATACACTGATGATTCAACATTTCATATTTGGTATTCAAAGAATCAAAGAAGGCGATTTAGCTTTTGTTATGTGACTTCTAGAAATTAGCAGGTGAGCAGCCCATTTAACTTGCTTACATATGTAAGGCCACACTGTATTTTATGTTGTTTCCCTCCTTCAGCCTATCTATTTTCAAAACCTCCTTGCTTTCCCCCCCCCCCAAGGAATCCTTACTCTGCTCTTGACTATGTGTGTTTTACTACCGTATTTGGATATAGGGCAACCAGGGTCGATTGGAGTATGCAGCAGAAATTGCAAAGGAAGCAGATCGGTACAATGGTTTTAATCTTATATTGGCCAATGTGCATTCAGGAACCATGGTTTACATCTCTAATAGATGCAGCGGTGATCCTGTGGTTAAAACATTTCCTCATGGGTTTCATGTTCTTTCCAATGCTGCAATTGACTTCCCTTGGCCAAAGGTGAGCAACACCAGCCCTCTCGTTGGGCATCAAGATTTGGAGTGTGTTTTTTTTTATCAAGATTTGGAGTGTGACTTTTTCTTTCTTTGTGGATAGTTCGTCTTTGCTCCCACTATACTCAAATACAATCCTTGTTTTCCTTCAACTTTCGTATGGAGGTTGTAAACTAGTACCCTGTGCAAGTTAATGCCATGACACTTGTGTGGCTTCAAACTAGCCTTGAAATTGCTATAGACTGCTTAGTCCTCCATTTGTCTTTTTATGCAAAGTGCCTATTCATTTTTCTGTTTGTGATGACATGCTGGCTAGGCCTGTTTTGTCATTCAACTGCTATTTTTTCCTATTTTTTCACTGATTGTTTGGTTACTTTGTCCATTAATACCGATAAACTGTTTCACGTTGTTAAGAATACATGATTTCTCGGCTTAATTTTAATGACAATAATCCAAGAAGCTATTGTTAAAAAACTAAACTTGTACATTTTATTTTCTTTGCTGTTAACCTTTACATATGCCAAATTTGTTCTAGTCTGTACAACCTGAAATTCTAGTGTAGCTTGATAACTGATCTATATATGTTATCTTTGCTCCGACTGAAGCTAATTGAGTGAGTAATGTGGTTAATTAAATTGCATAGGTTTATTCCTTGAGTTGGTATAGTAGTTTCAGAATGCATATGTAGTATGTAACACTACATGCCACACGCTAGTTTCATCATGTGATACAGTGATAACCATGTTGTATGCACCATTTCACATGTACTGCTAATAGCAGTGATGGGCAAACACGTGGGAATTCAGAAATTCATTCAAAATCATTCCCTTGCTTGTGCTCCCTATGTTTAATATCCAGATATTTTTCTCTTCCGAGTAATTTCAACCTAGATTGCTCTAGTTATCTTAAGTCAAATATTTTTTTTGGACAAGTTTTACTTGGATTTATTTTTGGAAGAGGAAGTTTTATTTAGATTTTTTTTATCACCCTACAAGCACTGTGCTTAGGATAGAGTTTCAACAAATTTGTTGCAACACATGATGCTGCAGAAGTCTCTTTAAAGTAGATGGTTGAAGAACTGATGATGGATACCATCAAGGCTGATAAATATATGGCGCCCGATACTGGCCTCCACCCTCCTCCTCCTCCTCCACTGCCCTCCTCCCTCCTCCTCCACCGAGGCACTGTCGCCGCCCTCATCCTCCCCCACCGCCGTCGGCGCCGTTGAGCCGCAACCTTAGCTGTTCCTATTTCTTTAATTTTTCTTTTATTTTCTGTTGTAAAATAATTTTTTATTGTGATTATTTATGTAATAATTTTTTTATTATAATACTTATTTGTTGTATTTATTTATGTAATTATTGTTAATTGTTTATTAATTAATGTCATCAAATACGATCAATTGCAATACATATTGTTAATTGCGGTAATTGGAGCGTGTTAATTGTAGTCAATTGCGTTAGTTTGTCGTTAATTACAGTAATTGTCACAATTGCGTTAGTTTGTCGTTAACTATCGTCAAATGTTGTTAGTTGTCGCTAAATGTTGTCAATTACGTTAATTGCTGTTAAACGACATCAAATAAGCCATTAGTTGCCCCAGGAGTATTTTAGAAATTTTCCATTTCATAGGCTGCAGCAACCTACGTAAAAGTTAGACAGTTAAAACCAAACCTTTTCAACACGACTATTTATCCCTACAGCCGTAAACCGTTTTTCAAAAAAGCTACAACTATACCAAACAAACCTACCATGTTACTTTCACTTGTGCCACTGCCCAGGCAGCTCCTGTCTAGTTATTCTCGTAAGACTGCCCGTTTATTTGGTATCGTACTATAGTTGCTGCGGAACAGCCCATGAAATCAGATCCTTTTGGTACAAAACCGCCACAAAGATGGGCGCTAGTCCTACAATGCCTCTCGTGTGTTATTCTCCAGCTATCTTATCTATCTGGCTACCAGCCCACGCCTGTGGACGGAGCCTTCCATCCACGGTTGCATCGCACGTTTGGGCTGGCTGCTCTGCAATGCCGTCCTCACCGTGCCAGACCTCAGGATTAGGCCGGGGGCGCCGTCCTTTCGTTTCACCCGCGCGGCAGCACGGGCGCACGGCACGGGGAGACGAACGAGATCGCGTCGAGTACCGCGCGGTCGTTACCGCCGCGGAAGGCGCCGAGCGTCGGTTTACGCAACTACACTCCACCGCCCAGTACCGCGCGTCCTCGCCGGGTGGGTCCTTCCCCGCCGTAACGTGCCGTGCCGCGCCGCGCCGCGCCTGGGGCTGGGGTCCGTGCGTGCGGTGCGGCCCGGGTTTAGGTGCACCAGAAAAAGTGAGAGTTAGTTGGCACCTCCCGTCGCGTCGCGTCCCCTCGCTCGCCCGCGTCGCGCGGAACATCCCCACCAGGCCACCACCGCTCCAACCACCGCCCGTCCGTGCGTGCGTGCGCAGGCCACAAAAACGCGGCCAGCCCAGGCCTAGGCAGAGCCCAGCGGACGCGCCGAACCCGAACTGGCCGCGCGGCGACTGGCGAGGCGAGCAGACGAGTGAGTGAGTGAGAGAGCGGGCTCCAACTCCAAGCAAGGCGAATGGGCTCGAACAACCCGGTGGTGCCCGACCCCGTGCTCGGCCTCCACCTCCCCGGCATCCTCTCCCGCCGCGTCGCCATGGCGCGCGACGCCGTCGCGCCCGCGCTCCGCCCCTGGCTCCTCGACCTCACCCCGCTCCTCATCGTCCTCCTCATCTCCGCCCACGTCGTCGCCCTCGTACGCCCCCACACCCCTCCGCTCCTCCCTTAGCCCGCCTTGCTACTGATACTGGCTGGATTTGGGCTAAATTCTTGTTTTTGGTTTGCTGTGGCAGGGGTACTGGATCTACAGGCTCGCCACGGACGGGTCCAAGCAGCCCGCGCGGAGCAAGAAGCATTAGGCGGCGGCGGCCGGATGTAAGGCTCTTCTCCTCTGCTTCTTTTTGCCGCCTTCTCTATTTGGTTGTGATGCTGTGAGGGATGATCGTTTCGAGAATTGCTAGTTTGTATGCGCGAGGAGGTTAAGTGATTTGTGCGAAATCTGCAGAATTGTGGTTACTTAGGCAGGTGGCTGAAATGTTGAAGTGTAACATTGTGACAAAGACATGTAATATGTAGGATGCTAATACTGATCTTCATATTTCGTGCTCTTGTAATTCAGTATCACTAACATGGTCTGAGTTGTTGGTGGCAGTGGGTTTGGGAGCTCCAGTCCGATTTAGCTTTGGTCAACTTGCCTTAATATTTAGCTTCAGTGGGTTTTGGAGCCTCAGTGCTCTTGTAATTTATGAATATTTTATGTCTGACGATATATGGGGACCCCTTGGAGTTGGATTTACATTTGATATAGGATGTTGGATTATGATGAATTGATGATGTTTGGGGTGGATTTGTTTGGTGGATCAGGATTGATTTTTCCAATACTACTTTAATATGTAATCATTGATCCTCATTGATTCTTATTATCCGCATTTTCTGAGTGAAAGCCTTGTGCTTGCTAGTTTTTAGGCACTTTACTTTATGAAAGCATCCTTGTAAACATTGACATGAAATAAACCGCTAAACCTTATAAGGATTTGGCATATCTGTGTGGGGCTCATATTTTGAGAACTATTTGATCTTCCAAGGGAATTCACATGCTACCACTCATTATTCTTCCCTGTTTTATGTATTGTGCTGTTGCAACAGAAGCTAAAGTTTTCCAATTAGGGACAAGTTTGATGCTTTTGTTATCAATAAAATTGTATTGCCTTATATGTTTACTGAACTATGGACTGCAGTAACTAACATGTGTTCATGCTTTATTCTTTTTAGCCCTGTTACTTTTTGTTTGTTCTCCTGTATTGCCATTGAATAGTAATTTTCATGACTTCTTGTGCTGCGCATGCCTTTTATGTTTTATCCTCTTGGCTGACGGCCTGAATCTATATGTTTGACAATATAGCAGATTCAACAAAATCTACTTTGCATACCAGTTTCTTAGCTGGTATGGATCTCAAATCTTGTTCCACTTTCAATTTTTAAATATAAACGGAGCTAGGGCTTCCAAGATAAAACGATTGATTGTGACACTGTCGCTCTAAAATTGATCGTCAGTTATTTCTTCATCTGACATTTGGCAAAAGAAAATAAGAAAAGAAAAAAAAACCATTGCTCTAGCCTGTACATTATCTAAATGAAATTTCAAATGATCAATGCCTTTGAAAGGGAAAAAAATGCTGTGACTCAGATGATGTCAAGTGTCAACAACTTAGATTTTATCCTCATAAAACTGATTTTTCACAAACAAGACGGGGTGGGGTGGCTTGGACATTGTAACTCCTGAGCCAAATTTTATTTACAATGAACAAGTGCAAAGGGATTTCTTATCCTTTCTTTCATTGTACATTTACCATGAAAAGGATTGTTTCTGATGAATGAATGATGGCGATTCATATACTTGTGGCATGTATCCCATTTTTTAGTATACTGTGGAAGTGTGCATAAATATCATTTTTTTCCTAATGTGAGAGAATTTGTCTGGCATCACTATCAGAATGACCACTTGGAGATAATAACAAGAATAGCCGTTTGCAGCGATGATTAGGAGTAAATTTCTCCTCACAGTTGTAGCATAGACCGGCTGTGCAGCGCTGCTCCATCTCCTCTGGTGTGAGATAATGGCGGCGCATAGTGCGGCGCGACTATTCTGATCCCATGCCTAACTTCAATGATGGCACAATGGGTAGGGCGGGTTGGGCTATATTTGGCGTAGTGAATGATTTCGCAGGTGTCGTCGCCGGCCGAGTTGAATGCGGCATCGCGGGCTGTCCTATGACCTGAGCGCGCCGTTCGTAAGCCCCTGCCAATGCCATGGCCATTTGAAGACTCGTAGGGTTTTGTAGTTCAACATCGGTGCGGATTGGTTCCCGGAGGCCTAGTGTGAATAATTGCACTTGTTGTCTCAGTTTCAGGTTGTTGGCTCGACAAAGGATGGCCAAGAACTTTGCTGCCAGTCTGGGTTAGTTCTTTGAGTTCGCCTAAAGAGTTGTAGCGTATGGATGGTCCGAATCGCAAATTGAGGTATTCTTTGAAGTTGCGCCAGTTTGGTTCGCCTTCGTCTCTCTCAAGTTGAAAATACCACTGATGCGCACTGCTGACGAGGTGGTACGATGCAAGCCATACCTTCTCGGTTTCTGGGGTCTTTTGTCCGCGAAAAAATTGCTCACATTTTTGTAGCCATCCGAGGGGATCTTCCTGTCCTTCGTACTTTGGGAATTCCAGCCGATGGAAGCAAGGTGGTCTGTCGGCCGACTGCACACCTCCAATGGCATGGCCGGGAGCTCCCGGGGCCAAATTAGCCGGGGTAGGAAGCAGACCATCCTCACGGGTTTCCAGAATAGCGGGGTGGCCCCCAATTTCATCAAACTGGTTGGCTTGTCGATCAAAACGCTCTTTCATCTGGTTCCATTGAGTTGTTACGGTTGCTGTCAAAGTCGCGATCTGCTCGTGTATGGACTCCATTGCTGCTGGATCGTTGGCCATATGCTCTGATACCAAGTTGTCACCACCTGTTCCCGATCACAGCGCGTACGAGTGGAAGACTGGCGGCTTCGGACCTGGACGATTCTTTCTAGGAGCCGTAGCGACAAGAGATGAACGACGATAGTGCAAGAAGGCAAACAACGATACAGAGAACTAGAAGACAAGGAAGCGGAAGAGGTTGGATATTAGTCTCTGGTTACTTTCCAGAGTACATATGCCTTTTCTTAAATATACTTGGTTCTTACAAATAGATTCGAATCCAAACTCATGATCCGAATCAAAGACAGCTACCTAACTTACCTTAACTGATTTGTTATCAAATATTGCCTAAACTGAAGAAAGTAAATACTAATAATCTGACTTGCTATCGTTAGCTTTCCTGTTGGTTTGCAATGTTGAGTCCGGATGGTTTCCGATGGCAGGTATAAACTGTGCCCCACATGACAATTTGGAAGAAAATAAGAAGTCCTTTTGCACCACAAATATCACGATTCAGTCTGTTGCCTCCTTATGTTGGAGATACAAACAACCACGAGTAATGGGTCTTTAAGTGGTCTGTTAGCAAAAATGATTTTGTTACTATTGCTTCCATTTTCCCATTCCTCAAGTCTGCCAGCCCATCTAGCAACACAAATGATGGTAAATAATTATTTCATTAGATAATCTTGTCTGTGCTATCACTACACTTGGTTCCTTTATTTATTGTGTTAATGTTATGATTACCTTACTGCAAATGCACCGTCTATCTTCAGTTTCTGCATTTTGGTCTGTCTTACAGAATAGCGTCCAAACACTTTTGACTAAAATGTTCTATTGATTGAAAAACAGTAAACCCAAATTTTGTTTGGCTCGAAAATGACATAATGCCCGAGTACTACATGCATAGCAGAAAAAACATGCAAATGTTACAAGTAACCTTTGCAATGCTTCAAACCTTCTGAAACTAACCATACTTGTCCATTTTGTTGCAGGCTTGCAGCTGATGTTTGCCATTTAGGTCTTGCATCCTCTGCTTGTTGATCTCCAAGGTTCCCATGTAAAGTGATGGCGTGGCAAAGCTCATGAAAGAACTGAAGATAGAGAGCCAGTCTCTTCCAGTGATTTGTTCAGATGTTGGTTTCAAAAGTGACGTTAGCTGGTATGTGAAAGCAGGACCATATGATCATAAAAAGTGACGTTAGCTGGTATGTGAAAGCAGGACCATATGATCATAAATAGTTTTCAGTTGTTGATAAGGTTTGTCATTCGTTGATCTTTCCATGTAAAGACGAGTAGCTAGACATATCATTTTCATCTGATGTGGGCTTGTATAATCTTGTGAGCAACTTTTTCTTTGCGCTGACTCAGAAACGACGAAGTTTTAGCCCCCAACCCCCATGCTTCTACGTTGTCCGAAGAACACGTTGCAAATAAGTAACTGAGATTCCGTATGGGCTTTGGGCACTTTCATTGCTTGCTCATGTACACACTTTCATGGCCATTCCTCTCGGTTGAATTTGCAGTTCTAGATAAAATAATCACAGCAAGCAAGATGTGCCAAGTGTGCTGGCCTGGCAGCTCAGCTCGATATACCTGTACTTGTCACCAACCTGTCGGCACTCCATTTGGTAACTCTACCCCCGCTAAACTTTCCAGCCCCAGCACAGATCCAAGGCAAAAATGAAGATCTTGGCAAAGAACATACACAAAAGTACGTATATATTTACTACGCTAGTACGACAAGACGCAAGCAATCGATGGGACCTGAGTAAAAGCGTGGCCAAGGGTTGCACCATCGAAATATCGTATGTACAGCCGGGTTCATATATTTAACACACAAAAGGTGTGAGAACAAGGCGTGCCCAACAGTCCACCTGTTCCGTGTTCGATTCTCCCAGCTTCTCTTTACGTTTCTTGCTCAAAAGGGGGGCTCGCCGTTTCGCCTTTTCTCGTGGGGCGGCACGACAAATGGTACAAGGCACAGATAGATGCACAGCACAAAGCAGAGAATGCTATTGAAGTCCCAAGCGTCCGGTCAAATCTCCAGCAACATTCTGATCTCGAAGAATTCAGAAGAACGAAAAGAGAATGCTATTGAAGTCCCAAGTGTTAGGTCAAATCTCCAGCAACATTCTGATCTCGAAGAATTCAGAACAACGAAAAGAAGAGATCACACTTTCAGTTATCCATTCTGCCAATCTCCAGCAACATTCTGATCTCGAAGAATCAGAAGAACGAAAAGAAGAGATCATACTTTCAGTTATCCATTCTCCCAAAAGCATGTACCAGCACGAGAACGAATCAAAGCTGGGGGAAATTATTACAGCGAATCTTCGGCTAGAATGATACGTTATTTAAACCAAATACCAAAACTAGCCCTTCACGAACGAAATGACAAAATTCATACCTTAACAGCGTGAAAATGCCGCGACAAACCATGTGCCAGCGATCTCAGATTGTGGCAAGACACGTGTCGAGCTCTCAGACGGCGTGCTGCGCACCCAGACCAGGCCAGACCACCTGTAGTGCGTCCAGTCCGCAGCAAATGGCCTGCACACATTCCTATCGCGCTTGCCTACCGACCCGTCGCGAACTGCGCTCACGATAGGTGGTGTGCTGTGGGAATCGCAGCACGTGGCCTGCCGCGGCATTTTCACACGATAGAGACGTGGTTTTTGTCATTTCAAAAGCGAGGGCTAGTTTTGCTATTACGTTTCAAAAAGAGGCTAAATCAGCCAAAAACTCTTCTTACAGAACATATGCATGAGTATGAAATGGCATAGAGAATCAATGTCTTTTTGGCATCAGAAAAGCTAAAACTAGAGCCAACTAATCACACAGATAAACAACAAAGGAGAGAGAGAACTTTATAAGTCATGGTATATTGGTATACTAAATTAATTAACACATGGTGTGATCACAGCAAAGATGGGCCGAACAATTATGCGTCGCCATTCAGCTAACGGCAGACGATGCAGAGAACGATTGCGATGATTATGATCAAGATGAGGAGTGGCAGCGAAATGATCAGCACGAAATCCATCTGCTCTACCTGCAAAACAGATCAAAATTTATAGTTTTCATTGGGTCTAAAAACAAAATTGTTTGTTTCCTTCTTCCTTTCTCGCTTAGCAAAAGCAAAATGCTACTATTAAAAAGAAGCAATAGCAAAATGGTAAAGCACAAAACTTCTTTACTGAGGTTCTGGAATTTGTGCCTGAACCACTGTTCTACAACTTGTGGAATTTTGATGCTCCAACAATTGGTTGATTAGATTCTTTAGTAATTTGAAAAGTTGTTATGGCACAATGAGTTAGATTCACATAGAAAGGGATTGTATACTTGATCTGGCATGACATTTGAACGTCGCACTCATGTCAGTCATAAAATCGAAATTCGGTGCTTGAAATCGAGGCAAGTGAGGAACTAAGGCACACCAAATCTCCCAAGGATTGCTTGTAACTTTTCCAACTGCCTTGATCTTTGTTATTCGAGACATGACCACAGCTTCGATGCTCCTAGAAAGGCACATCAATCCCGTTTGTTACAAAGGTGGGGGATCTAATTCCCGTTAAGTACTTGAATTAGGTCCATTACCCACACGACACGAATCGATTCGATTCCTCATCAGTGCAGTATAGCCCCTTGGGTCAAACTTGGCTTAGGCTTTCTAGAACAAAACACAGTACAGACGATTGGAGGAGATAGGTGGGTTCACCACTGGTCCTCTCTTAGATTTGGCTGAGACGATAACAGCTACTAATTCCTTAAATTAATTAGTAGTACTTCCAATTTCAACTGGATAATGCTACTGACTACTAAGCCACACCACAGTCTTGACTGGATCACTCTACCCAGTCAACAGATGAGTCATGAGTCTTTAAACTTGCTCTAGAATAATTGAAAGGTACAGTTCTTGCTCCCTCAACTAAGCCACACCAGTCTTGACTGGATCACTTAGATTAATTAGTAGTACTCATCAATTGTTTGGTTTCAAGTGAAAACTACTCGAATCAATGTAAAAAAAAACTACACGATATTTAACAAGCACATCATAGAACTAGAGTGTGAAGCTGAGACATGGGAACGAAATAAAAGGGAGGAAAGAAACTAAATAAAAAGGAAATGGCACTCTGAAACTGCCCTCGATTTGAGACGCTTAACTAGAGCTAAATCTGCAGACAGTAACACACGGAGGCCTCAACCTGCCAGATGGCGAAGAGCAAAGGGGGCCAGTAGTACCTGCGCGAATCGAGCTGCTCGCCTGCTCTTGTTGGTGATCTTGCTCTTCTTGGCCCAGAGAGAGAAAGTAATGGAGATGGCGATGGGGGAGACGAAGGAGCGAGAAGGGATGAAGTGGTCGGGGTGGTGTTAAGACTAATCAGCTAGGGGGAGAAGAAAGGAGAAGCGAAAATGCGTGCCGCGTGCCGCGCCGGACGCCTGAATCCAACTGGACGGTGCCTTAGCCTCACAGCCAAGTACTATCATGTTACGCCTTATTCTAACGGCGACATATCCTGTGTTCATATTATATTTAGTGGATATGTGGGCATAGGCCATCTCATCCCTTTCTTCTGAAATCCACGGTCGAGGCACCTCCCACTTGTGTCTACTTTGCGAGAATCCCCTAGCGCTTCCTTTGTTCCTCCGCCCCGCCCGATCTACTCCCTTCGCTCCCCCCATTCCCTTGCACCGTCGGCCTGACGCCGAGCCAAAGCTGTGCCAGCCCCTACACCGCCCCCTACGCCACCCGCCCGCTCGAGCCCCTGCACTGCCGCCCCCTACGCCGAGCCGAGCCCTACGCCACGACGAGGCCCCCCTGCGTCGCCGCTAGGGTTTGGAATATGCAGGCAAATCAAACCCTTGACAATGTGACTGCAAGAATGGAAAGCTTCTTATCCTTGACAATGTGACTGCAAGAATGGAAAGTTTCATGTCCTTCAGAACAGAGCAAGTCCTAAGACATCATCCAGAGAACATGCAAAAGAAGTCGAATGTCCTTTAGAATTGTTGAGTTACTGTGGGAACGACCATTTTCCAGCAGTAACATACCAAGTCAGCAGGGGCGGAACTAGAACAAAAATGACCGGGGTTCACCACTTCATCATACATATAACAACATATATAATTTTAAAGTAGCAATGTACTAAATAGTAATTTATGCGGCAAACATTAGCAAAATACATCATCGACCGCAGATTGGGTGAACAGGTGCACAACTTTTAGATCAGGGGTGCACACGTAGTATATATAGGCTAATCTCTACTGAATTTTTTTTTTGACCCGGTGTCCTGTGACACCGGGTCCACCAATGTAGTTCCGCCCCTGCAAGTCAGTACTTACTGCTCTAATGGCACAAGGTCATGTTTTGTACTGGATGATTACCCTCTCTAATTGACTGGAAACGACCAATTAAAGTATTCCAGTTCCATTGGAGCAACAATGAGATGACAACATATGTAAGAGTATTCCAGTTTCAGTGGGCATCTATTAGCCTCGCACCGAGTATTCCAATGGGCATCTTTTTCTATCAGTACCACTGTTGCATAACTAGCCCTAAAGCTTACATGTTTATTCCACCTTGAGCCCAAGTGTAGTGTAACAGATGGTCATTCACAGATCAGATGAAATACACAATATGCATGAAGGCACTACTGTCATCTACGACTCCGGTCATTCACAGCAAAATGCGGTGAGAAGATGAAACTTGGTCAGATGGTCATTCACAAATCAGGAGAACAAGAATTGAAATCATACATTATTTTTCAGTCAATACTACATGGATACATGACACATTACAGTTCACAGATACAAGAAAGGGAATTACTCCCGCCCCCTCTTGCCTCTCAAATCGAAGTGGAAAAATCAAGCACAGGGAGGGGGCACTCGGGAGGGGACTCGGCGCAGGCGGGAGCGCAGGGTGCAGCGCGGCGTTGGAGAGGGGAGACGGCGCATGGAGTGGCGGCGCAGTCCCTCCAAACCCTAGCGGCGGCACAGGGGGGCCTCGTCATGGCGCAGGGCTTGGCTCGGCGCAGGGGCTCAGGCGGGCAGCGCAGGGGAAGGGGGTGGGGGAGCAAAGGGATCTAGCACGTGCTGGTGCGGGGGGCAAACAAAAAAAATGCTGGAGTTCTCGCAAAGAAGCCACAAGTGGGAGGTGGCCTGGCCATGGATTTCGGAATAAAGGGCTGAGATGGTCTATGTGCACATGTTCACCAAATAGGGCATGTACAAAAGATATGTCGCCTATTCTAACTGCTCCTTAATCGTTTCGTTACTCCTCGGCCTACACCTTTCTGTCCAGCTAAAAAAACTCGCAACATGCCTTGGGCCAAAATCAAAACAGGAAAGAGATGGTCATAGTAGCACTCTACCCCACACCCACACTACACACACGGAATCAATACATTTCACGTCAAAAAAGAAGGGCCGGGCAACGAATCACGCCAGACCATCGGCCGTGGAGACGCACCTTTGTTTGTACTAGTTTTTCACTAAATAACAACAGAGTACTACTGCTAAACTAGCAGACGGCACGATGAATTGCGGTGTTCGGTGCTGCCATTTGACCGATCGGCGAGGTAGCTAGCGGCAGATGATGCAGAGGACGATGGCGACGATCACGATGAGCGCCAGGAGCGGCAGCGATATCACCAGCACCAGCTCCATCGATGATCGATTATCTGCTGTGCTACCTGTATAAAATGTGACCTGCAAAACAGAAAAACAATTCACGTATGAACATAGGAAGTACAGAGGACTACTGGTTTTTACCCTAGTAGTTGCATGGAAACACAAGTAGATCAACCACTGTAGCACTGTAGCGCTGCTGCTAAGTGACACCAACTAAGGTTAAGGTCTTCTTAGATCACAGTAACAGTCATAGTCTGCAAACTTCCTACCGAATTATTGGAAACTTCCTACCGAATTATTGGAAACATACTACCGAAAGGCTAATTAATACTTGTTGGCAATAGTGGTTTTCTTGTTTTCTACGACGAAGAGTTTATGTAGCATGTAGCATGCACATATATACATTATCTGTACCTACTCAAATCAACTGATAGGTACATACAACGACTCATCTCGAAATAACAACTGTAGCACATGCTCATGCAATTATTGTTATCGTGTACTACTTGGAGACAGACACCAACACAAAGAGAGAAAATTTTATAGAATGTCTCCACAGGAAAGATCGATGACTCACCAAGCATGCATGTAGCCTATCACTGCCCTTGTCCTCACACACAATACTTCTTTTTATTATTTTAGGAAATCATGCTCGCGCACACATGTACACGACAGACGCAGGCAAGAAGCATCAAACGGACTCGATCGCACGCACGTACGTACCTGAGGCACGAGCTGCTAGCTAGCTCTCCTCCTCTGCTCAAGATCGATCTCTCCCAATTGATCACCAGAAGCTTTAATCGAGATCGATTTCTCCCAATTGATCACCAGAAGCTTTAATCACGAATTCACGATCGATCAAGACGAGGCAGAGAGAAGAGGAGAGAGGAGACGTAGTTTAATGGAGATGGAGGGGAAGGGAAAGTGGAGGAATCAATGAAGGGAATCGAATGGTTTGTGCCCGGGTGTCGCTAGTTAAGCACTGATGAAGTGATGAGTCTGAAGAAGCGGAGTAGAGAAGAGGTAAAGCGTGCCGGCCCGGTGCCACGTACCGCGCAGCCGGCTAGCTTTCCACCGTTCCATCTCCATGTCCGTCCGGAAGCATCTGAGCCGGGCCAGACGTACGTGCGCCCGGATTAACCCACCTGGCCGGTGGCTTTTAGCTCAGGCTCTCGTGTCGATCATTCGGCAGCAGCTGCTCGCGTTGCGCAAACACATTCGTACTCGTGCTTCGACAGCTACGTGCCCGATGATGCGGGGTGTTCAGTAACCAGTGCAGTAAGTAACCATTAAGATCCACTTAAGATGTGGTAGTACCGTAGTACAACGTTTCACTACATTTGTATTTGTTTATGGCATTAGGAGTCTCCATTTCAAGATGGTTGTCAATTGAGTGTATCAAGCACTACCTGATTCGTGGCGGTTTTTAATTTTTCTAACGGGCCGCAGCCTACCGTCGGAAATTATAATATCAGTGACGGGTTCTTAATGCTGCTAGGAAAAATGCATAATATTCCTGACGGTAACCGTCAAGAAAATAGATTTCCGTGTCACCATTTCTCTATCAGTTAGGAACGATAGTATATTTCTGACAGTTTTGATACGAGAAGAAAATTACCTTCACTGCCCCACATATATGGGCAACCCTAACCCCATGCCCCCCAAATCCACAACTGCAACCCCCTAAAGCCACCGCCACCTCCACCCCAAATCCATTGCGATAGCCTCCTCCTACCACGCAGCCTGCTTTCGTCCCAAGATCTCCTCCTCTGACCGCTTCCCCCTCAGACCATGAACCGTCTCCACCTCCGGCTGCCAAATCTGGTTGCCTAGCCATCATCCTGCAAGCTTCCATGTAGATCTAGTCGCATCACCAAAAGGAATACTCCTCTCAGGATCTGCTACTAGTTCCATTGAGTGACTCTTGGACTCTTTCTTGTCCCGAGCAATCTCATAAGTTTTCAGCTTTGAGTAAAGCGAATCAAGAGTGAGATCACTCAATTTGTTGCACTCCATGATAGCGGTAGCCTTAGAATACCAAATGGCCGGATAAAGAGATCCCAACAAAGCATGAGACTTGTCAGACTCATAAAGATTCAGACCTACAAACCTCAGCTGTATAACAATATTATTGAACCTAGAAAACATCTCATCGATGGACTCGCTAGGCTTCATCTCAAAGGAATTGAGCTCAAACTTGTATAGATCCTAACGTTGTTCCTTGATCTGGGAAGAATCCTCATGTAGGTCTCTAGTGTTGTCCAAATGTCATGCGCCGTAGGAAAATGTGAAACTCGATCATGCTCACTCCGATCTAAGCCATAAAAGAGGATGTTACGTGCCTTGTCATTGTTCTCTACATTTGAGGTATTTATCAGGAGTAATGACCTCCGGCACCTTGAACGGATCCCTCACTTTCTTCCAAATAGCTTGACCTTGACTTTGCAAGTAATAAGCCATCATATTCTTTCAAAAGGGATAGTCGACCACATCAAAGATAGGAGGCTTGGACGAATACCTTTCCGACGCCATGCTCAGACCGGTGAAGGTCTTATAAAGAAGAGCTCACCAAGCTCTGATACCAATTGTAGGATCAGTTACAATAGTCAGAGGGGCGGGATGGATGACACCGGCAATTTTTCCAACGATATTCGGTAATCTTTTCACTCTAGCAGCTACAAACAGTTGTGAAAATAGAGATTGAACTTGTGAGCACTAAGAAGCAACCCTACAACCAAGAACTAGGCAATCACCTTGTTAGGACGGTTTGACTGGTCGACCGGTTTGACTGGCAACCACTACTCAGTCTGACCGGTGGTGGACAGTCTAACCAGCATGGCCGGCGGTCCGACCATTCTCCTGCTGATGAACTGAAAATAACACGATTTCCAAGAGAGGATTTAATCTAACTTTTGATCTACTCATTCAAATCACATCAAATTTGAAACCCAGCTACCCTAGGATGTATAGAACCTATTTCAACCAACAATTTCAAGAATTGTTATCAAGATTTTCTTCTTTATCCATCATAGGGAAGAGTGCTCAAGAACCGGGCAAAAAGAAAAAACTTGATCTACTCATGCTCATGAGAGGCAAGCAAGATAATTTTACATGGGTTCCTACAAGCATTCGCAAGCTATATCTCGACACAAATCATACTAAAACAAGATGGAACCAAGAATCACCAAGAACACCTTAAGAAAGCAAGGAAATTAAACAAGAATACAAATAAGATAGGTGAATCAGGTTTGATCTTCTATTACTACTTGGAGGGAAGGATTACAATCGCTCCACCTGGAGGACAAAACCTCAAGGGCAACGTTTAGCTTTGTCGGACCCGGATTTTCTAATCCAGAATCCTCTGTGAAACACTGTGCTATTCCCTGGATCAGTAGCTAGTACTCACAGAATACATCGCTGAATCAATTCATACATGGCGTAAAACCATACCATTCATTAATTAAAACAACAGAGTTTACATAGACCGCGTCGGGTTGATTTTTACAATAGGGCCGAACAGGCCAAATTGATTACATTACAAAAGCGGAAGTGACAACGGGAGCAAAAGGGGTGAGAGCTTATCTCTCCACAGGCAAGCGACTGGGAAAACCCGTGTGCGCCCGATATTAACCAAGGCTTGGATAATATTGGATGCACGCAAGTTCCGACGGAGTCAACTGGACTGGGGCGAGACTAGAACACCTAAAGACTATACTACGCTTCATCATCTCCTGGTTCTCCGACTTCTTGATCCTCGTAGTAGTCGTAATCTCCAGGATTTCCTGCTTCTGAGGGTTTTGGGGGAAAGAGCGAGAATGAGCACAACTTCCGTGCTCGCGAGCCAACACACAATGCAATAATATACATGAAAGGCTAAACAAGGATGACTCGGTTTCTTTTATTTGCTAAAGCAATATTTTCAATTATCATAATTACAAAGTCCTATCACTTTGCAGTTTTAAACAAATTGTATTTTAGTAAAGAGAGTAATTGTGCAATATTTAATAACAGCAGAGATTCCCTCCACCTTATGCCTAATTTGATTGGGGTTAACCCCACATATTAACATCACTGAGTCTGAAAACTCAGGAAAAATCTAACCCAGAGCTAGGTGAGCCCACCACAATTTTCATTCCACCCACAATAGTTTTTGAAATAGAACTAACTCAAGTTAAGTTCCCATATCCGCCTTTGACAGTAGGCACGGCTGTTTAAACAGTTTATAACTCTGCAGAGATTGTACACTATACCCACAAGAGATAATCGTCTTGATATGTACACACGTTTCCATAGACATGTGAATCAAGGGGAGATCATCACAAGGCCTTTACAATGCATCCAGCAGTATTAGTTACACCCGCTAAGGTTTCGTCTTTGAAGGGTTACGTCCGTTTAGATCCGTTAACCCTTACTCAGACCCCCTCTTGCGCCCTCTTAACGACTTACGTCGTGCGCCCCGACACCCTTCGCCACAGAGGCTTACGGCGTCGCAGGACATCTACAGTGCAACTCGATCGAGGATACAAATTATTCAACCAGGTTTGTACTTTACAGACTTGTGGTTGTACTTGTTTTACACGAGATGTCATGACAAGATTAAGTCCTTATGGTTATCCAGGTGGTTCATTCCACATACTAACCACAACACAACAGTCCTTGGGCTACATTCGCACCCACTGCCGTACCATCCATCACACCAGCCGCCCAGACAGGGTAATAGCAATTTAGGGTTTTGAGGAGTAAAACCAATTTACCACATTTATCTCAGCCATGGACCACCAATGATTGCCCAAACCATTTTCATGTTTGAAGAGATGATGATTGGGATATTTTCGTGTCCCGGTACTTAAGCAACGCTAGCATGTCGCTTAAGTACAACCTATACTAATATTTACCATATAGTTACTAGGGTGACAAGGATTAAGGGATTCAAGTTGTCAAGGATGGCATAATAATTAATTAATCATCAAATAGGTATTTAACTACCTTAAGCTTTAACATATATTTGATTTAAAGAATTAAAGCATGCAATTTGCTATTTTAAAAGAATATAATTTGCATAAAATGTAGGCTCAATATGATCAAAGTATTGACTCGTTTGGGATATAGGCTAGAGGATCTTGATACACTTGGTCTTGATCAACTTGAGGATCTCCGGCGTCTTCAAATCCTACTTGGACGAGAATGTCGGAAAATAGCAAAACGGAAAAGAGAGCAAATAAATACACAAGAATACACAAATTAACTCCAAATTGAATAAGACCTATACTATTAGTAAGACCTTGAATTTACAAATTTTTAAAAATTTATTTTATAATTTTTGGAGCTAAAATGAAGGAGATATGAATTTTTAAAACCTAACTTTTGAATCAAAATAAAAAAAGGAAAATAAAATCAAACAAAAAGAAAAGCGCTGGCGGCCCACAGCGCAAGAAACAGCCCGGCCCAAAACTTGGGCCGAAACTGGGCGCACGCGGGCGCGGAGGCGGCCCACGGGGGAGAAGCGTGGCCCAGGGTAGGCGTTGCCCATCGGGCGCGGGCGCGGCTAAAAGGAGGGGGCCGGCTCGGGCGGACAGGGGGGAGAGAAAAGGGCGGCGGCGGCGCGGAGAGAGAGAAGGGGCTCGGAGTGCGGCGCGGGAGAGGGGAAATGGAGGCACGGCGGGGCAACGACGGCGACGGAGGCTCACCGAGCGGCGGCGGTGACCGAAGGTAAGGCTTCGGCCTCTTCTCCTTCTTCCTTTTTCTTGCTCTTCTTCCTCTCTTCTTCTTGCTTGCGGGGATTTACCGAAGAGGGAGGAGGGGAGGAAGGGAGGGCGCCGGGCTTTTATAGCCGGGGAGGAGCGGGGAGCCGAGAAAGAGAGGGGGGTCCGGCGAGCGTGCGCGGCAAAAAGGAGGCGTGCGGCACCGGGTCATGATGGCGGCCAAGGCGGTAACATGCACGCGGTGGATGGGACAAGGTGAGGGCGCCGGGAGGTGGCGTGCACGCGGCGGCAACGCGGAGCACACGAGCAGGGGGGAAGAAAAAGGGGGGTCCGGTGATGGCGTGCACAAGGGAGAAGAGAATGGCAGAGGGAGAACGCGGTGGCCGGCGGTGTCAGAACACGCGAGGGAGAGGGGTCCGGCGGGGTTGACCCGAGGAGGAAGAAAAAGGGGGTGTTACAAGCTCTCTCAACCAAAATATAATTTGTATCTTGGAGGCTCAAGCAAAAACTATTCTCTCTCTCTCTTTAATGCCCCCTTATATAGTGGAAGCTCACAAAAACACTAACCTGATTACAAAAGTGGATCATACCCACTACACACACCCATGTGAACCCGTTAACCCATTACACAACTAGGTTTTTCATCAATGCACGCTTTTCAAAGCGTTGTTCTTCTCCCTTAGCTCCAATAGCCCGAAATCATCATGTTTTGTCCTTTATGAAGTCTCCTTGACCTAATCCACTTAGGCCACCGCTACGGTTTTGCAAACTACTCACTTTTTCGGTTTTGGGCAAATGACCATATTGTTCATCCACTGTCATTTCCCGATCCCTTATCCTTGAAGCATCGCCCATTCTTCCTCATCCTCCATGTGACCCCAATAACTCTCCGTCAAGCCTTTCACGCATCTAGATCCCACCAAACCATCCTCGCTTGCAAATATACCCAAGTCACTTGCCGCACCACATGTCCCGCTTGACGTTGATCACTTGTGCCTTCCATGGTCCTTGTCCATCTTGTGCCTTGTCCGAGTCCAGCTATCTCACTAGGCCTTCATGACCGCTTTGGACTTTGGTTCTCCTAACCAAGTCCCGTCTTCCTCGCCGTTGATCATAGTTGACTCCGGAACCACATACACAATAAGAGATCAAGCAAACTATTTTCGGGCACAAGTTTATTTCAACATGACCCACATTAGTCATAAACACAACATGCAACACATATGCATCATTGCCATAACCCTCGACCAAATTCATAAATACACACTGGTTGGTCAAACCGCCAGCCATAGCCGGTCAGATCGCTTCCCATATCTTGAAAACACCCCTCTCTGGATTTTTCGGCAGAACTATATTTAGTTTCACGTCCAGACTTCATTTTCCAGGAAATCAAGGGCAAACACACCTCCAAACATTCCCACATAAGTGTTGTTGGAATTAATCTTGTCTTGCTAATTATGTTTAGTTGTTTGCATGCATGAGTTAGTTCGGCTGTGAGATAGTGCACATTTAGATGGTTGAATCTGCAAGTGTGTTAGTTTGCACGATAGCTTTGCTTTAGCAAGTTAATTAGGAACATTGTTAATTAGTGGATTAGTACATGGCAGCACTAGAACGTGTGCAACATTGTAGTCGTGTCATATGCGTGAGTGCATGAGCTCCACGTATTTGCATGGACGTAGTTACACAACGCGCATGAGTAGAAGGCGTAGCGTGAGTTTAGGGTGCATGGCGTAGAATGTGGATCAAGCTGTTGCTAGCCACCAGTCTTTTGTATATACATGTAAGGGATTGTCTATTCATAAGTTGCCTGAATTTTTTTTAAGTTTAAGTCACTTGTTGTGACCATTGGATCAATATCCAATCATATGATATCCATTGGATCAATATCTAATCATATGACACACCAATCTCTACACAAATCCAATGATCACAACAAGTGACTTAATCTTAAGAAAATTTCAGATGACTTAAAACTAGCAAAACCGTACATGTAAACAGAGTCAGTTGAGAGAGGAGGAATAACAGAGAAAGAAAACCAGGATCGCAAAGCAGTGCCTTCGTTCTACCAAGTTTCCAGTGCGTTCTCTGTGTTTCTTGTTCATCTTCTTGTTGTACGTGTGTTCCAAGAAGCTATGTGTGAGTTCTCGCCAGGTGCCTGAGCCAAAGAAGTGTTTGATCACATTTCTCAAAATTCAACCTTTGCATCCCCGGTTGGTCTGACCGCTACCCTTGTCCGGTCTGACCGTCGGCCTCAGCGATCTGACCGCCACCTCTAGTCGGTCAAACCGGCGGTCTCAGCCGACCTGGCCGCTACTCTGTCGGTCAGACCGCTTACCACCCGACAACACCTCTGAATTTTGTTCAATCACAAACCAAACTCAAACTTTGACAAATACAAATAAAGCACTGTCAACTAGTACTCATCGCAATCCATAGGGTGGGTGACCTCATACGTGCATGTACAAATAAAGGAGCAGCATGCATAAGCAACGGACGTGCCTGGGCAAGGATGTAGATGACGATGCATGCATGGGCCATGAACATTCTCTCTCTCTCTCTCTCTCATACTTTCACGTGTAGAAATCAATCCATGGTCCTGCTACTTGCAGCCGAAGCTCTCGCGCAGGGCCGCGCCTATGACGCCGACGAGACGCCGGACGCGTTAATCCTACTCAACGCGCACGTCCAGATGCCGAGGCCGCCGGTAGCTGTGTCCACGTGACGCCGAAGTTGCCGCACCGGCCGCCAAGCGGCGCCTTCGCATCTCATTGTTGCGGCCCCATGTCTGTCGGCAAGACCGCCATTCCAATCGATCTGGCCGCGTATTCGTAGTCGACTAAACCGAGCGTGATAGCCAGCTTAAAGCTATCTCGTTTGATCTCCTTTTAGTCTAACATGTAAACGTGCAGCAACACGCGTGCACACACACATGCATGAGAGCCTACATGCATGTTTTGGTACTGCCTTGCAATCAGCTCTACGTACGTGAGAAGAAATGATGGCACAACCTGCATGGCTAGCTCATATCTGACGCACCAAAAGGAGGATGGCCTGCCCTAGTCACACCGGTGTTTGCCCACGTGCGCCTCCACTGCAATGGAGTCATCCCGGTCGTCGCTGCCGACTACGTCGACACCCTGGCACATCTTCATCGAGACATGCTATTCCTACTTGAACTACACATAACTACCCCACGTTGCCGTCGTACAAATTCGGACTGGTCAAAGCTTGGCGTGAACCATGCATTACATATGATCACGTACTTCACCTTCTGCTTGCTGTTCGTGACCGGCCGATCGAACGGCAAGGGCGGACGTAGCCGGTGCAAATGCTACGCTATCAACGGCCCCATAGACCGACAAGGCTATGGATCATGCCAGCACCCACATTTATTACATCAACCATTCATCGTATGCATGGAGAACGCGAAGTGAAGACCGAAGGCGACGACCAACACGCGGCTTAATCGGAGGTGTTCCGTGGGTTTACCTTGTGGATGTAAATAACCGAGAGCTTTCCGAGGCCCTGGAAAATAGGAGACCACATCACCTAGTCAAGTTCGCCTCATCGACGCGCGGGCTATGGAGCACATGTTATAATAAGGGTTTGCATTTTATAATTTCTTCAGAATGAATAAAATGCACGCTTCTGTAACATGTTATTGTATTTATTTATTTTTGTGTCCTTTAGTACACTGGCACACCCGCAATCTTAATTCCCACGCAAAGAAATCTTAGAACGATTACTCGAGTAAAACACTTGGAGAAACAATTTTGAAAATAGAACAGAAAATAGTCAATATAGGCACAAAAAATGACCAAGGAGTGTGTAAACGGTTGGACGACTTACGGGCTTACAGCGGACGCTGGAGTCTGGACAGCACAGCACGAAAGTAACGCTGCTGCTAACATGCAGGACCTCCTGGTCGAGCTGATGACGTGCATATGCATGGCTATTTTTTTCTTCCTGCATAGGCATAGTATTACCAGTGTTTCACACCCACTTTACCCTCGATGAAAATAGAAACGTACAACTCTACCAGGCACGTGCTTTTTCACTAAATGCATACTTTTTGAAAAGAGTATATGGAGAACCAACACCTAACTTATGCCACACGCACACACAAGAGCCTCACGGATTGAGAGAGTACATGGAGGATATATACCACACACACTACTCATGTCACACACGTGCTGACGATGTGCATATCTATTACACACGCTAGGAAATTTTGGACGCATACCACATGCATACTCCACACATGCCACACGTGCACACATATGCGCGCACATCCACTACATACGCTAGTAAATTTTGCAGAGGCTCCAGGCGTGATGGAGCACAGACACACATGTGTGTACTCTGATTAAAATAAGATATCATATGATCGTAGGTCTTGTCTCAACTAATAACACACTCGCTCCCACCATCAGTACATCCATGAAAGACAACACAGTAACAACACATCAAGGTAGGCCCACAATTCCACAAACCTAATAGCGAAAGGCCTAGCATGAAACCAAAACTCGAAGCCCACAACCACTTGGTCGGCTCCTGCCCTAGAGGTAGCCAAATGGCCTATGCCAGCCAGGTCGGGCCGAAACACAAGATTGTTGGCCTAGCCCAGGCCCAGCATGGCCCGATGAGGTAGTGTGTCGTGCTTGGGTCGCGACCCCAGCCCAACAGGCTGGCCTGGCCTGGCACGCACAGTACCGTGTCGTGCACGACCGGTGACGGAGGAGGAGGTGGAGGTGGTGGTCGAACGTGGCAGCAGCGGTCGGGCCCGCCAAGGCCCGTCAGGCATATCGTGCCCGGGATGGCTTGAGAGGTCAGCGTGTCATGCCTGGGTTAGCACCATAGCTAGGGATGGAAAAAAGCTCGTTAGTGGGGCTCGTTGGCTCGGTTCAAAATTTATCCAATTACTCTCATTAATTGGTTAAACATTGAAATGAGTCAATTTCTAATGAAATCAGACTTTGCTCTAGCTCAGTTCGGCTCGTTAGCTCGATTCTAAAAATACTTTCAAACTATAAATAAAATAATATTAAATCAAACTGTATCAATTTTGAGAAAAGCTCGATACGACGAGAACTTGACTCGATATCCTCCTAACCACGGCCCGACACTATTAGTGGTGGCCAGATGGGCGGTTCGGCCCAAGCCCGTGCCGGCACGACGCATTTAGGCACGTCCCGTTTATTTCGCGGGCCTAAATGTCGAACCCGGGAGCGAAGGATACCGAATTCTCTGTGTTTATACACTAGTCCAGGATTTCTAGTGTACATAGTCAAACAAAAGTGATAGCAAAATCATATCACACACTTTATTAATAATGATTTCTGAGTTTATTACAAAAGGGCCTGAGGCCAAATAGAAAAGAAATAACACAGCAGAAATAAAATAGTGGTAGACCACACGACTTACCACAGGCAATCGTCTGGGGGCGTAGCCTATTCGTGAAGGTCCTCACCGTCCTGATATAGGTCTTCTCCTGAATAAAGATTATTCAGCAAGAGTAAGCACAACTTCCGTGCTTGCAAGTTACACCAAATATTGAAAGTTTATGCATGCATAAGGTAAACAAAGGATAATGGCAGGGTTATTTCGCATAAACAACATTTTCAGGTTAAATGCCAATAATAATTTCTAAGGCCAGTTTTTATATTATAACTAAAATCAGTGTTTGAAATGACAATTACTAGTGGATAACCTCCATTGATTGAATGGTGAAAGATACCCTCCTATCACTTGGCTAACCGCCCAATTTCTACCATAGGATTATCCATCCTAAAACCATCTGTTGAAATCATTTTATAAACCAAAAACAAGTCTAACTTAGAGTGGCTTTGCTAGCATGTCCATGACCGCGGACGCGGCTATTCGAATAGTTTCTACTCTGCAGAGTTTGTACAGCTTTACCCACAAAAGATAATTTGCTTTTAATGTCGGCCAAAGCACGCTTCCGAAGGCGTGTGACTAAGCAATTATCATGAGGTCGTTACAATGCAGTGTCTTAATGTATTTATGCCCGCTAAGGTTTCGCTACCATCGGACTAACCATCCTCCGGGAGCCCCCTCTTGCGTCAGGTGGAACTAATGTCTAACCGACGCCCACACATACAACATGACACAAATAACACTAAGACGCCACAAATTATTTAGCCAAATCTGTCACATTCCAGACATATGGTGGTACGGTAAGGCGTAGCAAAATACGCTCAAAGACCGGTCCTTAACTGACTTGGACGTCTTTCCATTAAAACCCTGGGCCTTAATCCTAACCAGATTGGGCCAGTGCATGAACCTGCACCCACCATCCATCCATCCCGCCCAAGTCCAAACCCATTTTATTTTATTTGGAGTGAAAACCTCTTTATAAGCCTTTTGTGGTAAAACTATACCACAGAATCAAATTTCAAATCAAATTGTAAATGATTTGGCTAAACCTTCCCAAATATGATCTAAGCATAGCTAAGCATATGACAAATTTTACCTAAGGGTGTCAAGGCATTCATATTTAATAATCAAATTGGCCATACCATGGAAGTTGGGATAACTATATACAAGAAAAGGACATTCAAACATTTATATAAACATATGCATGCAATAGTAATTTAAAAACAGGAATTAAATAATTTAAAATACTGGGAACAATATGATCAATAGTGTAACTTGCCTTCGTTGAAGTCTTGAAACTCTAAATCGTCAGAAGGATCTAACTCTCCGGAGTCGTCGAAGTCTATACGCAAAAATACAATAAATTCAAATTCAAATTCAAATAAACTCAAAAACTCAGCTCAAATAAACTCCAAATGGAAATATTTTGGTTTAGTTAGCTAGATTATGATTTTAGACAAATTTTGCAACTTGAGTCACCCAATTTGGAGTTCAGATGCAAAAGATATGAATTTTTGAAGTTTTAAACCTAAATCTGGAATTTAATTGAATTTCCCGAATTATTTTTCTAAAGGAAATCTATTTATTGCGCAATGCTGACGCCAGCGATGAATTTCTGGGAATTAAAGGAATTAAATTTATTTCCTGACGAATGGGGCCCATGTGTCATAGACACGGCTCATGGTGGACTAATTCCACCGAGCCGAGGGCGAGCCGGTGCGGAGGATCTGCCACGCGGGCGCTGACCCGGCGTGACACGCGGGCTCTAGTGCTGAAGTGGCGTCCACGGGCAGTGAGGTGGCGCTGAGGTGGCCGAGCCACGTAGGACCGACGACGGTGGTGCTCCGGTTCCAGGCTCGCCGGCGTTTCATGCCGCGGCGAGTCGAGTGGAGGTGCTCAACGTGGAGCTAGCGCGACACTGATCCTAGGGCATTACCTTGCGGCGGAGGGGCGTGAGGGAGTCGCCGGCGACGAGCTAAAGAGCGGCGGCGAGGTTCGGTCGTCGACGAAGAAGGTGATCCCGAGGTTCTCCGGCGAAGTGGGTGGCGGCAGCAGCTTCGCACGGGTGAGGCGATGACGATGGTGCCGACGGCGGGGACGGAGGAGCTCCGATGGCGGCGCAAGCGAAGCTTGAAGCTTTCGCGGTCTCCGGTGAAGAAACACGAAATTAGGGCGCTAGGGGTGAGGAGGAGGGCCGTGAGTGGTGGTGCCGTGGTGCGGTGAGGGAGGTGCTCCCGGTGCCCCCTTTTATAGGGCAAGGGCGTGGCTGGTTCAACGTGGAGCGCACGAAGGTCGTGCGGCACGGCGGTGGTAAATCTGGGATTTGAGGCTACGGGGATGGAAAGAAACGGCCGTGTCGGAGGCGGAGAAGATCAAGGACTTCAATGCGCGCGACGATTAGGGATATGCGGCCAGATTCGCCGGGTTTTTGGAAGGTTTCCGATTCGGCAACAATGGCGGCGTGCGAGAGAAAGGAAAGAGGGAAGGAGGAAGAAAGGAAAGGAGGACGACGGCGGAGGCACGTCCGATTTTGATCGGACGATCGAAAATAGATGAGGCGAAATGGTAAGTAATGGTGGAGCGCAGCCGTTGGATTAAAATCGGGCGACTCAGAGGAAGGGGTTTGCGCGGAGGAGTAGGTCGAGTGGGCGTGCGCGTCTTGAGTGGTTTGGGCCGAATGAGTTTCGGCCCAAATACTATTTGGAGTTTTCTTTTGATTTTCTAATTAATTTAATTCAGATAATTCAAATAGGCTTTAGAATATAGCAAATTAAGTCCAAAATTTTTTGGAAAAATTCACATAAATTCTCTGGAGCATAAAATATTTCCAGCTATTATCTGGTAATAGATTTTGCAAATAAATTTGTTTTAGCTTCAAATTTTATTAAGTAAAAGCTTTTGAAAATTCAGAAAAATCCACAAAAATAATTAAACTTTATTTTCAACTGAAAATTGAAATTTGGGCTGTTACACTAAACGGGTTGGGTCGTCTTGACCACGTCTTTGGGAAGGCGACCAAACACGGCACACGGCACTTCATGATGTCTGCGTGGACTGGCCTGGGCGGGCCGACGGCCGTGTCCGACACACCTAGCCTATTTAGGCCCATTTTTTTAAATAGAAAATCCAAAAGAGCCTGAAAAAACTAAAAAATGTGTGAAATTCAGAGATACATATAAAATTGTAAAAAATGAAACAAACATGTTAAAAATATAATAAAGATCTTTATTAATGTTCAAATTGTTGCCTCGATAAAACCTTTGCCTAGTAAAAACTCAACGTAAGAAAATCTTGGCAATGAAAAAAGTACAACCTATAGCTCAACACACATCCTTGTTTTAAGTGATGTTGTTGAGTTGCAGATTTTCGAACACCTCCGACAACTTTGGATTTTTCACAGAGTGTTGTGTTCGTGAATGAGCTTGTTCCTAGTCCTTCACAGTTAAAAGTATCTCCACCATCCCACTCATAAGACGTGTTCTTCTTTCCTCCGATATTCTTTCAGAAAGATTGAAAGTAGACTCGGAGGAAACCGTTGAGATAAGAACAGTTAACACATCATGTGCAAGTTTGGATAGCACAGGATATGTTAACTTATGGCTATGCCACCATTGCAAAGTTTCGAAGCCTTCTGAGTTGAAATCCACCATATCGCTGTCCAGAAAGGCAGATAGTTCCCCACTCCTTAGGTGAGAGGTTGGTCTTGGTTGAGAAGGTGTCACTGTAGAAGAAAAAGAAGACTAAAAAGAAAATCTAGATCTAGAGGAAGAGTCTGCACCCAAATCTTGCCTCCACAGATTTGTCTTGTTACTTGAGGTGGGTGCTAGTGGAGGTCGTTGGAAGCGGACTCCCTAGAACTTATCTTCATACCTTTGGAAAATCTCATACAGTCGAGAACGAACATCTGCAAAATAGTTAGAATAGTCTAGCCCTATAGCATCACTAAGAAGATCAAGAACATTAGCAAATCGTTGAATTTTAGCTTTAGGCTCTAAAATAAATGTAATTGCATATAGGAAAGGGATTTCTCTCCAATATTTAAAGTATTTACTTTTCATAGCAACAATAGCCTCTCGTAAAATTGTGTCATTTTCATATATTTTCAATTGACTAACAATCTGTAAAATATTATGCATAATAATAGGAGATGTTCAATAATAGACAACGACAAAGCAACAATGGCCTCATAAAAATTCTAAAAAATGAAGTATCTTCTTAGCAACGAACCAATGTTACTCCATTATCCGGTAGTCATTAACATAATGAGTAGCTACACTAAGATAATCCTCCCTAACCCGACTGCTCCATATGTTCGAGGTCAGGGCCAGCGAACATGTGCATGTACTAAAAAGTTTCTTTAATTTATCACGACGTTTATTGTAGTATTGTACTAGATTCCTAGTTGTTGTCTGTCTAAAAACAGTAGAAAATCTAGAATTATGCGCAGTCCTAATGTAAGTTTGGAAAGCAGTAGACTCCCTAAAGCCTAACGATAAATCCTCAGAAATAATTAAACAACAGGGAGATTGATGGGCTACCTCAGAATCATCGTCCCAGCTACGTATTGTACCATCGGTGTTGTACTGTAGCTGCGTCTGCCTCATCACCAATCCCTGCTTTACCTTACATCTTGTAGCATGTCTAAGGAAGTGTCACGTTCCACCTGAAGACTTTGCAGAACTCTTCCTTGCCTCCTTGCCCTTCTGGTAACAACTTCGGTTGGTTTGAGGCAACTGCAATGGCATTCTCCATGGATGCAACTTCCTCCGTGAAAGTCCGTAATCACCAAGAGCAAAAGTTATCGTAATTTTCCATAACGAAAACTGCAAAATCGAAACTAACACTATTATTATTTCCATCTTAGCATAAAAAATAATAACAATCAAAATATACAAAAAAAATAGTAGTGTACCTCTTTTGTCAACTTGATGCCGGAATTTGAATTTTTCAAAATTTGGCATAATTTTTGAATTTTGCCAAATTATCTCACAAGGAATTTAAATTTGTACAATAGAATTCAAAAGAGAGATTGAGGAATGGATGGGTGCCGAATGAGGGGGTATGGTGGCTATTTATAGAAAAAAAGAATTTTTATTTTTATTTTTGCTATTTTTAAAGCTCCAAACAACCAGTTTTTTCAAAAATCGAACGTTATCGGGCTAAACGGGCCAAATGGGCCCGTGCCTAATCGTGCCCCAACGGGGCATTTTTCACCCAGGTCGTGCCGTTTTCGGCCCACGGCTCGCCTGACCCCTCCATTTTCTCCCTCCGACCTCCCGTGCCCGTTCGCCTACCGGCTGCCGTTGCGGGCTATCTCACGCGGCAGTGCCACAGGGGCACACGCCCACATCGCCCTCCTCCTCCCTTTTCTCCCTCCACGCCGGCCGTTGCCTCCCTCTTCTCCCTCTACGCCGGTCGACGGCCGCGACGCCTCCCCCGTCCCCTCCTCCCTCTTCTCTTCTCCCTCTGCGCCCCGCCGCATCTGCACTGGCCCGCCCCAGCTTCCTCCTCCTTGGCACCGACATCGCCTCGCCGTAGCCGCGTCGATCGTGCGCCTACCCCGTCTTCCTCTTCCGCGCTGTCGGTGCTGCCCTCTCCGCAGCCGGGCCAAATGGACCGTGTCAGGCTCATGCACAGCCTGGCACTTTGCGTGCCGTGCTGGGTTGGCTCGTCGTGCCGATGTGGACCCAAGCACGGCCCGGGCCATCATGTCGTGTCGTGTCGACTCAACCCATAAACAGTATAGACCGGGCTAATAGTATCATGCTTTGTGTCGGTCCGACCGACACGGCCCATCTGATCACCTCTAGACACGATACCATCTGCTTAGTTAGTAAGGCAGTGCCTAATCGGACCATGCGGGCTGAGCTATCCGTTTGGCCACCTCTGCCCCTTCCCCATCTCCGCATCTCCTCCGAAAGTGGAAGGGTAAAAGGGTTAAAGCCCTTCTTCGCTTAAACCCCGGCCTGCCGACCACACGTCGCCGCCGACGATAGGCCTCCTCCTATGGATTTTTTTTGAAATAATATATTTTTAAAAAATATTTACAAAACTAGGTCACCGCTCCCAAAAATTGCAAAAATAGGTTCCTGTCGCCAGTTCATCTGGCGACAGGTTCCTCTGACAAGGCGAGCTTTCAGTCTGCCGATTCAATGGCGTGACAGAATCTATGAATTTTTAAATATATCAAATAAACTTAAAAAATTACAAAAAAAAAATTTGGAGCATCCTGATAGAGTGTTCTTGCTTGTGTAATTTTTTTATAATTTTATCCATTATACATTTGTCTCTAAAATTTATTTAATTATACTATTTGTAGAATTTTTAAATATACCATATGAGATTAAAAAATTATAATTTTTTTTGTGAACGCTCCTTACATAGTGTAATTGTTTCTGTAATTTTTTTAGAATTTTATATGCTCTGCAATTGTCTCTAAAATTCTGAATTTAGGTTTCTAATACAGTGTACTTGATTGTATACCCTTATTTTTAGAGACAATTTAAGAGAATATAAAATTCTTAAAAAATTACATAAACAATTACACTATGTAAGGAGAGTTCACAAAAAAAAATCATAATTTTTGGACCTCATCTGGTATATTTAAAAATTCTATAAATATTATACTTAAATGAATTTTAGAGACAAATGTATAATGGATAAAATTATGAGAAAATTATACAAGCAAGAAAACTCTATCAGGATGCTCCACAAAATTTTTTGTAATTTTTTAAGTTTATTTGCTATATTTAAAAATTCATAGATTCTGTCGCCGATTGAATCGTGATGTGAACTCTGCCCCGCTGAGGGTTTCTGTCGCCAGTTCAACTGGCGATAGGAACCTGTCGCCAGATGAACTGGCGACAGGAACCTATTTTTGCAATTTTTGGGAGCGGTGACCTAGTTTTGTAAATATTTTTTAAAAATATATTATTTTTAAAAAAATTATCCTCCCATGCCCCCATGCCATTCGCGGCGGCGGCTGCAGCCGATAAGCGCACGGCGGCTCAGTGCGGGATGAACCCGAGCTCTACAACCTCCACACCGTAGCCCGCCGTGCGCGCCCCCGCCATGAGACCCTGCCCACTCGGATGCCCTTCGGACCACGCCTGCCCCTCCGCCTCCTCCTGCCTCACCTCCGCCGCTGCGCTCCCCGCTCGCCCGCGCCTCTGCGTAGACCGTTCTACTCCTCTCCCTCAGTGGCGGCGGCGGAGTCCGAGGAGGACGCGGTTGTTGCCAGGGACACCCTGCTAGGCCCTCCCCGCGTTGGCAGCCCAGGAGGAGCGCCTAGGCTTGGTTGGAATGGAGGGGCTGCGTTTGGGGAGGACAAGGCGGAGTTCGAGAGGAAGGCCTCGATCGCTGCGCGAATCAAGCGCTGCCATGAGCTGCTGCGGGAGAGGCGGTGGCGGGAGATGCGGGCTGGCTTGGCGCAGATGGTGAGCGAACAAGGTGAACTCACTATGAGTGTTCGTGTTTCTAATTAGAGATTGCTCTTAGGGAGGAGGACACGCGATTATTCATCCGTTGCTGAGCTGCAATTTTCAATGGCGTTAGTTGTATACCTGTATGTTAACTGAAAAGCGTCGATGATAAGTGTGAAGAGGCATAGAAATGGCATTAGCAGGTTCGATTGATATGACAGAGAGTATAGCGTTATTCCGGAGTGCAAAAAACAAACTGGCAGTGAAAGCATAAGTATGTAAAACTGGCATTGTTTTGTATGAATAAAACTGGATATTATCATCGTATGCACACATAGATATTCCTTCATTTGTCTTCTACATGGTAATTTGTCATCTGTAAAAGATCATAGTATCTTTATTATCACTCAACAGTCAACACATGTAACAACAGAGAACATTTAGAGTTCATATTTCATATTTAATGATATCATATCTTGTACTGTAGGATCCGGGTCTGCGCCGACTCTTTGTGACATCTTGTGGAATGGATTCAAAGAGTGTGATTCCAGCGCTGTTGTATGGGATGCTCTAGCAAATAGTTATGCTAGAGCTCAGATGATTCATGATGTTCTTTACATTCTTAGTAAAATGAACAGCCTAAACATGCAAATTTCGGTGTCCACCTACGACAGTTTATTGTACAACCTAAGGATGACTGACATGGCATTGGAGCTTTTTGAAGAAATGGTGTCATGTGGTATCTCTCCCAGCGAGTATTCACATAGCATTCTCATCGATGGCCTCTGCAAGCAAGATAGAGTTGGAGAGGCTTTATCTTTCCTTAAGGAGGAAAGGGAAGGGGGGAAGTTTAATCCCTTGGGAATGACCTTTAACATTCTTATGTCTGCATTGTGTAATTGGGGGTTTATTCAGGCTGCAAAATCATTTTTATGTCTGATGCTGAAGTATGGATTAAACCCTGACAGCTATACCTATTCTACTCTTATACACGGCCTATGCAAAGTAGGTTCCATGGATGAAGCATTGAATCTATTTGAGAGAGTGACAAAAGAAGAATGGAACTTGAGGTTGTCACCTACAACAGCCTTATCAATGGTTACCGCCTGCTTGGTTTAACAAGACGAATTCCAAAAATAATTCAGACGATGAGATCCCAAGGCATTAAACCCGATCTTGTTACATATACTATACTTATTGCTGGTCACTGTGAAAGTGGCGACGTTGAAGAAGGGATGAAGATAAGAAAGGACATCCTAAACCAAGGGTTGCAGTTGAATATTGTCACATACAGTGTCCTTCTCAATGCTCTCTTCAAAAAGGGTTTGTTCTATGAGGTTGAAAACCTACTTGGTGAGATATACAGTATTGGTCTAGATATGGATGTTGTTGCATATTCCATCCTCATCCATGGGTACTGCAAGGTAGGAGAAATTGAAAGGGTGCTTCAAGTATGCAATGTGATGTGCTGTTCTCAGAGGGTAACGCCAACATCACTAAACCATTTATCTATTCTTGTAGGACTT
The DNA here is from genome assembly GCA_036346255.1 of Ampelocalamus luodianensis. Classification (NCBI taxonomy): domain Eukaryota; kingdom Viridiplantae; phylum Streptophyta; class Magnoliopsida; order Poales; family Poaceae; genus Ampelocalamus; species Ampelocalamus luodianensis. The sequence continues at coordinate 40,774,063 of CM070635.1, read as the reverse complement.
TGCAAGAAAGGACTGCTAGTTGAAGCAAGGTGGTATTTGGAAAATGTAGCTAGCAAATATCAGCCAAGTGATGTAGTACTCTATAATATACTTATCAATGGTTATGCAAAGATCGGTGATTTGGTAGTGCTGTTCGTCTGTATGATCAGATTGTTGTAGCTGGTATGTGCCCAACCATTGTCACATGTAATTCTCTTCTATATGGATATTGCAAAATTGGGGATCTACAAGTTGTGGAGAGCTATTTTAGGGCTATTCAGTTGAGTAGTCTATTGCCAACAGCTGTAACATACACTACCTTGATGGATGCACTCTCTGAAGCTGGAAAAGTTAATACTATGTTAAGTCTTTTTGATGAAATGGTTGGAAAGGGGATCAAGCCAAATGTTGTAACTTACAGTGTAGTTATTAAAGGACTTTGTAAGCAGCTCAGATTCCGTGATGCAGCCGATGCTATTAATGTTCTCCATGACATGCAGGGTGTTAATGCTGACCCAATAACTTACAATACGCTTATACAAGGTTTTTATGAGGCACAGAACATTAAGATGGCTTTCCTTGTATACGACAGTATGGTATACCGGGGTCTAGTGCCGACACCTGTTACTTATAACTTGCTTATTAATGTGTTGTGCTTGAAGGGAAAAGTTATTCGAGCAGAAATGCTTTTGGAATTCCTCAGAGAAAAGGGTGTTGAGTTGAGAAAATTTGCCTACACAACACTCATCAAAGCTCAGTGTGCCAAAGGAATGCCTTACAAGGCCATTTTATTAGTTGGTAAGCTTCTAGATGCAGGGTTTGAGGCTTCTATTGAAGACTTCAGCGCAGCAATCAATCGACTTTGCAAAAGGCAATTTGCCAAAGAAGCCTTTATGTTCATCCCAATTATGTTATCTGTTGGCATTTACCCAGATACTCAAGTTTATTCTGTGCTGGGTAGAGCTCTGCAGAAAAGAAATGAGCTTTTCTATCTACCCATATTGCAAACACTTGCTGTCAAAACTGGTGTTGGTATTTAGTACCTTGAGCATGTGAGTTAGATTGCCTTATCACTGTTCTTTATAGTGTACATTACACTCAATGACTAATTCGTATTGTATTTTATATTATCGTTTGTTGGTGTACAGGTGTTAGACGTGATATGTCCTCAACAGTGTTACACGGACATGGACACGGGTGTCGGATTCTGACTCGGATTCGGGTGTTGGATTCGGCAAGCTCTAGAACATAAGATTCGAGGATTCGTCTAATATATATTCTTTTATCTTTAAAATTTAAATTAAAATAATTTATACAATGAATATTTAATTTAGGTACACTACCACAACACTATATAACTGCCACAAAAATCCTAGACACCGTTGACATCACCTAGTCACAAGAAAGATTGGCTACACGCCATTCACCTTTTTAAAAATGGTAACAAAAGCTGTTCAATACCTCGTTAGATGTAAAAATGAATAAAGAAGTACTATAGACGCAGCAAAAAAAAATTGGACACGTGTGTCCTGGTAACACTGGTCCTCAATATTTGGACAGACGAGGATTGAGGGCAACATAGGCCACAGGGAACTGCAGGGTCAACTTGTGCCAAGTGTTTGGTTAAATCAATCTTTTACATTCAGTTGCATCACATGATCAGTATATTTGAATCAAGAATTGTAAGGGCCTACCACAATAGTTAACATTTTGCTTACCCACTTTTTGGCAGTGCCAGACTGAGTACCTACCAGATGGTGATCTTTTTAGCACACTCAGCAATAGTGGATATGTTTTAGATAACCATGTTTTTACCACCGATTATCTTATTTAAAGATAAATGTTTCTAATACTGAATTCTTGTCATCTCTTCTGAATTTGGAGTTATACTAGTATTTGCTATTTTTGGCAGTTTTGCTGACTTGTCAAACTATTGAAACTTATTCATAATATTTCTCATAGCATGCTCGCATGTATATATGCAAAGCACACATTTAGAGAGACAAATGCAAAATCACCTGCACCTGCATACAAGCAAATACTCAGTTGCCCTTGCCCAATCGACCAAACATGCGCATGAAATGACTTTTTTATTAAAAAATTTTAGCTTGGCTTACTCATTTTTTAAACCTTTCTTCAGGCAAGATGTGCAATCATGAAGGCATATGTTAGGTACAACACTGGTGTAGAGATGGCAAGAACACTAAATTGCCTATTTTTCAGGTAGGTCAAAGAACCCCATTCCTCCTCAACCGAGTTTAATGTTTGTTACTTGGTAGGATTGCTTATATTTCTTTGAAGATGAATATTTGCTTTATATTAATTGTCTACCTTGCTATAAAGGACATTAGTTGGTCATATTTTAGATGTAAACACATGACTTAAGGTTTTACTACGCAATATTCAGGTCTTGTTGGCATAAATCAAGTTCCATGTATCCTTGTCCGGTCATGTACACAAAGAGTATGTACGTCCTACTAAGGAGTAGCAACTAAAAGAATAGGAAAAGAATGTTACATGCCACTTCATACCTTGTCAATTTATTGTTACTCAGGATTCGGTAGTCGGAATATGTTCGTTAGTATTAGAGTCTCATAAAGAGTTGTGTTAGAGTCGGATTGTAATTTTTTTTGCTATAAATAAATGATGTGGAGGTCCTGTGGGGCTACACACGATTATTCCCAAACTTCAATATGGTATCAGAGCCATCCTCGTACCTATCTACCACCGAATCCTAACCCTAACCCTCACTTATCTTAGCCGCTGCCATCGTTCGTCGTCGTCCAACCCTTCAAATCGTCATTACCATCACTATCTCTCCTTGCGGGCGAGCATGCCACGTCGCCCCGTGGGCACCATGTCGTTGTGTTGCCTCAGCCTGTAACTGAGCCATCGCCGCGCTGCCTCGCGGGTGTGCCCCCTCGGATCCAGGATTCGGGTGGGTGGCCGCGGGAGGGGAAAGGAGGAGCGACATAGAAGAAGATTGCTGCACAGGAGTGTTGGTGCGCGTTGTGCTGTACTGGTATTATTGCGTGGTTTTGTTGATATTATATTGTGACGGTCGGAGGTAACCAAGGCGGCAAATAACGTTAATGCATGAAGGATTGTCATGATCGTGGGAGAATGTGTGGCATAACTTTGTGGTGAGTGACATTGCTATAGTTCGAGAAGATGACTCTTGAGGAGATTGAGGTTGCGAGGAAGGCGGAGGAAGATGCCACGATGAAGGTGGCAAAAAAGAAGAGGACAATTGCTGATACTACTTCCTCGTTGGTCACACAATGTGACATGAGAAGCATGTTACAAGACCTTTTCGCAACGGGTATGATAGATTCGAGGATTGGTGCAGAGTCATCTGAATTAAAGCTGAAGCTGATACCGAATGATGTAAAGTTGGAAAGGAGCAAAAATTACTTGAGTTAGTCTAGAAGGGCTTAGCTAATTCTGAGGACGAATGGGGTGAAATACTACCTGCGGGAGACTTGTGTTGAGCCTGTAAATTAGGCGGTTATGGATTGAAGGGTGTGGAACACTACCAACTCTGTGGTGGTGACTTGGTTGCTAACTTCGATTTCTCCATCCATCGCTCGGATGGTGGAGATGATGCAGAGTGGACCAGCAATGTGGAAGACATTGAGCAACATGTACTCTGGGGTAAGAAATGTGACGATGATGGTGGAGGTTCGGGGCAAGGTGGAGGCCTTGCAAAAGGAGAAGACCGCCCGAGAGTATGCTAGTGAACTATAGCAGCTGTAGGCATATTTAGATCACACTGCAATTAATATGTGTTGGTGATGTTGAGACTGGTAGGGTGTGACTGCAACGTAGATGGGTTACACACTTCCTGAAGGGATTGAACCTAAAGTTTGAGAGTAGGAGGGTCATCATGTTTCACTTGGCAAACTTACCTATTATGGAGGAGACTATTTTAGCTATAGTATAGGAGGAGATTCTACAACGTGTAATGGAGGACAACAACCATGTTAGGTTCGCATACACCATTCCCGATCATCGTACCCTAATTTGTTCGACAAAGTAGAATGTTGATGTCATGTGCAACTAACTTCGGATAGCCCCTACTTCCGTTGCTTTTCTACATGGTGATTTACAAAAGGAGGTATATATGGAGATTTCTTTAGGCTTTGAGAACAAGCAGACTAATGGAAATGTGTGTAAACTCAGGAGTCTTTATACTGTCTAAAGCAGTCTCCATGACGTGGTTTGATAAATTCAGACATGTAGTTTGTATTATGGGCTATTCTCAGTGCAATGGAGATCATACTGTGTTTTATAGGCATAGAAGATCACATATTAGCATATTGGCAGTATATATTGATAATATTGTGATCACTGGAGATGATACCGAGGAAATCAAGTCCTTGTTGAAAAAACTGGGAGAGACATTTGAGGTTAAAGATCTTGAAACTCTTCGATACTCTCTTGGAATTGAGATTGCTCGTTCTTCAAATGGTATAGTTCTCTCCTAGAGGAAAGTATGTTCTTAATCTGTTGACAGAAACATGTATACTTAGGTGTTGCCCTATTACTTCACCTATTGATAGGAATCACAAGCTATGTGCCGAGTCAGGAGATCCAATTGATCATGAAGCTTACCAAAGGTTTGTTGGACGTTTTATCTATTTGTGTAATACAATACCTGATATTTCATATGTAGTGAGTGTGGTGAGTCGATATATGTATTATCCCAGAACAGGATGTATGGATGAAGTCTATCGAACATGCGGTATTTGAATAGTAGTCCTAGGAAAGGCATTTGGTTCAGGAAGAATCAACATATAAATATAGAAGGGTATTGCGATGTTGATTAGGCGTGCAGCATGGATGGCAGGAGGTCTATCTTTGGATATTGCATCTCTGTGTTAGGTAGCTTTGTATCATGAAGAACCAAGAAGCAGGAGGTTGTGACTTAGTCTATCCTTGGAGAAGGATAAGAAGCAAGAGACAAATAAAATCTATATAAATAGAATGAGGCGAGTGATTTCTTTAAGAAGAAAAAACTCTACAGAGACAGAGTACAGAGCAACAACATCGAGTGTGAGTGAAATGATATGGATAGAGGTTTTATTGTCTGAGCTTAAAGTATGGATGAATAATCTCTTTGTGTTGCATTGTGACAATAAATCTGCAATCAACATTGCTAACAATCCGGTACAACATGATCGTACAAACATGTTGAGAATGATAGGTTCTTCATCAAGGAGAAGCTCGATCACAGGATGCTGAAGTTAGAGTATATTAAATCTGATGAATAATTGGCTAACTGTTTCACTAAAGGATTAAGTCTAAATGAGGGTGCTACAATATGTAACAAGATATGCATAATTGATATCTTCGGCCTATTTTGAGAGGGAGTGTTGATGAGTTAGTATTAGAGTCTAATAAAGAGTTGTGTTAAAGTCGAATTGTAATTCTTGACACTATAAATAAAGATTGTGGGGATCCCGGGACAACGCACTATTATTCCTGTCGTGGGGCCATCGCCCCACGACCGCAAGACGGCATTGCAGAGGGCCTTCCAAAGATATACTCAGAGAAGGCCCGAGGGCCTCTGGGTCATCCCAAGAACCCTGGAGGGATCCGAAGACCTCTGGCGAGACCGAAGGTGCCTCGCAAGGAAGTCGCAAAGGACCGTCGGTGAATACGGGTCCACAAGGGCGAGACCAGCGCACCCCTAAAGATAGACCATGTCCACAAGGGTGCATCGTGCACCGAGGCTACGCGTAGAGGCACTGAAAGACCTGCTACCCCTAAGGCTAATGTACTTTTGTAGGGTATGTATGTATTTCTATGTATCATGTTGGGAAGCTATAAATAGCTCTCTACTTTGTAACTTAGGGGAGAGATGAATAAAAAGCCGAACCACTGTTTAGCCCCCTCGTCTCATCTGTACGAGGGGTCTCCACTTCTTACTGTCTAGTCTTCTCACTACGACAATTCCCAAACTTCAACAGAATACCTGGCCACTTTCAATAAACAGTGTGTAGAAGTCCTAACGTGCTCTCTGGAGTAAGATTTGTTCTCTTATTTTTAGATCCATCAAATGAGGAAGCTAGGCAGAGGGCATGAAGGTGAGCCGTCACCGTCGGCCACCCCTGGCTCGTCGGTGGGTGGCTGGAGTAACAGAACAATAAAGGAAGGGAGCGTGATTGTGCTAGTTGCAGAGAGGCCATGGAGCCAATTAAGAGTCACCGGAAGCTGGCCGGAGGCGCGGATTCGTTAGCTGTTTCAATCAATCCTCGTGCTGGACTGCTGATACAACACTGAGAATCGACATCCACATGCTGCAGGACCCGGAATGTATACTTCCAACGTGCAAATAAGATGCCACCGCGCCAGTGGAACATCGGTCATGTAACAACAATTTTTTTGTCATTCAACGGCCAGTGTGCGAGCATCCTTACGGAAAACCAAGTTGATCCGAGGGAATCTATGAAGCATGAAAACCACTAGAAGGTCGCGCGCGCTTCGCTGCGCCGTCCGAACCCATCGATCATGGAAACGATCCAAAGGTTGTGTTGAACGGTTGTAGATAGCGCTGCCTACAGACAGTAATTATATTAGTGGTTTGAACAATCTAACAGTCTAAGAGTAATGACAGATCGATGTGATATCCGTAAGGAATTACGTTTAATAAAGACAGCAAAAATGGCTATTCGCTGTAAACATTGATAGCTGTTCTGATGGAAAGATTGAAGTGTTGATATTTTTGTAAGTTGAAATGGCATGAAAGAAGAAGACTCAAACCGACAGGTACCAACTCCTACGGGACTAATCTATCACTGCAAAGCACAATGACATAGCACTATCCATACGAAAACCATTGAATCTAGATATTGCCTCCACTCAAAGAAAAAGAAGCTACAACCTTTATGCCTAGTTGGTCGCATAGAACATCACATACATCAACAATAAGTACTAAATAGCGATAGCACAGCAGAGGACCAACACACAAGCAAAGATCGATTTGGACAGTAAAGACCGCTAGCATCGTTATACCTTAGCACGATTGGGTGGCCACGCAAACAAGTAAAGCGATCAAACGAAGAGGAGCGCAGCAAGCCGAAAGAAGCAGGGGGTGTTCTTGGAACAAACAGGAAATAGCATCACCACCAAGCGTAAGCAAAACGGAGCAATTAGATGTGTAAGGAGCACTACTTTCTTACATTCAGGCATCTCGGCGACAACCCAAAGAAACCTCTCCTGCCACACAGAAGCACAAACTGAGCAGGTGAGGAAGAGATGCAGAAGCATGAACTTCCAAGTGAAGAATTAATTTAACCCTCTTAAATGATGTCCAAAAAATAAAGTAACTATAGAACAAAACCATCACTAAATTCATAATAGAAACACCATGAGCATCGAAAGAAACAGCAGTTCTACTGCACCTTGTTGATAAGTTTATATGGATTCTATCTATGCTACAAATTCTATCTACCTACATCAAAAGTCAAAACTCATCTTGATGGATAATTAAGTTACTAATGCAATGGCAACATAAAGTTAGGTTACTAATGTAATGGCAACACACATGCATTATGTCTTTGACATAAAGATCTAGTAATAAAGAAATGATTAATGTAACCCAAAAACCTAGAGAACATACCTAGCAGTTCCATGTGCTAGCGAAGAAACCCCACAACAATTAACACTAAAGAAACCCCGCAATGAAGTGTACTCACATTTTGGAACTGCCGTCAGTAGGAGGGCAGCGGTCCCCTTCTGTTAGGCCTGAATCAGAGGCCATCGGTTCAGATAAGGGTTTCATATAAACTAATTTGGCTGTAGAACCTCAAATCAGATCTTATGCATGAAAACAAAAGAAATCTGAAAGCGACAGCTTATACCTCAATTTGAGTTCTCCCCTTTGGGTTAGAAAATATGTGGAGTTGTAAATGATATATACAAATCAAAACTATGGAAGAATAAAAAACTTCCAAACAAATACAACTTCCTAAGTTTAATGTTATTTTCCAGTAAAATTTATTTGACATATCTGAACATCAAGATATATCAAGTACTTGAAGTACCTAACTGATAAATAGATCAGTGGATATCTAACAATATGCATTCATGTGCAGCTTCATTGCACATGTGAACCACAGAACAACTGTGAGGCTTATAGGAACAATAGGCATTTTTACCTCATATCTATGTAATGCATTTCAATGAACTGATTTGATTGTCATCACACAACAATTGACATGACATTGGAAAAGCCCAACAAGGTAGCTGTTACTAATCATATTGACTGCCAAGCGCATGGTAAACAACCTTGTACACTTCCAACTCAATCGCATTTTGTTTCATATGTTTTAAAATTTTAATACCTGATGAGCCAACCATGAAAACAAAACACTCTATTTGTGCGGACCAAGGTTTGGCAAACAAAACACTCTTAAGCAATGCTTCGGCTAACGCTAATAATTTTTCACCTCCACTTGTAAAGTATACCTGCCATGGGCAAAAGTATAAGTTACACGCAACATAATAGCACATACAGAACAAATTGAAGATAATCCTGGCAAATAATACTGCATACACATCCTCGATGGACTTGTTTTAGCTAGTAGCTGCAGCATAGCAATTATTGCTGTTAGATATTTAATTCAATGCTTGTAAGATGAACAAGACACTAATTGAGGAACAAAACAGCAACAACTAAACATGGGCAACTGGGCTTCTAATCTATCAGTCTACCATAACAACTTGCACCGTAATTTCAATACTTGTTGGATAATCAATAGAAGACCATTAAAGATCACATTGGTACAAATTACCAGTGAAACACAATAACTGGAGAAGAATTTTTTTGTTACCGACATCAATAGTAGTACCGTCCATGCCGCACACAAGCACATGCGCTTTACTTAGCCTGTTCCAAGTGACACATATAACAGTCAGCTAAAAACAGATGAAATGAACACAGAGTGGATTCAGACGGTAACAACAATGAGTGATGAATTCGCATAAAAATCGAAAAATAAATATAGAACACTTCGAGAACACTGGCAAAAAAATTTGGCCTTAGACGGGGGCAGCAGTGGCAGTCCGAACTCTTGCGCTGCAAGAACCAAGAAACCCCAAACCCCACAGATACATCAAATCTTGAACCTAATACACGCCCAAGAACACATTCAATGGAAGTGATCGGGAGAGACGGGAGGAGGCGGAGGCGGCGCGCGGCCGCAGGAATTTTGGTGGCGGCCCTGCGTGAGAGGAGATGGGAAGGGGCACGGAGGAGATGGACAAGGCGGCTGCGGCGGGGAAGAGGTGCCCTGGAGGGATTCTGGTGGGGGTGGAGGCGCGGCGTGGGAGGAGATGGTGAGGAGGCGAAGCGAGGGCGGCGGCAGCCGACAGCAAGGGCCCGCGATGCGCACCATGCAGGGCCAACCGAGCAGCAAGACGGGCCGGGAAACGAGGTCCATGAACAAGCAGCCGAAAAGAAAACGCGCAGGGGAAACGCGAGCCGGCCCAGGCGAGGCGAGCGGCACACGGCCGAGTGGCGAAGCGCGTTTCGCGGACTGAATGTACGGATGCGTCGTGGGAGCTCAGCGAGTTTAGATCGTTGAGAAATCGTCGTTGGCGAGTCCAGTTCGAGCGATTACCTCGTAGACAAGCATAGAATCGTAAGAACAAATACAAGAACACAAGAACGAACAATAGATGAACACAGGTATAAGGGGAGACTGCGGGCTTCTCTTTATTGCTCTTTTCATAATGAATCTGTACAATGGTTGGGGTCCTCTCCCCTCCTATATATAGTCTACGGGTGGATGAGGTGCCCACCTGGACCCGGACTCCTGGCCGGGCCCGGTTTCTTAACACTCCCCCTTGGGCTCTCATCCTTAATGTTCATGTCTCGTCAAAACTCCATAAAAACCTAGTGGGAAATTTTTGGAGAAAGAGTACATGAATCATGTTCTGCTATCTTTTGCAATTGCCTCATTAAAAACCTTAGCCGAAAAAATTCAGGAAAACTCGTCAAGGGAAAAAGAGTACAATCCACCCAATTTCGTTTAATCTCCAGGATTTGCTCTTTGGGTACTCGATCTTCGTGATCAAGCTTTAGTAATGAGTTTGTGAAGGTTCTCCCCCTGAATTTTGCACTTCTCTAAATCTCATCATTCCAATTCCACGTATGCAACTTTCAAGGCTAGATCTTGGAAGTGACTTAGTGAATAAATCGTAAGATTTTCACATGACTTAGTATCACGATGCCTTAATTTCGTCCATCTTTTGCATTTCATGAGCATAGAAGAACTTGAGGTTGATATACTTTGTGAGAGGACTCTTCACATAACCCATCCGCACTTGTGCAATACAAGTGCATTATCTTCATAGATAATAGTAGGGTTTCGCGATATTCAATCCACATGACTGCTGGATGTGGTGAATCATCCACTGAAGCCAAGCACATTCTCGTGAGGCCTCATACAGTGCCATTATTTCCGAGTGGTTCGTCGAAGTCGATACAAGACTCTGCTTAAATGATTTTCATGGAATTACAGTTCCACCACATAGAAATACATAGCATGTTCGCTATTTGGCTGTATGCGGGTCCTACAAGTACCCATTATCTGCATTGCCATTCATAGTTAGGTCTTGGTTCTTTCTATAGAACAGACCCATTTCTTTACTTCTTTGGAGGTATCGGAAGATGTCATTCATTCCCTGCCAATGCCTTTGGTGGGATCTGCACTATACCTTGCAATAGGTTCACGGCAAATGCGATGACTGATTTAGTACAGTTTGCCAAATATATAAGTTTTTATTTTGCACTTAAGTATGGGAATTCCGGTCCCAGGACATCCTCCCCCTCTTTTCTAGATTTATACGGGTCCTTGTCTTGCTGCAAAGATCTCCCGACCATTGACACTTTCAAAGGGTATGCCTTTTCAAAATCAAACCTTTCTAACACCTTCTGAGTGTAGGTTGACTGATGTACTATTATCCCTTCAGGGGCATGCCCAAGCTGCAAGCTTAGGCAATATTTGGTTTTCACCCAAATCTTTCATTTCAACTCCGACTTGGTAAGAGCTTGCTTTCTTAATATCCTTGAGGTTAGATGATATTCGGATCATTTTCATACACCGAGATTATACAAAATCCATCTGGGATCATCGTACAAATACAGGATTATTTTCATTGTTCGTAGCCTTTCTTGCATAGAAAGTCGCTTCAGCGATTATACCACATTCACTTTGATTGCCTAAGTTCGTACAATGACTTTCTGAGTTTCACACTGTACATATTTCTATTTGCTCTATCTTGGTTCGGACGGGGATACATTCGGTATCTTCATATAAATGTCCGAATCAATATTTCATAAAGGTATCTTTGGTACCCCATCCATCAATTTCACTTCTAACTTCAAGTTCACTGCCATTGAGATAAATGTCTAAAGGGAGTTCCGCCCATGATCGGGGAATAGGTTTCTTCATAATCATCTACTGGATGTTCAATGAAATCTTATGCAACGAGCCTTGCTTCTTTTCATTTCTCTTTCAAACAAATACACACTTATGCCCTACGGGGTGCACAAGGGGAGTCGTACGGCTTACAGGCCCAAACGCCCATCTTTTATTCGGAGAGAATGATTCAGTTTCTATTGCCTTCTTCCAATCTGATCTTTCTTTTCATTCAGCGAGCGATGCAGGCTCTGGATCAAGATTGATGATTGTGACAAGTTTCTTTGCAAAGTATATGTCGACATTGGCTGTTGTTATATTCAAAGATTCTCCCGAGGTCATAAAGTTTATAACTATTTCTTCAAAGGGCGATTCTTCTAATGCTTCTACTTGTTCACCGCTGCTTTCAATTGCGGGGCAAGTCCCTTTAGTTTTTCAGCTCCGATATGTGCGCACACATCCATGCTAATGTCTCCCTTCATGGGGATGTTCAATTCTGGTATGTTTTTTCTGAAGGTTCCATACTGATGCCAGGTCTCAACTGGCTCCCCTTTTGGTTCTAGGGCACTTCGGTGATCGGCTGTGTCAAGTCCCTCTTGTCTTTTTTCACCAGGCGTCCCCGGTTACTTTGGATTCGAGGGACCAGAGTTCTCGTCCTTTCAAAGGCCTTAGGACGGGATTAGGGATACCTTCATCGGTATTTCAACCCTCTCCGGTGCATTGCGTGCAGGCACATGCTACTTGGTCACGCTCTTCAAATCACTAAAGTGGTTAGGCAGTTGATTCGCTAATGCTTGCAAATCAATTATCTTCTGGACTTCAATTGTCTTCTAGACTTCAATTCAATTATCTTCTGGACTTCTCTATTTGCTTCACTAGTGCGCGGGTCATATGCACGGATTCCAATTATTTGCTGGACTTCAGTTGTCTTTTAGACTTCAATTATTTCCCGACATTATCATCAAGGGTTGATTTCCTCCCCCTAATGACGGAAACTAACCTCATCTAATATAATATCAGCGAATCGGGCATTATTCAAATCTCCAGTCATCAGGTCCAAATACTCGATTATGGATGTTGTCTCATAACCAACGTATATCCCAGACTTTCAGAGAAGGCCCATTGCAGTTCGCTGCGGTGGTGGTATAGGTACATAAACCTTGCAACAAAACCTGCGAAGATGAGTAGTTTTCGGTGCTGATCCTTGCGCTAGTTGCATAGGTGGATGGATATTATAAGCCGACGGTCTAAAGTTGATGAGAGTCGCTGCGGCGGTGCGTGTCCCCAACATGTAGTTGGTAAAATACAATTCTTCAAAGTTCCGCTAGTCCATTCTGGGTGCGGACATGCGGTACAAAATGCTCAACTTTAATTCCCATTTTCATGCAATAATCATCAAATGCTTTCGGAGTAAGTTCTCCGGCGTTGTCCATTCAGGTGGACTTCTCATGATGATCAGGGAAAGTACTTCTAATTTAATTATCTGTGAGATTTAGCTATGCAAAAGCGTGATTTCTCGTAGACAATAAACATATGTGCGACCATTCCGAGGAAGCATCGATGAGCACCATAAAATGCCTAAAATAACCCTTACAGGGGCTATATAGGACCGCAAATGTCTCCCTGGATACGGTCCAGGAATGCAGGGACTTCATCCTTCGCTTTCAGACCAAAAGGTTTAATAATTAATTTCCCGGTGGCACATGCAGGGCACATAAAATCTTCCTGATTCGAGAAATTCTTAACATTCATATTATGTCCGTGTGAAATGTTAATTATATCTCTCATCATTCTAAGACCTAGGTGACACAATCTATCATGCCAGAGATAGAAAAATTCAGAACTTCTAAATACGATTTTCAGGGCAGTATAGGCTGTAAGTGCCTTAATATTAGTGTAGTATAGCCCAGTTTCATATGAAGGAAGATATTCTAATGTCATTGTTCCATTTTTTTTTCACGCTTTTCAATGAGCAGGCATTGCTTATCATACTCTTTTTCAGTCTCTACGTGGAAACCATTAGCGCAAATATCCTTGAGAGTTCTAGTCGATTTTGGGTACAACAAGTCTTCTTCAATGACCAAAGTTGTGCCCATTGAGAGTATAATTATAGCCCTTCTTAGGCCTATTATACAAGTATCGCTGCATGCGATTGTCGTAAGACTACCAGCATTTTTGCTGATCGACTAGAAAAATCTTCGTTTCTCTCAGGATGGTATTCATTGTGCCGCTACCTGCTAAGCACACTTCCTCCATAGGGCGCCACACGCGTTCTAATATAATGTACTTTATTAATATGTAGCAGAAAGCAAGCAACACATAAATAAAAATACTTCAGATATCAAAACATAACTTGCTATTATAAAAACGGGAAAATAAATCTTGCAGGACTCATAATAAGAATTTAATACTTTGCTCTTCTAGAGCTTGCAACCATTATTCAATAAGTCAAAATTCTGCTTCAATCACAAACTGCAAGTTTCTATAAAAGGTCCGAGTGCAATGTGTGCACTGGATCTAATCGGCGAAGTATTCAGGAACTTCTGCCTAAATCGGCTCCATGCGCGATCTTCTCCTCTTGGACAGCTACGGTTGCGGCCGCTGCGATGTCCAAAGGAGGGGTGATAGGGGCTGCTACTGGGCTGTCCATATTTATAAATAATGGATGTGAATCCTCTGTGCCTGCAATGGCGAGGTATGTCTCATGCTGTTTTTTGCCTTTCTTCTTAGACTGAAAACATCAATAACGTGCGACACACGACCTTACCCTTCTTGCTCCTCTCATTCGTGAGAGGCTTCATCACCTTGTAGCTGCTAGTAGTGGCTTCATGGCTAACTTTGCTACTAGGTGGCTGCAATATGTAGTTCTTTCTTAGAACATCATCTTGAGCTTCCGCAACTTGCAAAATGTCAATTAATTCGGCATACTGCATGTAGCCGTCTTGACGATAGTCGCATGCGGATTACATCGCGTTCGGGTGAAAGGTAGAAAATCTTCTCCATCTTCTGCTCAAAATTGAAGGCTGATACAAATTCTATACAAATTCTGGCCATATTGGGTCAGTTATTCGAACTACTGGTTCGTGATGCCAGTCATATTCATATTCATGTAAAAAGTTCATAATATTATTGCTGGTAATTTGCGTAAGATGGTTGCAAAATTCTCATAATGCTCTTTGAACTCGAGTTCGTGTTCCCGTATTTTTCTATGCATTTTCATGATTTCTTGCTATTTTGGTGATTAAAAGCAATATAAACAATCACGATAATCAAAGCGATAAATCTGATAAATAAATTGCATAGAAATAACAATAAAAAGTTAAACATGCTTCAAAAGTGCAAAATATGCAAAAATTGGATTCAGAAGTCCCTTTCTGTGGAAAAAGTATTTTCGGTGAATTCGCAATTTTGGGGTTAAAACACGAAATCTCAATTACAGAGAAATTCGCGCAATTTTCAAATTTCTGAGGGGTTATTCTGCAAGAATTTCTTCCCGAAATATTGTCTCGCAATGTTCAGAACTTACAAGGGTTTATTTGCAAGATTTTCGATTTTTTTTAAATCCTTTCTAGCCGGGCCCCAAATTCTTCTTCCAGCCTGGTTACTTATGGCCTTTTTGGCCCCAAGGCCCATACGGCCATGCCCTTAAGGCTTTTTTCCTTTTCTTTTTGTTTTGGTTTTGCTTTTCATTCCACGAACAGGCCGGATTTGGTCCTACCCATTAACAAGCTTGTGCCGGCCTTTTCCTTGGTCCAGGCCTACGTGGTCAATGCAAGGAAAAAAAAAGGTTTCCCAAGACCGGTTCTTGAGTGGTGGCGGTGGCGTGCTACATGCGCGACGCGTAGCGCGTCTGGCCGGCAGGCTCGCCGCTGAGTGCACGGCCGGGCGCGCGGCGGCGAGGCGAGGTGGAGTGCGGCGCGCGGCGGCGCCGCCCTCTGACGGCGCGCGATGGGGCGGGCGCGTCCGGCGGCCGTGGCGGCTTCAAGCCGACCATGGCGGCGCCACGTGGTGCGGCGGCAGCGAGTTAGCGCAGATGGCACCGCTTCACGGTGGCGCGAACGCGGAGGCGGCGTCTTGCGACGCCGGCGTTCGCACCCTCCCCTTTAATTATTCTTCTTGCGTTGGGCGGTGCCATGCGGCGGCGCCTGTCTTGGGTTCGGGCGAGGCGGAGGCGGCCGAGCACGAGATAGCGGGGTTGGTGCGGCGATACTATTTTTTTTCTTTTGTTTCTTTGGGCGAACGACAGCCGAGGGCCGCGCCTCATGCGGGAGGGCCGGTGGGACCAGGCAGCGTCGAGCTTCAAGTGCGACGGCGGCCGGCTTCAAGTGCGCGTGGGGCGGCGCCGAGCTTCAAGTGCCCGTGCGGTGCTGCTGCAGGCGCACGTGACCGTGCCGGGTCGTGTGGTGGTTGTGCATGCATCTTCTAGTGATGATGCATCTTCTAGTCAATCACCTGAACGTGAGGGCTCATCTCACGCATGCATGCACAGATTCTTCTGCGGCGTGCGTAGCCAGGCGCAACGTTGGCGGTGGGTGCGGCCCGGCTCGGTGGTGCAAGGCAGCCGCGTGCAGGCGCGGCGTGGCCACGTGCGGGTGGTCGAAAGTGCGGCTTCGGGCCGATGATGCAAGCGGGGCGGTCGCGTGCGGGCGGCCGACGGTGCATGCGTTTTTTTCTTGTTTACTGTTCATCCAAAAACACTGTTTATACAACTTTCAATCTACGGTACAATCGACATCCACTCTTTCATGCAATCTACCGATCGACATTGTGCCGGCGACTTCAAATCTGCTCGCGGTAGATTAGAGCGAATTTGCACCGTAGAAAACCAATCTAGAAAGCCAAATTTGCAGAATTGAAAGCAATCTAGAAAATACGATTCAATCTACGAGTGTCGTTCATCGACGGTTAACTTTTCGATGCGAGGAGAGTCGATCGTGCTGATAACGTGTTGAGGAACCGTCGCTGGCGAGTCCAGTCCGAGCGATTACCTCGTAGACAAGCATAGAATCGTAAGAACAAATACAAGAACACAAGAACGAACAATAGATGAACACATGTATGAGAGGGGACTGCGGGCTTCTCTTTATTGCTCTTTTCATAATGAATCTGTACAATGGTTGGGGTCCTCCCCTCCTATATATAGTCTACGGGTGGATAAGGTGCCCACCTGGACCCGGACTCCTGGCGGGCCCGGTTTCTTAACATAGATAAGGGAGTGATATACTTGTCGGATGGAAGAGGCTAGCCCTCCCACCGAAGGGCATCTGGGCAGGGTGGCCCCCAGGATCTCTAGTCTGAAATCCCAAAGATCTCTTCTACCAAGCTGCATCTCCTGAGATCTAAGGGAGCATCTGGTGCATGACCGAAAGCCAAAACTTCAGGGATCGGTACATGGGTGCGTGCTGGTCTATTATAACTCTACCCACATCCCTGTCTTTCTGTGCTTAATGTGCTTTAGTCGTTTTCCATCCTTTAACGAGTGAGATTCATGCGTTTCCCTCTTCATGTGGTTTGTCTAAATTGTATACCTCGTCGTTGATGTTCAATTTTTTTTAATCAGATCATGATTATTGGTCAGAGACAATAGCACTTTGTATTAAGACGTGCAAAATTAGTGTTGCGCGTTGTTGAACCGTATGTATAGGTCCATTGAATAGACACAGCAGCTCATGCTTGTCATCACTCATCACTATCCTGAAGAGAGTTGAAATTTCCTTGGGCGATGAGTAATATGCATTCTGTTTTTACGTGAGAACAATGTAAAACTTGGTCAGCTTGGTGTGAATCTTTATGAATGCGAAAGTTGACATTTTTTCCCCAGGAAAGAGCCAGGGTGTATGCAAAGCATAGCATGTACGGGCGTAACACAGCGCCAAAATGTCGTCTTGATGCCCAACACGCTTATGGACGAAGTGCTAGTGGACAAAGCTTCCAAAAATTGATTTGTAACTATTGAGGGACACTTGTTCATGCTTAAAGGGGAAAAAATGTTCAACAGGCTACCGGCCGGCCTCTCTATTGCTGGACTTACCATTGGCTCATAGCAAGTTAAATTTGTCCCAAATTTAGTTTGCAGTGTTCACGTACCTGAAGATAGGATTCCATTTCCAGGTCAACTTATAGCACGGCCACATCCATCAAGTCAACTTATGATGTCCAGTTTTCAGGAGCCAAGATTCATGCGGCACAAGCAGATCAATGGATGGCATCCTCGATGGGAGGCGCATTCTCTCTGATCTCTTCTGAACGCAGCAGATGGGGCGAGTTCTCGGTGTCCCTAGACAAAGCAGAATCATGGGCCAGGTGCTGCACCGGCATGACGATGTCCCGACCGCCGTGTACGCCTCAGGAAGGGACACAGGTTTTTGGATCATTCTGCTTACTGCTGCGTATTTTTGCCTTCACCAACGGAGGATCGAAACATCGAATGCGCAGCCTATCTTTGTTCGCAAAAGCTGTGGCAAGAAGATGCATGGCAGAAAGGAAGTATCTGTACCTCATAAATCCGGCTGGGCATCTGTAGACACAAGACATGAAGTTCATGCATGTATGCATCGATCTGTCTGTACGTAACACGAGCGTTATATACATCCACTGTATAATGATACCACCGTAGGTATCGCCGAGTTTCATGCACCGACCAACTCCTCTTGGCACTTCAATTCCCGTGTGGCACGTTCTCAGCACATGTGAAATTGTGAACATAATGTAGACGTCAACGCATAGTCCACTTCTGGACCACCTTAGACTCACCATCGAGCTCTCCATCCGTCACAATTACTATTTCCCTTCAATAGTCAAACGTGCCATTCACGTCTTCGCCTTAGTTTTCTTTTTCGAAGAAAACAGTAGGAAATTATCCTCCTGTAGTCTTTACTCTTTACCGTAATGCTGTTTCTGATCCTACGTTGAGTTTCCGTTGTCATCAGTTCCTGCAGTCACTCGATTAGCAACCCTAATTCCTCGGACTGTGCCCGTTAAACCCCAGCATTCCGGATGCCAAATTGCCAATGGATGGCTGGCCCATCACGCACCACGTACCCCCAATCCAACCCCTGCCTATCCATCCATCTATGGCTCTAGGCACCACGCACCATGTGTTGCGTGTGTTTGTGGAGAGTGAATCGGACTGATCACCAGGCTCAGCGAGGTCGATCGATCAAGTAGGGAGGAAGGGAAGTTCAGCTCAGCTTCCATTCCTGTCTGAAATGATGTGCATGGCGAGGGCATGCAGGCAGCGCTGGACGCCTCGCTTTCTGTCGCGCGCCTGCCGCGCCGTGCCGTCGCTGTCCCTCCGGCTGCTGCTGCTCCCGGCGCGGCGCGGCTGCAGTGCAGGGCCTCCTTATGTGCTCTGTCTCGCACATTGCCCTGGTCAGCACTCGAGTGGCACGATGAGTGTGTTAGTTGTTGCTGGCCTGCTGCTGCTGCCTTTGTTGGATTACTAGTAGTCAATAATGGAACGAGCAAGGTGTTCGCAAGGGCAGTTAAGTAGCATGAGTTAAGAGGTAGTATCATGTAATTGTTCACTGATGTGTGTTATTTTGTGAAACTCTTTTTTTGAGAGATTGTTTAGAACGCATAAATTTCGTGGGAAGTATGTCAGTTTCGTCATAATTCCTATTGGAATTTCCGTTTCGGACGAGGCATAACCAGTAAGACAGTGACTGATAGGTGGACTTCGACATATTGAGTGGATTTCGAAGAGCCCACGGTTGGTAAAGAATTTACAGCAACACGCGCACAATTCGTCCACTTATTGGAACCCAATGGGACACACACACAAAGTTGTGGAATTCTTACAGTACAGATGCCGAGATTGGAGAAGCCAACGTGCCGAGCGCAACAGCTCATCCGGAGCCTCAAGCTGTCGTAGACCGAGCGCGGAAGTCAGAGCAGCACTCCACTCAGTGAGTGGCGCGAGCAAAAACGCTCCACGGCGGGATCCACGTGGCGGCGCCCGGCTGGCCAGGCCCGCACGAAACCACCAACTAACCCGAGAGGGAGGGGGGACAAGGTCGTTGTTTGACTCTATTACATGGGCGAAAAACGAGGCGGGAGACGGAGCGTGATTTTGCTTTCGTGGCTCGTTTCATTCATGCACTGACCCTGAACCGGATAACCATCAGAGAGGCGCGCGCGCGGGGCTCGCTCGGTCGCGCTCGAGCGTTCTTCCACCGCGAATGCGCGCGCTACTCGTGCTCTCCGTCCTCGCGTACGTGTGGCCGCCTGGCCAGGCGTGCGTCGCGTCGCGATCCCTTTATTAGTTGGCGCTTTGGGCGAATGGTGCCCAACTAATCGTGTCGTACTGATGCTGTTTTTATGAGTGGAGCACAAGTTTTTTTCCGGGCAGGTTCGTGATGGAACTTGCGTGGTTAGTTGCATCCGTCTCCAAAGGCAGCTAGCTACAACCTCCGTTCCTAAACAGATCAGGGTGTTATTAATTAGCATGGACAAGAGAGACAGAGAGAGAGAGAGAGTTGTTTTGACGCTACTTAATCTGAAACTGATGGGTTCTGTAGTAACGTGACGTTGGTCTTCACATAATCACATCAAGGAATTGATAAAATTAAATATAGTGGTTTAGCACACCAGCGCATGATCAAGGGCAAAAGGGACGATTCATTGGTTAACTTTCTTTCTTGGACATCATTTGATTCGTTAATTGTTGTTGACAAATGGTGTTGGATGGAAATGTCATTTTCCTAACCTATCCGATTTCATGGTGGCTCAAAAGTGAGCTAGATTTTTGTAGTGCCGCTTTTCAAAGTTATATCGTTTAGGGTGCCACATCACAAATTTTCAAAGTAACGTGATGTTGGTCTTGCGTATTGTTCTCATCCATATTCACCGAAACTTATCTTGTTGTCTGCTGTTCTAGTACTTTTTACCCCAAGGTATATCTGAAGCACAGCTGTTATATCCCAACCGTAACAGCTCAACTGAACTGTCGGTACATCATCACAAGAAAAAAAATCACTTGGAAGAAAGTAAGACAAAAAGAGAGGAAAGAAAAGGGGGGCTGGCTGCTTGGAGATTCTTGGGGCTTATGATTTTCCAATATAATAGTGCCGAGCACACCGGGGGCCAAATCATTCCAAGCAGGTGTGCATGTTGGAATTAATAGGAACTAAACTCTATTGGTCGGTAGAAATGCGGTCTTAAGCAGTTCGAATCATGGTACCTAGGGAACAGTGGTGGCCCCAAGATTTTTTAGATGGGTGTTTGGAGTCAACGAAATATTGTTCAATGAAAAAAACAAAGGTTCACAACATGAAAAAATCAAAATCAAAGTACAAATTGTTCGTATTAGACACAATATCTCAAATAATTTAAAATAATTACAGAATGATTAAGAAAAAAATATTGAATTAGGCATTTAGGATTTGTATCAAGGAATTCTGTAATAGGGATGCACATATTTTACTATCAATGTGTGTGACCTACCTCATCGGTCCAGGCGGCGCAGCTGCTGCCTCGCAATCCCTTCTCAAATCCTAGGACCACGTCTCTCACATGCCCACCCAAGCTCTGCTCGGCGCATGCCGCTGCCCGCTTTTCTTGGCACTTGTTACCTTGCCCTTCATATGCCACCACCGGGGTCAAGCTAGAGCCTCGACGCCGCCCTCGTCTCACGCAACTCTTGGTTGCTTGGTGGATTCGTGTGCCAGTGCTACCCAACAACCCGAGAGATACATGTGCTGGGATGGAACCTATTGGGTTGTTACGTTGGTCGGCGGGACCGAACTACTTGAGACAAATTGCAAAGGGGGAGGTGTAGGAGTGATCTGAAATCTACTAGGGATATAAATGTGAAGTATTTATCCTAATTATCAATATATGTCTAATATACCTACTACATACAGAGTATTTTACAAACAACAAATGAGTGTCCAACTGAATACCGATGACCCTTGCTGGTTCCACCCCTGCTAGGAAAGACCATGTACCGTAGTGGAAAAACGCATATGTGCTCCTAAAAGCGTCCCTTGTTGCAATCATTGTAACCAAGAAGGCCCTAGCCGGTGTATTCCTGTTTGTTGTTGTGGTGATTATGGGTAGATGATCCTAATCTTAGTGTGTTGAATAATTAGCAATGGTGTCGAGGTGTTTGAATAAGCCCTCATTTTCGCGAAGTTCCTGCTACTGTCAAGTAATTAGCGGTTTGACCAGCCTTGTGGGCGGTGGTCTGACTAGCCTTAGGGTGGCGGTCTGACCAGCCCCGGTGGTCAGACCAGCCGAAAGTTGAAAAGTGGATTTTTTGGATTTGACCAAAAATCACTTGTGTAGGAAGATGAGGTGATGTGTTTGCACTAGGTCTCATTGAAATGGAGTTTCAAGGAAAAACTAGATAAAGTTTGAAATTTCCCAAGCAGTCTAACCATTTGCCGACGTTCAGACCAGTGGGGCGGTCTGACAAGAGCTGGCCAGATGGGCTGTGCCGACCGGGCCGGCCTGAGGCATGGCACTATTGGCCCAGCCCAGGCACGACTCACACTTTGCTCATGGGTCGTGCCGGCCCAACACAACCGCCCGTGGCATGCTTGGGATGCTACCCTAGCACGGTGGCTGGCCCAATACGGCACAAACAGTGTTGAGCCGTGCCAGGCACGGTACGAGCCCGGCACGGCCCATCTGACCCGCCGTCGAGGGAGGGAGCTGGGAGGATAGGGGCGGCGTGACGCGGGCTAACACGAAGGGAGGCGGCCGGTGGAGGCCTTGGCGGCACCATAATGTTTTGTGTCCTTTTTTTGACCATTTTAAGATGTATGTAAAGGAATTTTTACATCAAGATACCAAACAGAAACTAAAAAATAAAACATTAACAGAGATAACCTCGGAAGGCAGCTTGTGCCTTGACGGCTGCTTGCTCTTCTCTCAACCTCTCGGGATCGTTGGACCCATCAGACCCAACAGTGCTCTGCTTCTCCAAATCTTGATTCACATCATGCACCGCCACTTCACCTTGCAAGCTGGAATTCTCACCCTTTCCGACCTCCTGCACGGCCTCACAGTTGTGGGAGGTAACAAGCATCGGCTTTGAGATCACTAGGGAGGTCTCAAATGCAAGCTCCTTCCCAGCAGCATACCCTTTGTTATTCGCGGCCTTCTGCACATGGAAAACAAATACATCAATCACAATAATAGATATGTACTCTCTAGTAGCAATTGCATTACTTGACTCCACAACCTTCAGAAAATTCAATCTCTAACAGCATATGTACACAAGAAGGATAACATATATTGATATATACAGACAAATCCAGATATCCTTCGCCTTGGTGAAGCCAGACCTCGACGACTTCTTCCGAAGAGCACGGACTTGATCCACTTCGCCGAAGACTTCCTCATTGGAGCCTAAACCACCGCACGACGGAGGATTTGGACAGAACCGCATATTAGTGCACAGAACTACACCATGACCAATTATTATCTACACAAAACCACCAAAAAAATGCAGCAATCAGCTAAAGCCAAGATTTTTACTACTATGGCAGCAAAAGCAACCCTCGCATAAGATCAAATAAAGCCCCCCCCCCCCCAAAAAAAAGCAGAAAAAAGATCGATGGTAGAATCAGCTTGCCGGGAACTCCCCAAAATGCAGCACCAAGAACCTCCAATCCAAGCAATAGAAAGCTCAAATCAGCACAAACGAACACCAAACAAGACAGATCTAGACGTCACTAAGGGAGGAGGTCGGGAGGATAGGAGAAGGTGGTGCAGCGGTGGTGTGCAGAGGGCGGAGGCAGCAGCGGTAGTGCCGCACTCAGGTGCACAGCTGCACATGGGCAGGGGCACGTGGCAGGGGGAGGAAAGGGGCAGGCGGGTGGGTAGGGGTGCGGGCGGGCAGGCGGGCAGCGGGGCGCAACGGGCTCATGGGCCATGCCTAGCACGGCACGACCCGACTAAAATCCAGCTGTTAGCGTTTTTGACCGTTTGGCACTTTAAAAATAGCAAAATAAAATAAAATAAAAACCTTGATTTTTTCCATAAATAGCCATCAATACCCCCCATTCAACACCCCTCCATTCCTCAATCTCTCTTTCAAATTCTAGTGTTCAAATTCAAATTCTTTGTGAGATAATTTGGCAAAAAATTTTAAAAAAACTTTGCCAAATTTTGGAAAATTAATTTTTCAGCAGCAAGTCAGTAAAAGAGGTACAATGTTACTTTTTGCATACTTTTTATTGTTAGTACTTGTTATGCTTAGATGAAAGTAATAATAGTATTAGTTTTGATTTTATAGTTTTCGTTATGGACAGTTACAACAGCTTTGCTCTTGGTGATTACAGACTTTCACCGGAGGAAGTTGTGTCCATGGAGGGGGGTTGTGACTGCGTCAAGCCAACCAGAAGGGCAAGGCGGAGTTCCGTTATCAGGCTCCACGGCAGCATCTACGTCGACGACCACCGGAGCAAAGAGGTCGAGGCCATCTACATCTGGAGTGTGGGAGAATTTTGACCGAACAACCAAGCCAGACGCACAGGAAAATAAGGTACCATGTGCTATTTACAAAAAAATTCACAATGAATTGCCTATAAGATCTACAGGTGGAATGGGGCACTTTCTTATAAGTGCTACAACATGTAAGGCCAAACAAGGATTGGTGGTGAGGCAGACACAGCTGCAGTACAACCCCGATGGTACGGTACATAGCTGGGACTACGATCCTGAGATAGCCCATCATTCTTTGTCGTTTAATTGCGGCTTTCGGGAGTCAGCTGCTTTCCAAAATTACATTAGGACTACACATAATCCTAGATTTTCTGCTGTTTCTAGACAGATAACAACTAGGAATCTAGTAAAATACTACAATGAATGCCGTAATAAAATAAATAAACTATTTAGTACGTGCACATTTTCGATGGCCCTAACCACGGACATATGGAGCGGCCAGACTAGGGAGGATTATTTTAGTGTAGTTGCCCATTATGTTAATGACGATAGGGTAATAGAGAAAAGGATTATAGGTTTGAAATTAGTTGATGTAGCACACACGGGTGAGAATATTGTGGACTGTATTATCAAAGTTGTAGAAGACTTTGGTCTTACAGACAATATTCTCAATTACTTTAGACAACACCGCTTCGAACTCTAGGGCCATGGATATTCTTACTCCAGTGTTGAGTACATACGCTGATTCTTTCTTGCTACATCAGTGATGCGCTTATCATATTATTAACCTTATAGTCAAATGTGGTTCGAAGATGTTGAGTCCTTATATTAAAGCTTTTCGCAATGTGATTTCTTTCTTGAATAATTCTAACGTAAGAATAGCAGCATACAAGAACTTCTGCAAGGCGATGAGTGTATGTCCAAGAAAGTTTGGTTTGGACATGCCGGTAAGATGGAAGTCTACTTACCTGATGCTTAAGAGTCTTTTACCATATAAAAGTATTTTTTGTTTTTATTTAAACACACTATCAAAGCACTGACGGTAGTATACTATTAACTGAGCAATATTGGTTCGTTGCTGAGAAGATACTACAGTTTTTAGAAATTTTTTATGAGGCCACTATTGTTTTGTCCGCTGTCTACTATCCAACATCTCCTATCATTGTGCATAGTATTTTATAGATTGCTACTCAATTGAAAATGTATGAAAATGACTTAGTTTTACGTGAGGCTATTTGTAACATCCCAGTTTTCTGAGCTTTTGAAAACTTTCACAACAAAAATAACCATTTGATTTTGTTGAAGTCTTAAAGCTTAACTTAAGATTTTGGGAAAATAAAATGATTTAAATGACTAAATCAAACTTCAACTAATTTAAAATTTTGGTTTGTTTTGAGTTTGTTGTAATATTTATTTGTCTGCTTCTTCTTTGGTTTGTTGTATGGATATGATTTCATCTTTGTTGTGACTGTGTGAGCTAGCCATTGATCATGGGACTAGTTCGGTTTGCACAGAGGGTCTCGGGGTTGTTTACCCGGGGTCCTGACAGAGATGGTATGAGAGCCATATCGACTGTAGGACGCAACCATAGTTAGCATGGTCATTTAGTCAAGTGTCAAAATTTATTTTCTAAATCAAACCAAGTCAACTGATGAGTAGTTATTCTTCTCTCATCTTATTCTATTCTTTTCTCGTCTCATTCTTAGGTTCTTTCTTCTTGTCTCTTCTTAAACCTTGATTTCAAACTCAAACTGACCCTCTTACCTCATTAATCTCTATAGGATCGAGCTTTACTTTAATTCGACCATCCATCTAAGTTAGATTAGAAGTGGTTTAGTAAGTTGTCTTCTTAGTTTTAGTATCGTTTAGCCCGTAGGATAGGACCTTCGGCTCAAGTTTGTTGTCTCTTAATAGCCTTCCAGCTATTTGTTCTTTGGGTTTAACCGACTTGCCTTAGTTAGATTGCTCTGTCTTTTCTCCCTTGTTCTCTCTCGTTTCTTATGCTTTTCCCCCTTACCTATTGTGATTTCTTCTCTTCGTCTACTAAACCTAGAAAGATTTGTGCAGATGGTTCAGACCCCCAACTCGGCAAGTCAAGATGAACCAGTGGATACATTTACTTTACCACCACCACCTCCTCCGTTAACAGCAACAGATCAAGGTTTGGGTCAGTTCATGGCCGCCCAGACATAGTTGATGAGCGCAATGATGCAGAATATGAACCAGATGATGGCTTAACAGAACCAGACCGCTACCGCTCTACTTGCCTTGGTGAACCAGAACAATCAAGCAGTAGCCATGCCACCGCCACCACCAGCTTTCCCTCAGTCAAGGCTGGCAGAATTCATGAGGACCCAACCACCTACGTTCTCTAGCTCCTCTGAGCCATTGGACGCAGATGACTAGCTACGTTCAACTGAGAAGAAACTTACCATCACCCGGTGTGACGACCGTGAAAAAGTTATGTATGCTGCACACCAACTGGAAGGCACCAGTGGAAATGAAGAAAAATGAGTTTCGTGAGCTGAAAAAGGAAGGCATGCGGTGAGTATCTCAATAAGTTCACTCAACTATCGTGATATGCCCAAGAGAACGTGGCTACAGATGATGCATGTCAGAAGTATTTCAAGCGAGGACTCAATCCTAGCTTGAAGGTTCAAGTCGTTGGCAACGACTATGCAGAATTCCAGCGTCTAGTGAACAAGACTATGCTCATAGAAGAGTCCCGTTGAGAGCTTGTAGAATCTTATAAAAGGAAGATGGCATAGCACGATACTTCTCAAGGACATCCGCAGAGAGCCAGAATGAGTGTACAACACCTTGCCCGTTCCACTCCTCCTGTCACCTTCAGGGACCCTACAACATCTCGCCCGGCTACTCCAGGTTTTCGCAACCCGGGCAACAACAACACTAGCAACCAACCTCCAAGAAACAACAATCCTGCCGCAGGAATTACCTGTTTCAACTGTCAGCAATTGGGACACTACGCCAAGCAGAGTTTTCAAGAATTGAAGAAGTGCTTGACCACTACTCCAGTGTTGATTTTGCTGGATGTCCGAAAGAATTTTGAGATTTTCTGTGATGCCTCACGACAAGGTCTCGGTTGTATCCTAATGCAAGAAAGGAAGGTAGTAGCATATGCTTCCCGTCAGTTGAGGCCTTATGAAGCATATTACCCCACTCATGACTTAGAGTTGGCTGCCGTAGTGCATGCTTTTAGGATATAATGTCATTACCTCATCAGTAATTGTTGTGAAGTTTACTCTGACCATAAGAGCTTGAAGCACATTTTCACTCAGGCTGATTTGAATATGAGGCAAAGAAGATGTAACATCCCAATTTTTTCAAACCTTTTTAAAAATTGAGTTTAAAATTAACCATTCATTTTTGTTAATTGCTCAAGTTTAACTTGGAGATTTAGGAGATTTGGAGATTTAATATGAATTAATCGAACTTCAATCACTTCGAATTGGTTTATCCTACGTTGTTGGAGTTCGCTGGTTTTCTAGTTTGCCTCTTCTCTATTCACTCCTTGTCCTCAGGGCCTCCTCCTCCTCAGGACCCTCTCGGTCTTTTTGCAAAGACCACCCCCTTGGTCAAGACCACCCTTTGGGTCACAACCATCCTCTTGATCTTTTTGCAAAGACGACCCTCTCGGTCGCAACCTCCCCTTTTGCACAGACCACCCTCCTGGTCAGGACCTCCCTCTTGGTCACGACCATCTCCTTAGGACCTCCTCCTCAGGACCTCCCTCTTGGTCACAACTTCCCGTTGACCTTGACCTACCTCTCTGTTTCAACTAGCCCTGCTCACTTTCTTCTTCCTGCACGTTTGCTGCAGAAGTCTTTGCGCATTAAATACCATTGAGTCGCATTAAATATTATCATTTTCACAGTACTTGTTTCCCCCTCTAGTCTCCTCCCCTACTTGCCTCCATCCCCTCCTTCACCTGCCCCCGTCGTGCGCATTGAATGCGGCGTCCTCCGTTGCACTCGTTGCACGCCAACACCGTCCTCCCTCCTTGGACCTCCTCTCGCCTATATAAGGCACCTAGGAACCCCTTTTGGTTCTCCTTTGTTGTTTCTCCCTCATCACTCTCCCCTTCCCTTCCTCAACCTCAACCGTTCAAGCTCCCACTCGAGTGGTTTCAACTTCTATCTTCATCTAAACTTTGTATCTTTCTTTTAGCTTTGGTTTGGTGTTTTCGTTGGAGTTTTTGTAGCTTTGTTTTCTGATTTGGCTTTTTTCGAACGTGTGGAATCCTGCTTCTCTAAAGAGTTCCTGGACCCGACAACCTCTACCGAAGCTTCGCAACTCTTCATCGAAGGCAAGTCATAGACCTTTGATCATGTTGAACCCATTTTCATAAAAGTACATTGTCTTGATATAAATATACATGGCTAGTTGTATAAAAACAGTTTTGGGAGTAGTTAAACACCCACTTGACATTATGACTCCTTGAGTAATTGTGAACAACATGTTGACATGTACTCTTAGACATCCGTAGGATGGGTTATCCTAGTTGGACATCGTTGATATACCAACCTTGGGTGCATATTATGCTTAGTCTTGCTTTAGATATGCGATGGTCTCGATCTCATGATTCTTTGATGATAAACTTGACTAATGAGCTATGGAACTGTGACAACGCTACTATTGATAAAAGTTGTTGTGCTAGGACTAGGGTGGTATTTTGGCCGGTTGAACCGAAAATGTTTGCATACTCGGGCGAGTGATCGTACAGTAAAGGGAGTACTATACGCACATTGGGATGAGGATGTCTCGCCTGAGTAGCCACTAAAGACTTAACTTTGTGTGTCATTGATCTAGACTTACCGTGCAACCACAAGTTCATTTATGGGGTGGACTGGGCCAACTGATTAGTGAAGTTCTGGTACGGTTTTGTGGTGGTGGTTGAATTGGCGCAAGAGGGGGGGTCCATAATGGCGAATCCTTAGCGGGGCAGAACCAAGCCAGTGCAGACCTCTCTAGGCTGCTTACCAAAGGTAGTGGGCAGTGGCATCGACGGGTTCGGACCACCTAGAGAGGTTATGTATTGTGGGTAAAGCTGTACAACATCTGTAGAGTGTAAATCTACTTGAATAGCCGTGTCCCCGGTTATAGACAATGCCTAGTGATATCCCGCAAGGGGTAGTCTTTCTTAAAAGCAGGTGGTCGTGGTCGGACTAGGGTGGTCTGGGCAGTGATCAGGGTGATCACGAGAGGTCTATGAAGTGGACAGGGAGTCCACGAGCTGTTTCAAAGAAATTGTTTACTTATGTATTATCTTTCAACTTGTGCTTTGCAATCTACTTACTGTATTTTCTGTAAATGTCGCTTTCTACAAACTAACCATACAACTATTCTTGTCCAGCCTTGCATGAATACTATTTGCATATATTTTTCCTATGACTTGCTGAGTACATTCAAATTATTCATGGCTTTATGCCCTCTGGTTGATCAGCCACCAAAGAGAACCCTGGGTACTCCGAGCTATATGGAGAGGAGTTCGTGGAAGACTTTGCCGACTAGGGGACGTTCTCCACTCGATAGCCTGTGGGCTTGTCGACTGGCTCCCACGTTTTGTAAAGTTCCGCTGCGAGTTTTATTTTGCTGTAAGCCAGTGCGGTAACCCTTGTAAAAAGCTTGACCATAAGGCCTTTTGGTTAATATATTGTGTCTGCTTCTTCTTTAGCTTATTGTATGGATATGATTACACCAATGTTTCATCTGTGCGAGTTAGCTACTGATCTTGGGACTAGTTCAGTGTGCACAGAGTGTCCCGAGGTTGCTTTACTCGGGGCCCGACAGAAGATGGTTGGAGTTGATAAAAGATTACAACATTAGAATCCATTATCATCCAGTCAAAGCTAATGTTGTAGCAGACGCTTTAAGTAGAAAGATCTACTGCAATACTCTGATGATCAGGGAAAGTCAACCAATACTACATGAAGAATTTCAGAAGCTCAAGCTTGAATTGGTAGAAGAAGGTTTCGTAGCCGCTTTAGAAGTTCAACCTACTCTACACAATCAGATCATGGAAGCTCATATTGAAGATGCAAACATCAAGAAGATAAAGAGCAACATGAAGAAGGGCAAGTCCCCAAGGTTTTTAGAAGATAAACAAGGAACCGTTTGGTTCGATAAGTGTATTTATGTACCGGACCAGAAAGAGTTTAAGTAGTTGATACTCAATGAAGCATATGAAACTTTGTATTCCATTCACCTCAGAAGCACTAAGATGTGCCAAGATCTTAAGAAATTCTATTGGTGGCCTAGCTTAAAGCGCGAGATTACAGAGTATGTAGCGCAGTGTGATGTTTGCTAGCGACTTAAAGCCGAGCATCAGAGACCTGCTAGACTCTTGCAACCTTTGAACGTACCGGATTGGAAATGGGAATAAATTGGCATGGACTTTATCTCCACTCTGCAAGGACAAGACCTAGCTATGATTCTATGTGGGTAGTCGTGGATCGCCTAACAAAGGTTACACACTTCATTACAGTCAAGACCACATACTCAAGAGACAGACTTGCATAATTGTACATGGTAAAGATAGTATGTCAGCATGGAGTACCCAAGAAGATCGTGTCGAATCGAGGATCTCAGTTCACCTCCAGATTCTGGCAGAAGTTGCATAGCGTTCTGGGCACTAATCTGAATTTCAATACAGCCTACCATCCGCGGACAGATGGCCAAACAGAAACAATAAATCAAATCCTAGAAGATATGTTGAGAGCCTACACCCTAGAGAACCAGACCAGCCAGGATTAGATGTTATCTTATGCAGAATTTTCTTACAACAACAGTCATCAATCAAGTTTACATATGTCCCTGTTTGAAGCCCTTTACGGAAGAAAGTACAAAACACCTTTGTATTGTACTGAAACAAGAGAAGGGCAGTACTTGGACCAGATATCCTGAAGGAAGTCGAAGATCAAGTTAGGTCAATCCGAGAAAAGCTGAGAACAGCTCAGACTCGGCAGAAAAGCTATGCTGATAACCATCGCCGAGATTTAGCTTTTGCACCTGGAGATCATGTGTATCTAAAAGTTTCGCCTCTTAAAGGAATGCGTCATTTCAGAGTAAGTGGAAAGCTTGCACCGAGATTCATTAGACCTTTTCCAATTCTAGTCAAAAGAGGAGAAGTTGCTTACAAACTGGAACTCCCACCTCAGCTATTAGATGTGCATGATATCTTCCACGTGTTCCAGTTGAAGAAGTGTCTACATGTACTAGAAGAGCGAATGCCGCTAGAAGCAGTTGACTTGTAGGAAGATCTCACTTACAAGGAACAGCCCATCAAGATTTTGGAAGTGTCAGAGCGAGCAACAAGAAGCAAGATCCTCCGTTTTTGCAAAGTTTAGTGGAGCAATCACACCGAAGAAGAAGCCACCTAGGAGCGTGAAGAGGACCTGAAGACCGAGTTCCCACACCTATTCTCTAGTTAGCCCGAATCTCAGGGTCGAGATTCCCTTTAAGGGGGGTAGGTTTGTAACATCCCAGTTTTTCTGAGCTTTTTGAAAATTTTCAAAATAAAAATAACCATTTGATTTTGTTGAAGTCTTAAAGCTTAACTTGAGATTTTGGGAAAATAAAATGATTTAAATGACTAAATCAAACTTCAACTAATTCAAAATTTTAGTTTGTTTTGAGTTTGCTGGAGTTCTTGGTTTTCGAAGTTCTGTGTCTCTGTTACCTCCTCCTCAAGACCTCCTCCTCGGAACCTCCTCCTCAGGACCACCCCTGGTCGTGACCACCCTTCCACCCCTAGTCACGACCACCCTCTCGGTCACACCACCCCCTTGGTCGCGATCTCCCTCTTGATTTCGACTAGCCTCACCTGTCAGCCCTGCTCACCTTCTTCCTCCCGCCGCGTCACTACTGTCGTGAAAGTCTTCGCGCATTAAATGTCATTGTGTCGCATTAAATGCTTTCGCCTCCGCTGTGACCGTTCCCTCTTGGGTCTCCTCCCCTACCTGCCCCAATCCCCTCCCTCACCTGTTGGCAGTGCGCCCGTGTCACACCGCTATGAATCCCGCTCCACCACCCTGGTCATCTTCCACCTCCACTCGGGTCAGCGCCGTGCGAGCATTCGCACCAACTTACCTACCCCCGTCATGCACATTGAATGTGGCATCCTCCGTCGCACCCGTTGTCGTCACCCACTCTCCTCTCTGGACCTCCCCACGCCTTTAGAAGGCACCAGGGAGCCCTCTTACCCTTCTTTGTTTTCCCCTCCACTCCTCCTCTCGGTTTAGACCTCTCTCTCAGTCGAACCTCCTTCTGAGGACTCGTTCTCCTTCGTTCGAGCTCCAATTGGAGTGATTCAAATTCCTAACCTCGTTTAAATTTTGTACCTTTCTTTTAGCTTGAGTTTGGTAGTTTTTTGGTCTTTATTTAGAGTTATTTTAGTTACTTATTTGGCTTTGTTCACATGTGTAGATTTCGGCGTTTGGAAGACTTCGTGGATCTGACGACCTCGACAAAAGCATCTCAACTCTTCATCAAAGGCAAGTCGTGGACTTTTGATCATATTGAACCTATTTTATAAAAGTATATTGTTTCATACCAACATGTATGGTTAGTTGTATAAAACTGGTTTGGGAACTAGCTAAATACCTACTCGACAGTATGCCTCCTTGATAAATTGCAAACGACTTGTTGACATGTACCCTTAGACACCAAAGGATGGGTAATTTTAGTTGGACATTGTTGTAATACCAACATGGGTGCGTATTATGCTTAGCCATGCTTTAGTTATCCAAGGGACTCTTGATCATACTCAAAGAATGATAAACTTGACTAAATAATGTGGTGGACCCACTGCTTTTAAAAGATATTGTCTCATGGCAAGGGTGGTCATTTGGCTGGGTTGAACCCAAAATAATTTCTTACTCAAGCGAATGATCGTGCAGTAAAGGGGGTGCAGGAAGTACATTGGGATATGGTTGTTTTGCCTGAGTAGCCTCTAAGGACTTAACTGTGTGGGCTATTGATCTGGTCAATACCATGCAACCACAAGTTCATTTATGGGGTGGACTGGGCTAACCAATTAGCAATGCTTTGAGTCGGTTCTGTTTTGGTTGAGAATAAAGCAAGAGGGCGCCAGGAAGGCGAATCCTTAACGAGCAGAACCGAGTCAAAACAGAGCTTTGTAAAGACCTTGACACGTTCTCTAGACTACTCACCTAAGGTAGTGAGTGGTGGTATCGATGGATGCCAAACCAACTAGAGAAGTCGTGTTATGTGGGTAAAACTGTACAACCTCTGCAGAGTGTAAAACTATTCGAATAGCCGTATCCCCGGTTATAGACAATGCCTGGTGATATCACATGAGGGTTAGTTTTTCTCAAAAATAAAAGGTGGTCGTGGGAGTGGTCTGGGAAGTGAACAGGGTGTTCACGAACTGTTTCAAAGAACTTGCGAGCTAGGTTGCGTCCTCCACTCGATTGCCTGTGGGCATGTCGGATGGCTTCTGCAGATGTTTTGTTCTCCACTGCTTGTAACCTCTTGGTGTTGAGCCCTGCATAGCAACTCTGTAACAACTCTAACCATAAGATCTTTTGCTAATAGTAATATTTATTTATCTGCTTCTTCTTTGGTTTGTTGTATGGGTATGATTTCATCTTTATTGAGACTATGTGAGCTAGCCACTGATCATGGGACTAGTTCGGTTTGCATAGAGGGTCTCGGGGCTGTTTACCTAGGGTCTCGATACTATTGTTTCTTTGAAAAGTAAATACCTTAAATATTGAAGAGAAATCTCTTACCTGTGTGCATTTGCATTTGTTTTTGATCCTAGAGCTAAAATTGAAGCATATGGTAGTATACTTGATTTTCTTAGTGATGCTACAGAGCTAGACTATACTAACTATTTTGCAGAAGTTCGTTCTCGGTTACACGAGGTTTACCAAAGGTATAAAAATAAGTTCCGGGGAGTTTGCTTGCAACGACCTCCAGTAGCCTCCGTCTCAAGTAGCAAGACAAATATATGAGGCAAGATCTTTGGTGGCTCTTCCTCCAGGTCCATGTCTTATTCTTCTACAACGCCACCTACTCATCTAACAACCCCAAGGAGTAGTGAACTATCCACTTATCTGGATAGTGATACTCTAGATTTCAACTCATAAGGCTTCGAAATTTTGAAATGGTGGCAAGCCCATAGGCTAACATATCCCATACTATCCATACTTGCACGTGATGTGTTAACTATTCCCATCTTAACGGTTTCCTCCGAGTCTGCTTTCAATCTTTCTGAAAGAATATTGGAGGAGAGAAGAACAAGTCTCACAAGTGAGATGGTGGAGATACTTCTAACTGTGAAGGACTGCGAATAAGCTGATTCATGAACACAACACTCTATGAAAAATTCAGAGTTATCAGAGATGTTCGAAAATATGTACCTAGACAATGACACATAGAACAAGGATGTATATAGAGTTATAGGTTGTACTCTTTTTCCTTTGCCAAGGTTTTCTCATGTTGAGTTTTTTACTTGGCAAAGGTTTTAACGAGAGAACCATTTGAATATTAATAAAGCTTTTATTATATTTTTAACATGCTTGTCTCTCTTTTTCCCTATTTTTTTTGATTTTTCAGGCCTAACGGGCTAAGTGGGCCGAAACAACCTGTCAGGCTAAATGGGCTCGGGCCAGGCGGTGGTACGCCAAGCCATCAGGTTGTGCCTGGGCTGCCTCCCCGGCACGTGGGTTGGCCTAGCACGACCCAACTATTAGCCAGGCCACATTGTGCCTGTGCCAGACTGGGCAGGCCACCCATTTGGCCAGCTCTAGGTCCGACCGGCCAGGCAGCGGTCAGACCGACCAAGGGCGATGGTTTGACCGACCAGAAGGTTGTCATGTGCCGAGAAGGCAGTGCATTTCGTGGGTTAGGCCAAAGTCATGTATTTTGGTGTATAAATGTTGCATGATACATGTTTTACCAAATATGGGTCAAATTGCGAAGAACTTGTATTTGAAATCGATTTCTTGGTCTATTATTGTGCAGGTGGTTTGGAGTCAACTACGGTCAACGGTAAGGATTATCGAAACTATGCTTGGAAAGCTAAGATCCAGAACGATCAAGGGTGTCGGGTGAAGTGGTTGGACTCAAGCATAGTGCAAGATGGATAAGAACAACCGAATGGAAAGTTCGGTACAACAGGTTGCATCAAATGGCGTGAGGTTGGTGCAAGTGCCATAGTGGTTCTGGTGGGAGCCGGATGGGACAGACTTGCCGACAAGAAGAGAGTTATTGATGAACCTACGTGTAACGAAGCATGGTATTGCTTCACAATGATTAGACTCGGCCTTTGGAGAAAGATCGAGAAGGGGTATTTTGGTATCTTTGCCAAAAATACCGGGTTGGTGACTTTGGAGAAACTGTAATGCAAGGCAATGCAAAGAAGAGGCAATTTAGATCAAGAGAAGATGGAGATCATGAAGAGACGAATTTGGAAGGCCCGGTTCGTCACCCGCTTTGAAAAGTGTGTGTGAGTGTAAACCCGTTTGTGTGGAGGCTTAACAGGTACCCGATAATGTTTTCTTTCTAGACCTAACCTCCACAATAAAAGGGAAGAGTGCAACATTTGCACTCAATTCTCTCAAGTCTCATAAACCCTAATTTGTGATTTAGGTAAAGTGGAGATAGTGGGGTTAAGGTTTGAGGAAGATGGATTGATTGAGTACTCAAGTGTTGAGTTTTTGTACTCCATGGTGGAGTGACTATAAACAAACAATCTCTTGAATCAATCCAAGCAACTTTTGCCCCAAGATGAATTCTATCTTGTTCTTGCTCTCTTTTTGATACCTTCGGGATTTTGTGTTTCTAGGGTTTTGATTGGGTCTTTTGCTATGATCTAGCTTGTTAGGACTTGTGGGAATTGATCTATGGCCATCTTCCATCCACGAGTAAGTTTTTGGATCAAAGTTTAATTTTCTCCAGTTTTCGTGACTTATTGACCTCATCTAATAAATTTGTGAAGCTTTGGCTTCGATCGTTCCGGTCGTCAATTGGAATAGGTTTCTGCCCTTCTTGATGAGTCATGTTTGAAATCTCATGGGATTTGGATCTCGGAATCAAAAGTTATGTCGATTTGAGATCACTTCGGGTTGTATTCCCTATAGCCGGTGGTCAGACCGTGCCTCATGCGGTCATACCGACCAGGAGGTTTTTCACCTCGGGGTTTTCCGATTTCAACGCAAGACTTCTGTTGTGTTCTTGTGTGTCTGATCTTCATAGCTTGCATAGCTATTAGAGTGAAGAATAAGTTGATCATACTATTAGGGTTAAAAAAGAGTAGGTGATTCTATTTAACCCTGCTTTAGTTGTCTTTTCGGTCCAACGGTTGTGTTGTGTGACTCAAGATGCATCCAATGCTTGAGCAAGGGGCCTCATGGTATTCCCGGAAAGTTGAGCATAAGTGTTTCTGGTACTTTGCTCCAACTTGCATTTGAGGGAGGCAGAAAGAGGGACACGCGGATTACATATTCCTTCTCGGTGCTGCCACTGTAGATCACTGAAGTGTTGTACTGCTCAAGTGTCGATTACACAGTTTTAATCAGTGGAAAACACATATTAGCGGGGCTTGCATCATTCTTTGTTCGTTTTTTTTCTTTTTGGAAAGGAATGTTCATGCCCAATTGAATGCTCAAAACCATGCATATATGCCCATTAACCCCTGTTGAGTGTTGGGATCAGTGAACAGGTGTGGGAGGAACTCAGAGACGCATGGGCGCATAATGGCGGCACAGTGCAAGTGGCCATGCATGCGTAGGCGAGCTGAGGGCAGTGGCGTAGAGTAGCGGCGTGGTGTGGGCAGCTGCATGTTTACTGGTCTCTGGCTGGCCGTAGTGAATGTCAAGGGAGAGTGGGCGACCTCACAGCATTAGCGAAAAGGCGCCTGTCTCCTGTACCCTGGGCACGAGGGGGGCAGGAGGATGATCGGTGCGTAGAATAAGACTAGCTAATGCATCATCATCATGTACCATCTTCTTCCTCCTTTATCTGGGTGGGTGTATGGGCCATGGATGGGTGCCCTGATGCGGCTGATGCCTCTCCTCCTTGATCATTGGATGGTCGACGTTTTCCCCGTCATCTCCATGTTCTACTGGATCATTATCTCTCTTCCCTTCCCTTCTCTTTCCCAGATGGCTGTCGCTTCGAGTTATCGATCGATAGCTAGCAGAATACACAGAGTGGCTATCGGAAAGAAGCTAGCTAAAGAAAGTTATCTCAAACTGTTGGGAATTTAGCGCCTTGTGGGTTGTGGCATGCTCATGGCATGGGCAGTGGCTGGGTGTAACATAACTTTTTGTTTACGGATGGATCGGTCTGTCAGGCGCTAAGTGGTTGCTATGTAGGCATGCATTGCGGTAGGGGCGTTCGGGGCCGGTCAAATGGCAGTCAAATCTTTGCTGTCAGAGCTCAGAATGCGCAACTGCATTCTCTCAATATTCTGATGTTTCATTAGCACCGGAAACCGTGAGAAAAGTTTTGCTTTTTACAGGTCGGGGGAATATAGAAACATGTTGATGCAAAGGCGCCCGTGATCGATGCGTGTGTCTGGTGCAATACTGAGTCCATGTCTTCCTATATTAAGCATGTACAATAATGCAAAGTTACTTGTCTTTAAGCCTTGTCACGTAGGATATAAGATAATGCAGATAAGAGAGAGGAGCATAAAGAATTGTGTCGTCTCTTATGTGGCAGTCAACTGTAACAAAAGAAATAAAATATATTGTACACGGAGGATGTCTATAGAGACATGTAAAAAGACAACTCATTGTAGAAACTATCTTTAATATTAGTGTTTATAGATGATATCAAATGATACTATAGACAACAGTTATCTATATTATTGTACATGTCCTAACGATTGGGATTAATATATCAAAAATTTAGAGTGATCTCCTGCGTGCATGGTTAAAGTTTCGTGTCTAGCTTTTTTGGTGTATCCGATATTCCAACTTTATTTATTTAGTTCTTTTGGTTGATTAGATCCTACAGCGACCATAAGGAGGAAGAAAGAGAAATTGTTGTCGATCGAACATTTGTGATGATGTTGTGAATTACAGGCCATGGGATTTGCTAATTAACTAAACTGTTGTTGCGATGATGTCGAAGGAGAGGATGAAAGAAATGGCGCTTCATCACTGTAGAGACGTTCGTTCCCTCCTGTCCTTGCACGAGCGGGTAATTAACGGCACGTAGCGAATTAAAGCCCGTGTCGGCCGGCTGGGCGGTGGTGGCCGTGGCAACGCGACGTCCGCGAGCTAGGCGTCCGCGGCCCGTTGGTAGCTACGACGTACGCGAAGCGAAAGCACGGCGGCTATACGCCGACCAGGAGCGCTCGCACCGTGCACGACGCTCTGTCGGGCCGCTGGGGAAACCGAGGGTGCTCGGCGTGGAGGCCAGCCAGCCGGCCAAGGCCGGGCGCACATATGATGTCACCGGCAAACGTGCACGCACGCAGGCGCAGCGCGCTGGCCGGGGGAAGCGGGCGCTACCGCTACGCCGGCCGGCTGCGGGCTTGCCACGTAGCGGACGCGGCCCGCATCCAGCCACTGGTTACATGCGCCCGCCCGGTCGTTTGCGAGGGGCTGCTGTAACGTACGAGATCTCGGGTTCGTTTGGAGCATATAAATTATATAGAAATTTTGCAAGAAACTGTTCGAATTCTCTAGTGTCTTTCAGAATCTTACGACCAGTGTCGGATCCAGAACGAAAATGATCAGGGGTCCTCACTCCCCATACATATCTTGGGTTATGTTAGGTTGTGGTTTGGAGTGTCCTCTTATCTTGAGTTAGGGGTGTCCATACTATATATGCATAGCTATATATATAAAAAAATGAATTTTTGAGCCGGTGTCTTGTGCATCCCGATGGGTACTGTAGATCCACCTTTGCTTACAACTCGTTTAGAATGCGGAAATTTCATATACTTCCACTTGATGTGGAGTCGTTCCCCACAAAATTATGTGTTCCAAACGAGTACAAGCAAAATCCCCCCTCCACCGTAGCTACAGCTAAAGTCCGAACCACACGCATGTACACTGTACAGCACACGGCACGACCACGACGCCGTTCCTGCTCGATAAAGCCTCCGACGACGAGGCACCATACCGTCGTGACTCATGAGTCGCTTCCACGCCTGGCCGGCCGACTCATCAATCATGGGCGGGAATTGACACATGCCGCGGCAGGGGAAGCTAGCCATGCACGGCCGGGCGGTACATCCTGGACGGTCCGCCCGCCCGCCCCAACCATCCACGCGCTCGGAGCGCGAGTCCAAATCCCAAAGCCAAGAGGCAGTACTACCACCGGGCACGAACGCGAACGCGAACGCGAACGCGCGGGCATGGGATTCCACCCTCCCGCCGCGCGCCCATCCTGCCGTGCCGGTACGTACGTGCCGCGCGGGCGCGGCTCCCTCTGCTCGGTCCCGACCCGGCCAGCGCGCTGGGGCGTACGACATTTGGGGGGTGGGGGCATGGCAATGGCATCGGCCCGCGTGCCGCCGTGCGAGCCATCCTCGCACGCTCGTGTGCGACGATGCCGATGTGCGTGGCGCACGATGTCCCTTGCTGCCGCGCGCGCCCTCTCCTCTGCACGGCAGTCGGCAGATGTCTCTTCCCCGCAGCCCCACGACCATGAGTGGGAGTGGCTGTCTCGTGGACCAACATTATGCCCTGCTGGCTGGCATGTAATTTGCACCTTGCCATCTCTTCACTAATTGTTACTACACCGGCTGTTGATCGAAGTAGAGTTTATTTGTACGGTTAGATCCATGAGTGGATTGTTACAGGCGATACACACTGGTTATCCGTTGAAATTACCACTTGTTGTGGTGGCCGTCGCCATATGGACCATCGTTGTAGTGGATATACTGTGCAAGTTGTAGTTCTAAGAGAGGCGCTGGCATGTAAGTTGGGAGTCGTGTAATGAAAATAACGATTTAGTATAACATGCATGCAGCTCATACTTATTACCAAATGGAAAGAATGTATGTCAATTTACAACCATGCTCTCGTGTACAGAACTATAAATGAAGCCACCATTTTCTTGGCGACAGAAAAAATAAAATCATAAACGACAAACAAACAAATAGACATATTTTATTGGGACGCGGCCGCGCCACGCTATACCGTCCAGATCGTACCTAACGGGATACAATCTGGCTGTCAAATGCAATTTAATCAGACAGCTCCTCGCTTCCTAGTATCCTTCCACCTTCCGCATCGAGCTGCTTCCGTCGTCCTTCATCACGCGTGTGGAGCGCAAGCAAGACCCACCACAGTCCTCCATCATGGTCGCATGGAGTGTGCGTGAAACCTCGCCGCTGACCTCGGAGGTGAATGTGTGAAGTTTCAACAGAAAACCAAGGTTAAAAGGGCAAGTTTAACAAAAGCAAGTTTTAGCAAGTCTTGAAACCTTTTCAAAAAGTTTAGGTAAGATTTCAAAATTTGAGAAAAAAAAAATCAAACAAGTTTCAAGTAACCAAACAGGTTTCAACAAGTTTCAAGAAACCGAAACTTGATTTCAACAAGTTTCAGACAAGTTTCATGAAGTTTCAAATTTGAAACTTGAAAGTTCCATGAAGTCTAAAAAAGTTTCAGTCCAGAATCCAGACTACAAATTTCAAAGAGTTTTATGTGAGTTTCAGAATGAGTCTTCGAGTTTCATAGAGTTTCACGTTGGTTTCATTCCCTAAGCTTCAAGTTTCATAGAGTTTGAGGCGAGATGCAAGACCCGAAGCTTCAAGTTTTAGGCGAGTTTTGTGCCCAAAGATTCAAGTTTCAAAGGAGTTTAATTAAGTTTCATATCAAATATTGAAGTTTCATAAAAGTTTCATACCAAAAATACTCAGGTTTCGCACGAGTTCTCAAAAAGTCAAGTTTCAAGCGAGTTTCACATGAAAACTTGATGTTTCATGTATATTTCAAACACACAAAAAAACAAGAACTTCACGTTTTAGATTAGATTCTAGAAATTTCCATAACAAATCAAACAAGTTTCGGTAAAACATTCAGAAAAATTCACAAAAAATCGGAGAGTATCACTTCTTGGTCCCTTCCACGGGAAGCCGTCGGGGAGCATAACAAAGGCGAGGATGCTAGTGTGCTCGCATGTGGCCCCACGCTTGTTAGTCAGCAAAAGAGGTACAATATTATTTTTTGCATACTTTTATTGGTAGTGCTTATTATGCTAAGATGAAAGGAATAATAGTGTTAGTTTCGATTTTACAGTTTTCATTATGGATAGTCCTTACTGCATCTTTGCTCTTGGTGATTACGGACTTTTCCCGGAGGAAATTGCCTCCATGGAGGCGGTTGAGGCTACCTCAAGCTAACCGGAAGGGCAAGCCGGAATTCTGTCATCAGGCTCCACGCCAACCGAAGCAAAGAGGTCGAGACCGTCAACATCGGGAGTATGGGAGAATTTCAACAGGACAACCAAGCAAGACACAGAGGGAAATGAGGTACCATATGCTATTTGTAAAATTTATCACAATGAATTGTCTGCAAGTCTACAGGTGGAACGG
This sequence comes from Ampelocalamus luodianensis, assembly GCA_036346255.1. NCBI lineage: Eukaryota > Viridiplantae > Streptophyta > Magnoliopsida > Poales > Poaceae > Ampelocalamus > Ampelocalamus luodianensis. Next base: position 40,732,717 of record CM070635.1, on the reverse strand, counting down.
TGCACTTGTTTAAACATACTACAAGATATCGAGCCAAGCAAGGATTGATAATGAGGCAGACACAGCTGCAGTACAACCTCTACGGTACGGTACGTAGCCAGGACTACGATCCTCAGGTAGCCCGCCAATCTCTCTGTCGTTTAATTGCTTCTAAGGATTTACTGTTATACTTTGGGGAGTCTGCTTCTTTCTAAAATTACATTAAGACTGCGCATAATCCTATGTTTTCTTCTATTTCTAGATAGACAACAACTAGGGACCTAGTAAAAATACTACAATGAATGCCGTAATAAAATAAAGGAACAATTTAGTACGTGCACATTTTCGATGGCCCTGACCTCGAACATATAGAGTGGTCGGGCTAGTGAGGATTACCTTAGTGTAGTTGAGTAATATGTTAATGACAACTGGATAATAGAGAAAAGGGTTATAGCTTTGAAATTAATTGATATAGCACATATGGGTGAGAATATTACGGACTGTATTATCAAAGTCGTGGAAGACTTTGGTCTTACAGACAAAATATTATCAATTACTTTAGACAACACCACTTCAAACTCTAAGGCTATGGACATTCTTACTTCAGTGTTGAGTACATACGTCGACTCCTTGCAATATCAACGATGCTCTTGTCAAATATGGTTTGAAGAGGTTGAGTCCGTATATTAAAGCTTTTCGCGATGCGATTTTTTTCTTGAATAAATCTATCGTAAGAATAGCAGCATATAAGAACTTCTGTAGGGCGATTGGTGTACGTCCAAGAAAGTTTGGTTTAAACATGAAGGTAAGGTGGAACTCTACTTACCTTATGCTTAAGAGTTTTTATTATACAAGAGCACTTTCCTATTTTTATTCAAATGCACTATGAGAGCACTGACGACAGTATACTATTGACAGAGCAACATTGGTTCGTTATTGCTGAGAAGATACTGTCGTTTTTAGAAATTTTTTATGAGGCCGCTGTTGCTTTGTCCGCTCTCTACTATCCAATATCTCCTATCATTTTGCATAGTATTTTACAGATTGCTACTCAATTGAAAATTTATGAAAATAACTTAGTTTTACGAGATGTTATTGTTTCCATGAAATCTAAATACCTTAAATATTGGAGAGAAATTCCTTACCTATATGCATTTGCATTTCTTTTAGATCCTAGAGGTAAAATTGATACATTTGGTAGTGCACTTGATCTTCTTAGTGAAGCTACAGGGCTAGACACTACTACAAAACATGCAATAGTAGACACCTCATCACAGACGGTTAAAATGGAACCGTCTGTGTTGGGTCTGTCGGGCCTATCACGAGCGGTTTGTAATACAAACCGTCAGTGATACTCGATATCATAGAGCGGTTCTATTAAAGAACCGTCTCGATAATATCATAAACGATTCTATTAAAAAACGTCGTGATAATTGCATCACGACGATTCTTTAATAGAACCGTCTATGATATCGCGATTATCACGAGCGGTTTTTAATAGAACTGCTCGTGATACTATCCGAGCATTTGGTTCGTATCACGAACCGCTCGTGATAAGTACCTCATCACGACGGTTGGTGATACTAAACGTGCGTGATATGTGATTCACAACGCGGAGTTTGAAAATTTTGAATACGTGTGCGGAATTTTGAATGCGTGAGCGGAGTAGCGTAAGTCCTTATATATTAATGAGTCCCCAAATCCAGCGTGACCTCTAGGCTCCCTTCTCCCGCGCGACCCTCGTCCCTCCCGCTCGTCCCGTCGCCCGGTGCTCCCTCCACGGGCCTCCTCCTCCCGCCGCTCGTCCTCCCCGACGGCGGCGGCGTCTCCCCCGGTGCCGCCCCATCCAGCGGCGGCCCTCCTCCTCCGGTGCCGCTGTCCTCCCCCGCGGCTTCTCCTAGATCGAGGTATACATGTGTGCTTGGATACGCTTTGTGATTGAATGTGTACTTGAATATAGTTTTTATTGAATGAGCGGGAACAATGTGGCTTGATGATTTGACAAATGCTTCGCTTGCAATGGCGGAGGCGTGAAAGCCCAAGATGGCGATGCGCCGTGAGGAAGGAGGGCGAGGATGAGGATAAGGATGTGCCTTCGAGGAGCTCGCGGCGAGGACAAGATCATGACCTTCTTGAAGGCTCGTGAGCGAGTGGAGCCGTGAGGTGACGAGGTGCGAGGCGAGAGGCGGGCGACCAAGGAATACATTTAGTATTTTTTGCGCTTGAAAAAACTATCACGAGCGGTTTTTAACAAGAACCGCTCAGGATAGTAATATCACTGACGGTTCTTGTTGAGAACCGCTGCGTGAAAATATACTATCGCGCATTTGGTTGGAAGTAGAACCGTCGTGATAACTTACTATCACGCATTTGTTCTACTTTCAACCGCTCGTGATATTGGTATCACAGAGCGGTTTTTGAACCGCTCGTGATAATGTCTGATATCATAGACGAACTTTTTCAGATGGTTCGGAAAACCGTCTGTGATGACGGTTCCGAACCGTCTGTGATGACGTTTTCTATAGTAGTGAGACTATACATAACTATTTTGCAGAAGTTCATTTTCGGCTATACGAGGTTTACCAAAGGTATGAAAATAAGTTCCAGGGAGTCCGCTCGCAATGACCTCCAGTAGCCTCCACCTCAAGTAGCAAGACAAATATGTGGGGCAAGATCTTCGGTGGCTCTTCCTCTAGGTCCAAGTCTTTTTCTTCTACATCGTCGCCTACTCAGCCAAGACCAACAATGAGTGGAGAAATATCCATCTATCTGGACAGCGATACGGTGGATTTCAACTCAGAAGGCTTCGAAATTTTGTAATAGTGGCAAGCCCATAAGTTAACATATCCTGTGCTATCCATATTTGCACGTGATGTGTTAACTGTTCCTGTCTTGATGGTTTCCCCCGAGTATGCTTTCTGTCTTTCTGGAAGAATATTGGAGGAGAGAAAAACAAGTATCACAAGTGAAATGGTGGAGATACTTCTAACTGTGAAAGATTGGAAACAAAGCTGATTCACGAACACGACACTCTGTGGAAAATCCAGAGGTGTTTGAAAATCTGTACTTAGACGATGACACATAGAACAAGGATTGGCAAGGATTGTTGACCAGCCAATTATCTGGCTATACATTTATTTATTTATAAATAAACTAGATTCCCTACTGGACCCAAGATCAATCAGATGGTCAGAAGATGGGCCCGAGAGTCTTTCCCGGAACACCCTCAAACCTCTTCAGGACGTCCTATTGGACCTCCCCTGTAGGTTTCTTCAGGCCACTCCAGGACCTCTCCCCCGCAGAGGAGATCCTTATAGGCGGTTGCCCACATGTGGTTAATAATAACCCACATGGAGAAAAGGGATCAGCTATTTCATCCGAAGACAAAACCACCATTACGAAGAGACATGATGATTGGCTTGAAGTGACGCGACTATTGGCACAAAGAGGCACCACTACAATCAACTGCCGACGTTTTGTAGACTATAAGAACCCAGCCTATGTGCCTTTGTAATAGAGAGCCCGATCAAAACCCTAATCCACATATTTTCACAATCATTCTTCCTGTAATCAGAGCATACCCTTTGCAATATACATCACAATTTTGAGTCCTTGGGCGAATAGATAGCAATCTCCATTTTTTTTCTTTATTCGTGTTTGTACGTTCTGTGACGAGAGTCCCAGACATCGACAAGGATGTATATATAGCTATAGGCTATACTCTTTTTCCTTTGCCCATGTTTTCTTATTTTGAGTTTTTACTTGGCGAATGTTTTAATAAGGCAGTCAGTTGAACATTAATAAAGCTCTTTATTATATTTTCAATATAATTGTTTCATGTTTTCAATTTCTATATCTATTTCTGAATTCTACATATTTTCTTATTTTTTGGATTTTTTTCTGATTTTTTTCAAGCCTAACGGGCTAAATGGGTTGACCAGGGCCCGCTGGACCAAATAGGCTCGTGTTGACCCTGCACGCACGAATGGCAGACAGGCCGTGCCTGGGCCACCTCCGCGGCACGTGAGCCGGCACGGCATGACCCATCTAATAACCGGGCCGGGATGGGCTGTGCCTTGTCGTGCCCGTCCGTGCCTGATCAGGCCGCCTATTTGACCAGCACTACGTCAGAGACCGTAAAAGATAAAAAAAAAAACGACCTAAGTTGTGGACAGAAACAGTACACACATAAAGTATCCATACGATCCACTCCCACGCTTTCCCTAAAACGACCGAGCAAAGATAATCCACGATTAGCTTTGACGCAATTTATACCGGCAAAACCGATAAGGTGACTCACCCATCAAATAACCCACACCCGTCCATATCACAGGAAAGTCATCAGCAACGTCGCCCTGCTGCTGGGTGGATGGAGTGTTTTTCCATGTGCATGCATTTTTCCCTTTCGCACCATCCGTCCCTCTCTCTCCTCCTCTCTCTCTCCTCTCTCCTCCCCACTTTTATATAAGCCATGGGTGCACTCACAGCTCGATCGGCAAGAAGGCCTTGTTGTAGTAGTGCGCGTTGCTTGCTTGCACTAGCATCACAGTAGCACCGTGTGCACACCTCACCACTGCAATTACAAGAGCGAGCCTTAGCTAGCTGGAGTGAAGTGATAAATAGAGAACTACTACTACGCAGATAGGGGAGGAGGAGGAACGAAGAGGGAGAGAGAGATGAGGCAGTCCAGGTTCAAGAGGATCTGTGTCTTCTGCGGCAGCAGCCAGGGCAAGAAGAGGAGCTACCATGACGCTGCCATTGAGCTCGGCAACGAGCTGGTAACTAACCAACCACGCCCCAGTAGAGTACTACTCCCCTGTTCTACTTCTACCTTGTAAGATGCTGCATGCTTCTTTACTTCTGTCGATGGCCATCTCGTGTAATTTCACCATATCAATTTGCAATGCAAAAGTAACATGATTTACCACACAAATCCCCTCTACTAGTACACAACACACACAGTAGCCTTGGGTGCAAATTTTAGCATAGTTGGCTCCCTGGCAGAGCTAGTATGTCTCTGGCTCGCTGCAGACGGTTCGGCAAAGTTGTTCACCACTGAGCTTTTGGCAGATGCCGCCTTTTCCTTTTTCCTCCTCCTTCCACAAACGTCATGCGCAGCTGCTGCTTTACCTTTGCGATCCAAGACACGCACTCTGCAGCTTCTCTGTTTCTTGTGTCGCTCATCTTGTCTCGCGTTTGCTCCTTTTGCTTCTTCCCTGCACCGTGTTCGTTCTGCAAAATTCACACCTGTGTAGTGCAGTATAAGGCTAACGTACTGCATCGATCACCCGCATGCGTCACAAGTTCACGCACACTTCGAGCAATCCTTGGTCTTTTCTGCGAGCTCCTGCTCGTCAAGCCGAGCCGGCCCTACTGCATTCACGAGCTCCATAAATTGAACGGCTAGCTCCATCGCCTCGCATTAAATAAGCATCGCTACCAACTCGCGGTAATTGTAATATTGTGTTTACTGGGTTAGTAATTTGGGTTGGATCGATCGACGTTGCAGGTGTCGAGGAGCATAGACCTGGTGTACGGCGGCGGCAGCATCGGGCTCATGGGGCTCGTCTCCCAGGCGGTGTATGACGGCGGCAGGCACGTCATTGGGTAAGTGCAGAGGCAAACGGCCACTACACTGCAGAAAGCTTCACCTGCTCTCATGAATCCCAAGAAGAATGTGTTTTTGTCTGTGCGAGTTCATGTGCTGATCACTTCTTTTTGTCATCTTGTTGTCCATGCGCAGGGTCATTCCCAAGACTCTCATGACCCCAGAGGTATGTCTGCCCCCATCATGCTACTACAACTTATTACCACATCACCTTAATTATAATCAAGTGCTCATGCTACTACTAGTAGTAGCATGTACAAACTTGCTGCGCGTACGAACAAAGCACGTATAGAACATACGCAGACACAGTGAGTCACTGACAAGCGCGCCCGGCTGAATCTCCACCGTCAGTGGGGCTTTCCTGCCAGCGACTCGTCGGCGGGATCCTTTATATGTGTCGTTCGTACGTCCCTTGGACCCAATCATAGCAATGCGCTCACGTTTGGGGATTTTTAAGCTGTTGTTAGGGCGTAGAAGTAATAATCAAATGGCGCTTGGCAGTTTGGACTCTGAACACTCGTTGGAGTCCCGGGGGACATGGCACTTGGCATAAAAGAATCCCATCTGATGAGCAGTTGTGATCGAGAGCTACGTGCTTTTGGCACAAATCCAAATCTTGTCGTGAGGATAAACTAGTGGGAAAGTGCAGCTTTACAGATGTTAATTTCTTCCCCCCAAAAGTCTTGGCATGGCATCATCCCTTTCTGCCTGGTAGAAAAAAACTCAAAAGGAGTTGCCTTCTTGATGCAAGAGTAGCATGTTATTCTAAGCAGAAGTAGAGGCATTGTCTTTGACTGACTCTGATGTTTTGCCCACCAGAGGAACGTTTCTTTATTTTCTGTGTGTGAAGTTTGAGGATGTGTTTTTATACGTAGACAAGAAGTGCACTAGTCTTGGTGCAAATGAGGAGTTGATGTCATATTTTGCACCAAATTATCAGTAACTTCGAGAGTTTTAGGATCTGTGAAGTTTGAGTTTCAGAGAGCCCAAAAAAAATCCTTAAGAAAATTACAAACGGTCCCCTTTTATTTTTAAAACGAGAAGTATAAATGATCCATGATGTGTACTATTCTAGTCACGACTTTGTACTTTTGTGGTTATCTTATATGACATATCACTAATAGATGCTGTACTATATGCCACAAAGAATTAACTCTGGTTCAGAAGCCCCATATCCATACTGGCATTTTACCATTCCCCAAGCAGGCAACAGAACTACTACTAGTTAAATCTTCTAGTGTCATTTTTGGTTCCCTAATCATGCCCCCTCTTGGGAATGTACTACAAGCTAGTAGTGTTTGTCTGCACGTACACCACCACACAGAGACCAAGCATCATGGCGTGGCAAAGAATTATTTTACTGTTCCCTTTGCAGCATGGCTCAGGAAAGGAGGTGAGCTGAAAAACAATGTTCATTTTTCTTTTGCCAGATAAGTGGTGAGACAGTGGGGGAGGTGAGGCCGGTGGCAGACATGCACCAAAGGAAGGCAGAGATGGCAAGGCAGTCTGATGCCTTCATAGCCCTACCTGGTGAGTCAATCACACATGTAGCCTGCATTTTTATCCGACCAGGATCAGGTGAAAGGAACATTCAAGGCTCTGCAGAAATCCCTGACAAGTTACAGCAAAGCGGGGGCAGTAACTTCTGCCATTTGTACAGTGCCTCACATGTCTAAAAATGAATACTACTGGGGCTACTTGTGAGCCTTTACCTTCCTAGTGTAACCAATAATTGGTGCAAAGGTTATATCACTGAGTTGATGGATATGTCAAGCTGGAATTTTCTCAGATTGTGTGTAGTACCAATTTTCTAGTGCTCATCATGTGTCAATGCAGGAGGGTATGGGACACTGGAGGAGCTGCTTGAGGTGATTACATGGGCACAACTCGGCATCCATCATAAGCCGGTACTGTGCTTTCCTCTGTGTGGGCTCTATCTGCTAGTATGATTTTACTTAGGCTAAGTTAGCTTTGACATTAAACTTTTGTAATGTGGTTTCTTTTAATAGAAACAGGGGTGACCTTTTCTCAAAAAAAAAGTTAGCTTTGACATCGGTAGTTTACTGCAAGGCAAATGCAGCCAGCATTTGTGCTCTGCAAGAGCAAGGTAACATGATAACAACTGAAATATCTGAATGTACTGGCTGGCTCTGGTTCTTCAGGTTGGCCTGCTCAACGTCGACGGATACTACAACTCACTGCTGACGTTCATCGACAAGGCGGTCGAGGAGGGGTTCATCAACCCCAGCGCGCGCCGCATCATCGTGCTGGCCCCGACGGCGCAAGAACTGATGGAGAAGTTAGAGGTAGACAATGTCACGGATAATGTTCATGCCACTGAACCTGAATCCATTGGAATGTTGCTAATGCAAAGCCTTGTTCGATTATTCAGGAGTACGTGCCTTACCACGACAGGGTCGCCTCGAAGCTGAAGTGGGAGATGGGGCACCTAGGGCACTGACAGTGCAAGCGAGGGCCAGCGCTCCTGGAGTATGGACGAACAGGCGAGCTGAGCCCGCGCCCATGGCGATCGGTCGACGGACGGAGGAATCAAGTTGTCAGATTGGGATGTGTTTAACTTGATGCAGATTTGAAGTGTTGAATGAAGGTTTGATTGATGTAGCAAAGAGCGTGCGTGCGTGTGTGCATGGGCCCATTTTGTATATGTTTGCTTCGATCGGGGACAGCTTTAAATATTGTAAAACTTGACCGGTTTCAGTTACCTCCTCCCTGCCGTTCTTCTGCTCGATCTCCACCTACCTAGTACCTATTCTATCTATCTATCAATGTTGATTTCAAGATCCTGAATCGATTGACTGCAGTCTACAGAAGTGTTATACTAAGCATTGAACAAGTACTCACTTCAGAATTATTTGGCTAGAGCGGAATGAACGAGTATTCAGTAACTCCTCCAAGGATCTGTCTGCGAGTGTGAAAGAAATAGAAACTTGCCGGCATGATGAGCCGTTGATAAACCTACACGTGGCGAACAAGCGATCGCTGCGACAGAGGTGGACTCGGTCCATGGAGAAGGATCGAGAAGGGGTATTTTGGTAATTTCACCAAATACTGGCTTTGTGACGATTGGCTAAACCACGGCGCGGGACGTCGCAAGATGAAGTGGTTTAGGTCAAGAGATAATGGTTTCAGCGCTTTAAAAAGCGTGCGTAAGTGTCCCGTTCATGTTGGGCCTTAACGGGAGCCCATTAGAGAAACTCTTCTAGAAGCAAGACCTCTCTATAAATAGGGGGTGTGCTGGACAAGCCACCTAAAGCACTTCATTTTGCAAACCCTAGTTTGGTTTAGGGACTTAGAGAGAAAGAGAGAGGCTTAGGGTTCTAGGGAGATGAGTTGATTGTGTGCTCATGGATTGAGCTCTTGTCCTCCTTGAGGGAGTGGCTGTAACCAGCAACATCATGATTCAATCCATGGATGATTATCCAAAGATGTGTTCAAAGTGTGTGATACGTGGAGTTTGAGTTATTAGTTTATTTGGCACTGTTGTGACGAAATAGAAAAAATGGCCATTCCGCAAGTGAATTGGCAAAAATAGCACCGTGAACGTGCCGACAGGCGACATGTGTCCACTATCGTGCCGCCATTGTGCGGATCCGGCCTACCGTGCGGTGGCGGCGCGGTAGAGAATACGTGTCGTCTTTGGAGGAGCGAGCTGTATAGACAGGTTGTTCAGTGACTTGAAACGGGTTTTTTTTGGTTCTTTGTATTGAGTTCGCTGTAGGGCAGCAGCTCCTCTTCAATAGTTGTTACGTTTGGCTTGTTTGCCCGTTGTTTCTCTCTCTCAATACAAAGACGCCCGTTATTTCTGAAAAAAAATCGAGTACTCACTTCATTTCTAGCTTTCTTCTTCATTTTTTTTAACGAACGGCAAACGCGTGCCTTTCGTATTGAAAGGAGAGATGTAATCCGGCGATGCCACCTGAACTTACTTCATTTCTAGCTTCAGAGTCTCATGAAGTTGCAACCCCGGCGATGTTAACGGCGTACACGAACCAGGCAGACAGTTCTCGGTAAGAAATGCAGCAGGAGGTCAGAAGAGCCGCATTTCCCCTGCCAAAACGAGGCCTGGCTTGGTGGAAGTTGCAACGTGCGGAGACGAGGCGGGGACGAGTCTGCACGCGCGGTTAGCCCGTGGCCGCGGCGGCCGGCGAGCACGGCACGTTCCTGTAGGCAGTATAAAAGTAACTGAACTGAACCGAACGGATAGGCAGGAGCCGAAGCGGATAGAGTACGAATCGATTCGTATATTAAAAGTGAATACGAACTCGAATATATTTAAATATAAATACGAATCAAATGCTGAATACGAATTTCTCATGACTCATGGAATGTAAAGATACTGGTGGCACTTTATCATGATACAGTATAATCACATGGGATAGGGCATAATGAGAGTACGTGCTTGGACTGGAACCGGCTACAAGGCACGTCACAAGGTAACTTAGAATATCTATAATAGTTTATGTCACTTGTTAGTAAAAAAATGAACACATCAGTATTTAGGTGATATGAAAGAAAAAATGTGGAGAAAGAATGTGAGCTTGTTTCTAGACGAAGAAACAAACAAGTTGTAGATAACTAAGACACAAGAAACAACAAAATAGCTATTAGAGAATTGCTTGTTACTTAAAAACTAGCAAATAAAAACTTGTTTTGTGGATAGCAAATAAAGTCTTAGATACAAATTCAAGAAACAATCAATTGGAATGCTTGTTTCTTTTTATTAGATTGAGTACTATCTCTCCTTTTAGTAACAAATTAAGAAACAAACTGTGACGCCCCATGTTATTACCCCAGGGGTAATAACACTTAAGCATACGGATTACTATTCGTTTGCCCGATAGAACACCGCTCCAACGAATAGTAAGCCTTACCAGAGTTAGCGCATCAGAACAATAAGATAGAAACTGTACTTTATTCAAACAGTTAGCCATGCAGGGCTAAAGTCTTACGGCACACATACTAATTTACATAGCCAAAATGAGACAAATTCCCCCTTCTTGCCTGCCACACTCTACTGGCCTCCTATTCGTCCCAGGAGTCAAATACGGTGTCCATCTCGCCATGCGCCTCGTAGTAAGGATCTTCGCCTCCTGTGGTCTCATCATCAGACTGCAGTGCCTTCGCCCACTCGGGATACTTCCCTGCTGGACTAGGGTCTACAAAGGAGAATACTAACAAGGTTGAGTACAAAAGAATGTACTCAGCAAGCATTAATAGCAAAAGATGCAAGGAATGCACTATCTCTACTCTTTATCACAATTTCTAAACCATCTCACTTTAGAAAATAAAACTCGACAAAAAGGTGACAAGTTTTAGTACTGAAAAACTCTACTAGTCACTCGGAGAGACGAAAGACCCCCTGTGGTTCCCGTAGACTCCAATCCTGGAGACTGGCATGAATTCATGATTTGATTAGCACTGCGCAGGCTTTGTACCACTTTACCCATAGCTATTCTGAGCTCTCTGTGAACAAGGTTCGAGATCAGAATACAGAACATTTTCCAGGTTACGTGATTAATTTCTCCACCCATCACCTTCCGCCGGTGCAGATTAAGTCACGCTGCTGACCTCATCATCCACCGAGTTCTGGTGAGGTTGGTTGAGGCAGCTTCTATTCTGCACTCAACACTCCACCTTAGCGCTTATAGCGCCTTGGATCCCCCACTTCCGGACTATCCCCCACCGGTCCTGGGTTCCTCCATCACAATCACTCACACCTAATACTTACCCGTTGTGGAGAGCATAGTCACGTAACAAGGTAACATTTTGCCTCACGAAACGGAAAATGGTTGGCACCGAATTACGATCCACCGAGCAAGAGTTGGTTGGTCCTTATATTATAACCATATGTAAAAAGGGGCCCACCTCTTACCTCAACATCATCATCGCGTTTCCCCAGCCAGGGCCCCCCTTTTACCCACCTAGTAAGTCTCATTCTTTCTTAATCATCTTAATCATTTTATCTCAATCATTTTCTTTAGGTTTTGAAAAACCATTTTGATGCAATACTTATAATAGTGCAAGATAGGGTATATTTTTAAAATAACTATATTAATGTTCAAGAGGATCGCTTGCCTTCGAGGACGTAGGAAAGGTTGGCGCCGATGAAGTTACGGTCACCGCTCCGGCTCAGGCTTTGATTAAGCCTACGAGCAAGCCGGCAACACGAATAATAGTATAAGTAAATACGTAGTTGGTTGGAGTGATAATATAAATACATAAGTTAGTGACGGCTACAAGTTAGCACATTTTAATTACTAAAATGCTTTCGCGGTCTAATCGAAGTTAGCACTCTCTGACAGTCGCCCGCTTGTCTAAACCCACCAGTTAATTAACAGCCACAGAAGCACACACTACTCAACTAATTCTAGCAGTCAACCACCGATTAACAAGAATCTACCCTTAACTGGAGATTAAACCAACTCCTAAATCTAAAGCCCTAATCCTAAACCTAACCTTCCCTCTAACCTCTCTCTCTCTCTCTCTCTCTCTCTCTCTCTCTCTCTCTCTCACTCGGCCGGCACCCTAACCCACACACGCACACAACACACACTAAGCACACACTCACACAACACTTTCTGCCTCACTCCCGACTCCCCTCTTCTCTCCACTTCAAGGCGCCGCCGCCTTGCTCCTCTCGCGCCGGCCCCCAGTGCCGCCGCTGCTCCCTCCCTCTCCTCTCTCTCCCGGCCCTCTTCTTCCCCTCTCCAGCCCAGGCGCCGCCGTTCCTCTCGCCTCCCACGCTCGGCTCACCTACTCCCGGCGCAGATCTGGCCGCCGGCCTTCAACTCCCCTTCGGCTGCTCCTCCTGGCGCGGCCGGATCTGGTCACACGCAGCCCCTCTAGGCCCGGCCCTGTTCTCCTCTTCTTCCATCCCCGCCGGCCTCTACTTGGCTCAGATCCGGCTCGAATCTGGCTCTACGCCGCTTCCCGAGCTGCCCTCGCTCTCCTCTCGGTCTCTCCCTCCCGGCGCGGCCAGAGGCCGGCGCCGCTGCCCTCGGGTCCTCGCAGCTCCCCAGGCTCGGCCCAGCTCCTCCCGGCGCGCAGATCTACCGGCCCAGGGGCTTCGGCCGGGCCGGCTCGGCCTCCCGGCCGCCGGCGCCAAGCACAGAGCTCCCTCCCCACTACTGCTCTCATCTAGGGTTCTTGCTAGACGTCTACTGATGAGTGCTACTATGGGTGAATGCAGGTCAATGGGGTGGAGACCTGGAGATGGAAAGGGCTACGGGAGGTATGAACATGCTCACCTCCAGTTCAAAATGTTCATTACTTTTACCTGATGATGAAGTGATGAATGGTATGGTTTTGGTTGTGCCCTGGGTTCTGGACTGAGGAGTGGAATGGGTTGAAATGGCTGTGGTGAAAGACTGGAGGGGGGCAGTAAAATAGAGGGAGCATCTCGGCTGTGAAATGCAGGGGGGTAAAAGGGCCGTGCAAGTGGATAGGATTGCACTGTGCTAGAGATACTGCGATGCTTGTGAGCAGCGGAGATGGTTCTAGGCGATAGTGCTACTAATCTGTTTTAGGGTTGTATGATGCGGGATGTATGAATGTAAATGATGTGCTTGATGATTCTGGATTTTGTTGGTGTAAAATGAACTACCGATGTCGTATCTAATGCAATTGCTGATTGTTGTCTAATGCAAATGACGATGCATTCTATTTACCTATTGATCAAACTGTTGTGCTGAATGACGATTGCAATAATGGAGCGAATGAATGAATGATGCAATACACTTAGGCTAATTAGGAGCGATCTAATACTCTTGCTAACTCGCCGCTAAGAAAAGCTTAACGTTGCTAAACCCTGATTACCGCTACGAGGTTAGGTCTAAAAACGCGGGCTCTCACATCTTACCCCACTTAGAAACAAATTTCGCCCCCGAAATTAAAATCTCACTTGAACAGGTTGGGGTAGACTTCGCGCAGTTCTTCTTCCTTTTCCCATGTAGCTTCTCGCACTGAGTGATTTTTCCATAACACTTTGCAGAAGCGTATCATCCTGTTCCTTAACTGGCGGTCTTCTGTTGCTAGAATTTTCACCGGGCGTTCTTCGTAAGTCAAATCATCTTGCAACGGTATGTCGAGGTTGGTTACCTGCTGCGAGGGCTCTCTTAGACATTTACGAAGTTGAGAGACATGAAACACATCATGAACTCGCGACAGTTGGGTTGGTAACTCCAGTTTATATGCGAGGGTGCCCTTACGCTCTAGGATCCGAAAGGGTCCCACATAACGCGGACTTAGCTTCCCTTTTAGTCCAAATCTGTGTACTCCCCGCATAGGTGATATCTTTAGATATACATAATCTCCAACTTCAAACTGGAGGTCTTTCCTGTGCTTGTCAGCATAGCTCTTTTGCCTACTCTGGGCAATCTTGAGGCGTTCTCGAATTAATTGAATCTTCTCATCGTTCTCCCGTACGAGTTCAGGTCCTAGTAGTGGTCTTTCTCCAACTTCATACCAACATATTGGTGACCTACACTTTCTGCCATAGAGAGCTTCGTTCGGAGCCATTTGAATGCTAGACTGGTAGCTGTTATTGTATGCAAACTCCGCTAGGGCTAGACATTTTTCCCAAGATTCTCCGAAGTTCAGCACGCACGCCCTTAGCATATCTTCTAGGATTTGATTTACCCGTTCAGTCTGCCCATCAGTTTGTGGATGATAGGCCGTGCTGAAATTGAGGGTGGTGCCCAAGGCAGTTTGTAAGCTCTTCCAGAAACCAGAAACAAACACTGATCCTCTATCTGAGGTGATTGTCTTCGGTACCCCATGTAGAGTAATTATCCTCTCTATATAGAGTTCAGCGAGCTTATTTGTGGAGTACTTCTGATTAGTGGCAATAAAATGAGCTGACTTTGTAAGACGATCCACTATAACCCAAATGACATCCTTCTTTTTGACGGTGAGAGGAAGACCTGTTATAAAGTCCATACAGATATCCTCCCATTTCCATTCGGGTATTTCCAGTGGTTTTAACAGTCCTGCGGGACGTTGGTGTTCTGCTTTGACCTTTTGGCAGGTATCACATTGGCCTACATATTCTGCTATAGCTCGCTTCATATTTGGCCACCAGAAAGTTTCTTTCAAATCCCGATACATTTTTGTGCTGCCTGGATGGATAGTGTACTGGGTATCATGAGCTTCTCGGAGGATGGTCTCCTTAATTTGCGGTTGATCGGGAACGCAAATTCTCGCTTGTCGCCACAGGACTCCGGAGTTGTCGATTTGGAACTCAGAGGGTTGGCCTGATTTGATACGTTGACTTTCTTCCTTGATAAAGGGGTCGGACAGTTGGTGTTCTTGGATTTGATCACGAAGGGTGGGATGAAATACCATAGCAGCGATGGTAGCTTCAGAAGTCGTAGTTTGCACTTTTATCTCCATTCTGGCCAGGGCTTGGATTAAATCAATGGCATGGCTCTCAGTGGAAAGGTAATGACATTGAGACTTTCTGCTAAGAGCATCTGCTACCACATTAGCTTTTCCTGGGTGGTAAGCTATGGTTAGGTCATAATCTTTAATCGATTCTAACCATCTTCTTTGCCTCATATTCGGTTCATTCAGGTAAAGATGTACTTGAGGCTTTTATGGTCGCTGTACAAAGTACACTTGGACCCGTACAAGTAGTGTCTCCAAATTTTCAGGGCAAACACTACAGCTCCCAGTTCAAAGTCATGAGTAGGATAATTTAGCTCATGGGGCCTTAACTGCCTGGAAGCATATGCAATGACTTTGTCCTCCTGCATTATCGCATCCCAACCCATGCTTTGATGCGTCGCAATAAACCACGTAGTCAATCCCCTCCTTAGGTAGGGATAAGACCGGTCAAGATGGTTAAGCGCCGCTCACTCTGGAAGCTCTTCTCACACATTTCGTCCATACGAACTTCGTCTTTCTTCAAGAGTTTTGTGAGAGGTGAGGTGATTTAAGAGAATCCTTTATAAATCTCCGGTAATATCCATGAATCCGTGAAACTCGGACTTTAGTAACATTTGTTGGACATTTCCAAGAGGTAACGGCTTGGTCTTGGAAGGATCCGCCGATTCCTCTTCGGAGATAATGTGTCCAAGGAATGCTACTTGGTCTAGCTGAATTCACATTCTTGAATTTGGCATATAGTTGATTTTCTCTGACTTGTAAGATAATAGTGAGGTGCTGCACATATTCTTCCTCACTTTTCGAATAGACCAGGATGTCATCAATAAAGACCACCACAAATTTGTCTAGGTATTTCATAAACAATTTATTCATTAGATTCATGAATACCGCAGGAGCATTGGTCATTCCGAATGGAACTACCGTGTATTCATGATGCCCATATCGTGAGACAAAAGCAGTCTTCTTAATGTCACTAGGGTTGACTCGAATCTGATGATATCTAGATCTCAGATCGACCTTCGAGAATACCCGTGCTCCCTTTAGTTGATCAAAGAGATCGTCGATTCGAGGTAGCGGGTACTTATTCTTTATAGTGACATTATTTAATTCCCGATAGTCTGTGCACAACCTTACTCCGCCGTCCTTCTTGGGTGCAAAGAGAACCGGAGCTCCCCATGGTGATGTACTTTCTCTAATGAATCCTTTGGACTCAAGTTCATCCAATTGCTTCTTAAGCTCTACCAGTTCTTCCTTACTCATTCTGTACGGTCTTTTGGAAATTGGGGCTGTTCCAGGAATTAGGTTGATAGTGAAATCGACCTCCCTAGCTGGTGGCATGCCTGGCAGTTCATCAGGGAAAACATCTGGGAAGTCTTTCACTATTGGTATGTCGTTTAGCCCTTTCACTTGGAGATTGGCTAGACTGGGGTCGGGTGGTTTATGTTGGGTTCTGGCCCCAATATATTGCAGACGGGTCCCATCGGGCTTCCTGATGGATACCTGCTTAGTTTCACAGTCTATGTTTACTCCATGGGCAGATAACCAATCCATACCCAGGATTACTTCTAAATCCTTCAGGTTGATTACAAAGAGGTTCACTAGGAACTTGGTGTTGTGAATTATGACAGCTTGATTCTTTCTAATCAACGTCACTTCTAACGTCCCCGCAGGCGTACTCACTCCCATTGGTTTTTCCAATGGTTCAGATGTCAATTTATGTTCTACTAGGAACTTGCAAGAAATAAGCGAGTGAGTTGCTCCAGGTCAAAGAGAACGATACACAGGCGGTGGGAGTAATGACTTTCCGTGATCACATCGATGGCTTCTCCAATATGCTCGTGTCACATGCGTCAGCGCGCTTGTCCTCCTCTTCCAGTTCCTCCAGTGAGTGCTTGGTTGCCTTTGGGCTGACTTATGCGGCTAGCTTGAGATGGTGCTGGTGCAGGTAGTCTGGGTACAGCTGCAGGTTGCATTGGGGTCCCAGATATTTTCTGTGGGTAAGGACAATCGGCCTTGAAGTGACCAAGCCTGCCGCAGTTGAAGCATGCTCCTGTGCCGCTCATGCGGTCTTTAGTCAAGTGGCTTCCCCCACACTTTGCACACTTCAGAGCTACCGCTACTGGCTGTCTCAAGGCTACAGGTCTCTGGAAAGATGGATGGTGTGATCTGAAATTGGGCGGCCCAAATCGAGGTGGAGGTTGTTGATGTGGATAGGGACGAGGCCTCTGGAGTTTATGTGGTTGGTGATCTGTCTTAGCCTTCTTCCTTCTTTCTTCTGTCAGGTTAGAATGTTCATTTTCCGAATTATGGCTCGATTGACCAGTGTCCCGAATTGATTATCTTGTGAATGGATAGGAGCATTTTAGAGTAAGTGCATTCCATTTAGGAATTTCTCTATTTTCTTCTCTTCTGTGTCGACATCAATGGGCATAGCGGGAAAGATCATTGAATTGGCTCAAGTATTCAACCATCTTTTCCCACCTTGAGTTAAGGCTCAAATTCTCGTTTCTTTAACTCCATTCTTCCAAGAGGCACATGAGTTTACGTGAAATGAATCTTAAATTCAGCCCAAGTGATGGGTTGCTCACGACACGATTACGGTGGTAGTTTAGCCACCAGGTGGTGCGGGTCGATTAGTGGTGCGTTGCATACCGAACCTTCTCCTCATCGAACATCCGACCGTGTCCAATTTTTTCCACCTCAATTAACGATCCTTTGGCGTCCAATGGATCGATGGCCTTGGCAAAGTGGGAGGAGAGTGCGGAGAAAGTCACCTGACTAACCCCGCGGGTTGGCTGTGAGGTGGTAGGGGCTACTCGAGTTAAGAGTGCTTCCATGAAGCGGTTCTGGTTCTCTTGAGCTTCCTTCCTGGAGTTTTCAGCTTCCCTCCTGGAATTTTCGAGGAATCGAAAAACCTCAGTCATTACTCCTAGTGGATCAGCAGCTCTTGGAGGTGCTGGCTGGCTGACTTCTGGAAACGCTGCGGTTCTAGATTGGCCAGGAGCAGGCTCACTGAGGTCCACTGGTGGATCTCCTGTTGGTTCTTGCAGTGAGGGTAAACCCAACCTTAGTCCCAATCCTTGATCTTCGGGTCCTTGACCTTCCATCCTGAAGGAAAACAGAGAGGTTAAGAGAAGGGAGGTTACACTTGTCGCGTTTAGCAACTTGGCTGCTTGCTTTACTTGCTCTTTTAAGATTTAGCAGTCGTTTAAGGTGAGAAAAGAATCATCATATTAATCGCGAATCGCGCGGCAGTTAGTTGAGTTAAGCCATACACAGGTAACCAAATAACACCAAGAAACATAGAGATGCAAAAAGATCCAAATACTACACTACCTGAGTCTCTCGTGCTCAGTCACGCTTGAGATCCCGTTCTCAAGACCGCCCAAACCACGTGTTTGGGACCGCTCAGAGCTTGCCTCTGAGTGCGACCTAAACTACCCTGGATCCACGTGCCCAGGTACGCTTGAGATCCCGTTCTCAAGACCGCCCAAACCACGTGTTTGGGACCGCTCGAGCTCATTCTCGATCGCCCGGGACTTCGTTCCTGGGTACGCCAGAGCTACAAGCTCGGAGTGCCACGGACCACTCGTCCGGGAAAACTGAAGTGCAGAAAGAGGATAAGACATCTTTTTACCCGTCAGCCATTATCTTTGTTCTCTTTAAGTAGTTAATGATTTACTGAGGAGGCTGACGTGTCACTTTGGTTATAAAGATGAATAGATAAGGAAACTAAGGGGCATGGTCCAAGCTGATCCAAAACTGAAAAAACCGGTCCATACCAGAATTCTACTGCAAGCCTCTACCCTCGGCATGCCACTTATGACCTTATATTGATGCCACCCCAACTATAGTCTCAAGCATTCTACCCTAGGTCAAGAAACGAAACTGGACACTCACTGAAACACAACTTACAACAGGTTCTGATACAACACCAACTGATACACTGAGGATACAACAGATACAACAAGGTGAAACTCCGAACTAACAACAAGCGACTCCTGACTCGACACAACCAAGAGACCTCCAACTACCACTCCTCTGGATCACTCTCCTCACTGCCGCCACTCCCGACTAGGGTGGCGCGCTCCCAAGCTGCAGGTCTGCTGTCTCCAAAGTAGGTGCGGAAAGCCTCGTGAACAAGGGTGGTGTCTCTAATAGGACCTGGAGGTACAGTGGTGGGATAACCACGGAACTCCTGTCTCAGACGGTGGGGAAGTGGACACTCTGGTGGTGGGGCTGTGGGATCTCCTAAGTCTCCCTGGGATGGTGGTGTGGGAACATGTGGATATGGGTAAGGAGGAGAAGGGATGGGAACGAAAGGCTCATAGGGTGGGTCAGGGACAGGAACTGTGGGAGGTACAGAGGTGAAACTATCGGCTATGAAGGAGTAAAAGGGATAAGGTGGGGGTGCAACTGGATCAATGGGTGGGTCAGATGGTGGAACTGTAGGTGGAACTACGGGTGGAGCGGGAGGTGGAACTGTGGGTGGAACTGCATAGGAACTGGGGTCTGGGTCAGAAGAATGGTACGTGGGTGGGTATGGTGGAACAGCAGAAGAAGAGGTATAGCGGGTCTCCTGAAGAACCTGAAGGATATGGCACCGCTGCTGCCAGAGGTTGACACTCTCCTCAGCTCTAGCTAAAGCTCCCTGGGTCGAGTCATACAACATGGTACTAGCCATCAACATTGTTTCGGTAGTATCCTGCCGCAAGACTGCTGTGGCAGGAGAAGGTGGTGGATATGGGTAGCTAGAAGTGGTGCTAGGTCCAAACTGCAAACCTAACCCTCCTGGGGCCATGGCTGGTACCCCTCCAAACTGAGAACCCCTCAAGTGATCACTAAAGTGAGCCCTAATGGCGAGGATGGCCCTATGGGCTGCCTCCTGCAAGGGTCCGTAGTCGTCTGAAGTACGCCACTCCGCCGTATACTCTATATAATAACTACGATCCAGGGGAATCCCTGTAACTATGACTCCTACTAAAGGGATGTCACTCAGACCGCCTGTCTCCTGAAAGAAATCTAGGAAGGGTGCTCCTAAGTGATGCAGTAGTTTCCCGATAAGCACATGCTTGTCCTGCTTTCGCTCACTGGAAGCTGGACCTACTCATCCTGCATAACAGGGAAGAGTTCTGTGTTAGTATGGCTGTCACTTTAAAGAAAGGTAAGCTTTTAACATAATAATTTTGATAAGGGGGTGAGGAAGAAAATGACCTCAAGACAAGGGTTACTAAGATACTTAGTGCCATATAGCAAGTAGAGGGCATACTTAAGTTAGGCAAGGGTTTCTATCTTATTAGCGTGGCCCGAACCTATTGCTCTGATACCATCTGTGACGCCCCGTGTTATTACCCCAGGGGTAATAACACTTAAACATACGGATTACTATTCGTTTGCCCGGTAGAACACCGCTCCAACGAATAGTAAGCCTTACCAGAGTTAGCGCATCAGAACAATAAGATAGAAACTGTCCTTTATTCAAACAGTTAGCCACGCAGGGCTAAAGTCTTACGGCACACATACTAATTTACATAGCCAAAATGAGACAAATTCCCCCTTCTTGCCTGCCACACTCTACTGGCCTCCTATTCGTCCCAGGAGTCAAATACAGTGTCCATCTCGCCCTGCGCCTCGTAGTAAGGATCTTCGCCTCTTGTGGTCTCATCTGTACCTGTAGTGCCTTCGCCCCACTCGGGATACTTCCCTGCTGGACTAGGGTCTACAAAGGAGAATACTAACAAGGTTGAGTACAAAAGAATGTACTCAGCAAGCATTAATAGCAAAAGATGCAAGGAATGCACTATCTCTACTCTTTATCACAATTTCTAAACTATCTCACTTTAGAAAATAAAACTTGACAAAAAGGTGACAAGTTTTAGTACTGAAAAACTCTACTAGTCACTCGGAGAGACGAAGACCTGTGGTTCCGTGAGACTCCAATCTGAGACGGCATGAATTCATGATTTGATTAGCACTGCGCAGGCTTTGTACCACTTTACCCATAGCTATTCTGAGCTCTCTGTGAACAGGGTCCACCGCATTGCCTTAGATGCGGGTTCGAGATCAGAATACAGAACATTTTCCAGGTTACGTGATTAATTTCTCCACCCATCACCTTCCGTCGGTGCAGATTAAGTCACGCTGCTGACCTCATCATCCACCGAGTTCTGGTGAGGTTGGTTGAGGCAGCTTCTATTATGCACTCAACACTCCACCTTAGCGCTTATAGCGCCTTGGATCCCCCACTTCCGGACTATCCCCCACCGGTCCTGGGTTCCTCCATTACAATCACTCACACCTAATACTTACCCGTTGTGGAGAGCATAGTCACGTAACAAGGTAGCATTTTACGCCCGCCAAACGGAAAATGGTTGGCACCGAATACTGACATCCACCGAGCAAGAGCTGGTTGGTCCTTATATTATAACCATATGTAAAAAGGGGCCCACCTCTTACCTCAACATCATCATCGCGTTTCCCCAGCCAGGGCCCCCTTTTACCCACCTAGTAAGTCTCATTCTTTCTTAATCATCTTAATCATTTTATCTCAATCATTTTCTTTAGGTTTTGGAAAACCATTTCGATGCAATACTTATAATAGTGCAAGATAGGGTATATTTTAAAATAACTATATTAATGTTCAAGAGGATCGCTTGCCTTCGAGGACGTAGGAAAGGTTGGCGCCGATGAAGTTCGTCACCGCCTTGCCATCCGATTCGCCTTTGATCATAGTGCTTCAAGCGAACACGAATAATAGTATAAGTAAATACGTAGTTGGTTGGAGTGATAATATAAATACATAAGTTAGTGCCGGCTACAAGTTAGCACATTTTAATTACTAAAATGCTTTCGCGGTCTAATCGAAGTTAGCACTCTCTGACAGTCGCCCGCTTGTCTAAACCCACCAGTTAATTAACAGCCACAGAAGCACACACTACTCAACTAATTCTAGCAGTCAACCACCGATTAACAAGAATCTACCCTTAACTGGAGATTAAACCAACTCCTAAATCTAAAGCCCTAATCCTAAACCTAACCTTCCCTCTAACCTCTCTCTCTCTCTCACTCGGCCGGCACCCTAACACACACTAAGCACACACTCACACAACACTTTCTGCCTCACTCCCGACTCCCCTCTTCTCTCCACTTCAAGGCGCCGCCGCCTTGCTCCTCTCGCGCCGGCCCAGTGCGCGCCGCCCCCTCCTCTCCTCTCTCCCGGCCCTCTTCTTCCCCTCTCCAGCCCAGGCGCCGCCGTTCCTCTCGCCTCCCTCGCTCGGCTCACCTACTCCCGGCCCAGATCTGGCCGCCGGCCTTCAACTCCCCTTCGGCTGCTCCTCCTGGCGCGGCCGGATCTGGTCAGGCGCAACCCCTCTAGGCCTGGCCCTGCTCCCCTCTTCTTCCATCCCGCCGGCCTCTACTTGGCTCAGATCCGGCTCGAATCTGGCTCTACGCCGCTTCCCGAGCTGCCCTCGCTCTCCTCTCGGTCTCTCCCTCCGGCGCGCCGAGCCGCCACGCCTCTGTCCTCGCGGCTCCCGAGCTCGGCCCGGCTCCTCCGCAAGCAGATCTACCAGCCAGGGGCTTGGCCGGCCGGCTTTCTCCCGCGCCGCGCGCGCGTAACGAGAGCTCCTCCCACTCTGCTCTCATCTAGGGTTCTTGCTAGACGTCTACTGATGAGTGCTACTATGGGTGAATGCAGGTCAATGGGGTGGAGATCTAGAGATGGAAAGGGCTACGGGAGGTATGAACATGCTCACCTCCAGTTCAAAATGTTCATTACTTTTACCTAATGATGAAGTGATGAATGGTATGGTTTTGGTTGTTCTTCGTTCTGCTGGTGACTGATGATTGGTGAAGCTTGAGGTGGGGGATGGCGGCAGTGAATGGGGTGGTCTTTGCCGGCTTTGGCGATGCCGAAGCTCTGGCGCCCTGGGTTCTGATGAGAGAGTGGAATGGGTTGAAATGGTCAGGTGAAAGACCGGAGGGGATAAAATAGAGGGAGCATCTCGGCTGTGAAATGCAGGGGGGTAAAAGGGCCGTGCAAGTGGATAGGATTGCCTTTGTCTTTGGAGATCTTTGTGATGCTTGTGAGCGTGGAGATGGTTCTAAGCGATAGTGCTACTAATCTGCTTTAGGTTGTATGATGCGGGATGTATGAATGTAAATGATGTGCTTGATGATTCTAGATTTTGCTGGTGTAAAATGAACTACCGGTGTCGTATCTAATGCAATTGCTGATTGTTGTCTAATGCAAATGACGATGCATTCTATTTACCTATTGATCAAACTGTTGTGCTGAATGACGATTGCAATAATGGAGCGAATGAATGAATGATGCAATACGCTTAGGCTAATTAGGAGCGATCTAATACTCTTGCTAACTCGCCGCTAAGAAAAGCTTAACGTTGCTAAACCCTGATTACCGCTACGAGGTTAGGTCTAAAAACGCGGGCTCTCACACAAACTATTGTAGATGCTCTTACGCCATCTATTGTCCAAGCTATGCGTCACCTTCCTTAGACCTCGACTCCAGCGACGTCTTCTTCAGCTCCAACCAAATCCTTTCTCCGAACTCCATGAATCACCAGCAGCAAGTGGACCAATACAGAAAAATATGTAAATGGTTGTAGGAGATGAGCGCCGATATGTGCCTCTTGGACATTATGATTGGCGAAACAGCCGGCGAACCTCTTCCGTCGTGACAGCCACGACGGCAACAACGGCGCCTCGGACGGGGACCTGGCACGGTGCCGCGATCGCCCGATGCTTTGAGTTGAATTGAGTACTTCAGTTCCGGAGATTTTGGGCTAATTTTTGGTTGAGTTCGAAATACATCTTCGTGTTACCCTATACCATCCGTGTTCACGTGAGAGCACATTTCTTTTCCAAACCTTACAGAATCACTTACAGCAGGGCAAAAAATAAAAAGAAGTGTGGGAACAGAGCGCTGGCTCAGTAGTGGGCACTGCCGCTGTGCATGCAGGCCTTTCAACCGCGTTCGAGCCTGAGGCTCAGCGTGTGTGTCTCACGAGGAGGGCTGATCTGGAATTGAGTGGCTTGCAGAAGGTTTGCTATCTTTTTTATTTAATGCCAAAAACTTAGAATGTACTTTCGACGGTGCCGTACTAGTTGGCTTCCATGCCTTTCGAGCTATCCACCAGTGCCGGAGTCCTGGATGTCCTTCAGCCGCTGGTGGTGATTCATGGAGAGGAGGAAGGATTCGCTGGGTTGAAGAAGACGTTGGCCCAATGAAGAAGGAAGGAGAAGGGCTTGGGTAAGTTGCGGCGTAACTTGCCTTGTAGACGTCGGGAGGAGTTCGTCCCACTTGGACCGGGCCGGTTCGAGCAACCCCTCCTCCCTTCTGGAACCTTCCCTTCCCCCCAACCAAACCAAACCGGCCCAACACAAAACGGATCAACCAGACGCGAATCCACGCAACACACGCGAAGAAGAAGGGCACGCCTCTCGACGCCTCCCTCCCGGCAGCCGCAAATCCCCGCGCCGCGCCGCGCCGCCTCGCGTCGCATCTATCGGAATCAACCAATCAAATCATGGTCAGGTTTCGCATCCCTCCCGCCCAATATAAACGTTCTTGCTGCCCGGTATATGTGCGAACTGCCTTGTTGTGTTGAAACGAATCTGAGATCTGTAGTTTCTTAGGGATGATTGGGGGCTGAGGTTTTCGAGATTTACGGATCGGCTGCTTGTCAATAGGTCTGTCTAGTCGAATTGGTGGCCTTGTTCATGTGATGCTGAGGGCGCTGGAGCCACTAAATGCACAGGAGGAATCGATTGTTGGATAGGTATCGGGAAATAGTGTGCAGTCTCACAGGCTCGATGTGCTGCGCTTCTGGCATAAAATCGAGTAACAACGACATGATTTTTAGTTTTGCTTACGGATTGCGACCTTACTCCTTGGATTTTCTACGGTATGAACAGATTCGAACGACAGCAGCTAGGGTATGGCTGTGATATAATTAGAACTCAACTTCCGCGCTTAATTTTTCTATGATTGGTTTTTTTTAGCCCAAAGTGGGGTACCGCCATATTCATAGGCAAATTTGGAATTTAACGAGGGCCGTATCGTCGGTTCGGTTCGTTGTTGGGTAGATTCTTAATCATACTCCCTCTGTGGAGATTTAACGCTGATGCATAGTATCGAAATGCATGAAATACCCATTTACGTTTTGCTGCTCACTTACATGTGATCTCTTTTTCTAATTTGCAGGCTGGGAAGCTTATTGCAAACCTGATTGTCATGGGCTCTGGGATTATAGGAAGAGCTATGCTTCAGGCATACCGGAAAGCTCTTGAAAGTAAGTTCTTTCCTTATGAGCTTTGTTGTAACCCACACCTAGAGATGCCTTGACCACCTTGTTTCTTGAGGACATAGAAGTATGGGAGGTAGATGGACAGCTACCAAATTTTTATAGTCAATGGCCACTGATCTGGAATAATCATTGCTGAAAAACTAAAATGAAATGGTAATTTTGTGTTTTGTTTTGTAACCCTTCAAGTTTTGTAAAATAAATTATTTGTCATAACTTATCAATTTTCTTTTCAGCTGTCTTGTTTTGGCATTTTCCGAGTAAGATATAGATGCTTGCATTTGGGTTGTAGCTTTTGGTGTGTTAGCTTATCCTAGCTTTGATCCATTTGTTGTAATATGGGTCGGTATTCATCAGTTATAGATGCTTGTATTGGGGTTGTAGCTTTTAGTGTGTTACAGCTTACAAGTTACAATTATAAGTCTCGTTCCTCGTGGTTAATTTGATTTCCTTTTGACCTGATGCTTGTGAGATGTCTAATTTCTAGTGGCATGCCAGATATTTTTTATGTATGAGTGACAGTGTCTAGCTTAAGAAGCTTAATCCTATCAAAATAAGTTTGAACTTTCAATGTTTATGCTTGAACTTGGGTTTTCCCCTCAGATAAATTAAAATAGTGAGCCTGTCGTGCTATCGAACTTAGAGTTGGTTTCACTTATGATCTAGCAATTTGGTAAGTGAAGTAGATTCTTGGTTTTATCCAAAAAGAAAAGGATTATAATGAGAACTTTGCTCAACTTAAGGAAACCGTTAAAATGAAGTGCACTAGAACTCTGATTTACGAAAAGGGATGAGGTTAGGCCAACATGTCTGCTTTAACAAGCCTACTTATAGTTCACTACATTAAAAAATCAAGGTTTAGGTTTCGTCTTTCATTTCTTTAGGTTTAGGTTTCACCAGAGTACCAGACTAAGGTTTCCTTGTTTACATAAAGAATTATGAAATCATTTTTGTATCAGGATTTATTGCTTTCTCTTGCTTTTGGTGAACAACTGTACATAAGATGGCACAGTGACACTCCGTGCATTCGTTGATCAGATGGTCAAAATAACGGTATAGGAAGGTGCTTGCAGCAGCATCTTATTAATGTTTCTTCCGCAATGAGTCTTTACAAGATGGATATTTTATATGTACCTGCCAAACTTCGTTGGTACTACTATTTATTCGAAAAGGGAGCGAAAGCTTATTATGTATGTGCACCTCCTTATGTTACTTTTCCTCCTGTATTCCGCTAGATGCAAATAAAACTGGTGTGGCCCATGAAGCAATACATAATATCCGCCAAGCCAGCAAAACAATGACTGAGCAAGAAGCGAGGCAGATATTGGGTGTGTCCGAACAATCGACATGGGAAGAGATCGTACAGGTTTGTTACTTTTCTTATCTTCAC
Source organism: Ampelocalamus luodianensis (assembly GCA_036346255.1). Lineage (NCBI taxonomy): Eukaryota > Viridiplantae > Streptophyta > Magnoliopsida > Poales > Poaceae > Ampelocalamus > Ampelocalamus luodianensis. The sequence goes on along the minus strand of CM070635.1, from coordinate 40,706,010 downwards.
TCCTCTCCTATACACCGTATTTTATTTGCATGTGCAGTCCTTGTTGCAATCTCCTAACAACTATATGTCCAATGCAGCGGTACGATAACTTATTCGAGAGAAACACAAAATCTGGGAGCTTTTACCTCCAATCAAAGGTTCACCGAGCCAAGGAATGCCTGGAAAATGTGTACCAAAAGAACCAGCAAGATGGAACTCCTACTTGAAATTTGCGTCCCTTAAAATCAGTTGTTTCAGATATACTCTAACCTATATTCTTTGCCCCTCATTACAAAAATGTACATACCAACAACTGTCGCTGCTGTTGTATCATTACAGTGTGCAATGAGGAATCAATAAGAGCCGAGTACAGCGACGGTTGACTTGTAGAAAACTAATTTGTATGGCGTCAATAAACCTATGGCACCATTCCCACGGACAATTTTGTTCTTTTGATTTGATGATCCCATGAAACCGTGTTCTTGCACTTTGGTATTCTTGATGCCATCTTCATTTTATGTGAAAATGCACCATTTTCCCTTATTGTGAGGATATCTCAGGATGGCGGCATATGTTGGCATAGAAGGAGCCAGGAATGCAGGTTAGGTTTAAAACATAGGAAAGCACTGTCTCTTCTGGTGATGGTCGATGTTTGGCATTGCAGTTTGGCTGCCGAACGGGGCATCTTGAAAACCATGTTAGTGTTATTTTGGTCAATCAGCTGCAGAATTCTGCACGCTTCAAGCATTTGGTCCAAATGTCCAATTTTCTAGTTAGGAAGAAAATGCACGTTACCCTTTGGGCTTTTCACTCATTCCTGTAATACTCCTGCAGTTTGAAGGCGGTTCAACTTTGAAGTGGACTCCTGCAATTTGAAGGGTTAAATACCCAGATAGGAGGACGACTTCGTTCGCCATTCCAGTGCCAGGATACCCAGATACCCATTTTGTTCTTAGCCTCTTACCCCGCTCCGATCCACCCCCAAATCTGTTGCAAAGTCGCGTTTCGTTGTCCTCATTAAAAAAAAAAGAGCAATTCAATTTGTGTACACCCTGATGTAAACCAATAACACACAACGGAATAAATAGGCGATCTGTATTTCTAGCAATAATTACGTAAAATCCATCCTCTCCTACCTTATACAACGAGAGAAATAAAAACGATTTTTAAAATAATACATTTTTAATAGAATTACAGAAATAAATATCAATTTAATAATATTACAAAAATGTACTTCTGTCGCCGTTTGAAATAACGATATGCCTGTCGCCAGTTGGATTGGTGATAGGAGCATTGTCGTCCACCAAACAATATTAAATGTTTTTGTCGCTATTTGAAATGATAACGGAGAAGCAAATCGCTAGTTGAAATGGCGACACGTTCCTATTGCCAAACCAAATGGCAATAGGATCTGAAAAATTGGCATAAAAATTGAAATAAATTTATATTTATATTTTGACTGAACTTTTACTAAGTTATTTGAAAATATCTTATAGTGTTTAAACAAGCTAGAGTTTGATGACTATGTGATTAAACCCCTTATAGTTTAATTGCACACGCGCTTTTGTTACAAGTGTAATGTTTGTGCAACCGATTTATTTCAGAAAATAAAAAATATTAAATATAGAATAATTTGGGAATTAAATTGAAAAGATGAGATGTCAACTGCAACAGTAAGACTTCATAATGTCAGTGCAAATTACATGACGCGTAGTGTTGGTTACGTGCATTTGTTTGTCCCGCTACTTGTATGGTACAAAAATAATATGCATGAATCATCAAACCGATATACACGCAAGATACATGTGCGTCCTTTTAGAATCGAAAAAATTGGTGGATCGAAAAGAAGTCAGTCTTCAAGTCTCATGGATGCCTTTACCTTGTGTCATGCAAACCTACGGGCACGGCCAGTCCTAAAGGCAACGCTGTACTAGGCTTCCAAGAGCTCCTTGGAAGTAACCACCCACTTGGTAGGAGCATTGGGGACCATGGGTGCCTTCCTCTTGTTCGCCGCGCGCTCGCCCGGTCGTCCTCTGCGAGCTGTTTGGAGGTCTTGCATCACTACCTTGGTTTCTTAGGCATCATTGCTGATTTTTCCTTGTCTTCCCCCTCTCGGCTGTGTAACGTTTCCAGCAGATGAAGTTCTCGTGACATCTTGTAATTCAACATGTACTTCTGTTGCATGAATGTCTTATCGTACTTGTTCGGTCGTTGATCCATTGGAAGAAATAAAACACTTTGATGACTGCCATTATGCATGGATAAAGTTAGATATGTAAAATGTAACGTACAATGCGAAAAATCGATGCGTGTGAGATTCTCTTACGCGGAACCCGAGCATGTGTAGTACTCTCGGTGCGTCGTGTTACCGCAGTCGCACTGCGGGCATGGAAACTCCGGTGGTACAGACACATCCTTCATCGAACGATCCAGGTAGGTTCTTGCCTTCCCGGCAAGCCACTTCCACTTCTGCGTCATCTCCTCATAGCCTGACACCTCGAAGCCTGATGTACTGATCTTCTCTAGCTCTCTTCTCCATCCTTTCTCTCTGTTGTGCGAAACTAGTTGAGTAGAGTGTTAGCTATGGTGGTGAAGTTCACCATGTTTTTATAAGCGTATAGGGTGTAGTGCCGAGGGTGTAAATTATGATGAATGACAGGGTGTAATTATTTCGGTTTGCAAAGGTGGCGACAAGAAGCCGTGGAGTCTCTGTCACCATTTAGAATGAAGATTTCAAAGCAAACCGCCATTCCAAATGATGCACGTGGAGCACACAAGGGACACAACTCGCCGCGCGGAATTTTGCCCTATAAAGGGCAATAAAGCAAACCGTCATTCCAAATGATGCTCGAGGAGCACACAGGGGATATTTAATATTGTTTAGTGGGTGACAGGGCATATCGTTATTTCAAACGGCGAGAAACCTATTTTTGTTATTTTATTAAACATGTATTTATTTTTGTACTTCTATTAAAAATATATTATTTTTAAAAATCCCACTCTAAAAACAATAGTAGCCGTTTCCCAATGACGCTATGGGCTCATTTTTTATGTGGGACCCACATGTCATAGGTGGGGAACATCACAGGCGTGGGTGAGAGAGAGGCACCATGGCGCTGTGCCGATGAGAGCGACGGCGGGCGTTTGAGTTGTTCGCCACCTACCCTCCTCCTCATGGCCTTCGTCATCTCCAATCCCACCACAACTCACGATCGATTAACAAGACCCATTCCTTCTTCCCTCTCCCTCCTCGGAGAGAAGAACGACTCCGCTCTCTCTCTCTCTCTTTCCTCTCTCATCGTCGGAAGATTTACAGAGGATCGATCGAGCAAGAGGTGCGTTGATTTCCCTGTGCTGTTGTCTTTTACATACATACATAGCCCTTTTTTTTCCTTTGATGACGGAGAGAAGATGTTTCGTTGCTTGGTCGATCGAGTTACGGATGAGAATCCTAGCGACATCTTTGGCTTCCTAATTTTCTTGGTTTTGATTTGCGTGCGTGGTTATGGATAGAGCCCACAGCAGCCTACTCTGCATTCGGGCTTCGGTTACGTGCGACTGCATTTGACCTTTGGTGTTAGTGGCGTGTTTGAAGTCCCGTTTGAAACGCCGGAATTGAAGTTCCAAACCGCTCCTGAAAATTCAAATGGCATCTATTGTAAGCTTATAAAATAGGAATATTTGATTATTTGCTACTACAAAGATGAGCTTGCATATCTTTGGCAGTGGCAAATAATCTATGAAATATAAATTCGCCTATTGAGTCTCTAGGCTGATCTAAGAAAAAGCCGTTTTACAAAATGTACAAATAGGTAGTTGGAGGGATTCAAACGTGATCCTTTAACCACAACACCGGGGCGCCTTGCCTGCCTTACCTGCTGGATTTTAGGCAGAGTTTTGGCTTCAGGTTTGGTATGGGTGACGCCTTATGTGCACCAAGCCACCAAACCAGTAGATTACTCGGTTTCATTTGTGTGCCACAGCAATGCTGTTCATGGAGCTGCCAACTTTGGCAGTCAAATCAGTGGATCGGAGCATACCACTAGTGTATAGGCCTAATTTGACGTCACTCGGCGGCTGTGGGCTGGCATGGCATGGCAGCGCCGTGCCGGTCACATTCCTCTTTTCGACCCTATGCAATCCTCGTCTCACAAATTGCGCGCCACACCAAACTAATTCAGGGCAGAGGTCGCCGTCCGGACGGAAATATCTCCGCGAGTTACACCTATTTCTTCTTAGTGATGCAAGAATTAATCTGGGTTTAAGTCCGAACGCAGGAATTTTTTCCGATAACCGGATGAATTAAACAGTTTTCTATAAAATTCTTGTGAGCTTCAGTTTCTGTAAGAATCGGGGGAATTTCCTATTTCAGATTTTCAACTCTTGCTCCCACGTTTTGATTCGAGGTGCCACTTGATCTCCTTGGAAATGGTTTCAATAATTGCTATACTGTATTACCGTTCAGGACCATAAGTTCAGCCTGGTCAATTAGGTTAAGTACTGCTCATGCGGGCAGAGTAGGGACGACCCGAGCGACTGAACCAGCTATTCTTGTATCAGGTCAGTATTTTTGGGCTACAAGGAAAGATATCGATATGGACTTTTGATTCTAGCTCTCGGGCTGTTGCCCCAGCAACCTAAGGCTTGACTCCGCCCTTGCCCATACCCCTTGTACACAACACTCTTCAGTAGGCTTGACACCGTTTTATCCGGCATTCGTATATGGACTATTCGATTTGTATTCGATATCTCAAAAATCTTGATTATCCGTTTTATCCGGTATTTGTATCCGAAGTATTCGATTCGCTACTCTTGAGTACTCTTTAAACAGATTTACCTCGGTAACTGGACACATCGCATGTGGTGACTAATGAGACGTAGTACTAATGTAGTACTATTTTATACATCACCATCTTCTATTAAGTTGAAGACTCGAAGTGCCAGTCCATTCTATGCTGATGCGACCACCCAGCAAATGTGCAGACTGGTAGTCTGCAAGAAACACTCACTGCCACTTGAAGCTGCCTTGCCTTGTCCCAATTGTGTTCTTGTAAGGACCGATTATTCGGGGTATGTCACTGTTTGTTGCTTGTTGTGTAGTAGCATTCGTAGAACACTTCAGCCTGTTCAAATCAAGACTAAAGGGAGGAACTGGAAGGCCTAAAAACCCATGGTGTAATTAAGATAGAAGTAATACACAACTAGCATATGATTAGGATAAACTCGCATCAAGAACTCCATTTTACATTATAACTACCTTGATTTGAGAACATGTACGAATCGATCGAGTGTGTCAATGCATGGGTCATGAAGTCATGAGCTCAGGATTAGCTATTTAGCTCCACGCATGCTTCCTATGGACACGAGTTTACTATACGCACAACTACGGCACAAGTACAAATGAAGCTGACATGAAACATTAATTTCTTCTCGAACGTGCCATGGATTTGCTGCAGAGCCATGTCAACGCTCGATTTTCCTGGCCGAGCTCACGTGTTTACCGAAAGAAACCTATAGAAAAAGGAGGCAACTTAACCGGTTCTTGCTCCTCCTGTCCATTTCTTGTTTCAAGATTCATTCACATACTTTCTTGTTCACCAACGGGGCATTCATCTTCCACCAGGGAGGAGGAGGAGGCGACCGTCGGCAAGGAGATGTCGTCGGACGGTGGGGCCTCCCAGATCGGCGTCGCCGGCGCGCTGGGCCTCTCGGTGACGTCGTCGGTGGCCATTGTCATCTGCAACAAGTACCTCATCAGCACCCTTGGCTTCTTCTTCGGTCAGTACTACTACTTTCAGAGTTTCAGTACTCTAGTTACTCCGTCCGACAATTTTTTTTTGTCGGGTACGTGTGCTGTTGATCTGTGCAGAGAAGTTTCTGATTTTGAGTGTTTGGGGTTTGGGGATGCAGCGACGACGCTGACGAGCTGGCACCTGATAGTGACCTTCTGCACGTTGCACGTCGCGCAGCGACTGCGCTTCTTCGAGGCGAAGCCGATCGACGCGCAGACCGTCATCTCCTTCGGATTGCTCAATGGCATCTCCATTGGTCTCCTCAACCTTTGCCTTGGCTTCAACTCGGTTGGCTTCTACCAGGCAAGCATCCTCCGTTTTGCTGAATCCCAACTGCTGATATTTCGTACTGCTCCTACTTTTTACTTTTACTTCTGAATTTACGGTTGTTTCTTGCTGCAGATGACCAAGCTGGCCATTATACCCTTCACCGTGCTCTTGGAAACCATCTTTCTGAGCAAGAAGTTCAGGTGCTTCTCAAATTCCTTACATTACAGAACCTCTTTGCGCTGTTCTTGAACACACTGCTGATCATGTACCAAGTTGAGTAGTATTATGCAAGCGAAGAAACATTCTTCTCATATTTCACAATCTTGAACAATGCAGCAAGAGCATCAAGGCCTCTCTCATGGTCCTCCTCCTGGGAGTTGGCATCGCATCGGTCACCGATCTCCAGCTCAATCTCCTCGGCTCAATCATCGCAGTCCTCACCATCGCCGCGACGTGCGTCAGCCAGATTGTATCCTTCTGCTCTGCCCTCACATGTTACGGTCTTATACGCAGTTAATTGCACCCTGAATATTAATGTCCATGTCATCCTTGATCTTCACCTTGAACGAAGCTGACCAACCAAATCCAGAGGAGGCTCAAGGTGTCGTCCACGCAGCTCCTGTACCAGTCCTCTCCGTACCAATCCGCCGTGCTGCTCTTCACCGGTCCGTTCGTCGATAAACTCCTGACGAAGCGTGACGTCTTCGCGTTCGACTACACCTTCCAAGTCGTGGTAAGTGCAGCTGCAGCAACTTGTCAGAGATGCGGTATATTATCTTAACAAATGCATAACTAACTATGAGCTGAGCTGAACTTTGTGCGTGCGTGCAGGCGTTCATCATGCTGTCGTGCTCGATCGCGGTGTGCGTCAACTTCAGCACGTTCCTGGTGATCGGCACGACGTCGCCGGTGACGTACCAGGTCCTGGGCCACCTCAAGACGTGCCTCATCCTCTCCTTCGGCTACGTCCTGCTCAGGGACCCCTTCACGTTCCGGAACGTCGCCGGCATCCTCATCGCCATGTTCGGCATGGGCCTCTACTCCTTCTCCTCCGTCTCCGAGAGCAGGAAGAAGACCGAGGGAAACTCGCTGCCGGTATCCACCGAGGTCCGTACCTGTTCTGACACTGTAGTATCTGAAACAGAAATGGCATGAATTTGTGCATGTTTTTTATGGAGATGGCATGATACGGTTGTAATGTAACCGGCATGCGCCGTTGCAGATGAGCGAGAAGGACTCGGCGCCGCTCCTCAGCGGGACGAAGAGCTCGCCGTGGCAGGAGAGCAAGGGAGTGGAGAGCTTCGACGATGTGCCGAGGACGGCGAAGAGCGCGTTTAGCCGGCAGGTGAACGCTTAGTTAGCTTAGGATGCATGGTCGAGCAACAGCAGGACGAAATGTGCTCAAAGATGTAGTGTATTGCGCAGTGCAATTCCAATTCTTTTTCTTCGGGATTTCTCTCCTACAATGATGAGTTCCTAGATGATGAAATGTATTCTCTCCTGAGCTTGCAACGGTGATTTTACAGCGTGATACTAGGATCTCTTAGGCCCTCACCAAAAATTTTAGGCCATGTTTGTATCGCATGAATTTCACAAGAATTTTTCCAAAAAGCAGGTAGTACATTTCCTACCGAAATTCTCGATTCCCAAATGGGAGGAAGGATTGCTCTGCAAAAGATTCACCTATTTGCCGTTGTCAAGCTCTTATCTGTAACCCTGCAACACTGCAGTTACGAGCTTCGTAGTGACGTGGTCCATTAGGAAAAGTGCTCTCGAATCAAAAATGGAAGGTGAAAGGATAACTTCTCCAAATAGGCCTGGCCCGGCCCAACAGTTTAATCTGAACTTGGTCTGGCTATCAAGTTCCTGCATTTGTATGGATAGGGCAAAGCCTTTTTCTTTTACCCGTAGGAGTGTGTGATAGAAGCTTCCTGGACGACATGAATGGCCAATTGGCCACAGAATGACTTCATTTTGTCGACATCAACTACATCGCTGTGACTTGACTTTGTGAGTGATATACCGCATCTCAGTATCTGAACTGCCGGTGCGCATCTACTTTCACTATCCACTTACAATACACGATGGAATCGTCTTTCGACCGCACTGAACAAAGGCAAGGGCGTCAAGTGACAGCAAGTTGTCTACCAACCGATGGGTAGTCTAGCCGGTATACAGCCGCATTTTATCCGGTTAAGATTCAAGTCCCAAAAGGGAGAATGCAATTTGCACCCATGTGCATTAACGAAATTACACAATTACCCCTGCATTTATTTATACACATTTTCATTCGGACACTATTTTTTTCGACTACGAGGAGGACGCACACATACGTACACGTGAGTGCATCTACTTAGCACACGCCGAAACAGACAAAGACTTGAGATAAATCCGTAAACCTTATAAAATCCCTACTAATTCGTCAGGATTTGAATCCTAATAGGTGGACTCGTACAAAGATAACTCCACCGACTCACCGAGAGATGTTCAGCACTGATTTAAACATTTTGAACGGGCATGATTTCCGGAGCTCGGCAAGCAACTCTAGCAAGTTATGATGTACTATAAACAAGCCATATACCGTGCGTACGCTTGTACGTGTTGCTTCCCGGGCCGTCCAAGCTTGTGGTTTTTTTCTGGCACGTGTCCTTCGTGCGAGCTAGGCACGAAGATTGATATGTTTCTTCTCCTGTCGAGCGCTTTAATTGATCTTGAGATGCCTTGTGTGTACGGGTACTGCTTTCTCTTGCCAAATGCCGTCCAAATTCCAAAACTTGAACAGCCCAACGACTACTACTATCCTTTTGTTTTTGCGCATGGTACCCAAGAAATTGAATGGATCTTGATATGCTGTTTCTGTTGATCTTGGTTTGGTTCTTGGACCTTGGCATCTTACTGCAACCTGCAGCTTGGAACGCAGGAATCTCGAAGGAACTTTTAAAAAGGCAATTTAACCTTCATAGCAATCAGAAAACATGGCCACGTTCTGAGACGGGCTTAAAACAAGAGGATCCCAGATCATTTGGCACACGGAGACCGCGCTGCGGGAGCCGGGACTGACGTCGAGGCGCAGCACAATTGAGTCGCGGAGGCTGCGTCAATCAAATCAGTCAGCCTCCCTTATCTGCACGCAAGTCACGCTGCTGCCGTCTCCCAAGGAAAGCAGGCAGGTGAAGCGAGGCTTTTGGTCGCCGCCCACACGAGGAGGTGGTAGGGACAGACGCTGGTACATGTATCTAGCCTAGTTGAAACCTGAGATGAGTGTCCCGAAGTAACGGCACACAAAGCTGTTTCGGGATCTGGATTATGTTGCAGACTTGCAGCCACTTCGATCTTTTTTTGAGTTTTTTTTTCCTCGCTTAGTATTTTTTTATATGGAATAGCAAAAATAATGTTCTCGTGAAAACACGGATGAGTGTTATTTTTACTATTTTATTTTAAAATATGCTAAACAAGGGAAATCACGTTCTTTTTCTTTTAAACTAGGTAGTCAGAGCAACGGTGCAGCCAGCCCAGAAGCAGCCAACACCCAACAACCCGACCGGCCATGGTGAGCGGCGAGGGTAGTACACGCATGACGGCCCCGTCAACCTCCGAGGCAACCACGTCCTCCGCTCCAAGCGCGGCGGCTGGACCGCCTACATCTTCATCGTAGGTAAGCAGCACTTACAAGATTTCGTTGCGGCATATACGTTTAATCTTCAATCTAAGCCATTTCACTTCTTGTTTGTCGTCGTCGTCTTGTTTGCAGTGTACGAGCTATTCGAGAGGATGGTGTACTTCGGGATCGCATCTAACCTAGTGATCTACCTAACGGACAGGCTACACCAAGGCACCGTGGAGGCGGCCAACAACGTCACCAAGTGGTTCGGCACCGTCTTCTTCACGCCCCTCCTCGGGGCCTTCATCGCTGACGCCTACCTCGATCGCTACTGGACCTTTGCGCCGGCTCTGCCATCTACCTCATGATACGCACGCATACGCATGCATGATGCATTTTATACGACTCATTTAATTTTAGAAATAATAGCAAGGTGGTCCGTATATTTATACGACTATATTTATTTTAATGTTTATAGTGGCAAATGATATAATCTAGATGCTTGGAACCAACTTTCCTTTATTTTAATGTTTATAGTGGCAAATGATATAATCTAGATGCTTCAGAATATATTTACATATCTTGTAGCTATTTAGATTTTTTAAGATATCATAAACATTAAAAAAAATAGAAGCTTGAAGAAAAAAGCAACTTGATTAACGTAATTGAAGTATGGGCTTTGATGAAAGAAAATCATGAGTATAATAAGTTAACCACTCTCCATTATCTATGCATCATGTAGCTACATGCGCTTAACTCTTTTCCAAAATATTTGTATGCACATGTACCTCTCATACTCTCAAGCAATACATTGGTTATGTGTGTAACAAAATTATTTTATTAGTTTATATGGTATTAGAGTACCTTATCCGTGTATACACCGATGCACCATGGATGACCCACATTGAACTTATCTTCCCTTATGTCGATTGCCCCACCAAACCATGTGTCTTCTATCTCTTCTCCCTGTCATAATTTTTCTGTTTCAACCTCCAAGAGCAAGCTCAATTCTTGATCGATATCTCTCAGCTGCTACCCCTTCTAATGCAATACTCTATCACATATTTATCTTCTACTTCTCTTCAATTATCGTTTAATGATGACCGTTGTGACATCTACACGTATATGCGTGCAAATATCGTCGATCCCTGCTGGGACACCTGTCGCGCTCTCTCCAGTGGCCCCAAGCCTATTCCTTACCGTTGTGCTATCTCTACTCCGAGCTCTTTGTTTATTTGTTTTTGTACGTCCATGCTTCTATTCGTATGATGCATGTATGTATATACACATGCATGTATGTATCTTCTTCTCCTGTGTCAGTTGCTCCACTTCTTTGACGTTGTCTAACTTAATGATGTGGCTTCCTCACTAACTACGATAACCTCCTATTTTCACTGATATCGGTATGTCTACCTTAGTCGTTGTCTAATAAGAGGGAGAATGTTCTCACTATCGCTGGTGACGCCATGTCACTCACCAACAATGGTATGCTCCTAGCTACCCGATGATCACATGTCGTCGATAGCTCGCCTTTGATCCAAAGCTTCATCTCCTCTCTGCTACGTCTTCCCATTATCGAGTTTTTTTTATATTGACTTCTTAAACAACGCCAATACTCACCATTCGTCGTCACAATACCTAGCTCCTTTGACTCTGGTTTTTCTCTTCAACGGCTCCAGCGAGTAGCACGACATTATCCTTGTTGAACAGCTAAGGTGAGCAACATGGAATTGTTCTCATTTTCGTCACCGCTGCCTCGACTATTCGATTCCTTGTGGATCAATATTTTTTTGTAGGATAGATCGATGTCATTGCATTCTTTCGTGGTCTCATTCAACACCATTCACGATATGCTCATTATAACTTATATTTAATTTATCCAAAATTTTAGCTATTAAGATATTATACTTTGGAATTTGTATATAAATCAAATTGCAAAGTTTCTTTTATTTGTTGTTCCTAATTTTAATTATTTTTTCTTGTAATTAGTAAACTAATCCAATTGTTAAATTTTATTTTATTTTTATGCCGAATTACAATTATTTATAGATTTTACTTCAAGAATTATATCGAAATCAACATGCTAATTTTTTATTATTCCAAATTCAATTTATTTATTTATTTTTGTTGAAATTTGTATACTAATCCAATTGCTATTTTTGGTTTAATTTTTATTCCAAGTTATATGTATTTAGGATTTTACTTAGGAATTCGTATAGAAATCAACTTGATGATTTTTTTTTTTGGTTTTCGGATTTTATTTATTTAAGTATTTTACTTTGGATTTCATATGGAAATCAAATTACAAAATTTATTTTTTTATCCTAATTTTTAATTAATTTTTGTTGGAATTCGTATATTGATTGAATTGTTATTTTTAATATATGTTTGTGTGTATATATATAAATAACTATAGTTATTGGTGATTTTACTTTGGAATTTGTATCAAAATTAATTTGCTTATTTTATTTTATTTTTAATTCCAAATTTTAGTTATTTTTGTTGGAATTCATATACTAATCCTATTACTATTTTTAATATTTTTATTTTGAATTATGTTTATATAGTGATTTTACTTAGAAATTCATATCAAAATTGAATTGCTAGTTTTATTTTATTTTTTATTCTGAATTTCAGTTATTTTTGCATTGAACTTGGGATGAACTTTTATTTCTATATTGTATTTGTTATGGACTCTTTCGTTTAATCTAGATCGTTATAATCTGGATCCACCGTAATCAACGGTGTAGATATTTCTTTTTTTCAAAGATTAACGTGAAAATTTCTAGTCCTTGAGAGTAAATATAGTAACTTCTTTTTATATCGCTTTAATAATATAATAGATCTTTTATGGAGCTGCCCTAGTGTTGAATCTTTTTGTCTTGGACACTCTAGGATGATGTGGCCCAGAGTGTCATTACCATCACTTTACCTAGTGCTACACTAAGCCAATCTGTAAGTACAAGGTCAAGTGATGTTGATCGGATACATGGAAACAAGATGAAGCTAGGTGCAAGCCGAACCAGAAGGAAGCGAGGTCCACGACTAGTTCAGCAAGGTCTACGACCAGCTCCTAGAGGTCTACAACCACTTCCACAGGGTCCACGACTACTTCAAGAAGGTCTACGACTAGTTTCACCAGCTCTACGACCAGTACTTGGTAGAAGGAGTACTCGTCGTGAACAATACTCATTAGGAACAGTACCCAGCGGGAATAGTACTCGGCGCCAACAGTACTCAGTGGGAACATTCAGCTTCTAGGTGGTCTACGACCACAACCAGGAGGCCCACGACCACGTTCAGTTGATCTACGACTACTACCAGATGGTCTACGACCACGTTCAGATGATCTACAACTACATCCAGATGGTCCACGATCACGTCCAGACGGGAGATCCGAACTAAATCATGAAAGAGATTCTTTGTGCTGAGATATTTCGGTTGTAAGTAAGTTATAGTATATATCTTTTAGATAGTCGGTTGTAATCTTTCCATAACCGTATTTGGAAAAAATCTCGGTTGTAATCTTTCCATAATTGTATTAGGAAATAGTCTCTGTACGATACATGAGTTAGAGATAGAATCGACATTAGGTTGTGTGTGAATTGGCCGCACCCTTAGGTGCTAATATCAGGCCAGGGTTTTGCCCATTGTAAGGAGGAGAAGAATTTTGAAAGAAATACAGAAAAGTCACGGCGACTTTGTGGCGCATATCTTGCGTGTTTGTTGAGATTTTTCTATCTAGGGTTTGTTGAGGTTGGTGCAAGGCAAGAACACCTCGTTCTTAAGATTGCCTACCGAATCTATACGATTCAACTCGTCTAATTTGTGATCTTTGCCGTTCGCAATTGGAGAGGCTTTAAATTTATGCTTCTAATCGCCCTTGATTAGTGCGTGAACATCTGGTTTCCGTCTTCACTACGACGTGATCGAATGAGCTGCTACTGTCTTCATCGTCGCTAGGATCAGGAAGGGGTGAGCTCTAGCGACAAGAAGGAGACTAACGCCGTTGTTGTACCGAAAGATCGGACTATCCTACGCATCAGCTAGTCTTACTAGTTGATCCGTATCATAGGGTGAGTCACATTTTTTAGGCAGTTACTCCAAGTTTCATTAATGAAACCAGACCATTACATAAGTTCAGAAAAAGAAAAGAAAAAACAAGCAGGGCAAAGGTGAACTACAGGTCACCTATAATAACTGAGTTTCAGACTTTTGCTACCAAGGAGCAATCCTTCAACTACCAAGGTGAATCACTTGTAACGAAGGAGCAACCCTGAAACTACCTAGCAGTGTTTTTCCTTTGAAAAGAATCGTGTGTTATTTTCATTAAGATTAGGAATAGTCTGCATTACACACAACAACGAACCTAAACATCAACAAGGATATGCGGTAAACTACCTCGTCGGAAGTAGTTGTGCCAGCGATTCACCGATCGGTGATATTTTGTACACGTCTTAGTTTGTAAATATATGTTGATGATCGGAACACAGGTTCTCTGTCGAGCTTATCCAGAAAAATAACATGAGAACGCTATCAAAATAAATATCCTTTGTTGCTATGAATTCATAGGCTGTATATGTGAGAATACAACGAGGATGCTATAGAATCTTGACTTATTGTCAAATGTTTAAAGAATATGATATGATTATAGAATACGTGGGCAACCCCCTTTATAGAGTTTGAAGGGGTGGCAGTTAATGCTGCTAAAGTTGGCTCTAATCTTCACGCACATTCGTCAGGAGAGTCTTGAACCATCACGTCCTTTAATCATCTGTCGTAAGTTGTCAGATGCGTCAATAGTTGTCTTCCGCTAGTCACGTGTGTAGCTATTATGTCTCCCAACCAGTTTGTTGGTCGGGGATTGTCCAAACCCGTATAACTGGTCAGATAGTGTCCATAGTTGATCGTCTTATGATTCAAACTGGTCGTCGACCAGTTTGACCATAATAAAGGAGAATTAGATTTTCTTTATATATTGGCCGCAGATTCATAACCGTTATAATGAGTCTCTGGTTAAGTGGGACTTTTTTTACAGTAACTCCGACTTTGACCAAAAAAAAATTGGTCTGGTCAATAATCCTCGTCAATATAGTACCACATATTTCTATTTGTCTGCATTTTCATAAGACTGGAGCAAAATTCTCGAGGGATGCAATGGTGGGCAAATAGGCCTTACCTAAAGTTTGGAAACATATTATTGCTATATAGTTTGGTCGATGAAATACTTCGTTATCCGCGAATAAGCGCTTTAAGAGTATCTACAATAGTTTGTTTCTTAGCTTGTTACTAAGAGGGGGAGAGAGTACTCAATCTAATAAAAAGAAATAGGTCTTTCAATGGATTATTTCTTGAGCTCGTATCTACGACTTTAATTGCTACTTTAACTGCTACCCACAAAATAAGTTTTTAAGTAACAAGTAAGTCTTCAATAGCTATTTTGTTGTTTCTTGTGTCTTGATATCAATAGCTTGATTGTTTCTTCGTCTAGAAATAAGCTCACCTTTTCTCCTCGTCATCTCTCCTCTACATCACTTAAATACTGATGTGTTCATCCATCAAGTGACATTGATTATTGTATATGCTCTAATAAAATACTCGCGTAGTACAAAAACTCAACAATCTGTTCAGATTAATGTGTCGATTTGCACAGGTGTTGGAGTTGTTGGCTCAGTGATGGAGAGGAGCCGAATCCCAGGCGGTTTCTTGTGATACACCCAAGAAATTACAGGTTGGGTGTGTGGCCTCACGTGATCGATGGCTATCGACTAGGCGCCCTGCAAATCCTAATTCCAAGGGGACAGAGCGCCGTAAGAGCTAGCATGCAGCTAGGTAATTAAAGACGCTGGGTCCTTTTGGTTTCTGATTTTCGTCTTTTGATCTGAACTAGTATCAGATCGATCGATTGCATGGTCAGATGACCCAATTAAAGCAAGAAAAATTCCTAGCTCGCCGAGTACTACGTCGCTATCACTGCGGTGCACTAACAACGACCTAAAACGACGATATAAATGTCCATTTTGAGCCAACAAATAAGCAGTCCCTAAGATTGTCGGTGCTACATTTTGGCGTGTAGAGTGGAGACACTTAGGTCATGTATAATAGATTTACATCAGTTGTTTATAGTCTCTGTCACGTAGAATTTAAGTTGATGTAGATGAAAGAGAATAAAGAGAGAGAAATGTGTCGTTTATAATCTTGTAGCCGACTGTATTATCAGAACCAAAAGGCTATCCAACCATATTTCTTAGGTCCATTAAAGCATTAAAAGATTGTGTGGTCTATAAAAATAAGTAAAAAGATAACTCATTTGCATGAGCTGATTTTAGTGTTGTCTATAGGTGGCATAGAGAGTTGTTATAGATAGTAACTGTATGTATTATTGTATATACTCTTATGGCCTTAACAAGTCGTGTGAATAGCTCATGAGCGACAAGTTACCAACAGCCAACGGTTTATATGAGATGGTTACTACCTTTCTTTCACGGGAATTTCAAAGAAAATAGTGAATCAGGAAAAATAACCGTGTTCGAGATGAGGTCCAAAATTTTTGTTGAAAAAAGTCTGGTCTCGGTTTTGGATGTAGAATTCTATAGGAATTTTACAGGACAAAATATCCACTTCCACTAAATATGACATTCCTAACAATTTCATGTGAGAATCGTGTCATCCAAACTGGGTCAAATTTGTGTACATGACTCCTCGACGAGAATTAGAATAAGCAAAAACGTAAGTCTTTAGTGGCCAAATTTTGTCCAATCACGCGTCAGGAGTCAGGACAAAACCGCGAAGGCATAATAAAATTGGCCCCGATTTCAATCGATCGAGTCCACGTGGTAAGAAAGGTCAAAGTATCCAAAAACAATAATTCTGGAAAACATATTCAAAAAACTTTTGAAAAAAATGGACTCTCTAGTCGCTATGATCCATGGAGGCAGGGACACGTTCCTTGAATTAACATCGCATCTAAAAATTTGCGCGTCCAAATGCTAGCTACTCCTACTCCTACGCTGGAACTGACCGGACCTAGTGTATCGATGAGTCAAACAACTCTAAATGCGCACATTTATAGAGCACAATGACGTGGCATGTGATTGTCACGTTGACTGAGTCATAGTTTGGCGGAGCTCGAGATACTTATTTTTCAGCTTTTGCTCCTCTGAGTATCTTCTCTACTGATAATTTGGAACTAGTTGAGAAAAACGTTTAGCTAGAGTCTAGCCCCCAAAAATATTAAAATAGTTGTTTGAAGGCAAATAGACTATATTACTCCTAGTTGTAAAACTTCAATTCTATTTGTACACAAATTTCTTTACAAATTTACCAAGATCGAGTGAAATGGAATGTTAGAAATACATGGACAAATGGATGCCATGGTTCGCTATAGACATACCAACATGCTCATGCATTATCCTTATAGCATGTGACTATAATTTACAAATGTGGTTTGTAAATGGTTGAAGTCCATGTACCTACTCCTTGTAGCATGATACTAAAGTCTGCAAATGTGTTTTGCAAATAGTTGAGAGTCATGCATAATCCTTATAGCATGTGACTATAATTTGCAAATGTGTTTTACAAATGGTTTAAAGTCCATGAACCAAATTTCCTTGTGGTGTGATTTTAAAAGTTAGCAAATGTGGTTTGCACCTTGTTGAGAATTATGCTTTCATACCTTGTTTGCATCACGTATCAATTTGCAAATGTGCTTTGCAAAAATTAAGTTGAAATATTTTACAAAATTAAGTTGAAGTGTTTTGCAAAATCAGCTTTTGTTATCCTTGATCGGACTGATCGCAATAGGTAGACCGGGCCGACCAGAACTCCGGACTTTTGAAGCGGTCAGGTTTTTCCATAGAGCTCCCTTTCCTCGCTTGTGGTTGGTGGACTGACCACAAGGCTTAACCCAAACTGATCGGGCCTCTGGTTTGAGTCGAGTAGTCAGTATTTTCAAAGAGCCTCTATTTGATCACCGCTTCTTTGTGTTGGTAACCCGGACTGACCGCGGTTGAAGAGCCGGACTAACCGGACCTCCGGTTCATTGGCGCAGTCAGCTTTTTCTAGAGAAGATTGTTTTTGTAACTTCCTATTGAATTCTCATTGCTGAACTAACCGAGTGTTTTCACTGGTTAGACTAAAACCCCGGATTGACCGTCGCGGTCAGCTTTTTCCACTAGCAAGTCTTTTTCGTTTTGGAAACTTTTGAACCTAGTATGACCGAACCTTGAGTGGGCGGATTGACCATACCTGACATAACGGATAGATTCTGTAGCAATGATTACTGCATAGTTTACTATTACTTTATAGTCCGATTTGACTAGCCCTATGCTTGCAGTCTGACTGGCCTTCTGCTTTTGAACAGATTCTCCTCCAACTGCTAGTTTTTGTATGTGGGTGTATAAATTCCCTTTGTTGCCAGTTGTAGGGAGGTAGCTGGTACCATTTTCGTTCCCCTTGAGCAAAAAGCAAGCCATCTCATCTCCTTTGTGAATGTGTTGCACTTAGTGAGGTTAGAGAGCAAAATCCTAGTGCATGTGTTGGATTTAGTATCCATTGAGCTTAGACACTTGGTCCGTTCAAGTGAGTGTCTCCGACTTGTTACTCTTGGTGTTTGCCGATACCTAGACGGCTTAGAGGAGTTACGCCGGTGATCTTCCCAAAGAAGGTTACGAGAAGACCTGGGCGGTTATAAGTGGCTTGGTGATTGTCTTCTCCGGAGTGGTGGAAGAGCAATCCCGAGTAGATTCGAGGTGTTGGCTTAATTTGTATAGACGGTTCAATTCATTTGGGCTTACCTCGACATGGACTTGGAAAAACCGGCAAGTTTCTAATCATCACAGGTGAAAGTTCAAGTATTCTTGTGGTTTGCTTTCTTGACCTTTACTTTCTAACAATTTACATTTATAGAATTAAATTGCCTCCTTGTCTCCTTAGAATTGTAATCATTGTCTTAGTCTTAATTTATTGGTGCACTTAGTCAAAACTAATTGATTTATGTTTTAATTGAACAAAACATAGTTGATTTACAATTCCGCATAAAACTCGGTTTTAGCAAAAATAATTTTTAAAACACCTATTTACCCACCTTTAGTCGGTTTCCTAATCTTACTATACGTGAGTGGCATTTGTGGGTAATTATCTCCAACTTCAAGGGGCTTTTGTTTCAGGTGGGTTGTCTCCCCACAAGAATCCACAAGAAGGTCGTTCCAAGTCGTGAGTGGAGTCTATGCTCTGGTCCTAGTTGCTCAGAGAATCTTATTTTTGAAGCCAGGGTGTTTGGCGGGGCTTCTCCCTATCTGAATGAGAAGTCACGAGTAGGAGTTGTACCAAAAAAATACAACTGAATGGGAAGAATAAACACACACATATGTGTGTGTGTTTATTTAGGACTTTGGACACCACGATAGTACCATGTGTGTGTGTGTGTGTGTGTATATATATATATATATATATATATATATATATATATATATATATATATATATATATATATATATGGGGAGCTAAAAGGTAAACCCCAACCCACCCACACACAAAAAGATTAAGTTAAAATTGAACTTCCCAATTTAGAAAAGATAAAATGAAAATTGAACTCCAAATACTCCGTATATTCTTCGTTAATTTCTATACAGATATCGTTTTAAAAATACATGTAATATGATGTTATTATTTTTAATATCTTTTTGCCAATTACCTGTAGCTAATCTATAATATTTTCCGACATCTGGAATTATTGGTCAAACCTTGCGATTGCCATCAAGGCCATTCAAATGTGCTCCTGCTCACGGGTTTCATTCAAAATCTCAACTGGGCAAATATAAAATTATCGTTTCTTCCGTGCCTTGTCGTTTGGGAATCTCCAGATTAAATAATGCGCGGTTGGGTTACTCCTTAATAACTGGTGCTTAAAATACTTGTGCTACAATCACTGCAACAACACTGTCAAATTAAAAGGTAGATATAAACATGCGGTACCGACACACAAGACACAACGACAATGGGACCCACGCCTCCTTCTCACTTGTAGGCTCCAATTGTCAGTCAATTATTAGTCAAACAAATCTATTCCATGGTGGTTGTCCTTTTTTTAAAGGATATTCTTTGTTGCAAATATACATTGATGGAGAACTCCAAAGCACAAAATTCCAAACCAACCTACCCATCCCCAATTCTTTAGTACGAAACTAGATATAAATTCCCAGTAGTTGCAAGGAATTTTAGAGAGCATACCAACTTTTCCAGCTTGTAAATATCATAATCAAGGAGCCAACTAAAAAAGTTGAAATGCTTGGAATATTTCCATATCTGTCACGGTCTACCATTTTTACCGACGAGTTGCTACATGCCATCTACGCAACCAAGAGGGATTCTACAGCGTTGATCACTCGAACAACAGTTGTTCGACTAACACCGCGTTTGAAACACATAAATCTCGTAGAAAAAAGAAGAAATTTCCACCCTTACTACAACGAATTTTTTATTAATTATTTTTTCAAATTTTATTTTAAAGTTAACACTCGACGCACTTTATTTTTAATTCTAACCCCTTTGGTCACGCCACCACCTATGGCGTGACAAAACAATATTGTTACGCCATAGGATGAGTCCGCAAAAACGTATTTTTTGTCACGCCACTGGTGGTGGTGTGATCAAACAACACTGTCACGTCACCACCCGTAGCGTAACAAGAGTTTGTCCAGAAACGGACTGGCGTGATAGTGTTATTTTGTCACGCGTGACCAAAAAGTTAGAATTAAAAATAAAATACATCGGGGGTTAACTTTAAAATTAAATTTTAAAAAATCATTAATTAATAAAAAAATTATACTGCAACAAGAATTTCCTAGATATTCCAGACGAAACCAAAATGTGTGGGCAGATGGCCTGAGAACGTTTGGCATGCGCCCCGCGGCGCTCCATTCCATTCTATCGCACGCACTCCGATTTTGCGTCACCTCTGCGCGAAAAGTGATGAGGAGCTGGACAAGGTCACCTTCCCCGATGAGAGACGGAGACAACTCATCTGCAGTTTATATTTTTCAGTGACATGGATGCATGCGAGTCGGATGCATGCATCATCTGAGAGGGGCCAACAACTTTTGGAGTCAATGGCCGGGCAAGCCAAGCACGGAGCATCCCTCGTCCATGCAAGTAGCGAGTTTTTCTTAAATCCTGAGCAGAAATAGCAAAAAAAAAAAAAACGAATAAATTGACAAAAATAACATATATATCACATTCAAAACCCATGGTAGATGGTCTATCGAGCGCCATCACACGGTATGCCACATGGCGGCCGCACAAGAGCCGGCTGGCCACCTGCCGCCAAGGGCAGCCCCAGCAATTGGGCAAGGCTGGGCGGCCACCCGAGGTAGCGGTGCCGGTGACACCCTCCCTCCTCCTCCCAGGCGCGGCCACCGGTCACTGCTAGTCCGCTACAGTCCCTTGCTTCTTCCCGAGTCCCGACAGACGGCAAGAGGTCCAGAGGAGGAGGCCGCCACAGTGGCCACAACAGCACAGCCCAAAGCCCCAAAGGAAGACCCACAGACCACGCTCGGTCCAGCTAAGCCCATCAGAATCTCATTACATCTCCCCGTTGGCCGGTTCCCCCAAAATCCCAAATCCCCAATTGCAAAACTCCAAATCCCCAACCCTACCTGGCTAGGCGGCAGCGGCAGAACAGGGGGCCCGCGTTGGGAGGAGGGGGAACCAAGCCGGGGAGGAGCGAGGAGCTTTCTGCGCCGGGCCAGAGGCGACACCAGGAGCCCGGGAGGAGCTCCAGCGGTCCAGCCGGAGCCGAGCGGGTAGCACGGGCTGACGGGCCGACGGGCGCACGGGAGGAGGGGTAAGTGGGGAACCAAGGCGGGGAGGAGCAAGGAGCGCAGCGCCGAGAGGAGCTCCAGCGGTCCAACCGGAGCGGGAGCCAAGCGGGTGGCCAGGCCACCAGCGCCGGGGTGAAGGCACAGGGCCGAGTGGCGGCAGGGACTAGGGAGGAGGAGGCGAGGAACCGTGAGTGAGGTGAGGGACTGAGGGTGAAGGGGGCACGCGTGGGGGTCACTGGGTCAGGGCGTGGCTACCTAAAGCCTAGACCTCCTCACGGTCACGGCCAGACCCAGGCCCCAGGATCAGAATATTTTATGATTTATGATGGATTAATTTGAATACTCACCATCCATCTACTTTTGCCAGGTTGTTACTAGTAATTCAATAATTTGGTATTTTGATGGCAAATTATTCTGTAAACTTCATTGATAAGGTACATTTTCTACATTTTTTTGTCTTTGTATGTTCACATGATGCGGATTATAGTTTTGAGATCCATTTAGTGTCATATACTCTATTGAAAGTGATTGCAACGTATATTATATATACCTTGCTTTGTTATCGGATAATAGTTTAGTTCATTCCCGTCCAACCTAAATTTTCATCCTGGGACCGTCATTGCCTGCCGCACATCCAATTCGCGGCAGGTGGCTAGCTCACGTCACCTGCCGCATGCCCAGTTCACGACAGATGTCCTGCGGGCTCCTATGCGTCACTTTTGCCAATTTGTTCGTACGGTGTGGACTATTTTTGCTATTTAGTCGCGTAATAATACCATTTTATAGGAGCACACATGCTCTGGCTCTTGCTATTGCCTCCTCTCTTCTTGTTTGGGTGCACGCTTAGGTTTAACCTTGCGTAGAAACTTGTTATGTCGCAATCTAAAGTCTGTTTAGAACATATGAATCTTTTTTTTAGGTTTTTATGAGAAATATTTCGTTCTGTGAGAGTGCAAAATTAAGAACCATGGATAGTTCCCCTCTCTCTCCCTGGAGGAAACATATACGAGTGAACTACTCCAAGCATAGAAAGTGTAAAAAGCTTAACTATTTGGCTGCAGCTTTCAACAACACGCCATGGGCAACGATGACTCACGACCGAGCTAGCGTGGCATGGGTGTTGGGCGTTGGGCGTTGGTGTTAGTTTGCGTCGTCGCCCGCCCATTTGCTGTGTGCCTGTGTAGTCATCTCATGAGTGGCGACGAGATTAGAAGCTACTAGTAATTAAACTCTGTGGAGTTTTTGAGTGTTTAAGGCTTCCGCGTGAGGTAGGCCTTCGTTGATAAAGACAGTGGAGTACTCTATTTTGTTAATGGGACTTCATCTCTCATGGACCCGACTAATTAAAGTGTAGACATAATCCATTGGCATGCCCGAACTATACTCAGGCAACAAGCATAGTACTCGAGGCTTAAAACTCCAGAATCCCCATAGCATTTCCGTATTTTGAACGGGGTTTACTGGATTTGTTCTCTTATATCTTTTTCTCGAGGGGCAATCGCCTACATCTTAATTTGTATGCCAAAATTTGTATAGGAGTTTTCCTTTTTTTTTAAAAAAAAAGGATAGGTGATTACTTGGCCAGTTCTGCACTTCTGCTCTTGTACGTTGTTGCCATGCATGTGCAATGGTGACCCAAATGCTAATAACGGTGGAATGGAAAATGATATCGGCAATGACGTGCCTAATACTCTAGACCCGGAGAAGCAAACATGGAAAACAACAACCATTTGGCCAGAAACATCGAAATCGTGACCTACAAGGCATGTCAGGTTGTCGCTGAATATATTCCAGGTTGATCACCTGTTAGGCTGTTACATGCATGCTTCGGTAGTGCGGATTTAAAGTCTGCATTCGGGAATTCAGACAGCAAGAATTTTACTGAAAAATATAAGTATTCCTTACGAAATTCCTATGTTCCAAAAGACGCTTAAGTTTAGCCGGTTGTTAGTTGCTTCTCCAAGACAAATATAATTCTAGGTGCCTTTTAAAACCATCTTTTGCACCACATAAATCATAAAGGCAAATATTGTAATCCTAGATGGCTCCCCCCCCCCCCAAAGATGACACCTCTACAAAAGTATCGCTCATAAATGTGTACATGAGTTTCTTGTCACTCAGAATTCGGTGGTGTAATACGAGGAGAGGGTGTAGCGAGATAGGAGTGGCCCAACATAGCAAATGCTTAAATATAAAAGGCGGTGGGACTTGGGAAACCTTTTTTAGCACTGTAATAGTTATGAACTTTTTTTAATAGTTAATTTATTTTTTTAAAAAATATTTTAAAGATAGCATCTTCCAACTTTATTTTCAATTCGACATCTTTGGTTACGTCACAACGTAAAAGCACGTTGTCACGCCACGGATCTCGGCGTAACAAACAAGTGTTGTCACGTCACTAGCCCCAAAACGGACGTGTCTTGGCCTGGAGGGCTATCGTGGCGTGATCAAAATCAAAGAGGTTAGAATTCTAAGCTAATGTTTATTTTGTCTGAAATCCTAGATATGGCTAGTCAGTTGTCGAACTTCAGGATTTGTCACACGAAGAGAGAGCAAAATTGTGTAACTCATGAGCTAGCGCAACTTACGAAACGACTGAACCATTGTGCGGTTTGGCGTGAGCAAGTTACTTTTTGTATCGAACATTTGGTAGCTCAAGAGTGTTTTAAACCTTCTGAGTAATCTAGAAAGCTCTCTTTTCTTCGTAAAAAGAGATTAGAATTGTAAATAAAGTTAGAAAGATGTTATTTTTAAAATATTTTTAAAAATAGATTAAAAGATAATAAAAAAGCTCAATAGTTTGGTTGGGTTGCCAATAACGTCGAGTGAATACTCCATCTTCCCTTTCGAGGTTGAATGTGAATTATATTTACATTTTGAGTCCTATGAGAGGATTTTAGGAAGAAGGCAGGGAGGGTAAAGGACGAGTCGATGGGGGTTGGCAGCGTTAGCTGCAAGGCAAGGATGGAGCGCCCGAATGCCGTATTGGGGGTGAATGGGCGGTGTAGTGTGAATGCTGAAGGGTTTAGGGTTGCATGATTCGAGGAGCAACTCAAATGGCCAAGGTGTGGCTAGAGCGAGAGAACAGAGGAGCAAGATAATAAACGAAGGATTTGCTTTCTGCATATAGCGAGTGTTTTTAAGGTTTGTGCAGACTGACATACTTTAGAAGCTCATATCACGTTTACGTAGCATAGTATTCAAAATAAATAAAAAAAGAGAAAGCAAACAGCACATCAAAAAAAACACCCTTCCTCATACTCAAAACTCAAAAGGGTTGGAAATTTCTTCATTAGCCATCAACGTCACATGAGAGTGGGACAAGTAGTCATTAGACCACATCCTCTCCTCTTGCCCCCTTGTACTTCAATCTTCATGCCCCCTTTTCCAATACAGAGACGCATTGCACAAAAGATACAACACATACCTGTCGTCACCTCCCTTTCACCCCCGGTAAAACCCCAAAAATGAAGCCTGAGGCAGGGAGAACAAGCAAGAACACACAAATGGGGGAGAGCAAAACAAATCACAACCACCAGCCACCAGGCAGCGGAAGTAACAGCTCACCCATCAGAACCCCCCACCCCGCCGAAGTCTGGACACTAATGGCCCCTTGCACATCCAGAATTCTGAAAGTAGCCTGTTTACCGTGGAAATTCCAAATCTAGCTCCGTGGGCCCTGCTGCGGCCCGGCGCAGCAACAAGATCTGCGGCGTGTGAAGCGGCACCAAGGTCTTCGCGGCCAGCAAGAAGCGGCGGGCGGGCGAGTGGGCTGCGAGAGCGTGCGCAGTCTGCGGCGGGCGGGCGGCGCGCAGCGCATGCTAGCGCAGCGGCGGGCCGTCTTTGCGTTGTCTCTGCGCGACGGCGGCGGCGGCCACCTCCTGCGCGCTCGAGCGCAAAGACCTTCCTCTCTGCGCGACGGCGCGCGCAGCGCCTCTGCGCTCTCGGTAGCGGCAGCGCTCTTGCTTTTCTCCTGCGCAGCAACAGGGCAGCATGATGCTATACTTGGAATTTCTGTTGAGAGGAGGCTACACATGAAATTTTGAATTCACATAGGGCCAACGGTGTCCAGACTTCCACCCCCACCCCCCAAAAAAACGAGAGAGAGAAGAAAAAAAAACACGCGGGGCCCACCGGACGGCGGGACCCACACGGCCAGGCGGGCCAGGCCTCCATCCTACTAGTCGACCATGGCCTCCAATTCAATTCTACTGCGACGAACGAAACAAAACAAAAGCAGAGGAGACGAAGGCCCGAGCCTACAAGCCAAGGGGAGGAGAGGAGAGGAGTTTGGCTCACGAAGAAGAAGAGATTTGCGGAGAGAGAGGGGAGAAGGTTTGGAATTCTGCGACGAATGGGAGGGGCGGAGGTGGTGGTGGAGGACGCGGCGGCGGGGTCGGCCGCCGCGGGCGGGGAGGAGGAGCGGATGCGGATGGAGGGGTGGCTGTACCTGATCCGATCCAACCGGCTCGGGCTGCAGTACTCGCGCAAGAGGTACTTCGTGCTTGAGGACGCCGCGCTCCGCTGCTTCAAGGCCGAGCCGTCACCCTCCTCCTCCGGCTCCAAGCGCGAGGTGCCTCTCCCTATCCCACCCCCCCCCACCCCTCCTCCTCCTCTGTTTTTGGGGCATTTTTGGGGGAATTTTGTTGACATTTCTGGCGTTTTGTGGGATCCTAGGGCGTTTGGTGAATTTTCAATCCGATTTTTGATGATTTTGTTCCCGTGGTGAATGATACGTTGTTGCGGTGTTCGAACTGGAAATCGCTCGCGATGCTCCTATCCGGCGGGGTTAATCTGGGATTTAATTTCTGTTTTGTTTTTACCCCCGGTAGGTTGAGATAAATGCATGCGAATTTTGTACGCACCGCAAAGTCGCATGATTGATGCAGAGCGCATTAGTTTCTTTTGCGCATGTGTGAGGTACTATTGTTCTTCGGGATGTTCGGATTTTACTTCTGTCCGTAAGAGCTACTAGCTTGGATAAACAGGATGCTTGAAGTGGCACGAGCTGATCCGGTGCGCTATCCGCGGTGAGGACGATGATTTCTGCCTTAGTTTGGCATGTTGCCGCGTTAGGTTTACTTCACGGCCCGTTTACGGAAAAATGGTTGCTGAGACAGGAAGGATTACCTAGCTTTACGCGACGGATTAGGAGCAAACTGTGTTGTTAATTTAGCACCGTGCAGGATAGAGAGACAGTGTAGCTTAGGATAAAACAAGAGTTGGTTTTTTAAAATTTGAAGGCAAAAGATTTTCTTTTTGAAATTTGATGAATGTAAAAGATGGCATCTGGGATTACGTGCCATTCGGTGAACTGTTGAGTGGCTTCCATTTCTGTCAAATGCGTGCTTAGAAGGATCAATTTTTAGGAACGTGCTGTACAATTGAAGTATGTGGTACCTGCTCTGCTTTTTTGGATCTCCACAAATGTGATTGCTGTATTGATTATCAATTCATCACTATTGTTATCAATTTTGAGTGAAACTGGGAAGTAATTTTGATGTCTGAATCATGCGTACAAAGGAAAACACAGTTGCCTTTGGGGGGAAAGAATAACAGACCAAGTATTGCAACGTGTTGATTTGTCAATATAAGCTGGGATGTCATAGCGATCATATATAAGCTGTACCAGGCTTTTAGTTGCAAAATGAAAGCCAATCTAAATATTGATCCGATACCTTAAGTTTTTGCAGCAAACTTCGGTTGCTCCACTTCTATGTTCTTTTGAAACATGATGCCATGTTTTTTTGCTTAACTTTTCCCCTTTTGGGTACAGGATCCTGTTAGAAGTGCAATAATTGACTCGTGTATACGTGTCACAGACAATGGGAGAGAAAGCGTACATAGAAGTGTAAGCTCATATTTTTTTTTATTGTTTTACATTTTCACTAAAAATTTACAGACAATATTTTGAGTATCTTCATCATCATTTTGCTATCAGGTTTTTTACATATTCACACTTTACAATGCTTCTAACCATTATGATCAACTTAAGGTAAGCTTTAGTGATAACTCACTTATCTGACCTTGGAGCTAATACTTTTCTGCTTGGTTTGTCACAATAAGGTTATGTTGGTATCCATTGACCAATGCTTTTCAGTTGGGCGCTAGAAGCTCAGAAGAAGCAGCTAGGTGGATCAGGTGCTTAATGGAGTCTGCCTTAAAGGTTGGTGTTTTTCTTATTTAATTGTTTTCACTATCATTATGTTCACAAAAGCACTAAAATGATTTCTGTACTGTGAGCAGTCCCCGAGAAAAGATGAGCATGTTGTTGCTTGTTCACATAGAAGATGGCAGGCTTTCAGGTAAGACTGTGGACTATTTAGTATATGGACTGGGGATGCATGCCTTGGATACATGTTGATTAATGTTCATACAGTTAGATCGGTTTTTGTTATTTTACTTCTTTTTACTCAGTTTTTCCACATTGGTTATACCTTTTGTCATTGAAAATGACATGCAGATGTTTGAGCTACCACATATTGATAAATTGGTCTCCTAATTATCTTTAATGTTACCCCTCTTTTTTAATTATCTTTAATGTTACCCCTCTTTTTTGCAAGTTAGAAATCTCTTGTTAGTGCCTGAAAATAAACCATGTAGTTATGGTGTAATTAAATGCCATGGATCTTCTAGTTTAAATTGAAACAGATAGTCGTTCTGGTTATGGTAGATTTGCTTCAAGAAATGAAAAGCTAGAAGGAA
This sequence comes from Ampelocalamus luodianensis, assembly GCA_036346255.1. Lineage (NCBI taxonomy): Eukaryota > Viridiplantae > Streptophyta > Magnoliopsida > Poales > Poaceae > Ampelocalamus > Ampelocalamus luodianensis. The sequence continues at coordinate 40,677,844 of CM070635.1, read as the reverse complement.
GCAATGATGTCTAGATATAACATATTATGATCAGCTTTTTTATAAAAAGAAAATAATCATATGTCAACACATGCTTTCATGAATTTCTTATATGATTAGACACGGATGTTTTGATCTGAGTTTAACTGCTAGCCGTTACAGTTTTATGCTCCATGATCTGTTGTACCAGTTTTGGATAGAAATTTCTTTTTACTACTCATTGCTTGTACTGATGTTTATATAATAAGATAGTATACATGCTTGTTCTATTGGCTAATTAGCCATTGCATCATTGCAGGTTAAGCCGCCGCAGTAGCTGCATGCACTCAATAGGTAAATTTTATGTTCTTGTGATTTATGATAGAATTAGTAATTTTAGTGAATCAGTTAATTACCTTATTATATGTGAATGTCATTAAACAGTCACCTGTCAACATTTGTAGAAATAATAAATATCTTTGTGCTCTCTAGTGCCATTTTTTCCTTATTTTTCTGTTGTGTGTGAAAATTCTTCCAGATTGGACTGTATTTTCTTCTCTTCATAATGATCCAATGGCATCTGATGTTATTGCACCTTCTCCATGGACAATATTTGGCTGTAAAAATGGTAAGTATAAAAATTTCATTTCCTTATCATCACATAAATTCGTGCTTAATTCTGATTTCCTTGCATTTAGGGCTACGTTTGTTTACGGAGGCAAAGGATGGTGACTCTCGTGGGAAGGTACTTCCTGTTCTCAACAATGTATTGTGTGGGTGGGTTGTTGAATTCACAATGATTTTGCTCTTTACCCCAGTATTGGGATGATCATCCGGCTATAATGGCAGTCGGTGTTGTTGATGCAAATTCTGAAGATGTCTTCCAGACTGTAATGTCTCTTGGTCAATCAAGATCTGAGTAAGATAGATGTTCCCTTCCCTCTTTTAAACTTTGTATGGTGCACTGTTTGCTGTTGCCATTGCAAACAAATGTATTAGCATCCCAAAGGAGGAAATGGGGAAGGGAGAAAACTAAGCAACAATTCAAGCTTGTTTCACTGATTCAGTTATCTATTCATAAAAGTTGTGGAATATGCTGGAAACATTGAGTTGTGAACAATTCATGTGATATGTTGCATTTACATAAGGTAATAATGCCAGACTCAGTCAAACTTGGCATGAATAATTCATGTGAACTCCATAAAGTAGGGAAGCTTTTCAAGAACTGGGTTTGTGTAATTTGTTAGTATTTTCAAACTATAGTTTGGTCAATTACTGCCAGGACTAGGAACCTGTGTGTAGCTTCAAGCAATAGCCTAGCGGCAGCAAGAGAGGCCAATTCAGCTTCTTTGGGGGCCTTATGTTGTGGCCCATGAAAGTTCAATGTGCCTTCATGACATTAAGAGGGATACAGTGCACTTGGTGCAAGTGGAGATTTGGTGCGCAAGGCTACAAGGTTACCATGGTATGGTAGGGGAAATGTTGCTTTTGGCGGGAGGTGGAGGGAGGGAGCACTTTTAGAATTCTCCTGACCATAAATTTAGACAGTACATGGAATGTCACTAAATGCATAACATTACTATACAATCACTTTTATGTGAGTAAGTGTGTTTATTTTTCCAACCATTAAAAAGTCAGATTTTTTGTAGGTGGGACTTCTGTTTGCGGGAAGGAAGGGTGATCGAGCATCTAGATGGCCATACAGACATAATCCACAAGAAATTAAGAGGCGACTGGTTACTATGGTCTGGTGCTGGATCTATCCTGCCTTTTGATATGCACGCTTTATTGTTAAGTTATAATAGTATGATATTTAGTTTTCAGGGGAATGAGAAAGAGAGATCTATTACTTAGACGATATTGGAGGAGAGAAGATGATGGAACTTACGGTACTATTGTTGACAGAAAATGATATATAATCTGTTTGCCATTATTGAGAGCTGACACTTCTCTTATTTTTCAGTTATTCTATACCACTCTGTTTTCCACTACAAATGCCGTCCTGAGAGAGGCTATATCCGTGCATGTCTTAAAAGTAATGTATGCTTTATTTTACAGTTGAATATCTGTGAGAGCTAAAAGCTGGTTATTGTCTTTGTTTATACTGAACTAATATGTGCTTTTATGAATAATAGGTGGAGGATATGTAATATCACCAGTCAATCAAGGAAGACAATCAGTTGTGAAGCATATGCTTGCTATAGACTGGAAATTCTGGAAGTCTTATCTGTTTACCTCATCCGCAAAATACATCACTATACGTATGCTAGGAAGAGTAGCAGGCATGTCTTCTGAAAGATCAAGAGATCATTGCTTGATGTGATTATCAACCTTTGTTTCCTGCAAGGTTCACTAAGCTAACTTCATTGTTTGCAGCCCTGCGAGAATTCTTCCGAGCAAAAAATGGAAACTGTGCTTGTATGGAGTTCTCATCGGGTGAGCTGACGAGGGATATGGGGCTGCCACAGGGTGAAACTGAGCGGATAAAAATAGAAATACAGCCAGCAAATGAGAGCAACAGGCTTGAGGGTCCTACAGAAGGATCGCAGGGTGGTCCTAACAAGCACTTAAGCAGTGCTGGTTCCTTTGTTCAACTTAACGATGCAGTGGATGAGTTCTTTGATGTTCCAGATGAATCAGAATATGATCAGAGAGAAGCTATGTGGCCTTCTGATGAGAGCACGCATGCTGGGGTGAGTTCTTTACATAGTGGCTTGCATTTTGTGTTTGCATGATAGTAGGTTGTTAAGCAATTAACTTACTGTTCTTATTGATTAAGACAATACATTTTTCCATCTTATCTTTAGAATTACTGGTTGTAGATCGTGGTATGGCTGTTTGCATTAGTACGTTGAACCCTTGTGGTATTGATATGTAAAGGTTAATAACCTCGAAATACCCAGAAAAACTGTCCATATTTTCCCAACATTCAGCTGCTGGCTTGTCACATTGAGTGTAACTTGTGTATCTTAGCACATACTATGGCTTCTCTCTTTCCAACCATTAAAAAGAAGAGATCATGTTTCTCTCAGTTATGTTGCACAAACACACACTCAGGCAGCCAGTATGAACATATTATTTTTTTTCCAAAACAAAAAACAAAGTATGAACATATTATTTCTTTTCTGCGGCATGGTCTTAGCATGCCAAAATTCGCTCGTACTTGAATAAGTGAAACACTTTCAGTCAGAAGAACCACAATTTAATTACAAGGAATGACATGGTGTTGGTATAATTCAGAGAACCAGGCTAAACAAACTCTTATCAATTTTATATTGATTGGATCATATACCCTCCCTGAAATTCAGGATTTCAGGATTTACCCTCCCACCTCAATGACATGTGGGGTCACTATAGGTCAATGACATGTGGGCCAGGAGGGTAAATCCTGAATTTCCATCTAAGGGGAGGGTATATGATCAAATTTTCCTTTTATATTCCATGTGTCTTATATTTGGCATGACATGGCAGGACCAACGGCATGCCAAATTGTCGTCTGCTGCTGTCTTCGTAAGAAGGTTGCATGATCTTGCAGGTGTGTTACAGCTGCTGTACAATTGTCAGTGCTTTATTTATTCTGTTCTAATCATTGGTCTCCCATTTCCTCTATTCTAGTCCAAAAGAGAGGATACATTGATTTGCAGGGAGCTGCAGATGCTGATAATGAGCCATGTTGCTATGGATATACTCTTCCAAAAGATTCAAGCTGTACAATGCCTTCTACTTGGGCAATGACAGATCCTACAACATTCTTAATTCGGGGAGAATCGTATTTGCTTGATCGTCAAAAGGTTGCTTAATACTGTTCTGATTCTTAGTCTAATTCACTAGGCTAGGATGCAAGGCTTTTGGTCTACAGGAAATAAGGAATTGTGTTCCTTCTTTTGGAGAGATAGCACTGCTTCTGAGCTTCTGTTTAAGGACCTTGTTACAATGAATAGTCATGTTTCACTAATCCGGCCAACATATTGGCAGTCTGGGTTGGTGTGCTTCAGCCATCTATAATGACGAAATTATCTGTATTTTTTACAGATCAAAGCAAATAGTACACTGATGCAAATGGTAGGTGCTGACTGGATAAAATCTGATAAGCGTGAGGATGATCTTGCTGGTCGTCCTGGGGGACTAGTCCAGGTATTCTACTAAAGCCAGAAATTTGCCTTCAATGGCAAAAAGAACAAAGAATTTTACAACGAATTTTATTGCAGAAATATGCAGCACAAGGGGGCAACAAATTTTTCTTCGTAGTACACATACAAGTGAGATTTTTGTCGGCTTTATATTGTCGACTCTCGAGGCTTCACATGCTATGCAACAATACTTGTCTTTTACTTATAACCCTGATGTATACAGGTTCCTGGTTCTACCACATACAGCTTAGCTTTGTATTATATGATGGATACCCCATTGGAAAAGGTTCCTCTACTTGAAAGATTTGTAAATGGAGATGATGCTTTCAGAAATTCAAGGTTCAAACTCATCCCTTACATCTCAAAGGTACCTATTTTGTGCTACGAGTCTTGATTCATGTTAAGCTTTACTTGATAAAGTGTCAATGGTTTTCGATTGGATATTTGGAATGTGTCCATTCAGGGATCTTGGATTGTGAAGCAGAGTGTGGGCAAGAAAGCTTGTTTGGTTGGTCAAGCACTAGAAATCAATTATTTCCGTGGAAGTAACTATTTGGAGGTAGGCACTAAGCATGTCATATGTAGTAATATTAGCTTCTCTCATTCCATTCTACAATCTATCATCCAGATTCAGCTTTTTTATTGTGAGGCTGGCATATTTTTGCGTACTTGCTGCGTTCAGGAAGCAGTCTATGAGTTATGTTTCTCTTTGAATGGTGCAGTTGCAAAATAATGACTGCTTCAATTTCGGTTGATACTATTTTGTCTTTTACCGATTTCATGTTCTTTCAAGTTTTCTCCAAGGCGCAGAATCTGACTGACTGCTGCTCAAGCGAACTGTTAATTTCGTTTACCACAATCGGCAATCAGCATAACACAGATTCTAGAAGTTGCTTGTAATCGTTACACGCTCGTTGGATTAGATTTGTTTTCTGTCACTATCGCTTGTGACCTAGACCTAATGAATCTATGTGAACTGCCAGTCCGTTTGGGATATTCAGCTCTGAACATCTTTGCACGTACTTTTCAGCTTGGAGTTGATATAGGCTCATCAACAGTGGCACGAGGTGTAGTGAGCCTTGTGCTTGGCTACCTGAACAACCTGGTGATTGAGATGGCCTTCTTGGTACAGGTAATCGCCGCATATCTTACTAATTTGTTAGTTGTTACACACGACTTTGTCGTTCCTACTCTACTCAAGATTGAGAATAAATCTGACCAGTAAGCAAGCACCTATCAAGTACAGATCACGAAAGAATTCCTTCTTCCTTGACTCATGCAGGGCAACACGCAAGAAGAGCTCCCGGAGTTCCTCCTAGGCACCTGCCGATTGAACTATCTCGACGCCTCCAAAGCAGTGTCGATAGACGAATGCTGATTTGCTGAAGGCGTCAGATTGACACCCATTCTTTTTTAAGCCTGAGTACAGTACAACAAACCAAAAGGCTCAGGTCATTCCTAATGCCCGCCGGCCCGGTCCGAGACACTCCTTGTATTTCTTGCCCCCCACAAAAGTGGGTGGGGGACTGCATTGCAGCATTGTACATTCTCTTCTTGCCGAAAGGTATTGTGTTGTAACGATGATAGCAATCTACGATCAAAAGCCTTTCCCATTCTGATATCTCGTCATCAAGAAAAGAGAGGAAAAAGTGTATTCTAATCCTGATCCCGTGTCGTTCCTTCTGACATGAGATCAGAGATCATTAGATCCAACACCGAAGCAACCCATTACTGGACGTTGACTGTCTTAAGTGAGTGATGACACTGCCATGATTGTACCATGACTCGGGGCTCCCACACTCGCCAGGAACTGAAAGGGACCCAGCCCAGCCCAAAGTTGCGGTGAGACGATCGTGGTCATGGAGACAGTCACTCCCGCTTCTCTTTTCTTATCCCTTGAGCCAGAAGGAACAAGCAGAAGTGGAGGTGGCATTTCTTGGGCCTTGAGAAAAAGGACAGCAAGGAGGACACATGCAACAACAAACATCGTGATGAAGATCGCTGTGCCTGGCCAAGCTAGTTAAGCTTTTCTGACCGCGTAGGGCACACTGCGTCGCTGTAACCTTAGCGGCCGACGTGACAGGTGAACTTCCTTTCCTTGGTCCTTGCCTACTTCCAGCCTGCACTTTTGAACAGAGCATGTGTCGCGTCGCGTGCTCGCTTTGCCACGAAGAGAGAGGAAGAATATCAAGGAGTAAACATATGCAAAGTGCAAGCGTAGCATGGGACTAGACAGAATTCTTATTGCCATTGACTTGAACAGATCCCCATGCATGAGCATGGCGCGTTGCCGGCGGCGATCGGGTCGGTCGCGCGACGCACGGCCCCGTGCCGGGAGTTCTCACGTCACGTGGAGGCAGACGAGCGCGTGCGTGCGCAACGCGAGCGAGGCGACCTACAAGTGCAACGCCTCCTGGATCGGTTGCATTGCACCGTCCTGCTAAGGGGCACGTACAGTATTCTGTCTATTAAGTTACCTCTAAAGTCTCAAACTTATCTAGAGACAATATTTTTAATAATTTATCTATAAAATTATTTATTTTAACACAAATTTTTCCTTTACATATTCGTCATTTGCGTGTCTAATTTATCTTATATTTATCTTTTATATAAGAGATGATATTTTCTCTCTCTTTGTATTCTCTTTTGTTCTATCAAAATTTTAAGTGAAATGACGGGTAAAAGCCGGCGGGATTGTCACTATTAGACCCTTAGTCCTGCTTGGTTGTGTCATTGTGTGCTGGATCCGGTGTACCGCCGCTGATCTGTGTCGTTAACGGGTATCAAGTGGCGGCTAGCTATTTCTAGGATGCAGACGTTGGTACTCCCATATATCCCGATGGAGTTCCGTGGGTGGTAGTAGGATGGATGGGACCAGTCTTGTCTCTCCTTTTCTTTTCTTTTAGAGAGAGAGAGAGAGGACCAGTTCTGTTCTGCTGAGTGGAGTGAACAGGTCAAGTACAGGGAGATCTAGGCAATAGTTAGGTACTGTTTGAGTGTTTGGGTGACTTCAGCGTCAGCTTAAAGCTGCAACCTCCTTGGGCTTCTCACAAAATGTTAAAGCACGATCGTACTAAAAGCTGAAACCAATGTAAGGGGTAGTATTTTAGTATAGTTTTTTAGTGTACGAGAAGTGTTAGAATATTATCTTTTTAATGTATAGTTTTTTATGATGTAGTATCTTAAGTTGTTTCATTTAATTACATATATGAAATTGTTTTGCATTGGATTTCGAATCGAACCAGTATCTAAATTAGATACTAAAGTACCATCTCTCTTCATTAACTATGATATTATATTATTATTTTGCCTACATGATAAGCTAAGATATTAATCAAAGTAAAGCACCGGGAGCATCAAGAATCCAAGATAGGCGGAAATGCCAATCTGAACCCACGTTCACTTGCACCCACTATCACAGCCACACAGTTCTCATCAAGACTCGTGCAAAATAATTAACTCTATGATTATTGCTGAATTTAGGAAACCAAGGGAGGTTTCATGCACTGATTCTTGTTGGGAAAGCCAGGGCCGGGGCAGGAGTCACGGCCCAAGGTGGGCTCTCATCCCAAACCCTAGAAGGGTGTAGCCTATAAATAGGGTGCTATTCATTGTAATTGATTGATCGATGGATGAAGGAATAAAGAGAAGCAATCGTCCCTACATCTCTCGTGTTCAATCTCTTATTACGTTCTTGTGTTCATGCATTGTTCTTACGATTACGAGTTTGTCTACGAGGTAATCGCTCGGATTTGGACTTCGCCAATGACGGTTCCTCAACACGTTATCAGACGATCGACTCTCCTGCGCCGAAAAGGTAACCGTTGATGAGCGGCGACGTGGATTGAATCGTTTTCTAGATTGCTTTCAATTACGCAAATTTGGCTTTCTAGATTGGTTTCCCACGGTGCAAATCCGCTCTAATCTACGCGAGCCGACTTGAAGTCGCCGCCAAGCCGATCGGTGGATTGCATGAAAGAGTAGATGATGATTGTCTGTAGGTAGTAGATGCAATCGCATGAAAGGCACCATGTGTGTACCGCTTGCAGCGGTATCGCTACCTCAGTGATCGTTACGGTCGGCATAGTCGCCATCATGTATCGCCATGGAGGCAACGACGCCTGCGCCACTAACACGCGGCAACCACGCTTAATGGCGCACGGCGCGCCTCGATTGCAATCTTGCACTACATTACAATGCATAACCGCATGTATGAATAGTAATTGCATATATCGAGGCCATGAAGGCCATATCCGTGCCGCGGCACCATGGAACCCCGCGACGAACCCATGAGCGCGTAAGCACCCGCCGGCCGGACCACCGCGCGTGCCTTGAAGTCTTGCCACCACCCACGACGCCCGCGCAGCTCCGTCCACGGCTCGCATGCGCCGCGCCACGCGCGAGGCCGCATGAATGCGCCCGATAGAAAAAAAAAAAAAAAGGAGGAAGGGAAGAGCGGCTGCCGGCCATGGAGCGGCCGGCCTCCTTGTGCCACCGCGGGCACGCCCATCCCGCGCGCCTCGGCGCCTCGCGGCTTCGACCAAAGTCGCCGCGCGGGCTTCCCCTCGTATGGCGCGGTTGTCAAAGAAGCAAAGAAAAATATGGGGTGGCGGAGCCCTCCGGCCGGGCTCGCCTGCAGCCGCCTACGGCAAGACCGCTTCTTCTCGCCCCCGCGTCCCCGAGCGCCCCTTGAAGCGCTGCGCGCGCAGCCGAGCCAGCAGCGCCGCCACGCCACGCATGGCGCCGTCAACCCGCCGCCCGCCGCACCTTCGCCCGAAGCCTCATGGCGTCGCCTCCACCTCGGCGACCACGACGGGCCGACTTGGCGCCGTGCGGGCGCCTCCCGGCCGCCACGCCGCGATCGAGTCGCCGTCGCCGCCCGCGGCAGTCTGACCGTTGCCACCGGCCGGCCCGGCCCGGCCCCCACGCTCCACCGCTCGATCACGGTGCTCCCTCGCCGGCCACTTGAACCGGCCGCCGCCTCCTCTTGGACCCCTCCGGCCGCCGCCTCCTCTTGGATCCCTTCGAGCCGCCGCCGCCTCAGGAATTTGGAGCCGCCGCCACCATCAAGACCGGGGTAGAAACCCTACCCGTGAACTTCATCTTGAACAGGTCAAATGGCTGAAAGATGGGCGGGGAAAGACCAATTTTGGGCGGAGGAAAGGCAATGCAGGCGGAAGAAGGCCCGGCGGAGAAAGAAAAAAAAAAGGGGGGTTCGGCCGAAAAAGAAAAAAAAAAGAGGGGGAAACTCGGAAGTTTGCAAAAACACCCTCGGAAACTATGGAAATTACGTGTAAATTCTCTCGGAGGCGAGATTTTGCGTTTTTAACCCACAAAGGTTGCGATTTCACCGAAAGAACTTTTCCAGTGAGAAAAGAGCCTCGGAATTCAATTTTGAATCGATTTTTGCATTTAAAGCATGTTTAACTTTGTTATTGTTATTTCTATGCAATTTATTTATTGTATTTCTTGTTTTGATTATCCGTGATTGTTTATATTGCTTTTAATCATTTGAAAATAGCGATAAATCATGAAAAATGCATAGAAAAATCTGAGATCACGAACCAGGAGTTGAAGAGCATTGTGAAATTTTGCAACCATTTTATGCAGATTACGGCAGTAATATTTTGAACTTTTGCATGAATATGAAGATGATCGCATCACGTACTAGTAGTTCAAATCTTGACCCAACATGGTCGAATTTATGCAATTTATAATGATCTTCAATTTTGTGGTAATGTAATCACGGATGAGCGAAGATTGAGAAGACTCTCTACTTTTCACGGCGGTGCAATCCATAAGCAACTATCGTCAAGACGGCTACATGAAGTATGCCGAATTAATTGACATCATGCAAATTGCGAAACTCAAGATGATATTCTAAGAAAGAACTTCATCTCGCAGACCACCTAGTAGCAATGTTGGCCATGAAGCCCTTTGCTAGCATGACTACAAGGTGATGAAGCCTCTCACGAATGAGAGGAACAAAAGGGTAAGGTCGTCGTCGCACATTATTGATGTTTTCGAGTCTAAGAAGAAGGGCAAATGATAGCATGAGGCATACCTCGCCATTGTAAGCACAGAGATTCACATCCATTAGCATGCACTTATGAATGTGAGCGACCCGATGCGACCCCATCATCCCTCCTTTGGACATCGCGGCCACAACCATAGGCGTCCAAGAGGAGAAGATCGCGCATGGAGCGATTTAGGCGAAGTTCGAATACTTTGCCTATTAGATCCGATTACACGCATTGCACTCGATCCTTTTATAGAAACTTGCGGTTTGTAATTGAAAGCAATTTTTGAATAATGGTTGCAAGCTCTAGAAGAGCAAAAGCATTAAATTCTTATTATGAGTCTGCAAGGCTTATTTTCCGTCTTTATAATAGCACGTTACGTTACGATATCAAAGTATTTTATTTATATGTTGCTTGTTTTTGCTACATATTAATAAAGTACATTATATTAGAACAGGTGTGGCGCCTATGGAGAAGTGTGCTTAGCTTGTAGCGACACAATGAAAGCCATCACGAGAAAGCGGAATTTTCGGTCGATCGGCAAGAATCTTTGTAGTCTTACGACAATCATAGCGGCGATACTTGTATAATAGGCTCGGGAAGGGCCATAATTATACTCCCAACGGGCACAACTTTGGTCATTGAAGAAGACTTGTTGTACCAGAATCGACTAGAACTCTCAAGGATATTTGCGCTACTTGGTTTCCATGTAGAGGCGAAGAAGAGTATGGTGCAGAATACTGCTCATTACAAAGCGTGAAGAGCGAAAAATAGCATTAGAATGTCTTCCTTCATATGAAATCGGGCTATACTACACTAATATTAAGGCACTGCAATTCTATCTTGCCTTGAAAACCGTATTTAGAAGCTCGAACTTATCTATCTCGGCATGATAGATTATGCGCCTAGGTCTTAGGATAATGAGAGATATAATTAACAATTCACGGGGACATAATATGAAAATAAAGAATTTCCCGAATCTGGAAGAATTTGTGTGCCGTATGTGCCAGGAAATTAATTACTAGACCTTTTGCTCACAGCGAAGGATAAAGTCCTCGCATTCTGGACCGAATCCAGGAGACATTTATGGTCCTATATAGCCTGTCGGGGTTATTTTAGGTATTTCATAGTGCTCATCAATGCTTCACGGAATGGTCGCACGTATGTTTATTGTCTCGAGAAACCATGCTTTGCAAGCCAATCTCGAGATAATTAAATTAGAAATATTTTCCACGATCATCATGAGAAGTCCACTGAATGGACAACGCCAGGAGAACTCACTCAAAGCATTTGATGAAAATGGGAATTAAAATTGAGCATTTTTGTACCGCATATGCGTACCCGAATGGATTAGCGAGAACTTTGAAGAATTATAATTTGCCAACTACATGTTGGGGCGTGCGATCTGCTCGCAGCAGCTCTCATCAATTTTAGACCGTCGAACATAACATCCATCCACCTATGCAACTAGCGCAAGAGTCGAGACGAAAACTACTCATCTTCGCGAGGTTTGGTCGTAAGGTTTATGTACCTATACCATCACGCATTGTGAACGCAATGGGTCTTCTCAGAAAGTGCAGGATATACATTGGTTATGAGGCAGTATCCATAATCAAGTGTTTGGACCCTATGATGGAGATTTACATAATGCCCGATTCATTGATAGTATATCAGATGAGATTAGTTTCCCGTCATTAGGGGGAGGAAATCAACCCTTGATAATAATGTCAGGAAATAATTGAAGTCTAGAAGACAATTGAAATCCAGAAGATAATTGAAATCTATGCATATGACCAGCGCACTAGTGAAGCAAATAGAAGTCCGAAGATAATTGCAGTCCAGAAGATAATTGAATTGAAGTCTAGAAGACAATTGAAGTCCAGAAGATAATTGATTCGCAAGTATTAGCGAATCATCTGCCAGACCACTTTAGTGATTTGAAGAGCGTGACCAAGTTGCATTTGCTGCACACAATGCAGGAGAGGTTGAAATACCGATGAAGGTATCCTAATCCTGTCCTAAGGCCTCTGAAAGGGCGAGAACTCCGGCCCCTCGAATCCAAATGTAGGGGCGCTTTGGTGAAAAAGGATAAGAAGGACTTGACACACCATCACCGAAGTGCCCGAACGGAAGGGTGGCCGGTTGAGACACGCATCGGTATGGAACCTTGAAAAGGCATACGAGGTGAACATTCCCATGAAGGGAGACATCGGCATGGATGTGTGCGCACACATGGTGAAAAACTAAAGGACTTGCCCGCAATGAAGCGGCGGTGAGCAAGTAGAAGTATTAAAAGAATCGCCCTTGAAGAAATAGCTATAAACTTTATGACCTCGGAGAACCTTTGAATATTACAACGACCAATGTCGACACTTACTTTGCAAAGAAACTTGCCACAATCATCAATCTTGATTGAGCACTGCATCGCTGCATTGAATGAAAAAAATATCAGATTGAGAAGATTGGGAGAGGCAATAAAATGAATTATTCTCTCCGAATAAAGAAAGACGTTTGGGCACTGTAAGCCGCATGCCTCCTTGTGCACCCGTAGGGTATAAGTGGGTATTTGTTGAAGAGAGATGAAAAGAAGCAAGGCTCGTTGTACAAGTTTTCACTGGACATCCAGAAGATGATTATGAAGAAACCTATTCCCCGGTCATGGGCGGAACTCCCTTTTAAATATTTATCTCAATGGCAGTGAACTTGAAGTTAGAAGTGAAATTGATGGATGGGGTACCAGCATACCTTTATGAAATATTGGATTCGGACATTTATATGAAGATACACGAATGTATCAACATCCCGAACCAAAACAGAGCAAATAGAAATATGTGCAGATGTGAAACTCAAAAGTCATTATACGAACTTAAGCAATCGAGCGAATGTGGTATAATCGCAGGCGACTTTCTATGCAAGAAAGGCTACACAAATAATGAGAATAATCTACGTGTATTTATCGACGATCCCAGAATGGATTTTGTATAATCTCGGTGTATGAAGATGATCTGAATATTATCGAACCACTGAAGGATATTAAGAAAGCAAACTCTTACAGGTTGGAGTGCAAATGAAAGGTTTAGGTAAAACCAAATATTGCTTAGGCTTGCGGTTTGAGCATGCCCACTGAAGGAACATTATTGCATCGATCGACCTACACTCGGAAGGTGTTAGAAAGGTTGACTTGGCAAAGGCATACCCTTTGAAAGTGCCAATGGTGAAAGATCTTTGCGACAAGACAAAGACTCATACAGGACCTAAAGAAGAGGGGAGGAAGTCTGGGACCGAATTCCTACACTTAAGTGTAATAGAAACACTCATGTATTAAACAAAGCAGACTAGAAACGGACATTGCATTTGCCGTGAACCTATTAGCAAGGTATAGTCTGAACCTACCAAAGGCATTGGCGGGAAATAAAGGACATCTTAGATACCTCCAAAGAAGCAAAGAACTTGGTCTATTCTCGAAAGAATCAAGACTTAACTATGAATGGCAATGCGGATGGCGGGTACTGTAGGACCCATATCTGACAAATTACAAACATGCTATGAATTCATATGTGGTGGGCGCAATTCCATGAAAATCGTCTAGCGAGTCTTGTATCGACCCGGCGAACCACTCGGAAATAATAGCATTGTATGAGGCCTCACGAGAATGTACTTGGCTTCGGCGGATGATTCACTACATCTAGCGATTATGTGGATTGAATACCGCACCAACCCCACTATTATCAATGAAGATAATGCGACTTGTGTTGCACAAGTGCGGATGAGTTATTGTGAAGAATCCTCTCACAAAGCATATCAACCCCAAGTTCTTCTACGCTCATGAATTGCAAAAGATGAACGTAATCAAACCACTGCATACTAGGTCATGTGAGAATCTGGCAGATTTATTCACTAAGTCACTTCCAGCATCTAGCTTTGAAAGGTGCGTGCGTGGAATTGGAATGATAAGACCTAGAGAAGTGCACGAGTCGAGGGAGAACCTTCACAAACTCATTACTAAAGCTTGATCACGAAGATCGAGTACCCAAAGAGCAAATCCTGGAGATTAAATGAAATTGGGTGGATTGTACTCTTTTTCCCTTGACGAGTTTTCCTGAAGTTTCTCGGCTAAGGTTTTTAATGAGGCAATTCGTGCAGCATAACGGAATATGATTCATGTACTCTTTCTCCAAATTTTTCCCAGGGTTTTTATGGAGTTTTGTGAGACATGGGCATGAAGGATGAGTGCCCAAGGGAGTGTTGAGAAGCAGGGCCGGGCCGGAGTCTGGCCCAAGGTGGGCTCCTCATCCCAAACCTAGAAGGGTCGTAGCCTATAAATAGGGGTGCTATTCATTGTAATTGATTGATCGATGGATGAAGGAATAAAGAGAAGCAATACGTCCCCCTACATCTCTGTGTTCAATCTCTTATTCTGTTCTTGTGTTCATGCATTGTTCTTACGATTCTGAGTTTGTCTACGAGGTAATCGCTCGGACTGGACTCGCCAGCGACGGTTCCTCAACAATTACAAGAGGAGTAAACCAGTGTTATATGGGACCCACCACCATTCTCTCTCCCTTTTTTTTTTTTAGAGAAAGAGTTTCTCTCCCATTGACAGAACCGTTCCCTCCGTCGTTGTTTTGAATTTTGACGCGACAACCAGAGGAGGTGCACGCAAAGGCCAATTCGGTGGAGGTGCGCGGTGCGAATTTTTGTGGTACTGTCACTTTTATGTATCGTATGTATAGAAATGAACGTACAATTTTTTTTTAACAAATTTAGTCTCTGTCCGCACGGCCACTGTACGGTAGCGCTTCTTCGGCCGCCACGTCACTGCCTTTGAACGTACGGTGGGACAGCGAATTCGGAGGAGCTCTGCTCTACGTATGCTCCAAACCCTGGCTGCCATGATCCATACCCTGACGGCATGTACTGCTCCCTGGTAGGAGCTGGGAGGCCCATGTCATCATCATCATCAGTCGTTATGAACTGGCCATCACCCCCAAGGTCAACTGCAGGCTGCAAGACGGAACGATGTTAGTACAGATAAATACTTGGGACGTGGATTGAGAATCTCGTACCTCCCGGATGTGCAGTGCAGATGACCGACGGGGAGCGATAGTCTGTGTACCAATTGCGAATGGTAGAAGTGATTCATCTCGACGAACCTGTGGTGGGGAACAACAAGATATTAGCGCAACGTAAGACATAACCCAAAAATGCAACGTAGATTTGTACATAACTTACCTCCCCGCCGATCTAACCTGCGGATGACCGACGAGGAACGCTACGTCGTGGTGACCTAGCGGGTGAGCACAACCCCCCACTTGGTGCCCGATGTGCAGGACGTTGTCCCTCGAACGAACGCAACTCAACTTCTGCATTATCTTCTTCATGATCTCCACCGAGATGTGCTTCAAATTTTTTTATATCCCACCGGGGTTCTATCTGGGCTGCGGAACGCGGCCTCCGATGTGCTATGGACGCGCTGCGCCCGCTCCAACTGTACTGACATACGTAACAGGTTCATTAACGAAGAGTACGAATGTCGTCAATGAAACGACCAAAGGTTGTAAGTGTCTTACGGTGTCGTCACGCTACGAAGTGTTATGACGGTCGTAGGTGTGGCGGAGGCTCTCATGGTGCGTCTTCGATGTCACCCGGTCCGAACGCTCCGGTGGAGGAATGGTGAGTCTTACGTGCGTCCGTGACACGTACCACTCCAAGTACGCACTGTACATCATAAGGTCATACGGACATGACTCATTCTAGACATCCATGTGCGTCCTGTCCGTCCATGTCGTAATCCACTCCTCCTGTACCGGGCGCTAGTCCTGAATATGCCCACCTGCCCTCGATTGCCTATATTTTCAAAAGGATTGATGTTAGAAAAGAAGATATAAGGACTTTAAACATTACTCGGATGAAGTTTGACTCACAGGTGTACGGTTCGCTGCAGGAGCCTGCCGTCCGGGGCGGCACGACCTGGTATCGACCAAACTATCACATTACACGCTGCGGTGTGTAAGGCTCCACCATATGTGCGAACACCAGGTGGCAGGTCGTTGTCTACAGTCCCGCGTCTTGGATGCATTGCACGGATAGGCCGTGTGGCGCTACCGTGCGCAGGAAATCTGGATATTATGGACACCAGATGATGTCGCTCTCGTGCAACGACTCGAACTCGTTGTGATACAACGAGTAGCACCTCACCAGCCTGTCCTTAGCCCAACGCAGACGACCTGCAGTCCACTGTGAGCCCATGGTAGGCCCGTCTATCGCGTCGATCAGGGGGGCATATGGGTGCACCGCTATCTCGATGGATGGCCGCTGTCAGTGTTTTAGAACCGATCTTACGTAAAGATTGTTTGATTCGAGGGGTCTCCACAATTGATCACGCAGACAAAGGAGACACGGGGATTTTTATACAGGTTCGGGCCTTCTCCGGTGAGAATAACAATCCTACTCCTGTGTGTATTGTATTGGGTATCTGGATTACAATCAGTGCAAGGTCTTGGCCAAATGCGGCTACTGACTGTCTCTCCAAAAAAGCCTCCCCTCACTATCTCTAAAAGATACCTATTTATACTATGTTGTTGGGGCAGTTGTCGTTCCAGGCTAATTATGCTCATTATTGCGTAATAATGAGGGTAATTACCGGGGTAGTAACCCCCTTCAACGGTTACCAACCAGAGATACTGGGGAATTATCTGTAGTTATTTCGGGCATAAGTACGTAATTTGACTGCTCAGATCCTCACTAGTAAATAGGTCTTCTGACAGGTGGACCCAGCTAATTGTGAGGATGTCGTAGCAGGGCTAATCGTAGCAGAACTTACGATTAGGAGGTAGTCGTAAAAAGAGCTTACGACTGGTACTGGTCATAGAAAAGACTTACGACCTGACATAATCGTAGTAGGACTTACGATTACACTATAGTCGTAGAAATGCTTACGACTAGGGGAGTGGTCGTAGAAGAGCTTACGACCACCTAACTTACTCATTCCTTATGACATTAAGGGGTATACCATGTGACGTCATATTACATGATTATGGAACAATAAAATGAGGATTTATCATATCCTCGTCATCTAGCCCCCCAGCTTCAAGTGAAAATAACTTACTTGGTTGAGGAGTCATAGATGATATTATGATCACTAGGAGTTTGTAGGGAAATCGTTGAAGGAAAAACTCTTCAACATGTATTTCTCTCGACCAGAAATATGCTTTGGTCGAGGTAATTTTTTGGAAATCTAACGATTATAAGGTAATCGTAGAAAATCTTACGACTTTAGAGTAATCGTGGTCTTATGATCGGAAGCAAATATTTTTCGATAGGCATTTCTTTTGATCCGAATGTCAAGAAGGTAATTTCACTTGAGGTATGAAAAGGGTTTCGGTACTTTCAAACGGGCAGATTAAAGACACATCGTTGGAGCAATTCGGCGGTGAAACCGTTGGGCTTCCACGGTGTTTCGTTTCAAGCACGCGGTTATAAAACGTACTGCGGGGATTAACCTAGGGTTCTTACCTTTTCCCTAATTCGCCTCAGCTGTTCATTGCTTTCTCGTCTCCTCCGCCGCCAGTGATACTGTGCATTTTCTTGGAGCTTTCCCAAATCCAACTCTCCCCGTTTTTTAGAGAAATGGCTAGAGTTGTCTCCTAGTGGGCTGAGTCGGAAATGGACGACGTCAAGATGAAGGCCCTGGTTGCCGCCGAGAAAATCCCCGAAGGATTACTCGTGAAGTGGATTGCGGCGAATGGGCAACACTGGCCGTCGGAGCAGGAAGATCAAATTCTGATTTTCCAAGCGTACTGTGAGTGTAGCCTCCGATTGCCTGCTCATCCCTCCCTCACCCTCGTGCTCGAGCACTTCGGGGTGGAATTAGTGAACCTTGGTCCTAATTCCATCACAATGCTGAGCGTGTTTGTGTATTTGTGTGAGGCTTACAGGGATTCGGCGGACCTCGAGCTTTTCGATGCTACTACAGAATGGCTCGGCGGCGGAATTGTCGGGAGTTGCGATGCAAGCTCCACGACGGTAAGTCGAAGAGTACATTCAGATGTTCACCGATCGTCGTGGCGGGGTGGAAGAAGAGGTGGTTTCTTGGGAGGTTACCAGGAAGATAGCCTCTCATTCGCGAAAAGCGCGAGAGGTCCTCTTCACGGGATTCGACTCGTAATCTCGAGGATAACCCCTACATTCAAGCCGTCAAAGACTTGAAGTCGGAGGGCTCACCGGATGGCACTTGGTGAAGGACTTCATCACCGCGCGTATCGATCCATGAAGAAAGCGAGTTCCTCCTATGTGGAGGTACTCGGGAAGAACGACAACTAGGCATTACAAGGACGGTAAGTAGAAGAACTTACTTTTCTGGCTTTGTCCTTGGTTAATCCCGATTTAGTCTGCTAATCGTGTTGTTTGAGTGTACAGATCTTCCACAGGGGGAGATTGACGCTCGCATCAGACTCATCTGCGAGAAGAGTCCGTCCAACATAGCAGCTCCACAAAAATGTGATGGGATGACAAGATTGGTTGGTAGAGCTTTTGGTGGAAATTGAAGACAAATTGATTGGTGGAGCTTTAGGTGGAAAAGAAAGGCGAGAGCGAAACCAAAACCCTAATCGGTTGAGAGAGCACGTGGTGGTTCTAGATGAATAAAATTATGATAAATTTACACAAGTAAGTACGGTGTGAGGGGGCTCCACATAAAATTTCATAATTTTTTGAAGTCGTTTGCTATATTTTAAAATTGAAACAAAAATTACCGCTTAAACCCTAACCCTAATTCCTAATCCCAATTTAACCCTAAGGGGGACACGTGGCGGTGCATGGGCACGACCGCATAGGTCCAGTCGACCCCAGTGCAGATCGAACCACTACTATAGATTGAACCACTACTAGAGAAAACGTCTTCACAGACGGTTAAAAAACATCATCACAGACAGTTTTGTGAGCTCTCTGAGTTTATGGGTGAGTAATAACCTAAGATCATCACAGACGGTTTTTGAACCATCTGTGATAAGTAATTATCACAGACGGTTCTTATTAAAAACCGTCTGTGATAGTCTATTTTCATAGACTCTTCACAGACGGTTCCATATGCAACCTCTAGTAAGACAACTAAAATCTAATTAAAATTCTAATAGCAAACACCTTATAGGAACGGGAAACCAAAAGGTTTCACAACGTCCCCTCCGAATGAGAAAAAAAGAATAAGTTACAAAGTTTAACTAGCTATAAACCATATGTGCCTCCAAACTCCTAAAGAAATCATCGGCTTCTTGGATTGGTTTTGTGAGCTCCTCTCTGTACCTCACCAGCATATCACAAGTTGTTCTTGCATATCGTCCGAGTTCGAGTCAAACTCGTCGGCAAGGAGAGATAGCTGAAAACCTCTAGCGGCGCTCCAACTTTACGTAACACAAAATTAAGATCATTTTTTACAACAAATAACCAACAAATTAGGTATGGTTTGAGGATGCACACGTACCTTCCGGTAGTTTAGCTACCTCCTGCGGCAGACAAGGAGCTCCTCCGTATCCCTCCTCCTCCTTGTTGTCGGCTGTGTCTTCTTGTCGAACCGTGATGGGGAATCGAGTGTGGTCGCTGGAGCTCAGCGTGGGGAGGGGAGAGGGAGAGGCTGATGGAAGACAAGGCTGTGGTGGCTATAATATATAAGGATAGCGTGAAATATTTTGCCTCTCACGCACGCATTCAAAAATTTCGTCCTCCCGTGTTGCGAATCAGAGACGGTTTCAAACAAAAAAATCTGTGATTACCGTAATAAATTACAGATAATTTCATACAAAAACCGTCTGTGAAAAGACGTCGCCCTGCCAAACCCTACCGCGACAGAGGATTGGGTGCTACGGTAGGGGCACGGCAGAGGATTGGCTGCCATGATAGGGGCGTGGCAAAAGGATTTGATGTGTATAGTGGTCCCGATCTTTCGATGAGGATGATACAATTTGATTGGTGGAAGCTGACTCTCACGATCCAGGCTACAACCGTGCGACGACCGTTGCACCCGCAATCGCTGAACCAACTTCATAATTTGTTATCGACCTTGCCAGCGGCGAGAACGACCTGACCACGAAGGTCTTTGCCTGCATGCAATCAAGAATCAAGCAAGAAAAATAGATGAAGCAACGAACTTATTGAATAGGAAATGATGGAACAAAAATAGATGTATTGGACAATTTGGGTTCCGAAGACAACGTCTGGTTGCACCAGCCGTACAAGCAAAACGAAGGTGTTTCTAGCCTCAGCTGAAATCAATCTATCAAAACCCAAGGAACTAAGGGCGAAACCCTGACCTTATATTGGCACCTTAAGGGTGCGGCCAACTCACACATGGCCTAAGGCCGTCTTTATCTCTAACTCACGCGTATCATGCAAAAGATTCTTTCCTAAAATAGTTAAGGAAAAATCACAACCGACTCAAAAGATAACAACCAACTCAAAAGATAACACTCAAAAGATAACAACCGACTCAAGGAATCCTTTGCATGATTTAGTTCGACTCATCCATACGTGGACCTAGTCGTAGTCCTGATCGTCGCACTTTGGAAACTCCGAAGGTGGTCCTGGGAAAAGTCCCGAGAGATCCTTGAGGAAGTCCGGGAGGTCCTGGAAGAGGACCTGGAGGAGGTCCTTGAGGAAGTCTTGAGAGGTCCTGGGAGGTCCTTGAGGAGGTCCTGGACGGTGTGGATCTCCTGGGTGAGGTCGTGGATGGCGTGGATCTCCTAGGGGAGGTTGTGGATGGCGTAGATCTCCTGGGGAAGGTCGTGGACGTCGCGGATCTCCTGAGGAAGGTCGTGGACGGCGTGGATCTCCAGGGGGAGGTCGTGGACGGCGTAGATCTCCTGCATGAGGTCATGGACATCGCGGATGTCCTGTGGGAGGTCGTGGACGTCGCGGATCCCCTGGGAGTGGTTATGGAGAACCTCCTTTGCGGGGAAGTGGTCTTGGAGGACCTCCTTTGCGGGGGAAGTGGTCCTGGGGAAGATCCTGGAGTGTTGATCGTATTCCTAGATTCCTAAACACAAGCAAGTCATCTCCATTAGGTAGCAACGAAGTTACCTGATAATTCAGCTGGTGAGCACGTGCTCGAGTAATTGGTCATTGCACATCACAAACCGTATGGATGGTTGTATCAGTGGAAGGGGTGTCCTCATCAGGATTAGTATTTTCAAGCCATGGTAAAATCAGAGACGGTTTTTAATACAAATCGTCTATGATATTTAGTAATATCACATACGGTTCTTGTTGAGAACCGTCTGTGATATTTAGTAATATCACATACAGTGCGGTGGAGCGGTTAGCAGCAGTCTTGGGCATGTTGGACGGATCGATCCATTTGAGACCAAAGCACACACTAGAGCTATACATCCATGGTCGCCAAGGCTGAGCTCATCGCCGATGAGACGTAGCCCGTCCTCGCTGCTCTTTCCCATCCATGTGGCCGGCGCACCGCCCCTGAGTTCCACCAAAGGCTGCCCCCCCACGCTGCTACCGCTGCCCCTCGAGCTCGCACGACACCGTCCCTGAGCTCCACGCGAGGCCACTCCCTGAGGTCACGCTACCTCCACCAGCCTTGACCCCTGAGCTCCTCGCCGCCGCCGTCGTTGCCATCCCAGAGCTCCACACCGAGACAAGCCACGCCCTAATCTCGACGCCCCTGAGGTTCATCTTAAGGCTGCTGCTCCTTCCCGAGGATGCGAGGAAGTTTTTTGTTGAATCTGACTGTGTTGAATGGTTTATTAGTGTTGGCAATTTGCAAAATGAGCATGGATGCGAGGTGAGGCCGCCATCTCTATCGCCGGGTTTCGTTGCCGAGACGCTCCATCGCCAGCAGCCTTTTCCCACCGATGCCATTGTCAGATCGGAGCGCCATGGCCGTGCATCCTCCATATCCTCCGCCAACCAGACCATGTGCCCTGGACCAAAGGCATATGAGTCATTTTACGTTGGGATGTAATGCAGAAAGTAATTAAAAATTACCAAAAATGGAGGAAATGGCAAAACATCACTAAAAAAATCAATTTAAGGCAAATAATCAATCTTATCGAAAATAAATACAAGCAGTAGAAGATATATTAAATTTGAGAGCCTAGATCGATTTTCGCAAAAAGAAAATGGGAGATGGGAATGGTTGCGGCAGGCCTGGAGTTGAGATGCCGGTACCGAGATTGGTGTTCCCCAGGTTCCTTCAGAAATTTACACTAACCGATGATCTGCGTGACGTCGCCGCGATTTAAACACATCCATAGTGGACAACCACAAATACAGGTATTGTGCACTCTGAAGAAATTGCTTGGGATTAATTGATCCGTTGAACACTCCAAGCTATTCCGGTCAAAATTACAAATCCCAAGATCCTCGTCTTTTAAGCCACTCTTTGCAAACTTCGTCATTATTTAGGGAAATTTTGATATTGCTTAGTGCATATTTTAGAGATACCTTGTTTTTTTAAGAAATATATCACTGTGAGGTTGTTTTGAAGAATGTCATTACCAAGGATTACAGCCTATGTTCTCCTAATACGCTCACTGTATTTTGCGTTGTATTTCCGTATGGACTGAAATGCCCTCGTCACTAGCTGAACCAAACCACGGTTGGACCCAATCATCTACGAAGGCAGTTGGGCGGCGACCAGCACGGCGACAAATGCACGGCGACGAGGGCGGCTGGGCTGGGCTTCCCGTGGTGCGGCCGGATGCGAGCATGGAGACAACCATGGTGATCTGAGCGCCCTGGCGAACACGCAACCCCCGCTCTCCACCGTCCTCCACCTCCGTTCTGTTTGCAGCCGCCGGCGATTTGGTGGAGATGGAGGCGGCCATGGAGGTATGTACAAAGGCCACCATATACAGAGCTTCATTTTTGTGATTTTCAGATAGCTACATTCTATGGGCTGTGTAGAACGATTTGGTTGGGTAATTTTGTTGTATTTCACCGATTTCAGATAGCTACATTCCATGCTGTTTTTTCAAGTGGGAGTAAATACGAGGAATTGAAGGCGCGGAAGCTAGATTTGAATGTTCTGAAGCAACAAATGTGGGTGAATCGACTGTTTTGAAGCAACTAGTTGCTGTGTTTTTCATCGGGGAATTGATCTTATGCCACACTTTATACGTGGTTTCAATCATTTGGAATTAAGTTCCCGGTAATAGATCAAATGCCACATGTTTTATGAGTCATTTGATCATTTGCTATTTTGGAGAAAAATGCCAATTTTGCCTCTCTCTTCTTCCTCCCCTTCTTCTTCTACCTTGCTCTGTCCCTCACATCTACCAGCGACCATGGTCGGAGCTCAACCCAATGCCACCCCCCGAGTTGATGCCGCGGATCTGCATCGGACTACCTCAGATCTGGCCGCCCCCTCTGCTTGCACGAAACTCAAGCCGATGTCGTCGGCCACCAATGCGCGGAGGGAGAGAGGGAGGCGAGGAAAGGACACGGAGGTAGGGGAGAGGTGCAGCCGACGGCGTGGGGGCAAGGGCGAGGGCGGAGGAGGGGCGCTTAGAGGGGGCGGCCGACACCGGCGAGGTGGGAGACACGTGAGTTGGAGAGAAGTGTCGAGGGTGGAGGAGGATGAGTGGCGGGATTGGGGCTGGGTGAAGTGGAGAGAGGAATACGAGGAGGCGGTGCTATGATGCTGCGGGGGAGTGGGGCAGTTGGCGGCGTGGGGCAGGAGCGAGGGGAGGGCGGAGGAGGAGGAGGGGAGAAGCGCCAGGGGTGGAGGAGGAGTGGCGGTTGCCATGGCAAGAAGAAGGTAAGAAAGAGAAGAGGTGGAGGAAGAAGAAGAAGGAAAAAAGACAGGGTAGAAATATCGAAAGTGACAAAATAACCAGAAATTTTTGTCGATTTGGCCCTGTAGCGCCACCCCAAATGCAAAACTAGCACCCCTTTCACCGTATTTGCAAAAGTAGCCTCAAGCAGCGGAATTGGTAGGGGCGACGCGTGTCTAATTCGCGGTCGTCGGCGCGAAGAGGGCAGCGCAGCACGCCACCTCTGCGGTGGCCGGCGCGGAAGGACCTCTGGCCGTGGCCGGCCGCGGAAGGAGGGCACCTCTGCGATGGCGGCGCGGAAGGAGGAGTTCTGCGGTGGCGGAGCGCGGGAGGTAGCGCAGGTTAGGGTTTTGAGCGCTATTAGGTTTAGGTTGAGCGCCGTTAGTAGGTTACGTATGTATTTTTGATATAAAAAAAGGAAAAAAACTCAACTTTGTGCAAGTATAAAGAGAATATAAAATAATTTATATTTTTTTATTTTCTCAAGATTTTGAACCTCGCTATGAATAAACTTCTATATCTCGATATATACATATATAATGTCTATATTTATATATATTATGTAAATTATCGATTAGACTCATAATGAGAAATCAAAGTGGCTAATTTTTAATAGAATAAAAAGCCCTTTTAACTCGGTGGTAGAGCGTTTTGAATGAAAACTATAGTTTGAGCAGTAGAGAAAATATCAACACTATAAAAAACATTCATTAAAAATATAAGCATCAAGGTTTGTAAATTAGGGTTTCGTTTTCTCAGAAATCGGGTTACGATTTGATGTTGTTTGTAGTAATTTCATAATATAGCAAATGAGTTTAGGAAATTACGAAACTATTATTTTATTCGTTTAGAAAAGGATGATTGAAACACTTGTTGTATTTTAGAAGTTGGATAAAATAGCACCAATCTGAAAGCAACAATACGTATAAGGGAACGTTTAAAGGAAGCCCGAGAAATCGGGTTTCGTTTTCTCGAAATCGAGGTTTAGTCGTAATTTATTGTTGTTTGTAGTAATTTGAAATATAGCAAATGAGTTAAGAATATTCTGAAACTTTTGTGGAGCCTCCCATCATAGTGTTGTTGCTTCTCTAATTTTTGTATAATTTTATTCGTTTAGAGAAAGGATGGTTGATAAGCATATCGGAGCGAGTATAACGTCGAGGATGTCGTCCAAGCAAAGTGTGTGCTAAAACACTTGTTGTCGAAACTATTGGAGTCTCTCTGGATGAAGTCGTGTGAGCGTTATATAGCGACGATCGATGAAGTACTTTATGAAGCTTATAGAGAATATGATTGAAGGGGTTGAGAGCGCTCGTTGTGATTATGAAGATGCCTTAAAACATGGAGGATTCGATGTCGGTGCGAATGGTTCTTTACGGAATTCCACTAGAAGAGGCATACTTACAATATAGGCTTAGGGGACATACGAAACTAGAAGTATATTACACGTCTTGACATGGCATGATGGTTTGGCTAATTGCTTTAGTCATCGTCGCTACTACTACGGTACATTGCGACACAAGCATCCAGACCATGTAACTATACATGCCTTTAGGGGATAGTAAAAAACATACAGGGTAGGACGGGGGACTACTACGTAATGACCTAACCTACTGCGTGGACCAGGGACATTTTCCCTTCCATGCTAGCTCGTCGTTGAACTCCTGGTGGGCCTTCTCCTTCCCCTTCCCCTTCCCCTTGTCGCGGGACTGTCCACGTCGGGCCGGTATGTCGAAGTCGTCCATGTCCTGCGATTCCATGATGTAAGTGCACCGTATAGTGAAAAGCATAAGAAGGATGTAAATTATTCATAACTCACGTCGTCCATACGGATTAGGACCGGGCGGCCGGATATCTTTGTGGCCGGGCTCGGTGGACGAGCCTTTCCTGCCCTTGTCGCGGGGTTTGTCACACTCGGTGGAATGTCGAAGTCGTCCATGTCCTGCGATTCCATGATATAAGTGCGTCGTACAGTGAAAAACGTAATAAGGATGTAAATTCTTCATAACTCACGTCGTGGATATGGATGGCGCCGAGCGGCCGGATCTGTTGTGTGGCGGGCTCGGCTACGATGAGCTTCCCTTGCCCTTGTCGCGGGACTGTCCACCTCGGGCTGGTATGTCGAAGTCGTCCATGTCCTGCGATTGTATGATGTAAGTACACCGAACAGCGAAAAATCGTAATAAGGATGTAAATTCTTCGTAACTTGCGTCGTCGATATGGATTACACCCGGGCGAGTTACGGGCTCCTTAGGCGTCCTCAGCGGGGCACGATCGTAAGGTTTCCACCGCACGAAGTTCTCGGCCACTTGAGTAGTTCGGCATGTACCTGTTTGGAGGAATGCCCTATCGTACATCTCGGGCGTCGATCCACTGGAAAAAGTGGCAGCGCATCTCGGGCTGCCATTACGTGGGGATGATGTTCAAAAATTAAGGAATTCAACATCGGCGAAAATCGATGCGCAAAAGCGCTTACGAGGTGGTGCGCTTGCGTGTAAATGCGCGGGCGGCGGTGTGCAGGTGTGTGGGTGAATGATCTCTGCTGTTCGCCACACACACGCTGCGGGATTGGAAAGCGTGGTGGTACTTGAGCATCCTTCATTGTTCGATCTGGGTATTGTAGATGTTTCCTCTTACTGCGCAAGCCATTTGCGCTTCGCAACATCTTCGCGTAGAAGTTTCTTTGAAGAGTCCATAGTTTGGGTATCTGTTGTGTAGTGTTTGGTTCAAGCCATTTGGTTGAACCCGTTTATAAGGCCCATGGTTGGCATGGTGTGGATAATTTCACCGTATGGTGGCGAGTGATCGGGGTTGTAAAGTCAATCGAAAGCATAACCACGAACCTAAACCCTAAAGCTGCGCAAAGCTGCCTGTGTGGTCTTATCACTATGCAAAGCCGCCGTGTGGTCTTATCAACTGCAAAGTCTGTCTCCTTTGGTCTTATCAACTGCGCAAAGCCGCCAGTGTGGTCTTATCAACTGCAAAGTCGTCTCCTTTGGTCTTATCAACTGCATAAAGCTACCCAGTGTGGTCTTGTCAACTGCGCAATTTGTCTCCTTTGGTCTTATCAATGCGCAAAGCTACCCGTGTGGTCTTGTCAACTGCGCAAAGTCGTCTCCTTTGGCCTAATCCAACTGCAAAGCGCCCTATGTGGTCGTGTCACTCATAAAAGTTGGTGCAGTGTGGTCTTGTCCTTTGCGCAAAGTTGGCACAGTGTGGTCTTGTCAACTGCATAAAGCTACCCGTGTGGTCTTGTCATTTGCGCAAAGTTGTCACATGCAAGCTAACACATTATAGGCTCCCTCGTGGGCTATAAAATGCACGCCCACGCTCCAAAAGTAGGACCACTTGACCCTTGAAATCATAGGAAGAAGAACCTTCTCCACCATCTGACAACATACTATGGCGGACGAAGCAATGGGACCATTCCAGCAGGTCGCGAAGCAAGACCTTCCTCCAAAGGAGGGAGGACTTGAGCCTAACTACCGGTTGATGTCGAACAAGCATGCTCAACTGTATGGCCAAAATGCCGACACGGGGGGCGGCGTCGTCAGCGGTCTTGGGCGGCCATTTCGATGGCGGGCGACGTTTCTTCCGATGCCCACACTCACGGTACAATTAGCAAATAGTTTGGTTTATGTTCTTGCTAATAGAGCATCCATGTTAAGCCTCATTTGCGGCGGATGGCGAGATGCGACTTTGTCCGTTGGATCGATCCTCCACATGAGCGACATGTTGTGGTGTACATTGAAAGATTGTGGAACCGAATCTTGGAGTTGGAGGCGCGATTGGCGATCTCAATGAGCAAAGCGATGACATCCGCCAGCAGATGCAGCGTGCGAGAGGGCAATGAGGAGGTCGTGAATATAGGAAGTTCCTATGATCCCACATCTTTGTTGCGCGAACCCTACGTGCATATGTGCGTGCCACTACAACGGCGCGACCACGTCAGGCGCCCACGAACAACACTCTATGTGGGTAGCGAGGCACTTTCTACCATTAGGCACGTTCGAGAAGCTTGTACCTCCGTACTCTCCCTTATTTACGCAATTATGTTGAATGTATCATGTGCCTTTAGCACGAGGACCTTCTACCATTAGGCACGTCGAGAAGCTTGTACCTTTGTACTCTCTGTTATTTATGCAATTATGTTCAATGTATCGTGTGCCTTTCATCGAGTTGACCATAAACCTAAACCTAAACCCTAAATCCTAACCTAACTAGTGTAATGGAAGGATACACGACAGTTCATCCATTCATGAAGGAGTGCAATGCATAGGTAAATAGTAGATATTACAATCTCATTACAACTGAACTTGTAATTGGCGGGAACAAAACATAATAGTACAACACACTAAAACTCATGGTCCACCTCCTCAGTCGCTTTGCCCACGCCAGCTGCGGTGCTCAGAAGGAATGTGAACTGTCGGGAGAGTGGCGTGCATCCGAAAGTCGTAGTGGGGCTGCTGCGTGGGAGGCGGTGTCATAGAACTCATTGTAGGGGCCGGGCGAGGTTGGAGCAAGCGTCCACCCACTCATCCTGCGTTCCTTGGCCTTCATGTCCCAATTGGTCACTCGGACACGCAAATTCGGTGGGCTATGTGAGTTTACCGCAGCGTGCAACGGAATAATGAATTAAATGCGTTCTGACGCTTTTTGTGTATGTGGTTGTGCGGGCGATGATGCTCGGGGCAATCGGCGCCATAATAGTGCCAGTGCTTGCGCCAACATTGCTCCAACCACGGGTTTCCCTCATACGAGTTTGGTGCCGCGCTTGCGCGAGCGTGGGCAACGCCTGCGTCTTGTGACTGGGGCGAAGTCGAGTCGCTATCTGCGATCGCACCTCGCGGACTGGCGGCGAAGTCCGGTCTGTGTCTCCCCTGCGACGGCGGTGAGCTGCTGTCATTGCGTCGCAAGTCTTTGAAAGAACAAGCAGTGAGATATACTTAACAAATAAGGGCACGTGCAAAAGTTAGAACAAGAACTTGTAATTGACATACCGCTTGCGAGGCGGCGCGTGGAGGAAGAAGCGGCGTAGCTACGGCGACTACGAGTGCGATGGGCGTGCGGATGGTGGTGCGGAGGGAGCGGCGGGGCGGTGGGAAGGAGGTTGTCCTCGGTGTTGGCGTCGTCGCCCGCCTACGTCGCGTGCCCGACCACAAGTGATGGCCCTCATTGCGTGCGAGTCATCATAGACTCATTGCGGCATACCTAGGAAGCGAGAGGAGGTCTTTGGTCCTCCACGTCGTGAGCCGAGGCGACCTCGGTGTTGATCTGCGAAGGTGGTCGTCTTGCAAGAAAGCGAGAATAAATTAAGCGCGTTTCCCATGCAAAAAACTTGAAAGAATATTTTACCGTCTCCTCTGGCGTGCGCTCGATGAGTGTCGGGACACCTCGTCGTCGGCGGCGTGCGTGACCTCCGTAGGGCGCCGTGGCGCCGCACGATAAAGGCTGCTCTGGTGCGCGGGCGTACCACCTCAAATCTGCGGTGTGTGTCTCGACATCATGCGGTCGTGCCTCTGCCGCGGCGTCGATCGCCGCCTCTCGTCCCCACAGCGTGGTCCACGGTAGCTGTGTCTCCCTCGATCGTCGCTCTTCCGCCTTGTCTCGTTTGCACGCAAGTGAATTTGGATGTTAGGCGATCGAGAAAGCAGATCGACCAACAGTAAACCAAGTAACAACATACACATGGGCCTTCGCTACAAGAGGTCGTCCGGAGGCGGTGGCTTTCTTTGGTAAAGCCCAAGCGTCTCATGACCATTTGTGGTGAGTGCGGCTCGACCATATGGGAGAACACTAGATGACAGTCGTCATCCGGTATCGTGAGTCTGGCGCATTGAGAGGACAAGCCGTGAGAATTTGTGTCCACAATGAGCTGTGTAGACCATGGGAAGCATATGACCTCGCCTCGTGAAGAGTCTCGGTGGTTGTGGAACTCGGGGTACCGCGCGCTCGGCCTCTCCTAGCCCACCCTAGCCAGAGCACGTGTCCAGCGAGTGCCCATTGTGGGCCCCTCAATGGGGTCGGCGCCATCTCCCACACCGTAAAACTCGGGGATGCGCGAAAGGGTGCGGCCGTGCGGAAGCAGGCGACCAGCGGAAGTGCTCCCACGACCACACCGCAAGAGCATGTAGCATCTGCGGAGGCGGCTCACCGCCGTCTTGCTGCCGTGAGGCATCACACAAGCCTCGATGCGTGGCGCAAAAGCAGCGGAGCCCCAATCATCTTGCGGCACCTCTTGGGGCGGCGTCGCCAACGCCCGACAAGATGGATGTAGCTAGGTGCACCCAATCTCCACGAGTCGTGAAACAAGACCCACCCAAAGAGGAACAGCAGTGCGCAAGGAAGTGTGTCGGTATGACCTGTTGGGTCGCGTCCGCAGGCGAACCATGTACCGTCGTAGCGAGAATGTGGCACACGACATGTTCTGCGGGATCGGGTCACCGAACCTCTCGACCATCGCACCTTCGATCGTCGCCTCGGAGGTGGCACTCTTGCATGACCCGCGGTGGTAGTCCCGTAAGCATAGCGACATCTGCGAGTAATGGTCATCTCCCCAGGAAGTGGAAGGTGTGTGTCTCCGGTCTCCAACGGTCCACGAGGCGGACAACGGTGGCGCATCGGCCCAAACGTGTGATCCAGGTCCAACGAGGCGGGCAATGGGCAAAAGCCGGTGTCCGTGGTAGTGGGGCGTCTGCGGGTCCAAAGGCGGTGCTCTCGGGACTCCGAGGACAAAGCACGGAGGGCCCATGCCGGATGACCACGCGTGGCATCGGTGTCCTCGATCCCACCGTGGTCGAGCGGCTCGTCTGCGACGTCGTCTGCGGTTGCTCCATCTCTGAGTGCGTACAACAACAAGTTAGTGTGTAGATAAAACATGACATACAAAAGGCAAAATAAAAGCAAAACATATAGCACACATACACAACAAAGAAATGACAAGAACCATTGTCCGACATACATACACAACATACATATAGCATACATAGGCAACAAACATATGACAACAGCCATTGTCCAACACATTCCAACAAGTACAACATGATAACGCCTAACACAACATACATATAGCATACATAGCCAACAAACATATGACAACGACCATTGTCAGCACATTCCAACACGTACAACATGATAACACCTAACACAACATACATATAGCATACATAGCCAACAAACATATGACAACAGCCATTGTCCGACACATTCCAACACGTACAACACGAGAACGCATAACACATTACAACAAACATCTAGCATACATATATGGCCGATGAAACTTCGTCGCTACGGTCGTTGCTTGACCGGGCTGTTTGGGCGGTGGCGAGCGAGTGGCCAATCGTCTTGCAAAGTCTGCATCTCTCGGCGCCTAGCCCGTTGCCTGGCGGCTTTCATCCATGTCATTACGGATCGGCGGGATGCCGTCGCCACAGGCGACACAGCTGAGTCGTCATTCGGCACCCACTTCCGTGCCCGGCGAGGTCCTGTAATGCATATCCACCGTGCGAATTGAACTTCGGCACTCCAAGTGCGTGCAGGTGGTGAATGTCGTAGAACTTCGGACACGTATTGAGCGAGGCTGGCGCCCGCAGCGCGCACCGCGTACACATGGGAGCGCGGCTTGTGAAGAAGCCTCGGCTTATTGCGGTGCGGGGCGCTTCATCATCGATCGGCGAGACTTGTTTGCGATCACCCTAGCTTGACCCGTGACATACTTACGCCTCGAGGCGGATCTCAAACTTCTTTCTTATGCCATCCATGGTCCTGGCAGTGTGCGAACGAGCTTTTTGGATCTTCTTGTCGATGTAGGCCTGCGCCACCTCCGAAAATTGCTTGCCTTCGTCCATATGCTTCTTCGCCATCACGGCTCTGTTGGCGAAGTATCCGGTGCAGTTCGGCTCTCCTCAACAATTGCGGTGATCGGGAGGGATCGGACACCCTTCAGGACACCGTTGTACACCTCCGACATGTTGGTCGTCATGATTCCGTACCGTGCACCACCGGTGTCGTGCAGTAGAGACCATTTTTCTAACTCGGGTGCGTGCGAGTTTACCCACTGCGTGAACTCCCCAACTCTGGGGGAGCCGCCGGCCGCTTCCCCTACCCGGCGTCCTGAGAATTTCTAACATGTTTGGTAGTTTCCTCGTCCAACTGTCTCCACACGGCGTCGAACTTTCGCCTTTGGTTCTGCATGCATAGCTTTTTGAAGGTCTTCATCAGGTCCTTGTTTCGGAACCTTGTGTGGAAGTTCGCCGCGAGATGCCTCATACACCATCGGTTCGTCAGGTCGTTCCACTGGTAGGCGGCTGCGTCCCGTTTTGCATCATAATGCTAGCGACGGTAACCACGCATTCGGTCGAGATGACGCACACACTGGGCGGTCTTCAACCACCGCCGCTTCACGTTTGAAAGGAACCACAGCCAACTACTCGTGTTCTCGCTCTCAACAATCGCGAAGGCCACGGGTAGTAACTGGTCATTCGCGTCGGCTGCAACCGCGATGAGGACGGTGCCCTTGTACTTGCCAGTGAGGAAGGTGCCGTCCATCGGCGGCCTGGGGCGGCGATGCCAGAACCTCTAATCGCTTGGGGGAAGGCCCAGAATACTCTGTCAAGGATAAAACAATTCGGCCCCTTCGTAGGATGCACTCGGTCCAGCTTGTCAATGAATGTCCCTGGATTCGATTCTGCAATCGATGGAGCATTCTTGGGACAAAGTCGTGAGCCTCTTCGTATGTGCGAACATACGCTCTAGGACCTTCTTTTAGCGCCACACCTTCTGTCGTATCCAGCGGAAGCCCACCATATTGACAACATTCGCCAAAAGCAGCTTCGAGACGGATACATCACTTACAGCGAGGTGGCTTATCACCAGAATATATGGCGGCGTCAAGTTGCGGTGCCTATGAAGTGGCTCTGCAAGCTTCGCATGTGTGATCCTTGACGCCTTTGTTATGCGGAAGTCGGTGGCGGCACTCTGAACGCTGCGCCACGAACCTTGCGGGCAAGATCCATCCACACACTTCACGATGTGCGTGTCGGGGTTGGACACATGCACCGTACGTCAGACTAATGTTGACGTGTCGGCAATGGCTCTTTGGCGCTCTTGTTGGAGAAGCGCTGCCCTAAGAGCAAAGTGTCTTCATTGAAGCCCCACCCTGCCTCCTCCGTCTGCGGCAGAACCAGGGATGTCACTGCGATGTCGTCCAATCTAGACGAGACATACGCAACGTCGGTGGTCACAACACCACCTAATACACCTCCCGTACCAACTTCTCCATCAGGCTCCTCTCCAGAACTAGCTGTATCCACAGCCTCCTCCTCGCTTTCAACTTGCTCCGCAAGGTATTCGTGGCAGTCAATACGGGCTGCCCACCACCTTTCCACGCCTTCATTGGGCTCGAAAGCCTCCTCACGCCTCCTCAAGTCTCCATCACCCACTTTCTCACCCACTTCTTCGCCCACATCTCCACCAACAGCAGCGTCTGCATCAACTCCACCAGAACCACCCATCGCAGATGATTCCGTCCTCTCACAAACGGACATACACCATCGGCTGCCGTATATTGCGCGGCGGGTTGCACACAACCTCCATGTAGTTGGTCCACGGCGTCCTTTGCTCACCTTCATAAGTTGCCAAAGCGTCGACCTTCATCACCCGCCACCGAGGCATACAATGCCTCGATCGTAACTTCTTCCTTCCGGTGTCCCGATCGAGCGCTGAACGCAAACACCTCCTTAGCTCGCATAGACTCATATCCTTCGGGCTGGTGCGGATTTGGGTCGGTCACAATTGTGAGTCCACTCAAACGGCCCATCGCGTCGAGACCATCGCCATAGAACACGAACAAGTCTTGGATCGACATGTTCGGGGAAAGCGGCGTTGTGTTCTATGCACAAAACGAAAAACATAAATAAATAAATACACTTCACTACGTGAGTATTAACCAATAGACAAAAATAGCAGAAAGGACTCTACTGTATCAAGAAACCATGTGATGTTAGTATCAAACTTGAATTTTAATAGATTGGATTAATTTTGCTCCTACTAATTAACATTTACTTGAGTATTATAGGATTCAATTCTATATATGGAGTTGTAAAGAAAAACACAGGACTTAAATGGGTAATCAAGTAACAAAAATTATTAATATATTTTGTAGTTTGGCTATGTGACTTCTTCTGCTCTTGATTAATCTTTCTAAATGTATTTCATACTTCTATTTCAATACTAAATAATATCCCACTAGGTTGAATAACTACACAATGTAATTTTATTTTAACAAAACAATTCAAATAATTCATTTATTTACATGGTTTCAAAATAGAGATTTTACTGCACGAAGGATTACCATATCAATCGCTACGTGCTAAATTCATCAAATCTAACATACACAAGGATGCATGCATACAATGAAAGTACAACGTACTACCCTAAATCGCAGCTTAATTACCTCAACAAATGTACTACTTAACTACGCTAAAGTAACGATCAAATAACACTAAACACATTATTTTTCGACTAAGATGACATTAACACGACTAATTAAACAATGATATCCACGTTAACTAAACATTTATATTTACGAGACAACATGTTACTCACATTAGGCATTTCTATAGTCATTCTCTACAATTTTGAGCGGTTTACTTGTTTTACCACTACGGTAATAATGCACACCGTCCTCGGTTCTAATAATTTGTCCATTAACATGATTTCTCTTGCATGAGCGATTAATATATTTACGTGCTAATTAACTAACAATGACATTCACATAAACTAAATATTTTTGTCAACTAAGTATGGTTACTTAACACATTCTACACAATCAATAACTACTACCTAAAAATACCTTTTCTTGACCACTACGCTAATTACATGACCACTCACCGTAATAATTATATGACCACTACGCTAATTACATGCTAATCAACTACCTAAAAATGTAGTCGCATGTTCACGAAAAATACCTTTTTTGACTATGCAGCCGATCTACAACTTTTACAATTGCAAAACCTTCATATTCGGATTCTGCTCGATGCCTTCTCTTCTTCTCTTCTTCTCTCGGTCTCTCGGTCTCGTAGAAAGAAAATGAATGAAGAAGTGGCGGTAGAGTGAGCAACGGGCTCAATTTTTATGTTCACGCCGTGACTTCTTTTGCTTTCGGGCCACACGTCGGGTCATCACGTGGCCACGGTGAATCGCGGGAGGACCGGCGCGCGGTGGCACGCGGCGCCTCGGCGGCGGCGTGCGGGCTCGCTGGCGTGGGCGCCAGCGTGGGAAGCGGCCACCTGCGCTCGGTGACCGCGGAAGGTCACCGAGCTCCGCGCTCCAGCGGCCATGAAAGGACACGGCGCCATTCCGCCCTCGGCGATCCGCACAAGTTGCCTCATCACCGGTCCGCGCTCGTCAGAATTTCCGCGGAAAGTTTCATTTCGCGCTCACGGACCGCGAGAATGGGGCACGTGTCACCACCCGTTCTTCCGCGGTCAAAGCGGGGCTACAATTGCAAATACGTTGCAGACGACGCTAAATTTGCAATTACGTAACGCTACAGGGCCAAAACAAAAAAGTTTTCAAATAACCAAGCAGGTAAGGTGTGGCAAATAATCAATTGTAACGAACATAATGATATTTTGTAGAAAGCAGCTATAAGATGTGGCAAAATGACAAATCTTCTCTCTCTTTTCATGCGAGTGAATTGAATGTTGTGAAGCAACAAATAATTGGTATTTCGGTTGTAAACTAAAGAATGAGTGGGGGTGTTGGTACACGGGGTGCGAGCCGTTGGCGGCGGCGCCTACGGCAAATCATGGCAGCACCCTCCAAATATGGAAGAAGGGGATCGAGTTGTGTGGTTGATGCGAACAGATGATTGGGTTGGGTCCATCCGCGGACAAGGGCATTTCAGTCCATACAGAAATACAATGCAAATACAGTGAGCGTATAAGGGGAAAATAGGTTGTAATCCTCTGTAGCAGCATTATTCAAAACAACCTCACTTACCGTAGCATATTTCGAGGAAGCAACTGAGGATTAAAACATATATCAAATTTTCTATACTAACCTCGAGAGACATCAATTACTGAAAAATTTATAGGACTTTTTTTTTTCAGTAATTCCCATGTTCAAAACATATGGTGGTGTTGGAACATAGGACTTTTTTTTTCTCAGAACGATGTTTGTTTGGAACACATAAATTTTATAGGATTAATTCCCACATAAATCTAAAAAATCTTGCGATCAAAACAAGGCCCGGAGGAAGGAATTTGAACAGTAAAATCCCAATAAAACAATATAAAATTCTTTTGTTCCAAATAATGAATGAGAACCTTATTTTAGAGAGCACATCGGACGCGCGCACACACCACACACACGCCCCCCCACACACACATACGTCTTTAACACACGCCTAATCTAGAGCGGAGATCGTGCAAACCTCACGAAGCGCGAACACACATTTTAACTATTAAAAACACCTATATTTATATGTACTATTCAACTTCAGAAAATTTATTTGATGAGATACGGCCAAATTTGATATCAAAATCGAATCCGGATAGGCTGCTCACGCAACAGCGAAGCAGCCACTCGGATGGGCTCAATGAATGAGAACCTAGGTAAGTAGGTATGCCTACAAATGGCAAATTCCGTGGAGTCCATATAATGCAAGGGACGGCAGATTCGTTGGAGTACTCACCGTCACAAACTAGTACACTTGTAATTCGCTGAAGTACTAACGTATGGACAATTTCTACAGATAAATACGGAGGTCAGAATCCCGCATCAGATTTCCTATCTACTACACCCTACGGCAGTCCTGTAACTCTTGTCCCACCAAAAATGCGCGCATGTGGTGATTTCCCAGCGAAATGCCTCCAAAAACAGTGGACGCCATTGTTCATGTCTCGTTGCTTCCGTCACAATTCGTCGTTAAAAGCTGGAGGTGCAAACAAATGCAGCAACAAAGCAAGGAAAGATTCGATCCCCGTCACTAGGGGTGAAAACGGATCGGATACGGACGGATAATGACTATGTTATATTTGTTTTCATATATTTTTTTCCCTGGATCCGGATACGAATACAAATACGAAGCGAATACGAATCGAAACTAATACGGTCACAGATATTTTTCGGAATATGAAAACCCCTTAAATTGTATGCCAGAAATTAATGAAAATATATAACTAATTTATTTGATGTAAACATTCATGAATTGTTTATATTTTCAGCAACCGCACATAACATTGGCACTAACAAGTTGCATTAATTAGTTCATCACAAACATAACACTTAGTTTACCATATTTAGCTCATAAGTCATAACTCACAAAGTCATCACGCATTCACACTTAGTTCATCACATACATAAAACTTAGTTCACATTAACATCGATTAGACTAGATGGTTAATCTATACGCAAATGACTATAACATCCCGAAGTATGTTACCAAAAATAAAATTAATAAAGTTATTATTTTATTGGATTTTCTGATTAAAAAGGAAAAAAATAGTAAAATAAAGTCAATTATTTAATTTTCTAGTTTTTAATGTAAAAATAAAATTTATTTAGTTTTCTGGGATTTTATTGGATTTAAAGTGAAAAAGATAATTTTAATTAATTTATTGAATTTTCTGGTTTTAAAAAGGTTTTCCTATTTTTAGAAATTTAAAATAATTTATATACAAAAAATAAAACCAAATTTAAGCTAGAATTAATTTTATTAAGTTAAAAATAATTCAAGGAATTTCTGTGATTTTTACTAGGTTTTTTTTAACTCTATTTGCTATTTTCTAAAAGACTATTTCATTTGTTGTATTTTCTGAAATTCGAAAATCAATTAAAATCTCTTTTGGGATGAAACCCGGATATCCGGACAATCCGTATTCGTTTCTGTAGACGCCGAATAGCATGGCTACCGCGCCGATTCTGGCGCTAACAAAAAATCCGAATCCGTTTCCGATCCGAAAATTATCCGAGAAAAATCCGATCCGAGACATTCCGAATCCGTTTTCGTCCGGATCGGTCGGAAACTATCCGATCCATTTTCACCCCTACCCGTCACGTTACAAAGTGACGCGAGTGATGAACAAATAACTAGGAAGGGAAGTATTTGTAGTGATGCAGCAGACGCCACCTAAAGGGAAAGGGACACGGATGAGAACAGTACCGTGTGTTCTCCTACTTCTTGGCATAGGAGTATAGGACACTTGGATCCGTCGTTACTGTACTTCCTCTCTAGTTAAAAAAAAGTCGTTTTGGAATATGTGCAGTCAACTTTTGAAAATTTTGGCTATCAAAATCTATTTAATAATTTGGATTAGATACATAAAAATCATATGCGTAGATTTGTCTTCAAAAGTAATTCATACTATTATAATTTTGTTGGATTTTACAAATACATTACAATGGTAATTAGTGGTTAAAGTTACATTTTGGGGACCAGCCCGACCCCAAACCCCGGACGAGCCCAAGATGGAACAGACTCGACACGCAAGACCCGAGCCTTAGCCCCACGCCCTTGAGTCTTGACCACATCCCATCCGTTGCGGCACAACAATGAGTGGTGTGGTTCAGCCACTCCCCTCATGCCATATGTACTGCACGGGATTACGTGGACCGCCAACCTAGTCCCTAGCGCAAATCACTAGGCGCCGACGCCGAATTGCTCGTGAGGGGTCGTGTTCGCAGACATGGTGGGGCCACGTGTGATTGGAAGCGCTTGTGGTTGCTGACGCCATGCGCTGTTATTCAGTCAATGCGCTCAGGGGGTCGGGTAGTTCGGCTCAGTGCATCTCCAATAGTATCGTCTCTAATTTTGCTATATCAACTTCACGTCACCGAAAAATATATTTAAAGATAACACATCCAATAAGCTATCTCTAGCAAGTTGTCTCTAACATTCATGTCAAACATATAATATTCCTACTCCTTCACCCTTCTCTCACATACACTGGTTGCTTTGTCTTGATTTGTGTGTACAGATAGTTGTTTGAGAAGAGACGGCTTCTCTTCTCTCTCTTCCACATAAGATTTTGTTAACATAGAAGGACTAACCGATGGCTGACATAGCACTATTGGAGATGCCCTCATAGTTATTCAATTTGGATTCATCGATTGAAATGAGGCCAATGATAAATTTAGAGGTGCAAATCTTTTTGTGAGGATTTCTTACTTTGTCGCTCTACCAATATGATCATAGTAAAACTTAGGTCGACCTTTTTTCTTAAAATTATTATCGTTTTGTAGAAGCGGTGCAACTGGTTATCGTAATTATCTTTAAGGATTAGCAACTAAGACTTAAAATTATAAACTTTTATGTCATTAAGTGTGTGAGAGTTAATTCTAAGATAACGGTTTTATAGGATATGTGGAGAAGGTTTTCTCTATACCTATTCAAACCCTGTGCCTAGAAAAACCGGCCTTCAATGGGTAGGCCCAAGCCCGACCTAGCCCGAAAACTGAGTTTTGCAATAAAATAATATTATTTCAATTCATTTTTGAATGAATAATATTAATTAATTCATTTTGAGAAGAAAAAATAGTTTTTATTATTTTATTGCCATCGTCGAGCTTTTCGGTCTTCGGGTTGAGCCTTCGTACCAAAAATCAAGGCCCGAGCCCGAAAAATTCAGGCCAAGCCGCCCATGAATATGTCTAGTTTTCCCTAGTTTTTTACTGAAGCAGCGCAGCATACTAAAAAAATCTCAATTATCAATTTCCATAGATATTCGTGAGCAACGATATTGAGATAGCACAAATCTATTATCAATTTTCATAGATACTCATGCACAACGATATTGAGACGACACAAAAGTATGGAAAATTAACGGTCCAAAGAGGTTTGAACAGATTGTTCTCCTGGTTTTATTCTCCACAAAATGTATGTGTGTGATATATGTTGAGGAACCGTCGCTGGCGAGTCCAGTACGAGTGATCACCTCATAGACAAGCGTAGAATCACACACAAGAACACAAGTACATAATAGTAGATTGAACACAGTGATATGAGGACTTCTTTTTTCTCTTTATTTCTCTTATTATGATGAGCCTTTTTACATTGACTAGCACCCCCTATTTATAGTCTAGGGACCCTGCTAGGGTTTGGATGGGCGCCACCCATGGGCCGACTGCTAGGCCAAGCCCATGGTTTTCCAACACTCCCCCTTAGACACCCATCCTCACATATTCATGCCTCGTCAAAACGACATAAAAAACAGTAGAAAAATTTGAAGAAAGAGTACATGATACACGTTCCTGTTGCGTTGCACGAATTGCCTTATTAAAAACCTTAGCCGAGAAACTTCAGGAAAACTTATTTAATATCCAGGATTTACTCTTTGGGTACTCGATCTTCGTGATCAAGTTTCAATAATAAGTTCGTGAAGATTCTCCCCCCTGAATTATGCACTTCTCTAAGTCTCATCAT
This sequence comes from Ampelocalamus luodianensis, assembly GCA_036346255.1. Lineage (NCBI taxonomy): Eukaryota > Viridiplantae > Streptophyta > Magnoliopsida > Poales > Poaceae > Ampelocalamus > Ampelocalamus luodianensis. The sequence continues at coordinate 40,637,526 of CM070635.1, read as the reverse complement.
TCCAATTCCACATATGCACCTTTCAAAGCTAGATGCTGGAAGTGACTTAGTGAATAAATCTGTAAAATTTTCACATGACTTAGTATGTAGTATTTTAATTTCATCCATCTTTTGCAATTCATAAGCATAGAAGACAGGTACATAGGAATTGCAGTTCCACCACATAAGAATACATAGCCTGTTTACGACTTGGCTATGTGTTGGTCTGACAGGTACCGGGCATCTGCATAGCTATTCATAGACATATCTTTGTTCTTTCAGTAGAACAGACTAAGGTCTTTGCTTCATTGGAGTTATCGAAAGATGTCCTTCATTCACTGCCAATGTCTTTTGGTAGGTTCTGCACCATACTTGCTAGTAGGTTCACGGCAAATGCAATGTCTGGTCTGGTACGGTTTGCTAAATACATGAGTGCTCGGATTACACTTAAGTATGGGAATTCTGGTCCCAAGACTCCCCCCCCCCCGTCTTCAAGGCCATGCTCAAGCTACAACCCTTGGCAATATTTGGTTTTACCTAAATCTTTCATTTCGAACTCCGACTCCTAGTAAGAGCTTACTTTCTTAATGTTCTTCAGGGTTCTGATGATATTCAGATCATCCTCATACACTGAGATTATACAAAATTCATACTGGGATCGTTGTATAAATACATAGGGACTATTCTCATTATTCGTATAGCCTTTCTTGCATAGAAAGTCGCTTCAAGCGATTATACCACATCATGTCTGATTGCTTAAGTCCGTACAGTAACTTTATGAGTTTCACACTATACAGATTTCTATTTGCTCTGTCTTGGTTTGGGACAGAGATACATTCATGTATCTTCATATAATTGTTCGAATCCAATATTCCATTAAGGTATGCAGTTACCACATCCATTAATTTTATTTCTAAGTTCAAGTTTACTGCTATTGAGATTAAATATCTAAAGGTAGTACCGCCCATGACCGGGGAATATGTTTCTTCATAATCATCTCCTGGACGTTAAGTGAAACCTTGTGCAACAAGCCTTGCATATTTTTATTTCTCTTTCGAACAAATATCCATTGATGCCCTATGGAGTGCACATGGGGAGGCGTGCGGCTTACAGGCCCAAACACGTCTCTTTCTTTTAGAGATAATAATTCCGTTTCTATTGCCTTCTTCCAATCTTTCCAATCTGATATTTTCTTACATTCAGCGAGCGATGTAGGCTCTGGATCAAGATCAATGATTGTGGTAATTTTTTTGCAAAAATAAATATCGACATTGGCTATTGTCCTATTCATAGATTATCCTATGGTCATATGGTTTATAGCTATTTATTAATGGGGCGATTCTTCTAATTTTTCTACTTGCTCACCGTTGCTTTCAATTACGGGGCAAGCCCCTTTAGTTTTTCAGCTCCAATGTGTGCGCACACATTCCTACTAATGTCTCCCTTCATGGGGATGTTCAAATATGGTATACCTTTTCTGAAGATTCAATACTGGTGACAGGTCTCAATTGGCTTCCTTTCTGGTTCTAAAGAACTTCGGTGATCGGCTATGTCAAATCCTTTTTTATCCTTTTTCACCTGGCGTCCCCAGTTACTTCGGATTCAAGGGGCCAGAGTTCTCACCCTTCTTGAGGTCTCAGGACAAGATTAGGGATACCTTCATCGGTATTTCAGCCATCTCCGGTGCATTGTGTGCAGGCACATACGACTTAATCACGCTCTTCAAAACACTAAAGCGGTCAGGTGGTTGATTCGCTAATGCTTGTAAATCAATTATTTTTTGGACTTCAATTATCTTCTGGACTCTAATTATTTGCTTCACTAGTGAGCAGGTCATTTACATGGTCTTCAATTATCTTCTAAACTTCAATTGTCTTCTGGACTGTAATTGTCTTCTGAACTTCAATTGTCTTTTGGACTTCCTATGGATTACCACGTTATTTGTTATTTTCTGACATTTTTCATCAAGGGGTTGATTTTCTCTCCTAATGATCGGAAACTATTCTCATCAAATATGCTACCAGCAAAGCAGGCGGTATGCAAATCTCCAGTCATAGGGTCCAGACACCTGATTATGGATGTTGTCTTATAACCAATGTATATCCCAAACTTTCGGAGAGGACCCATTGCAGTTCGCTGTGGTGGTGGTATAGGTATATAAACCTTGCAACAAAGTCCGCGAAGATGAGAAATTTTCAGTGCTGACCCTTACGCTAGTAATTAATTTCCTGGTGGCACATGTTGCACACACAAAATCTTCCTAATTTGAAAAATTCTTTACATCGATATTATGTCTCTGTGAATTATTAATTATATTTCTCATCATCCTAAGACTGGGTGGTATAATCTATCATGCTAGAGATAGAAAAGTTTAGAGCCTTTAAATACGGTTTTCAGGGCAGTGTAGGCTGCAGGTGCCATAATATTAGTGTAGTATAGCCTAGTTTCATATGAAGAAAGTCGTTCTAATACCCTTTTCCACTTTCTTCACGCTTTGTAATGAGCAGGTATTCATTACCATACTCTTCTTCAGTCTTTACGTGAAAATTGTTAGCGTGAATATCCTTGAGAGTTCTAGTCGATTCTGGGTACAACAAGGCTTATTTAATGACCGAAGTTGTGCCCATCGGGAGTATAATTGTGGCTCTTCCTGAGCCTATTATACAAATATCGCTGCCTGCGATTGTCGTAAGACTACTAACATTCTTGCTGATCGACTGAAAAAAAATCGTCGTCTCTCAAGGTGATATTCGTTGTGTTGTTGTCCACTAAGCACACTTCCTCCATAGGGTGTCACACACGTTCTAATACTTTAAATATCAGAACATAACTTGTTATTATAAATACAGAAAAATAAGCCTTGCAAGACTCATTATAAGAATTTAATACTTTGCTCTCCTAGAGCTTACAACCATTATTCAAAATCCATCACAATCATAAAATGCAAGTTACTATAAAAAAAGATTCAAGTGCAATGCATGCACTAGATTGAATCAGTGAAGTATGTAGAAACTTCTGCCTGAATCTGCTCCATGTTGATCTTCTCCTCTTGGGCAACTATGGTTGCGGCCGCTGCGATGTCCAAAGGAGGGGTGATTAGGGCTGCTACTGGGTTGTCCACATCCATAAGTGCAATTAATGGTTGTGGATTCTCCTTGCCTGCAATGGTGAGGTGTGCCTCATGCTGTCCTTTGCCCTTATTCTCAGACTGAAAAGCATCAATAATGTGTTACGACCCATGACCTTACCCTTCTTGCCCCTCTCCTTCGTGAGGGGCTTCCTCACCTTACAGCTGCTAGCATTGGCTTCAAGGCCAACTGATGAGGATATAATAAATCCTCATTTTATTATTCCATAATCATGTAATATGATGTCACATGGTATACCCCTTAATGTTATAAGGGAGGAGTAAGTTAGGTGGTCATAAGATCTTCTACGACCACCCCCTAGTCGTAAGTATTTCTACGACTATAGTGTAATCGTAAGTCCTGCTACGATTATGTCAGGTCGTAAGTCTTTTCTACGACCAGTGCCAGTCGTAAGCTCTTTCTACGACTACCTCCTAATTGTAAGTTCTGCTACGACTAGCCCTGCTACGACATCCTCACAATTAGCTGGGTCCACCCGTTAGAAGACCCATTTACTAGTGAGGATCTGAGCAGTCAAATTACGTAGTTATACCCAAATAACTACAGATAATTTCCACTATCTCGATTGGTAAATCGTTGAACAACATGGGGGGTTACTACCCTAGTAATTACTCTCATTATTACGCAATAATGAGCGTAATTAGCCTGGAACGACAACTGCCCCAACAGCATGGTATAAATAGATATCTTTTAGAGATAGTAGAGGGGCTTTTTTTGGGAGAGACAGTCAGTAGCAGCATTAGGGCAAGACCTTCCGCTGATTGTAATCCAGATACCCAATACAATACACACAGGAGTAGGGTTGTTATTCTCACCGGAGAAGGCGCGAACCTGTATAAAAATCCCCGTGTCTCTTTCGTCTGCGTGATCAATTATGGAGACCCCCCGAATCAAACAATCTTTACGTAAGATCGGTTCTAAAACACCAACACCAACATTGCTACTAGACGGTTGTGAAATGTAGTTCTTCCTTAGAACGTCATCTTGAACTCTCGCAACTTGCATGATGTCAATCAATTCGGCATACTCCTTGTAGCCGTCTTGACGATAGTTGCGTGTGGATTGCACCGCATTCGGGTGAAAGGTAGATAGAGTTTTCTCAATCTTCTGCTCATCCGTGATTACCTTACCACAGAATCGAAGACTGGTACAAATTCTGTACAAATTTTGGCCATGTTGGGCCAGCTCTTTGAACTTCTGGTTCGTGATGCCAGTTATCTACATATTCATGCAAAGAGTTCATAAGATTACTGCTGGTAATTTGCATAAAATGGTTCCAAAATTCTTATAATGCTCTTCGAACTCCCGGTTCGTGATCCCATATTTTTTTATGCATTTTTCATAATTCACTGCTATTTTCAGTGATTAAAAGTTATATAAAAAATTATAGATAATCAAAACAGCAAATACAATATATTAATTGCATATAAATAATAATAACAAAGTTAAATATGCTTCAAATGCTGAAAAAGATTCAAAATTTGAATCCCTGAGGCCCTTTTTTGCTGGAATTTGAATTTTCATCGAATTCTGCAATTTCTAGGGGTTAAACCGCCAAATTTCAATTTTGAGAAATTTTTCACGCAATTTTCTAATTTTCTGGGGGGTTCTGCAAAGTTTCTTATGCACAAAACTTCCTTGTAATTTTTAGAATTTCGAGGGTTTATTTAGAAATTTTTAGGATTTTCCACCGCCCCCTTTTCTTTCTTTTTCGGTTTTCCACCCGGCCGAGCCTTTCTTCGGCCCATCTGGACCAATCCGACCCATGCGGTGGCTGGTCAAAGGGGAGGGGTCGGGGAAACCCTACCCCTGTTCCATGTGGTAGCGGCGCACTGCATGTGCGCGGGCGAGCAGGGCCGGCGGCGCGGAGTCCAGGCAATCATGGCGACGGAGCCATGTGGGGTGGCTTACTCATGCGAGGCGGCTTGCGAGCAGCCGGTGCAGGAGGCCGCGTTCAAGCAGAGGGCACGTGGCTTGCGGCAGGAGACCGGCGGTGCTGTGGGTATGGCCGGCGGGTGCAGCGGCCGTGCGGGGCCACCCGCTGGAGGCGTTGTTGGTGTCTGGCAACGGGTGCGGGTGCGGCTCAGGTGGGTCGGTGGCGCTGCGAGCAACCGGCGGCGCATACGCCGACCGACAGCTTCGGGCCAATTTCAAGGTAGCCAGGCACGGCACAGCCATGCGACGGCGCGTCCATGTGCCGCGATTCACGCGGCTCGTGCGGTGGTGCGGGCTCCAGGCAATGGTATGGTTCGACATTGGCTGGTGGCGTAGCGCGCCCATGCGGCGCCGATGCAGCATGCCGATGCAGGGGCATTTGTGCCGGTGGACAAGATCAACAGTCAACCCCCCTCCCCCCAACAATGAACATGTTTGGGGTTGAAAAGTTACTACTTCTAGCTGTTAAAATCCACGGTTCTGTCCGCAAGAGTAGAGACATGCAGAATCTATTGCAATGGTCGTCAATGCAAGTTGCTTGCTCCCTGTTCCTATTGCAAGACGCAAGTTACAGTTTGCAGCACTTGAGGCCTGCACCAAGACACAGCCAGCACACATCTTCACTGTGTTGCGTGCCCGTGGAGGGGCTAGCGGCCGCGTGTGGGAGGCGCGACAGCACGACCGCATGTGGGTGCTGGTGCTATTTTCGTTTTCTTTTTCTATGCATCCATGAATAGTGCAATCGACAATCCCTCTTTTCAACCAATTACCCGATCGGCATTGTGCTAGCGACTACAAGTTGGCTCGCGGAGATCAGAGGAATTTTGCAATCTACAATCTACAGTGCAATCGTCATCTACTCTTTCATGCAATCTACCGATCGACATTGTGTCGGCGACTTTAAGTCGGCTCGCGGTAGATTAGAGTAGATTTGCACCGTAGAAAATCATCTAGAAAGCCAAATTTGTGGAATTGAAAGTGATCTAGAAAATGCGATTCGATCTACGAGCGTCGTTCTTCGACGGTTACCTTTCGATCCGAGTAGAGTAGGCCAAGAGGTAGACTGGAGTCGATCGTGCTGATAACGTGTTGAGGAACCGTCATTGACGAGTCCAATCCAAGCGATCACCTCGTAGACAAGCGTAGAATCGCACACAACAATCATAAACATAATAGTAGATTAAACACAGGGATATAAGGGGACTTCTTGCTTCTCTTTATTTCTCTTCTGTCAAAAGTCATACAATGATTGGGGATCCCCTCCTTTATATAATCTTCAGGGTGGATGAGGAGCAACATGAGCGGGCCTCTCCAGCTTGGGCAGCTGTTCTGCCGGGTTGGGAGTGGCGACGCCGACACACCATGGAAGCGCCGACCAACGCCTCCTCCTCGCACTCTGGATCGGGGGTCACCAGCAATCTGGATCGCCGCCGGGATCACCGGACAGTGAGAGGGAGGAGAGGACGGGGAGAGGTGTTTGGAGGAAAAGAGAGGAGCAAGCTAGGCAAGCCACCGCGGTCACCTAACGTCATCGTTGTCGCTACCGAAGTCATTGCTCATCGTGACAGCATAGCAGCAATTCTGGAGCAACCTTGGACTTTTTGCCCGAGCTCGAGTGCTCGACCACGACTTGTTGGCATCTAGGCGGCGGCGACATCGGGCTGGGGTGGCAGCCGACTGGCGACGCCCCTTCTCGCCTCTCCTGAGTTTCCTCTCTTCTGTTCAACTTCAAGCCCATGTCCTCTGTTTGTGTTGTATGTGTGTGCTGTCGTGTGTGTGGCGGCTGTGCTAGGAAGGGAGAAAGGAAAACCTAATGATCTCCCATCCCTGAGCGCATAACATGGGCCAAGCCCAGCTGCTAGTTTCTTATGTATTCCTTTTTCTCTTATTTCATTTGCTTTTTCCATTTTTTCCTAATTTCGAATATGCTTAGACTATATATTATAATGTATATAGCTTTGTGATTGGATCATGGACCCGGATTTTTTGGGGTCACGTCCCACTTCCGGAACTAGCATACCAAAGAACCCTACTTCCGTTCGACCCACATTTTTAGCTACCCATGACCTGATGAAGTTCCACAGTGACTATGACCGAAAAATAACGTCCTGCTTAGGCAAAACAAGGTGATCGGTACTTAGCTTGCGGTTTACCTAGGCTTTAAAAAATTTCTGACTCCGCCACTGATGAGGGGTTCATCATAGATTAGGTCTGCATGGTCTAGGCCTAGGGTTTCCTAACAAGTCTCATGGGTAGAAATATTTGTCGACTTTCTTAAATGGCAAGCAGTGTGGTAGAACATTTCGAGGCTCCATCGTCTCACTTCATCTAAAAAAGGATTAGTGGTATCACTAATCACATCGTGATTGTAACGCTCAAAATACTACTCCCAAGGGTCATAAATTAAGAGAAAGTACACACACCAATCGTCATCAACCGCAGTCGCTCGAGAGAGGCGCTGTGTGCGCTCCGGTCGTTCGACTTCGACGTGCACCCATCCTTACAATTAGGGCGTACGTGATTGATTGCCTCCTGTTCCATCAGATTGTTACAAGTCTGAACCTTCGCTCCAAATTTCCGACAATCGGTTCGTTCCTGCGCTAGAAAGGGCATAAAAGATGAGGACATTGGTGGTAAGGAGTTGAGATAAACAAGGCACAAGATTCGACCAGTTTTTGTTTGTGCTCGCGTCGTTCCAACTTCCTAGGGCAAAAACGGCGTGTTGTCGGTTTGAGAGGAGGCGACGAGGATTTGAATTTTGTACAAACAAAGCATCGGACTGATCTAACGATTCCTAAGGCCTATTTGGACCGCATAAATTTTACAAAAAAATTCGACGAAAAGAACATAACTTAGAACATGTACAATAGGCTTATGTCGGGCTTGTCATACTGCCGCCATCGTAGGATTTTTACCGACGTGGATGAAAGAGAATGAAGAGATAAAGATGATGTCTCTTACGATGTCGTCTACAATCCTATATGATCAGAAGCACGTAAACGAGAAAAACATTAAAAGATTATGTGTTATCTATAATCTTATAGCCGACTGTATCACCACAACTATTGTATGATCTGTCTTTAGTGTTGTCTACAGGTGATATTAAGAGTTGATATAGACAGCAACTGTCTATACCATTTTACATGCCTTAATGTTTACCAAATTATTTTGGCTATGCTCCAACAATGTCGAAATCAAGTCAGTTTAGAGAATATAGCGGTCTGTTGGCCTGGTAATCAGCACGAGATGAAACAGACGCAACTGAATTAAAAACATTTTCTGCCAAAACAAAACACAAAGGAAAGTAACCTCTTGCCATCACCACTTCTTGCTCCAAAGTCCAAAGCCTACACTACAGAGCCACACGCACCCCACCGACAACAGAAAATCAAGCCACGGCCCCGCACCACCAATCTCACCAACAGGTGGGCCCCACGTACGCGCGGCCCCACCTGTCATCTCTCTGTGGGCGAAGTGGTACGTCTTGGGCCGTGCTGTTCGCTGTTCGCGCCGGCGCAGCCGATCCGTTGGGCCCCCGTTTCCACTGGGGCTCGGCTACTGCAGCAGCGAAGCGAGCGCCCCCCTAATGACCACGACGACGAAGACATCCAAGAATTCGCCATAATTCCTAACTACTGTGCCGCTGTAGCACGCACACCACCACCACCACCTCCCTCCTCCTCATCCGCAGGACCCGGAAGAAATTGGGCTTTTGGGGTTCTGGACACCAAAGCTTGGATTTTTTCTGCTGTTTCTGGAGGAGGAAGCAGTTGTGAGGGCGGAGGGAGGCTGCGTGCCCTGATGTAGATTTCTTTTGTGCTTTGTCTGGCGTTAACATCTCTTGCAGGGTTGCAGCCTTTTGGTGTTTTTGATCTGCCAATCGGAGGCCATTGGGCGTGGGCAAAAGAGGTACTGCGTTTGTTGCTTTTGATGTTCCAATCCAATTGCCTGGTTTTTGTTTGGTAACTTTGGTTGGTGGCTTGGCTTTGTCCTTGTGTTTGATTGCGTGGTTTTGGGAGGATGTTAATTAATGGAAGCCATGGCAGGTTTGTTGGGCAGGCAGTGATCGCATTTGGTGGTGGAGGAGGAGGCGGCGGCGGCGATGAAGGAGGTGGGCGAGGAGGAGAGGTGCCTGGACCCGCAGCTGTGGCACGCGTGCGCGGGCGGCATGGTGCAGATGCCGCCCGTGCGCTCCCGCGTGTACTACTTCCCGCAGGGCCACGCCGAGCATGCGAACGGCGGCGGCGGCGGCGGCGTGGCCGCGGAGCTCGCCATGGCGGCCGGGCCGCGCGCGCTCCCCGCGCTGGTGCTCTGCTGCGTGGCAGGGGTGCGGTTCTTGGCTGATCCGGAGACTGACGAGGTGTACGCCAAGATCCGGCTGGTGCCGGTTGGCCCCGGCGAGGTGGAGTTCCGGGAGCCGGAGGAGCTTGGCCCGCTCGGGGACGACCCCGCGGAGGCGCGGGAGAAGCTGGCCTCCTTCGCCAAGACGCTGACGCAGTCCGACGCCAACAACGGCGGCGGGTTCTCGGTGCCGCGCTACTGCGCGGAGACCATCTTCCCCAAGCTGGACTACAGGGCCGACCCGCCGGTGCAGACGGTGCTCGTCAAGGACGTCCACGGGGAGGTGTGGAAATTCCGGCACATCTACCGGGGCACGCCGCGCCGGCATTTGCTCACCACGGGGTGGAGCACGTTCGTAAACCAGAAGAAGCTCGTCGCGGGGGACTCGATCGTGTTCCTGCGCACTGAGCATGGGGAGCTCTGCGTCGGGATACGGCGGGCGAAGCGGGTGGCCTGCGGGGGCATGGAGTGCATGTCCGGGTGGAACGCTCCGGGGTATGGGGGCTTCTCGGCATTCTTGAAGGACGAGGAGAACAAATTCATGAAGGGCCCCGGTGGGTACGTGAGGGGCAGGGGGAAGGTGAAGATTGCGGATGTCGTGGAGAAGGCCAGCCTTGCGGCGGACGGGCAACCATTTGAGGTGGTGTACTACCCGAGAGCTAGCACACCGGAGTTTGTTGTGAAGGCTGCATCGGTGCAGGTTGCGATGAGGATCCAGTGGTGCCCCAGGATGAGGTTCAAGATGGCGTTTGAGACAGAGGATTCCTCAAGGATTAGCTGGTTTATGGGAACGATTTCTTCTGTTCAGGTTGCTGATCCAGTCAGATGGCCAAATTCACCGTGGAGGCTTCTTCAGGTTTGCTTGATCTAACATTGTTTATAGTCACATTCCATGGAACTGCAATGGATGATGGTCTGCATTACTGACTAGCGTTTGTTTTTTAAGTGTTTTAAGTTAACGTACTATCAGTATAAAGGCATTCTCATTGAAATGCTTTGATTGGCAGTAGAAGGTAGCATGTAAAACATGACCCGTTGACAATGTTTTGCTCTCCACACAACACTCTGCCAGAAGCTTTTTTTCTTCTTATTGAAATTATTCCCGAACCCCTACTATCAACAAATTAACCAATAAATTGGTTCAACAACAGGCTCTGATTTCAGCTAGCCAATGAATTGGTGGAACAGACAAAATCAAGCAATGAGTAAAACTATTGGAAATCCACAATACTTAGTAGCAGAATAGTTATGAAGGAAAAGGTTTTTTTGACCTTTTGGAGCTTGATTGGTCTTTCAAATTTGAATTGTCTTTTCACTTGTTCTCTAAGTAGCTGTCTTCTTTGTCAATAGTGGGCTTCTAAACTTTTTGTATTCCTTTTAGTATCGCATCCAAATTTCTTCCATGCAGCTACCAACCGGAGCTCAAATGTCACACCTTTGTGTTCAGTCTTTGGCACAGCCCACATGAAGCATCCAAAAGGCATGGGAATGCTTGGCAAACTTCCAATTAAAAAATGGACGGTTGGGCACAGTTGGGAGTGAAACTAAGGCAGACGCGAATCTGCATGTCTAATTGCCTTATCCTAGGATGGGAAGAAATCATACATAAATCTAACCATGAAGAATAACATAGTAAAAAGAAAATTTACCTATAAGAAACCGCACCATCTGTCAGATTTATTCAGTTTCTCATCTGGAATTTTTTCTCCTCAAATTGTTAAGATTATATGGTTCACCAGTCTCTTCCAGTTGTAGAGAATTGAGATCAGGAGATCAGGGTTCAACAGCTTCATTTCTGATCATTCATATGTTCCAAAGCCCATCTATCAGGGCTCTCTGCTAGTTGTTACAAAGTTTTTTTCTTATGTGTGTACAGCCAAAATCCTACATGCACTTCATAAACAAATGCAATAAAGTAATCAGTACTAATAATATACTGTATGTTATTAGAAAGAAAGTAATTAATACCTGGTACTACTAGTAGTAAAACTTCAAATGTGGAGAGTGAATTAATATAATGCTCACATACTTTGACGAGTACCCATGTTCAAACAGTATGTGCTGAAGGTACTCAGTCCTTTCCCCCACTTGAAGGTACGACCTTACATTTGTCTGATTGTCTCTATGATCAGTCCCATCGTAAGATTGCTGGCTGTACCTTGAGAAAGAGATATTGAACTAATGAGATTGATCTAGGCGTCAGTTCAACATGAACATGCTAGCTCTATTGTCGAATATACCCTATAATTCTTAGCTCTCTCAACTGTTAATATATATTGGTAATTCATGGAATGTTACCTTGACATGTACTTTATTATGCAATGTAGGGATACCGGGGGTGTCTTGCTAGTAGTGTTACGTGGATATTCGTTCATGTTCGCATCATAATCATCAGTTATAGCTGATCTAGAGAGAATTGACTTGTGAAAATCATCAACTGTAGTTGCTTATTGTCTCTTTTTATCCATTTTAGCCCCGCAGGCACCAGTGTACTTTTGTTTGAGTGTCTGCACTGTCTCCTTTTCTCTTACGGTTCATGGTTGCAAAATTCTTACAGGTATCATGGGATGAACCAGACTTGTTGCAGAATGTGAAATGTGTCAGCCCATGGCTTGTGGAGCTTGTATCAAGCATTCCGCCAATCCATTTGGGACCACTTTCTCCACCACGAAAGAAGTTGCGGATGCCCCCACATTTTTAGCTACCCATGACCTGATGAAGTTCCACAGCTGACTATGACCAAAAATAACGCCCCTTAGGCAAAACAAGGTGATCGGTACTTAACTTATGTTTACCTAGGCTTTAAAAAATTTCTCTGACTCCGCCACGATGAGGGGTTCATCATAGATTAGGTCTGCATGGTCTAGGCCTAGGGTTTCCTAACAAGTCTCATGGGTAGAAATATTTGTCGACTTTCTAAATGGCAAGCAGTGTGGTAGAACATTTCAAGGCTCCATCGTCTCACTTCATCTAAAAAGGATTAGTGGTATCACCAATCACATCGTGATTGTAACGCTCAAAATACTACCCCAAGGGTCATAAATTAAGAGAAAGTACACACACAATCGTCATCAACCGCAGTCGCTCGAGAGGCGCTGTGTGCGCTCCGGTCGTTCGACTTCGACGCACCCATCCTTACAATTAGGGCGTACGTGATTGATTGCCTCCTGTTCCATCAGATTGTTACAAGTCTGAACCTTCGCTCCAAATTTCCGACAATCGGTTCGTTCCTGCGCTAGAAAGGGCATAAAAGATGAGGACATTGGTGGTAAGGAGTTGAGATAAACAAGGCACAAGATTCGACCAGTTTTTGTTTGTGCTCGCGTCGTTCCAACTTCCTAGGCAAAATGGCGTGTTGTCGGTTTGAGAGGAGGCGATGAGGATTTGAATTTTGTACAAACAAAGCATCGGACTGATCTAACGATTCCTAAGGCCTATTTGTGTTGGGAAACCATGGCCTCGACCTTCATCTGCCCATTAATGGCGCCCATCCCAAACCCTAAGCGGTACGTAGCTTATAAATAGGGGTGCTATTCATCAAAGGATCGATCGATTGTTGAAGGAATAAAGAGAAGCAAGAAACCCCTACATCTCTCGTGTTCAATCTCTTATTCTGCTCTGATTGTTCCTCGCGTTTGCATTGTTCTTACGATTCGAGTTTGTTCACGAGGTAATCGCCGACCGACTCGCCAACGACGTTCCTCAACACGCTATCGCGACGATCGACTTCCTCGCGATCGAAAAGGTAACCGTCGATGAACGACACTCATAGATTGAATCGTATTTTCTAGATTGCTTTAAATTTTGCAAATTTGGTTTTCTAGATTGTTTTCTATGGTGCAAATTCACTGATCACCGTGAGCCGACTTGAAGTCGCTGCCAAGCCGATCGATGATCGCATAAAAGAGAGGATGTTGATTGTACCGATCATCGTATGAACAATACCAAAAAATTTGCCCGTAAGGCCTCTCTCGGCGCCGGATGTCGCATCACCACGGTCCCTGGCTGCGCTCCAGACGGATGCACCGCACCACCCAAAGAAGAAAAATCGCCGACGCAGCCTCGATGACACATACAAGCACACCGCTTGCCGGCCAAGACATCGCTTCGCGACGCCGGCCGCTTCCACGACGCTCGCGACTTCTCTCGTCAGCTTTTGGCTCGGCCTTCGCGATGCGATCGGCCGCCTCCATACAAGCTTCTGCCCGCTGTTCACGATACGCCGCTCGGCCGGCCCGCTCGAACGCCGCGAGCATGCCATCGAACAGTGCACGTGCGTGCGCCGCTCGATGCCGCACCGCGCAGCGCGCCGGCCGCACGGCGCTGGCCGCCGGCTGACGGGTCGCATGAACGCGCCGCACGGCCACGCCACCATGGCCGCCTGAGTACACCGGCCGCCTGTGCGCCTGCACCAAACGACCATCAGCAACACCCGAAGTGCCGACGGCACCTGCACGGGCCACGTCGCACCACTACGCCATGCTTGAAGCTGCTGGACACCTTTGTACGTCGCCTGGTCCCACCGGCCTCCCGCATGAGGCGCAGCCGTTGACTGTCGTTCGCCCATGAAGCACCACCGTCGGCACCACTCGGTCGGCTTTCCTTGGTCGCAACTCATGGCCATAAAGCCAGCCGCCCTGAAGCGCAACCATTGGTCGGCTGCATCTCCCAAAGGCCCGCACATGCGCCTGTCGAAGCGCGCCGCCACCACGATGCACAGGAAGGGGAAACCTTTTCCTCTTCTGCCCGTTTTGCTTGGTCGGTTTGGTGCCAGCATGGGCCAAAGAAATGCCATAGAAGGCCAGCCCAATAGAAAAAGAGGGAGATAAAAGACAGGCCCGTACGTGGATGTAAAGGAAAGGGCCATACGTGCTCAAAAGAAAGGCCCGTACATGGTGGAAAGAAAGAAAAAAAGGGGGAAATAAAAAGAAATTTCTGAATTTTGCAAACAAGTCCTCAGATTTCATGAAATTACGCAATAAATTTTCTAAACTAAAAATTTGTAACTAAACCTCATGATTCTGAAAATCACGAGGAAGTTTCGCATATGAGGAACCTTTGCAGAAAGGCCTCGGATTGCTAAAATTGCGCGTAAATTTTTTCATAACTGAAATTTTACGTTAACCCCTGAATTTGCAAAATTCGTGAAAATACTTTTTCCAGTTAGTAAACGAGCCTGAATTCAATTTTGAATCGCTTTTGCATATTTTGAACTTTGAAGCATGTTTAACTTTGTTATTGTTGTTTATGCAATTTATGTATCGTATTTATCGCTTTGATTATCTGTGATTGTTTATATTACTTTAATCACCGAAAATAACAAAGAAATTATGAAAAATGCATAGAAAATACGAATACGAACCGGAGTTCGATAAGCATTATGAGAATTTTGCAACTATTTTATGCAGATTACTAGCAAGTAATCCTTTGAACTTTTCGCATGAATATGAATATGACTCGCATCACGAACTAGTAGTTCAAGAACCGACCAAAGATAGCCGATTTTTGTATAAAATTTGTATCGCCTTCAATTATGTGGTAATGTAATCACGAATGAGCAAGATTGAGAAGACTCTTTCTACCTTTCACCCAAATGTGGTGTAATCCGCACGCAACTATCGCCAAGACTCGCTACATGAAGTATGTCGAATTAATTGACATCATGCAAGTTACATAAAGCTCAAGATGATGTTCTAAGAAAGAACTTCATCTTGCAACCACCTAGTTGCATTGTTGGCCATGAAACCATCGCTAGTAGCTATAAGGTGATGAAGCCTCTCACGAATGAGAGGAGCAAGATGGGTAAGGTCGCATGGCCGCACATTATTGATACTTTTTCACTAAGAAAAGGGCAAATGATAGCATGAGGCACACCTCGCCATTGCAGCACAGAGGATTCACATCCATTAGTTGCACTTATGAATGTGGACACTCAGTAGCAGCCCCATCATCCCTCATTTGATATCGCAGCCGCAAACGTAGCTACCCAAGAGAGAAGATCGCGCATGGAGCCGATTGAGACACGGTTCTCGAATACTTCGCTGATTCGATCTAGTGCACGCATTGCACTTGATCTTTTATAGAAACTCGCAGCTTGTAATTGAAGCGTAACTTTGAATTATTGAATAATGGTTGCAAGCTCTAGGAGAGCAAAACATTAAATTCTTATTGTGAGTCCTGTAAGACTTATTTTCCGCCTTTATAATAGCAAGTTACGCTCTGATATCTCAAGTATTTTATTTATGTGTTACTTGCTTTTCGCTACATATTAATAAAGTACATTATATTAGAACGCTGTGGTGCCCTATGGAGGAAGTGTGCTTAGCATGTAGCAAGACAATGAAAACCATCCTAAGAGAAACGGAAATTTTTCCAATGATCAAGAAGAATGTCGATAGTCTTACGACAATCGCAGAAAATGATACTTGTATAATAGGCTCGTGAAGGGCCACAATTATACTCCCGATGGGCACAACTTTGGTCATTAAAGAAGACTTGTTGTACCCAGATCGACTAGAACTCTCAAGGATATTTGCGCCACAGCTTCCGTAGAGACCAAGAAGAGTATGGTATGCAATACCACTCATTACAAAGCGTAAAGAAAGTGAAAAATAGCATTAGAATGTCTTCCTTCATATGAAACTGGCTATACTACACTAATATTAAGGCACCTGCAGCCTATACTGCCTTGAAAACCGTATTTAGAAGCTCTGAACTTATCTATCTCTGGCATGATAGATTATGCCGCCTAGGTCTTAGGATAATGAGAGATATAATTAACAATTCACAGGGACACAATATGAATATAAAGAATTTCCCGAATCTAGAAGATTTTGTGGGCCCCGCATGTGCCACCGGGAAATTAATTATTATATCTTTTGCTCAGCGAAGGATGAAGTCTCGCATTCTGGACCGTATCCAGGAGACTTTTATGTCCTATAACTTCCTAAGGGTCAATTAGGTATTTTATAGTGCTCATCAATGCTTCCTCGGAATGGTCGTGACGTATGTTTATTATGTACGAGAAACCATGCTTTTGCAAAGCCAATCTCGCAGATAATTAAATTAAAAATATTTTCCCTGATCATCATATGAAGTCCACCTGAATGGACAACGCCGGAGAATTTACTTTGAAAGCATTTGATGATTATTGCATGAAAATGGGAATTAAAAGTTGAGCATTCTGTACCGCATATCCACACCCAGAATGGACTAGCAGAACTTTGAAGAATTGTAATTTACCAACTATATGTTGGGGACACGCAGTCCTGCTCGTAGCAGCTCTCGTCAATTTTAGACCGTCGGCCTATAACATCCATCCACCTATACAACTAGCGCAAGGGTCAGCACCGAAAACTACTCATCTTCGCAGGTTTGGTTGCAAGGGTCATATACCTATACCACCACCGCAGCGAACTGTAATGGGTCTTCTCCAAAGTCTGGGATATACGTTGATTATGAGACATCATCCATAATCAAGTATTTGGACCATATGACTAGAGATTTGAATAATGCCCAATTCGCTGATAGTACATCAGATGAGGTTAGTTTCCCGTCATTAGGGGGAGGAAATCAACCCTTGATAATAATGTCTGAAATAATTGAAGTCTAGAAGACAATTGAAATCCGTAAGATAATTGAAATCTATGCATATGACCCGCGACTAGTGAAGCAAATAGAGAAGTCCGTAAGATAATTGCAAATTCCAAGATAATTGAATTGAAGTCTAGAAGACAATTGAAGTCCGTAAGATAATAGATTTGCAAATATTAGCAAATCAACCGCCGCATCACTTTAGTGATTTGAAGAGCGTGACCAAGTAGCATTTTCCTGTAAGCAATGCACCGGAGAGGGTTGAAATATCAATGAAGGTATCCCTAATCCCGTCCAGAGGCCTTAGAAAAGGACGAGAACTCCGGTCCCTCGAATCCGGCAACCGGGACGCCTCGTGAAAAAGGATAAGAAGGACTTGACACGCCCGATCACCGGTGCCCCGTAACCGAAGGGAGCGCGCTGAGACTCGCACCGGTATGGAACCTTCGAAAAGGCGTACTGCACTGAACATCTCCATGAAGGAGACATCGCGATGGATGTGTGCGCACACATCGGAACTAAAACTAAAGGGACTTGCCCCGCAATAGAAAGCAGCGGTGAGCAAGTAAAAGCATTAGAAGAATCGCCCCTTGAAGAAATAATTATAAAATTTATGACATCGGGAGAATCTTTGAATATGACAACAGCCAATGTTGACATATACTTTGCAAAGAAACTTGCCACAATCATCAATCTTGATTCAGAGCCTGTATCGCTCGCTGAATGAAAGAAAAGATCAGATTGAAAGAAGGTAGTAGAAACTGAATTATTCTCTTCGAATAAAAGAAGGGTGTTTGGGCCTGTAAGCCGTACGCCTCCTTGTGCACCCCGTAGGGCATAAGTGGACATTTGTTCGAAAGAGAAGTGAAAAGAAGCAAGGCTCGTTGCATAAGGTTTCATTGAACATCCAGGAGATGATTATGAAGAAACATATTCTCGATCATGGCGTAACCCTTTTAGACATTTATCTCAATGGCAGTGAACTTGAAGTTAGAATTTAAATTGATGGATGGGGTACCAAAGATACCTTTATGAAATATTGATTCTGGACATTGAAGATACCGAATGTATCAATGTTCCAACCAAGATAGAGCAAATAGAAATATGTACAAGTGAAACTCATAAAGTCATTGTACGAACTTAAGCAATCGTAGAATGTGGTATAATCGCAGTTTACTTTCTATACAAGAAAGGGTACACGAACAATGAGAATAATCTATGTGTATTTATACGACGATCCTAATGGACTTTGTATAATCTTAGAGTATGAAAATGATCCGAATATCATCGGATTCTGAAGGATGTTAGGAAAGTAAGCTCTTACCGAAGTTGGAGTTCAAATAAAATGTTTGGGTAAAACCAAATATTGCATAGGCTTGCGCTTGGGCATGCCCTCAAGGGATATTAGTACATCACCAACCTACACTCGTAAGGTGTTAGAAAGGTTTGATTTTGAAAGGCATACCTTTGAAAGTGCCAATGGTCTAATATCTTTGCAACAAGACAAAGACCCGCATGCACCTAGGAAAGAGGGGAGGAAGTCCTGGACCGAATTCCCATACTTAAGTGTGATAGAAACACTCATGTATTGAACAAATCTGTGACTAGACCGGACATTGTATTTGCCGGAACCTACTAGCAAGGTATAGTGCAAAACCTACCAAAGGCATTGGCGTGGAATGAAGGACATCTTCTCGATACCTCTAAGGAAGCAAAGAACTTGGTCCGCTCTATAGAAAGAACCAAGACCTAACTATGAATGGCAATGCAGATGACGGCACTGTAGGACCCGTGATACAAATTAAATTGCAAACATGCTATGAATTCATATGTGGTGGAACGCAATTCCGTGAAAATCGCCTAGCGTAGTCTTGCATCGACTTCGACGAACCACTCGTAAATAATAGCATTGTATGAGGCCTCACGAGAATGTGCTTGACTTCGGCGGATAATTCACTACATCCAGCAGCTATGTGGATTGAATACCGCACAAACCCCCACCAGTTATCTATGAAGATAATGCACTTGTGTTGCACAAATACGGATGGGTTATGTGAAGAATCCTCCCACAAAGCATATCAACCTCAAGTTCTTCTATGCTCATGAATTGCAAAAGATGAACGATTTAAAGTAATCGCATACTAAGTCATGTGAGAATCTTGCGATTTATTCACTAAGTCACTTGCGCCGTCTAACTTTGAAAGATGCATATGTGAATTGGAATGATGAGACTTGAGAGAAGTGCGATCGGGGAGAACCTTCACGAACTCATTATTAAAGCTTGATCATGAAGATCGAGTACCCAAAGAATAAATCCAGAGATTAAATGAAATTGGGTGGATTGTACTTTTTCCCTTGACGAGTTTTCCAAGTTTCTACTAAGGTTTTTAATGAGGCAATTGCATCACAAATAGAACGTGTATCATGTACTCTTTCTCCAATTTTTTCCCACTGGGTTTTATGGAGTTTTGACGAGACATGGACATGAAGGATGGGTGCCCAGGGAGTGTTGGGAAACCATGGGCTCGACTTCAGCAGCGCCCATTAGTGGCGCCCATCCCAAACCCTAGCAGGTCGTAGCCTATAAATAGGGGGTGCTATTCATTGTAAAGGATTGATCGATTGTTGAAGGAATAAAGAGAAGCAAGAAACCCCCTACATCTCTGTGTTCAATCTCTTATTCTGTTCTTGATTGTTCCTGCGTTCTTGCATTGTTCTTACGATTCTGAGTTTGTCTACGAGGTAATCGCTCGGACTGGACTCGCCAGCGACGGTTCCTCAACAATTTGGACCGCATAAATTTTACAAAAAAATTCGACGAAAAGAACATAACTTAGAACATGTACAATAGGCTTATGTCAGTTGTCTATAGCCTCTGCCACGTAGGATTTTTACTGACGTGGATGAAAGAGAATGAAGAGAGATAAAGATGATGTCTACGATGCTGTCTACAATCCTATAGTCGACTGTAGCACCAGAAACCAGAAAAACATTAAAAGATTATGTGTTATCTATAATCTTATAGCCGACTGTATCACCACAACTATTGTATGATCTGTCTTTAGTGCTGTCTACAGGTGATATTAAGAGTTGATACAGACAGCAACTGTCTGTACCATTTTACATGCCCACCAAATTATTTTGGCTATGCTCCAACAATGTCGAAATCAAGTCAGTTTAGAGAATATAGCGGTCTGTTGGCCTGGTAATCAGCACGAGATGAAACAGACGCAACTGAATTAAAAACATTTTCTGCCAAAACAAAACACAAAGGAAAGTAACCTCTTGCCATCACCACTTCTTGCTCCAAAGTCCAAAGCCTACACTACAGAGCCACACGCACCCCACCGACAACAGAAAATCAAGCCACAGCCCCGCACCACCAATCTCACCAACAGGTGGGCCCCACGTACGCGCGGCCCCACCTGTCATCTCCCTGTGGGCGAAGTGGGACGTCTCGGGCCGTGCTGTTCGCTGTTCGCGCCGGCGCAGCCGATCCGTTGGGCCCCCGTTTCCACTGGGGCTCGGCTACTGCAGCAGCGAAGCGAGCGCCCCCCTAATGACCACGACGACGAAGACATCCAAGAATTCGCCATAATTCCTAACTACTGTGCCGCTGTAGCACGCACACCACCACCACCACCTCCCTCCTCCTCATCCGCAGGACCCGGAAGAAATTGGGCTTTTGGGGGTTCTGGACACCAAAGCTTGGATTTTTTCTGCTGTTTCTTGGAGGGAGGAAGCAGTTGCGAGGGCGGAGGGAGGCTGCGTGCCCTGATGTAGATTTCTTTTGTGCTTTGTCTGGCGTTAACATCTCTTGCAGGGTTGCAGCCTTTTTGGTGTTTTTTGATCTGCCAATCGGAGGCCATTGGGCGTGGGCAAAAGAGGTACTGCGTTTGTTGCTTTTGATGTTCCAATCCAATTGCCTGGTTTTTGTTTGGTAACTTTGGTTGGTGGCTTGGCTTTGTCCTTGTGTTTGATTGCGTGGTTTTGGGAGGATGCTAATTAATGGAAGCCATGGCAGGTTTGTTGGGCAGGCAGTGATCGCATTTGGTGGTGGAGGAGGAGGCGGCGGCGGCGATGAAGGAGGTGGGCGAGGAGGAGAGGTGCCTGGACCCGCAGCTGTGGCACGCGTGCGCGGGCGGCATGGTGCAGATGCCGCCCGTGCGCTCCCGCGTGTACTACTTCCCGCAGGGCCACGCCGAGCATGCGAACGGCGGCGGCGGCGGCGGCGTGGCCGCGGAGCTCGCCATGGCGGCCGGGCCGCGCGCGCCCCCGCGCTGGTGCTCTGCTGCGTGGCAGGGGTGCGGTTCTTGGCTGATCCGGAGACTGACGAGGTGTACGCCAAGATCCGGCTGGTGCCGGTTGGCCCCGGCGAGGTGGAGTTCCGGGAGCCGGAGGAGCTTGGCCCGCTCGGGGACGACCCCGCGGAGGCGCGGGAGAAGCTGGCCTCCTTCGCCAAGACGCTGACGCAGTCCGACGCCAACAACGGCGGCGGGTTCTCGGTGCCGCGCTACTGCGCGGAGACCATCTTCCCCAAGCTAGACTACAGGGCCGACCCGCCGGTGCAGACGGTGCTCGTCAAGGACGTCCACGGGGAGGTGTGGAAATTCCGGCACATCTACCGGGGCACGCCGCGCCGGCATTTGCTCACCACGGGGTGGAGCACGTTCGTAAACCAGAAGAAGCTCGTCGCGGGGGACTCGATCGTGTTCCTGCGCACTGAGCATGGGGAGCTCTGCGTCGGGATACGGCGGGCGAAGCGGGTGGCCTGCGGGGGCATGGAGTGCATGTCCGGGTGGAACGCTCCGGGGTATGGGGGCTTCTCGGCATTCTTGAAGGACGAGGAGAACAAATTCATGAAGGGCCCCGGTGGGTACGTGAGGGCAGGGGAAGGTGAAGATTGCGGATGTCGTGGAGAAGGCCAGCCTTGCGGCGGACGGGCAACCATTTGAGGTGGTGTACTACCCGAGAGCTAGCACACCGGAGTTTGTTGTGAAGGCTGCATCGGTGCAGGTTGCGATGAGGATCCAGTGGTGCCCCAGGATGAGGTTCAAGATGGCGTTTGAGACAGAGGATTCCTCAAGGATTAGCTGGTTTATGGGAACGATTTCTTCTGTTCAGGTTGCTGATCCAGTCAGATGGCCAAATTCACCGTGGAGGCTTCTTCAGGTTTGCTTGATCTAACATTGTTTATAGTCACATTCCATGGAACTGCAATGGATGATGGTCTGCATTACTGACTAGCGTTTGTTTTTTAAGTGTTTTAAGTTAACGTACTATCAGTATAAAGGCATTCTCATTGAAATGCTTTGATTGGCAGTAGAAGGTAGCATGTAAAACATGACCCGTTGACAATGTTTTGCTCTCCACACAACACTCTGCCAGAAGCTTTTTCTTCTTATTGAAATTATTCCCGAACCCCTACTATCAACAAATTAACCAATAAATTGGTTCAACAACAGGCTCTGATTTCAGCTAGCCAATGAATTGGTGGAACAGACAAAATCAAGCAATGAGTAAAACTATTGGAAATCCACAATACTTAGTAGCAGAATAGTTATGAAGGAAAAGGTTTTTTTGACCTTTTGGAGCTTGATTGGTCTTTCAAATTTGAATTGTCTTTTCACTTGTTCTCTAAGTAGCTGTCTTCTTTGTCAATAGTGGGCTTCTAAACTTTTTGTATTCCTTTTAGTATTGCATCCAAATTTCTTCCATGCAGCTACCAACCGAGCTCAAATGTCACACCTTTGTGTTCAGTCTTTGGCACAGCCCACATGAAGCATCCAAAAGGCATGGGAATGCTTGGCAAACTTCCAATTAAAAAATGGACGGTTGGGCACAGTTGGGAGTGAAACTAAGGCAGACGCGAATCTGCATGTCTAATTGCCTTATCCTAGGATGGGAAGAAATCATACATAAATCTAACCATGAAGAATAACATAGTAAAAAGAAAATTTACCTATAAGAAACCGCACCATCTGTCAGATTTATTCAGTTTCTCATCTGGAATTTTTTCTCCTCAAATTGTTAAGATTATATGGTTCACCAGTCTCTTCCAGTTGTAGAGAATTGAGATCAGGAGATCAGGTTCAACAGCTTCATTTCTGATCATTCATATGTTCCAAAGCCCATCTATCAGGGCTCTCTGCTAGTTGTTACAAAGTTTTTTTCTTATGTGTGTACAGCCAAAATCCTACATGCACTTCATAAACAAATGCAATAAAGTAATCAGTACTAATAATATACTGTATGTTATTAGAAAGAAAGTAATTAATACCTGGTACTACTAGTAGTAAAACTTCAAATGTGGAGAGTGAATTAATATAATGTTCACATACTTTGACGAGTACCCATGTTCAAACAGTATGTGCTGAAGGTACTCAGTCCTTTCCCCCACTTGAAGGTACGACCTTACATTTGTCTGATTGTCTCTATGATCAGTCCCATCGTAAGATTGCTGGCTGTACCTTGAGAAAGAGATATTGAACTAATGAGATTGATCTAGGCGTCAGTTCAACATGAACATGCTAGCTCTATTGTCGAATATACCCTATAATTCTTAGCTCTCTCAACTGTTAATATATATTGGTAATTCATGGAATGTTACCTTGACATGTACTTTATTATGCAATGTAGGGATACCGGGGGTGTCTTGCTAGTAGTAGTGTTACGTGGGATATTCGAAGTTCATGTTCGCATCATAATCATCAGTTATAGCTGATCTAGAGAGAATTGACTTGTGAAAATCATCAACTGTAGTTGCTTATTGTCTCTTTTTATCCATTTTAGCCCCGCAGGCACCAGTGTACTTTTGTTTGAGTGTCTGCGCTGTCTCCTTTTCTCTTACGGTTCATGGTTGCAAAATTCTTACAGGTATCATGGGATGAACCAGACTTGTTGCAGAATGTGAAATGTGTCAGCCCATGGCTTGTGGAGCTTGTATCAAGCATTCCGCCAATCCATTTGGGACCACTTTCTCCACCACGAAAGAAGTTGCGGATGCCCCAGCATCCTGACTTCCCATTTGATGGTCATCTGTTGAATCCAATTTTCCACGGAAATCCACTTGGTCCTAGCAACAGCCCCCTATGCTGTTACCCGGACAATGCTCCTGCAGGCATACAGGGAGCCAGGCATGCTCAATTTGGTTTACCCTTAACAGATCACCAGCTTAATAAGCTGCACCTTGGTCTGTTCCAAGGTGGTGGTTTTAACCGGCTTGACGCTATCACTCCACCTTCCCGGATATCTAAGGGCTTTGTGATCAGTAGCACACCAGCCCATGACAGCGTCTCTTGCTTGTTGACAATCGGTACACCACAGGGCACAGAAAAATCTGATGACAGAAAGACGCCCCACATAATGCTGTTTGGAAAGGCTATTTTGACGGAGCAACAGATAACTTCAAGTGGATCAAGGGAGACATTCTCTCCTGGGATTACTGGAAATAGTTCACCTAATGGCAATGAGAAGAAGGCAGGAAACGCATCTGATGGTTCTGGTTCATCAATTTGCATTGGTTTCTCGTCCCGAGGTCATGAGGCTTCTGACCTTGGATTAGAAGCTGGGCACTGCAAGGTATTTATGGAATCAGAGGATGTTGGTCGCACCATCAACTTGTCTGTTTTCGGGTCATATGAAGAACTGTATGGTCAGCTGGCTGATATGTTTGGTATCGAGAAAGACGAAATAATAAGTCATCTTCGTTACCGTGATGCAGCTGGTGTAGTCAAGCATACTGGTGAAGTGCCATTCAGGTGAGAAATTTCTTATAATATATGCAGTTTTTTTAAACCTTCTGTGTTGTATAACTTCTAATTTATAGCAATATTACAATGACATGTATCTAATTCATTCTTTATATGTAACAGTGACTTCATGAAAGTAGCACGGAGGCTTACAATAATAACCGGCGACAGGGGGAGACTGCAGAAACCTCTCATCGAGTGTATGGTTGAGCGGGTGTGATCTTTATATGGATACAATTCGAATTTAATCAAGAAATATTATACCTAGAGTGAAGGACTTCCTTTTCATATGTATTTGTCCGGGCTGTTAAGCAGACCTGAGTTGTTTGTTGATCTTGTGGATTGCCTAAGTAAGGGTTTTCATCCTGCCTCCGAGTTTGTCATCAGGTACTGTGATGTACTAATCAGTTGAAATGTACTTCTATGGAAGTTCCTAAAGCAACTCTTGGACGGGTTTGCTTGAAATAAAGTTTCAGTTTGTTAAAAGGAAAATAAAGCTAGTACATAGGGAAATGCAATGTTTGAAATGGACATGAATTAGCGCATTCGATGTCTCCATTTTTCGTTTAGATCAGAACAGAGAATTGAAGGTGTTGCTTCAGTCAGAGCATATTAAATCTTGTATCCGCTTTTTTCTACAGCTGCTTTGTTCAATTCGTTAGCTTGAGAACCAAGGCGTATCAGACATTTATAAGTTTCATGATTTCTTTAAAGATTCACTGAGAAATCATCCGATGTCAGTTTGAAGTTGCAATATCGTGCTCTAAAATTGGAGGAATTTTCACATTAAAATTTTGTTTTGCGTTTGGTAATTGGGGATAGACACTTGCGCGTTTGTTGAGAAGTGCAGTTAAAAGACTATTGTACGTAGAGCAAATGCTATTATTTCTTTTTAAAGGAAAATGCGCCATATGATACATATCAACATGTGATTAATGCGTAATGTGGTTCAATCTTTCACGGTACTTGAATTTTAATATTGATTGAAGTAAAACCTTAGCTTTCCTCCTTCTTGGTTCAGCAAAAAGGAAGAATAAATGTCTCTCCAAAATAAGTAATGATACTTAGTTGATGTTGAATCAATTCGAAGAGAGGAACAAAATCAAATCCAAAGAACAACACCAAACCGTGAGCAATCGATGAAACAACGAATTGGTGAAATGATTCACAAGGAATCGTAGATCGTGGAAGAAGAATCACCCTCCAATATTCACGCAATCACAAAACTCTATATGGAAATTTCTGAAACACACATACTCATTATGCGCTACATAAATATGTAACTTTTCTGTATTTTTTTAACTCAAACTTCCAACTTAAAAATATTTGTTACCGTAGTAGATGGACCTATGCCTCGTAAGAAAGAACCTGATTTCCGCAGCACGTGCACAAGTTGCAAAAGATGCTTGGTACGATGTATCATGTGCTTGTTATTTCGTCGAAAGAGTGAATTCTTCTCGTGTTTTTATATATAGTTTCCATCGTACGATCGAGTACTTGATGATATGCCTCGTACTGACTGCTGACGCTACATGAGCTAAGGCATGAATGCATGATCGATCCATGTAACTATAAAATGTCACCAGACCATTGCCAGTTTGCCACGGATTTAGCTGTATAGGTATGGTGGTTTCCGGGCAGTGGATTTTGCTAATAGATTCGTGCAGGACGGGTTTCTCCTGTGCTTAACCGCACCCTGCCAGAGCGTCGAAACCGCGCGTCGCGCCGTGCCGTGCCGCGCTAAAGAAAAAACGTCGAAACGACGGGGAAACAAGCGCGCCGCGCGGAGCCGTGACGCCGCCCGCCGTTCAGATCCCCCGCACCGCACGAGCGCGGTTGGTTGTCCGCGACAGGAACGGCCGGGCGCGCGGGCGGCGTCGGCAGTCGGGCGCGCGGAGTTAAAGCCGACGCGACGGAGCCACGAATTTTTGGCAGAGACGGGCGGGCACGTCCAAGCAAGCGCGAGCGTGGGGACGGCGACCCGGCTCAACACATGCTCGAAACACGTCTCGTACGGAGCACCGTGCCCACTGCTACGTGCTTCACGTCACGTTTTCGTACTGCTCCACGCTAGCGGCGGTACAAGTGCAACACCGGTACCGATCAGTAGCCGTGCGTTTGGGGCCGGACCGGGCTCGGGTCTGGGTGGTGTCGGGCCGGGCCGAACGAGGAGGGGTGGTGTGGGCCAGGGGTGCAATGAGTGGCTTTGCTCGTCCTGCGCTGCTGTGCTGAGTCACCCACTTGCGGCCGGTCGCGCGCGCGCGGCCGGTCCAGCTCGATCGAGTCGATGTGGTGCGTGGACAGGTTCCAACTTCCAACTGAGTTGGCTTCTAGTTCTAGCTAGCCTGGACACGTCCTTATTTTCTTCAGTTTTACACTGACCATTTGTAAATCTGGAGCTCAAAACACATGCGTCCGTGCCCAGTGGCGGACACACCAGGGGCACGAGGGGGCTAGCACACCGACTCTGGCCGTCGCCGCTATAATACTTCTTCTAGTACCTCTGCTATGTTTGCTTTGTCTTGGTGGGATTCACGGCGGAGCACCGTTTGCGTCAGCCGGTGGCTGGGGAGAAGCGTAAGAATATGAGGTCGTTGAAGATGACTTAGGCTGTTCCCAGTGGGTGATTTCTTACTGCAGTTTCTTATTGCATTAAAGGTATTTAGATTCCATCTTCTCAATGCATAGTATCTTAAAGTGTTGTATCTTAGACCTTTAATATAGAGTATTTATTAGTATTTCTACCTAGAAAACTGTGTATGAGTGATATCTAAATAAGATACCAATATGCTCTCTCTCTTCCTTAATTGCAATGCCACATCAGATTTTTTGTCTACGTGACAGCTTTAAGAAACTTGCCAAAGTGAAGCATTGGGAGCAGCCTTAGGGGTGAGTTAGGCAATTTGGGCCACTATATTTCCATGTCACAACTCACAAGGTTCATTAACTCGTCACCATAATCCATGGAGACCAACTCAATCCCCACCCCCAAATCCCTAATTACCAAATCCCGATCGAGCGGTGACGGATGGGTGTGAGCGTGGACAAGTGGTGTGGAGGGGCGGCTGGGCGGGCGCGACTGCATGGCTCGGCAAGTCAGCAGGTCGACAGCAGTCACATCCGCAACATATGCATAGGTTACACCTGTGACACCTCTACAACACAGAGCAGCAATAGCTGAGTGCTCCAAGTGAGGTGATAATTATTTGCATATTTGTAAAAAATAAATCATGTTAAGTGTCAGGTAGAAGCAAAACACAACTATATTCTCTAGTCTAGTCTCACCTTCTCATAGAATCCGTAAGATTTGTCGTAGATTTGTAGAAGATGGACAAATGTAATTTGAATAGCTATTTGTCAAACAATCCTAGTACAAGTACTCCAAAGTAGATGATGGATTGTACAAGATGTTTTCAAGAACTATGGTTCAATATTCGTAGTTTCTTACAATTTGCTTATTGACGAGGATTCTTGATCAGGTCAACTTTTTCGGTCAAAGTCAGAGTATGTCAAAGTAGGCCCATGTATCAGATGCTAACTCTATAACGGTTATAAACTTACAACCAATACTTAAAGGAAGTCTAATACATTTTACTAGGGCCAAACTGGTCGACAACCAGTTTAAGTCATGGGACGACTAGCTATATATGGACATCGTCCGACCAGCCATACAGTTTTGAGTAATCCTCGACCAGCAAACTGGTCAAGAGACATGATAGTTTCTCACGTGATTAACGTGGGAGTGGTTATTGACGCATCTGGTAACTTACGACAGTTGGCTAAAAGACATGACGGTTCAAGACTTAACAAGGAAATGCATGTGAAGATTATAGGCGTCTTTAGCGGCATTAACTGCCACCCCTTCAATAGCTATAAAGAGGATAGCTCACGTATTATGTAAATATAGATACTCAAGTCAATAAGCATCATTCATCATTCATATTCAAGTTCATCGATTCTATAACATCCCATTGTATTCTCGTACATATACTCAATATGTCCACAACAATAAATGGTCTTCGTGTAGATTGTGTTCTTATATCATTTTTCCGGATAAGCTCGATAGGGAACACCGTATTCCGATCATCGACACTTATTGTCTCACGGATTTAACTACTTTTGTTTTACAGATTGCTACTCATACGTATTTATAGCCATTCAGGGCGTTATATTCATTAGCAAGGTATACCTTAAATGTATTTTACATTCTCGCTTTGTCTCTTATTTATTTATGTATGAATTTGGATTGCACTAGACAATCAAATGTATGTTTGGTACGGTTTTATCATATTGGCCTTCTCTGATAAACATTCTCTCTTCTTCTTTTTTTCCTGGGTACGCAACTGTCCGTGCCGTGGAACACTTGCTAAACAATGTCGTTTTTGTTTTTGTGATATCTCAACCCTTTCATACTTGTTGGTCAAGGTTAATTCACGTGATGATTAGGAAAATATTTTTCAATTGTTAATTATCTGGGAGATTTAGCTTTGCAAAATCATGGTTTCTCGTAGGCAATAAACATACATGCGACCATTCTGAGGAAGCATCGATGAGCACCATAAAATACATAAATGACCCTTGCAGGGGCTGTATAGGACCGCAAATATCTCCCTAGATACGGTCCAGGAATGCAGAGACTTCATCCTTCGCTTTCAGATCAAAAGGTCTAGTAGTTAATTTCTCGGTGGCACATGCGGGGCACATAAAATCTTTCTGATTCGGAAAATTCTTTACATTCATAATATGTCCCTGTGAATTGTTAATTATATCTTTCATTATCCTAAGACCTAGGCGACATAATCTATCATACCAGAGATAGAAAACTTCAGAGCTTCTAAATACGGTTTTCAGGGCAGTACAGGCTGGAGGTGCCTTAATATTAGTGTAGTATAGCCCAGTTTCATATGAAGGAATGCATTCTAATGCTATTGTTCCACTTTTCACGCTTTTCAATGAGCAGGTATTGCTTACTATACTCTTCTTCAGTCTCTACGTGGAGACCGTTAGCGCAAATATCCATGAGAGCTCTAGTCGATTCTAGGTACAACTAGTCTTCTTCAATGACCAAAGTTGTGCCTATTGGAAATATAATTATGGCTCTTCCTGAGCCTATTATACAAATATCGCTGTCTGCGTTTGTCGTAAGACTACCAGCATTCTTGCTGATCGACTGAAAAAAAATTCGTTTCTCTCAGGATAGTATTCATTGTGCTGCTACCTGCTAAGCACACTTCCTCCATAGGGCGCTACACGCGTTTTAATATAATGTACTTTATTAATATGTAGCCAAAAAGCAAGCAACACATAAATAAAATACTTCAGATATCAGAACATAACTTGCTATTATAAAGATGGAAAAATAAGTCTTGCAGGACTCATAAAAATAAGAATTTAATGCTTTGCTCTACTAGAGCTTACAACCATTATTCAATAATTCAAAGTTCTGCTTCAATTACAAACTGCAAGTTTCTATAAAAGATCCGAGTGTAATGCATGCACTAGATCTAATAGGCGAAGTATTCAGGAACTTCTGCCTCAATTGGCTCCATACTCGATCTTCTCCTCTTGGCGACTACGCGTGGCGCCGCGATGTCCAAAGGAGGGATGATGAGGGTCGCATCGGGTCATCCACATTCATAAGTGTAACTAATGGATGTGAATACTCTATGCCTGCAATAGCGAGGTGTGCCTCATGCTATCATTTGCCTTTTTTCTTAGACTAGAAAGCATCAATAATGTGCTACGCACGACCTTACCCTTCTTGCTCCTCTCATTCGTGAGAGGCTTCATCACCTTGTAGCTGCTAGTAGTGGCTTCATGGCCAACATTGCTACTAGGTGGCTGTAAGATGAAGTTCTTTCTTAAAACATCATCTTGAGCTTCCGCAACTTGCATGATGTCAATTAATTCGGCATACTTCATGTAGCCGTCTTGATGATAGTTGTGTGCGGATTACACCGCGTTCGGGTGAAAGGTAGAAAGTCTTCTCCATCTTTTGCTCATCCGTGATTACATTATCACAGAATTGAAGGCTAGTACAATTCTGTACAAATTCTGGTCATACTGGGTCAGTTCTCCGAACTCCTAGTTCGTGATGCTAGTCATTTTCATATCATACAAAATTCATAAGATTACTGCTAGTAATCTGCATAAAATGGTTACAAAATTCTCATAATGTTGTTCGATCTCCCGGTTCGTGATTCCGTATTTTTCTATGCATTTACATGATTTACTGCTATTTTCAGTGATTAAAAGCAATATAACACAATCACATATAATCAAAACAGTAAATACAATAAATAAACTGTATAGAAACAACAATAACAAAGTTAAACATGCTTCAAAATTCAAAAATACACAAAAATTTGGATTCCCGAGGCTATTTTCTGCTGGAAAAATGACTTTCAGTAAATTCTGCAACTTTCAGGGGTTAACACGTAAAAATTTCAGTACAGAGAAAATTTTACGTGTAATTTTCAAATTTCTAGGGGGTTATTCTGCAAGAATTTCTTCATTCATGAAACTTCCTCGTAATTTTTATATTTTCGAGGGTTTTATTTGCAAAATTTCCTTCCACTGCCCCTCCCTATTTTTTTGTTTTTTTTTCACCCGCCTACTGCCAATTTCACACCGTCCTCCCTAGCCCATGAGGCCTTTCCGCCCCACCAAACCGGCGCCCGCTTTGGTCGCTCAAACGCCGAGCCGGGTAGGGTTTCAACCCCGATTTCAACAGTTACGGCAGGTCGCGGCCCATGGGCCATCCGGCGGCGACTCGGGAAGGGCAACAAGCGGCGATGGCGATGGCGCGCCGGAGCCGGAGCATGCTTTGCGACGGCGGTCGGGCGCCAAGAGCCGATACGGCGGCGACGACACGGCGGAGAGCGCGATGCGAGGACGCGGACGCGCGCGCGGCGCCGCGCCCGGCGGCGCGCGCGAGCCATTTGTGATGGCGCGGCCTCGTGAGGCGAGGAGGCTAAGTCTCTTGGCTCGCAGCGCGGCCTTAGGTGGCGCGATAGCGAAGGGGCGCGAGGCGCGACGGCACGGCGGCGGCGGCGCGCGAGGGTTTGCGTGGCGCGCGCCGCTACGCGGCGAGGCGAGAGGCACGGCCGCATCGGCGGCAGCGAGGGGAGAAGCCCGCGCGGGCACTGCCGCCGCCATGCATCGGCGCCAAAATTCTCGTGTATACTGTTCATCACGGTGTAATTACTGTTCATCAGGCGCGACTGTTCATCCGGTGTCGTGCTATCCGCCAGGCTCGTGTACTGTTCATCCATCGTGTGGTACTGTTCATCAGCGCATACTGTTCATTGTGTGGTACTGTTCATCAGACGACACACACTGTTCATCGCGCGGTGCTGTTTATCAGGCGCTTGCACTGTTCATCACATGATACTGTTCATGTGATGCAATTATCATTCCTAC
Organism: Ampelocalamus luodianensis; assembly: GCA_036346255.1. Taxonomy (NCBI): domain Eukaryota; kingdom Viridiplantae; phylum Streptophyta; class Magnoliopsida; order Poales; family Poaceae; genus Ampelocalamus; species Ampelocalamus luodianensis. The sequence goes on along the minus strand of CM070635.1, from coordinate 40,605,356 downwards.
GATTACCGATCGGCTTGGCCGGCGACTTCAAGTCGGCTCGCGGTAAATTAGAACAAGCTTGCAATTTTCAATCTACGGTACAATCGACATCCACTCTTTCATGCAATCTACCGATCGAGATTGTGCCGGCGACTTCAAGTCTGCTCGCGGTAGATTAGAGCGAATTTGCACCGTTAAAAACCAATCTAGAAAGCCAAATTTGTAGAATTGAAAGCAATCTAGAAAATACGATTCAATTTACGAGCGACGTTCATCGACGGTTACCTTTTCGATGCGAGGAGAATCGATCGTGCTGATAACGTGTTGAGAAACCGTCGGTGGCGAGTCCAGTCCGAGCGATTACCTCGTAGACAAACTCAGAATCGTAAAAGCAATGCATGAACACAAGAACCAAATAAGATATTGAAAACAGAGATATAGGGGGACTTCTTGCTTCTCTTTATTCTTTTATTGATTCATCATCATTTACAATGACTAGTATTTCTATTTATAGACTATAACCTACTAAAATTTAAAATAAAAAATCCACCTTAAACCAGGTTGCCAGGCCTAGCCCCAGTTTCTTAACAAATTCGATCGGCCGAACTCGATCTACTCGTATCGCCATGCGTAATTTTCTTCGTTTTGATCCCGACAGATGAGGACGTACGTCAGGACAGGGTGTCGGGGGCGGCCACTGGGACGGCACCAACACCGTACGTAAGCAACATGCTCCATCAACTCTGCAGCCTTGCCTGCCTTCAATTGGTGCGTGAATGCAGCGGCCAGAGGCGCCAGCTAGGTGCCAACTGCCAACGTACACAGCAACAACAACGTCTCGAGCTGTGGAGGAGCAAGCCATTCATGCAGGCAGCTGTAGGCAGGCTTGCATGCATGCACACGTAGACCCGCGCGCAGCGGCATATTGTTTCGCCGGACATCATCATGCGCATCTCTGAACCTCCGGTCACGCAAGGATTCAATCGCAAGGCGCATCATACGTACATACGACCACCAGGCAGTAGTACTGTCCCCATGCCATGCACGCATGTTAGCATTGTTAAAGTATAAGTAAATTGTTTATCTTTACTTATCAGTTTAAGTTTTTGGGTGAACTAATTGATGATTGAAGCTCAATATAGTATCAGAACTAAGAGGCCTTGAGTTCAAGATCCGGTTGACGCAATTAAAAATAATAATTGTAGCTTGCTTCTATTCTACCTCTTAGATCCAAAAGAGTCTACACGTAAGGGAAGGGTTAAAGTGAATTGTAAGTACTCAATAAGCATGTACCAGTAGCTAACAGTACTGATTCCAATTCGTGTGCGAGCCGTCTTGCCTTGTCATACTGGTGCAGCATTACTACTGCTTCTCATGCACAGTCTCGTCGCAATTGGTACTAGGAGTATATTATGAGCTTTTGGTACTTACTTTTAGAGATCGATGTTTCAGTCTACGAAAGCATGCGGTCCTTGATCTTTATGCGCGTCTCTCGCCGATCGGTCGGATGGACAGGCCGACGGATCGACCGAGTTCGTCCAAAATGCTTGCTGCTGCACCAGGGAAAGGGCCCTGTTGTGCTTGTACTCTCGTGCGCTTCTGAGGTCTGACCACTGATCATATATGAGATCACTCGTGGAAAAACGTTAGCTAGATGGGCAGGGATGCAGGATAGAAAGCAAGTACATATGTATGTGTCCTGGTCTGAAGGAAATCATTTGGCAGCTGTGATCGATACACTGGTTCATTAACCATTGCCCGTCCTGCAGCGGTGCTAGATTTACAGTCGCCTGCATGCCCTGTTACGTGCTACACTGCGTCGTGGAAAAGATATGGAAACTTTATTCTCTGCCTAATTAACAATTGAAAGGACATCAACTTGCTAAAGCAACATATGCATGCAAAGCTATAGGTTGACAAACCCAATGATGAGGAGAGCATCTCGCAGCTGGAATCCCTCGCAACTACGTTCGTGACGTGAACATTGCATGGGTCAATGGGACCCAAGGGAATCGACATCACACGACAAGGCAACCTTTTCTCAAGGTCAATGATGAGGACAACACGCAACACACGCGCTAGCTGCCGTCCGATCCACGTATGGATGAGCCCGTACGAACGAGCCTTTTTCGCAGTGAATCAGTGGCAGGCCTCCGTTTCTCCGGCCCAAATGGAATGAATGATGGACGCTTTGAATATATTTGCATCTCACCGTATGCATGGTACCTGGCCCTCTGGCTCAGCATAATTTGGGCAGAGACGAGAGTTTCCAAGGCCCAACAGTAGGTCACATTATAGCCTCATTATCAGGACGAAGCTATCATCAGTTCTATGCCAAATCGCATGGCCGCAACCTGCGAGTATCCAAGAACCGTCATTTCAGATCCATCGCCATGAAAACATTACCACCACCGCTCTCGAATGCGTGTAGTTGTTTCCTACTAGTCTAACCTCTTTGCCTCTTTTGGATTGACTTGCAACTGCAAGTGACTCGATCTTACAGTCGAAACCTCTCACACCAAACAAGATCTGCACTTGTAGGGAGACGAGCTAAGCTAGCTAACTGCAGTGCGCAGCACCTGGCCTCTTGCGTGAGGAGCACCCAAGCTGGCAACCTGATCATGATTTGACCTTTAATTGCGCCGTAACAACCAACAAAAAACCCCGAAATATTTGGATTTCGGTAGCAGAGAAGCTCGATCGATCGGTCGCCATCCCATCACCACTTTAATTAAATTGCCTTGAGCAAGTACATGTTCATGTTCTTACGGCCGTGCGTGCAGTTACTCGGCGGCCATGGCTATAGCTAGTTAGCTAGGTTGGTGACCTGCTGCTGTTGCATTTGCGAGCCTTTTTTTTCTGTTCGTGTGCGCGCGCGCGCGTCATATCTTTGCATCAACAACCGCACTAATTGCCTACTTTAGGCCAACATCGCAATTAAATCGACCTCTCAAGAACAAAGGGTAATTAAGCATGTAAATCGACCTCTCAACATCGCAATTGAAATATCTGGGACAAGATTGCGATGGAATTAAGAACATGGTTGCACCTGCTTTGAGAGTTATGCATTTGAAGCAAATGATTGGCAAGTTTTCCTTACTTGCCCAATAACTTGGAACGTGGGAATTTTACAGAAAATGGTATAGCAATTCCGCCATATACCAATCAAATTAAACACTCGATTTCAAACGGGGCTACTGGTTAGTTGACGTACGCCTGTCTCTTCTTTAAGAAATGAAGTAAAGAACTAACCTCCAAATTTTTACCAGGAGGAAAAATGACAAACTGGCAGACGCAAGCCATCATGGCTCCTTGGCTTAGCCCACAGTTCGTTATGCGTCGTCTTCACCGATATTTCAGCAACATGTTTCTTACTAGTACTTCCCTTATGCATCGCTGGAGTTTACTCACATATAGTGTACGTACACTAGTACATCACACACAGAAGAGTCGGTTGTTCTATAATGAGAAAATTAATTGGATGGTCTTTTGGCAGGGATGGTGCCCGGTGTGCACCGGCACATCCAAAAGAAAATCAAAAATATGTAGGAAGTATATAGCTATTAGAGTTAAATTGTTTGTTCTATAAAACTAAAACGAAACGATTGTACAATACTTCAGACTTGTGTAAAGCGTGTATCTATCGAAATTTTTCAAGCTACGCCACTACCTTTTGTTAAGGGTGAACGAATGGATAGTATTGACAAGTTGCAACGAGTACGATGGTACGAAGGCAGTTTTCTCTTCTATAATTATTCCTCTCTAACCTTTTGAGATATATTGTAGCCGGCCGGGCTCTCGTTGGTAAAATTTTATACTAGTTGATCTTCTTCTAGGTGTCGGCGTGCTGCAGGACGAGCAAAAAGGACAGGCGGCTGTCGTCTTCAACACTGTTTCTTTCAGCAACGTGTATTCTTAATGTATCTCTACTTTTGTACTATTTGTATACTACACTAGTATTTAGTAGCCTAGTACTATACAAAAGTAGCTGGTCAGTTAGCTGCTTACTCTTTCCTCCTCATTCTTAAGATCTACCCTACCTCAAGGTAATGTAATTTTTTGCGTAGTTGGCCGCATGTTACATGTACTAGTACCTGTAAACATAGAAGTGTGTGACTTTCTCATGCTTGCAAGTAAGGAGAGGCGGCCATGGCAAATAAAGAACGGCCCATGCCTTGCATGCGAGCCGGCCATTCTTGGCTTGCAAGGCTCCAATGTGGAACACGAAGCATGCCTGCATATATATATACTTAGCCAATACATGGATGGGCATTGGAATTCCTTTGACATGGCTAGCTAAGCCAAGTGCGTGCGTGCGTGCACCACTCGCCATGGAGGAGTGTGTAGCAATCAAAGGTGAGGAATGCATGCACAGGGCAGGAAGAGAGAATGGAAGAAGAGAGAGAGAGGAGACAAAACTGAAAAGAGAGTGCGAATGAAGGGGGTAGCTAGCTAGGCAGGGTGCCCTGCAATCAAAGACAAAAAGCAGGAGGTCCCTCTAGCTGCTAAGATGGCCAAAGGGAAAGGAGAAAGATCGATGTGCTGTGGAGAGCAGAGGTTTTGGATTAATGGGATGCATCACACTCGTAGATAGATAGATAATAGCTATATATGGACAGCATGTATGGATGGTCACCCCATGGTGGGGTGTTAAATTTTGCTACTGTTTTCAAAAGTTTGACCCTGTTTAGGACGCACGAATTTGTCTCAAATGTGTGGGAAATTAAATTGTTTTCTGCGAAGTTCTCGCTTTCCAAACGGGCCTATGTGTATGGCAAATTTATTAAATTTAAGCCACGTGTTGTAGTTTGCGTCGACTTTGACTTATCGATAGAAATAAGTTACAAGGAATTAGGGCATGTACAATGATACATATAGTTGTTGTCTATAGTAACTCCTCATGTCACCTGTAGGCAGCACTAAAGATAGCTTAAACAATGGTTGTAGTGATACAGTCGGCTATAACATTGTAGACAACACACAATCTTTTAATGATTTTCTTGTTTCTGATGCTACAGTCAACTACATGATTGTAGACAATATCTTTCTCTCTCTTCATTCTCTTTCATCTATATCAGCAAAAATCCTACGTAGCAGAGGCTATGGACAACTGACATAAACCTATTGTATATGATCTTACACGCGGTCAATTGTAGCGCAATCTACTCGAGGGAAAATGCGAAAAGTCAAGATAAACGGCAACCAAAGACTAATTTAAGGAGGTCCACTGCACCCGAAGTAGATAGGACTAAAAATGTAGTATATACATTGTGGGGATAGGCAGGAATTTGGATTCAAGGAATGCGTCACACTCATAGCTAGCTAGGGGCAACATGCATGCATGGCCACCGTAGGGGTCCAAAATACCCATTTGTCGTGCATGGCCCATGTCTTAACGTATGGATGTCGAAGGCGATCAATGTGTCTCTACATACTACTCAGTACTCACCATATAACCTGCCAAGATCTCGGTATGTCCGATAAATTTGTCGGATCGTAACATCTGTACCTCGCCGTTTTGTTAATTCCTTGCCCTTATTAATCTCTGTACGGCCGTAAGTATCGCAGAGGCAAAGCCACACACCTGTACTCTGTACTGTGCCGGTGAAATTGCCTGCTTTTATGAATTTACTGCTCATACCGGTCTCTGTATTTCCGTTTTCTAGCGAACAAAGATCACAATCTTTGCACACAAAAAAAAAACTCAGCTGTTGCAGACACGGCTGAACTCGGTCGGCCGAATTCTTAATGCCTTTGTTCCAATCTCACCGTCGTTTTCGGTGAGAAGTGTTCTTCAGTCACATAAGCGATGTTTGGTTAATTCTGAGATCTCTGCGTATGTATACTACTACTAGTCTGCCACCGCCATTGTTTCTCCGCCGGCGAGGCGAAGCAAACATTGTGGAACACGCAAGCGCACGGCGTCCCACTGTACGGAAAGATTGGCGCAGCCCAACGATAAAAGAGAAAAAGAAGAAGCATTTGGTCGACCAAGTGATGGGTGAAAAGGACCAACGTTGTGCAAGAAGAAGACAGGACCAAAAAGAAGAGAGATCGACCGATCGATCAAAGGGCGTCCTAGCTTCGAGATAGACTCGGAGAGCCTTCGCAATGGCGGTTCTTATCTTCTTTGCGAAAAGTGAGAACGAGGTGCTACGGTGCGGTGCCATTCTTCTACTTGCATTGGATCGGAATGATCGGCATAGATGATACCGCAAGAGCAGTGGCGTAGCCAGGATTTGTAGCTATGGTGGTCCATTGTCTAAAATTTATTTAACCGCTATAAAATTAAAATGTCGGTACACAAGTATATGAATTACGAAATACAATTAAGGTAAAAAGGACATACGAACTTCATAAAATAGACGAATATAGCTCTCTTAACATAGAATTGAAATATTACATACCCATAGTAGTTGAAGAACAGTACGTCACTACTTCTTCTTCTTGTCAGGCCTGCGCCTTCTAATAGCCATGAAAGTGTTGATGATCTCTTCTTCACTAATAATCTTATACTACAAAAAAACATATAATCACTGTAATTGAATGATTCTACGCGCCATAGCAAAAGTTGACTTGGAAGCATCGTAGATCTCTAACATGAACAAGTGAAACTAAGAACACACTCACTTCACCGCAGATCTTCGTTAACAACTTAACATGCGGCCGCTCCACTTCTCCGCATCCCGCTTCTCCGCCGCCTTACGCGCATGCATGCGTAGCGCCCCTTCTCCCGCCGGCAAGCGGCGACCAAGCGTGCCGGCGCGAGACGAGCGAGCGAGCGGCGAAGCAAGCGGCGAGCCCGGAGAAATCGAATACGGCGGCGCCAGCGCGGCCGGCGCCACGCAAGACACGCCGACGCATGCGGCGAGCCGGACGGAGACGCACGCCGAGTGGGCCGAGCGCAGCCGCAGGGTGGTCCGCGGCCCACAGGGACCACCCTGTAGCTCCGCCCCTGCGCAAGAGTTGTAGCTTTAAATCTGTATATTGCTATTGTAGCAGTTGATCCGCAGCGTCGGCGAAACTTCGTCCAAATGGTGGGAATATCACAACATTGTGCTTGTATATAATTACTTCGGGTGCAACTAGCGCATGGACATACGCTCGCAAGCAACATACGTGAGCCACATCTGCAACATTTGTAATCTAGGTCTGTAACAAAATTGAAGAATTGCAGCGGCAATGTCAAAAAAATTGAAATATTTATTTTCACTACAAAATTGGATGAAATACAAGTATACATTTAGGAGCATTTTAAAACTAGTTCAGGAATCCCAAACAAACGCATTTACATTGTTACAACATTGCAACATTTTATAATTGCTCATGCAACAACTAGAGACACTCTTTGCAACAAATTGAAAATATTATAGAAGATTTCCATAATTTATACCCAAAGTTTCTCATCAAACAAATTTAGAACGCTACAGCGCCGTAATATTCGAAAATAATAGTTGCAACATTGTGCAACCAAGGATGCAACAACCGAAAATAGATCTGCAACAATCACAACATCTAGGACAGATTCTTACAATAAATGGAGAAAATAGTTGCAATAAAGCCAAAAAAAATGCATGCAACAAACCTTAATGAGGCTAAACTCGGGAGAGGAGAAAGGAAATAGACACCCACACCACTGCCTCATCGTCGGCAAGCCCAGATTTGGTAGGGGCAAAGGTGGCCTGGCACCACCGCCTCGTCGCCCCCTTGACTGCCTCCTCCTCTCGTCATCAACACCAGCTCCTCCGACCTCGGCATCGCCAGATCTGATGAGCTCCGGCCATGATGGCGACCGCACCATACTTCATCTCTTGCTCCAAAGGGGTAAGGAAGGCAGCGGGAGGCATGGTTGCAGAAGGTGGCGCCCGATTTGGTGGCGATAAAGCGTAAGTGGAGAGAGTGGAGAGAGGTGGAAGGGAGGGAAAGAGAGAAGATCATGGTGCCGGTGGCCGACTCCCAACGGCGAAGCTCTAGCCGTTGGCAAGTCATTGGAGGAGGGAGGAGACAAGGTGCTCGTGTGGTGGGGCATGAACAACGAAAACCACGATGAATGTTCAGATAAGAATATACTTTGGGTGGCCCGAGCAAAATACTTCATCGAGCTCGCGAGCCGTGGGTTTTAGTTGCTAGCGTCCGATATCATCGCACATATGGTTCCTATCATACCCAACTACTTCACAATTTGAAAAGGATCCTTTCCACGCGATGGAATTGAGGAGTCCTTTTCTCGAATGCTAATAATATTTTCCTCTCCGTAAGTCTTTTTCCAAAGGAATTGAGAGGTCGATAGCAACCCCTTTTTTTTCATGTTTAAGTTTTCTCAACAATTTATCATCTAAATCTTGTTGCCGCGAGAGGACAGCAAAAGACCGTACCGCAGATAGTGAAACAAACATTTGGAGGCTCCCGAGCATCGAGAAGTACTCTACGAGACATGCCAACGCAAACATTCTCATTAAATCTGAAAAATGATTTTGCAAATCCTGATTGGCTTGTCTATTACTACCTCGATTCACAAAAGCTACCATGCTCATCAACATCTTGAGTAATTATCCAACCATGACGTACAAATCGATGGTTAGGAGCCTAAAATTGAAAGCAAAGACCACTTGCTCGTTGATTACTAGTTCATGTCATTCTGTGGCCCTACCTGAGTAAAAAAGAAAGGTTTTTATTTTTATTTTGATGGAAAGGACTCAAAGAAGCTACCTTTGAAAAAATGCTGAGATTTGATAGGCAGGTCCCTGCATGTGGAGGATTCATAATTCAAAGATGGCTAACCAGAAACTTAAGAAATTTCAAAGGTCGCATGAAGGGCCCTACTATGTTCTTTGATTTGCACCTTTTTTTCAGTTCAAATCTCTTTTGCTTACACCGTTCTTTTCCTTTTCCTTTTCTTCTCTTCCAAGAACTTTGAGTTAGATAGACTTTGATCGAGTTAGTCTAACTATAAATTGTTGTATTATGAGGGCTCCTTTTAGAATTTCCCAATTTTGTTTCACTATAAAGAAATACAAAATTGAGAAAAGAGAAAAGGAAAAGAAAATTGGTGGGCCTCATGTGTCATAGAAAGAAAGGAGGAAGGGATAAGGTTGTTGTTCAACCAACAGAGAAGTGGGGGATTGATCCAATCCCACGTCACACTCGAGCAAGTATAGCGGCGGCCGTTCAGTTCTTCTCCATTGATGGCCTGCAAGCTCGCCTTCTCCTCACTGAGAACTCGGCGGGCAACTGGGTCCTTGGTGGCAGTGGAGAAGAAGAGGCCAGAGCAGCGGTGGTGCTTGTGGTCGCAATCGTGTTCGACTACGGTTTTGGTGTGTGCTTGCTCTGTTCGTGCACTTGGCTGATGTGCGATTTTGTTTGTAGTCTTGTGCGGTACTTCGTGGACCTTGATTCCACGATTTGGTGTGTCCCTGGTCGTGGAGAAAGACATTGTATCTCCGACAATCACGCTGATTACACCGCGACATAGCGGCAGCGGTAGGTTTTTTTGGGATAGTGTTGACAACGTGCCTTGTCCAATCTATTTGGTGGATTTGAGCGTCATCGGTTCAGTGAGTTCTTTTGGTTTTTTTTGTATATCTATTGTGCTTAGTGCGTTCTACTAGTGAGATTTAAATTTCATCTATCTCTGAATTTAAAGTAGCACCAGTACTCGATGACTTTACATGATAGTTTGTGGGCGTACAGATTGCTCAGGGAGGATCGATGTTGGTTATAGTGAGATTAATGTGACAATTTAGAGACATAGGCTAGGTTTTGAGTTATCTTGTTGTCTCTTACAGTCTTATTACTTGCCATATATTGTTTATGTACTTCTCTGTTAAAGCAATTTTACTAACTATTGTCAGAATCTGGTAAGTAATATTAGAGCTCAAAGCCTGACTTATCACTTAGAAATTGTCACACATAATAAGTGAACAGACTAAACCATTAGTGGCAAGGAGACCTTCCTTCGCGCTTGTGCAGCCTGGCATCTGACAGCACATTTAAACAACTTCAATTTAAACATTATGCTAATTAATTTAGCCCACTCGTTTATTCTGTATAGCGTGATTTCCTGTTCAAATGATGCGAGTAGTATATCTATGTTAGTTTATAATTAAATCTAGAATTAATTTGAAATATTTGCTAAAATCGCAATATATTCAACATAAACCACATGCGACATAGATATAAGTTGCTGATCACATCTGGCATAAAGCTAGCACACACTGGTTATAATACCATCCAGATCGCGCCGTGGATTTTCGATACGTTTGTATCTCTATAAATCACGTGTTCTCTATTCTGGTCCCATTTGAAATTGTTCCATTTCTTGCAAAATTTCTGAATTATAAGCATACTTTCAGTATTAGAACATTCAGCTGACCACGGCAATGTACCGCCACAAAATGCTCGCACATGCGAAACGTACCCTGCATAAGAATTTGCCAATTTCTCCTCCGAAATCGATCTCGAGCATCCATTTCAGATCCAAAGGCTGCGCCTCATCACGGTGTACTCCACGTATGCAGTGCCCCCTGCTTATGTAGCCGTCGTGATTGATCATGTACACATTTCCATTTGGTAAAAAGCAAAATCATGTCTCATCCCCTTGCTGATACATTCCAATTGCACCTTAAGTACAGGGAGGAGAAAAAGGAAAGCAAGAAGAAGAAGAAAAAGATAAAGGAAAAGACGACGACGAAGAAAAGCATGCATGCATATATGCCTGACCCCATCATTGGGATCGACAATGGCGTGAAAGGGATAACATGGAGGGCAGAGGAATGTTTTTTCTCCTGCATGCAGCAGCTCTCCAAAGACAAAGGGGGCCAAGAAACAAAGACGACGGACATGACCTCCCTCCCCTTTTTGCTCCGGCTGGGAGCTGGCGATCGATCGATCGACCGAGCTGCTGCTAAGTGCATGTATAATAGTTTGTCTATTAGGGTTATATTTAAAGTCTTTAACTTATCTACAGACAATATTAGATACAACATCTCCAATAATTTATCTATAAAATCATTCGTTTTCACCACAACTTCTCCTCTTACACACTCACCATTTTGCGATGGTTTACATGCCAAGTCATTCTCTTATATAAGAGATATCATATTCTCTCTATTCACATCATCTCTTCTCCAACTAGAATTTTAAGTAACATAGCAGGTAAGAGACGGCTGAAATGTTCACGGTTAAAGATGCCCTAACCACCCGTCGCTTTTGGCTTAATTTTGCCGGCCGCCAGTACATCTCCCCAACCCCAACTAATCCCCACCTCCTAAATCCTCCCTGTCCTTGCTGCATCTACATATATGAGCACATCTGCCATATATGTGTGAAGGCAGGGCAACTTAGGGCCGGGGTGTGTACCACCATATCAGGTGAGAACTCACCTATAGACGAGCTGTTTGTACATCGTAAGGCAATACTAGCAATGAGTGACACTAGTCCGTGTTTGGTTCGAGGTTAAAATCATGGATAGGGATTTAACCTACTGAACATACCTAGTGTTAACTCAGATAATCCAACTAACCAGGCCTACCAGATGTCGCCGTGTTTTGACAAAAAAATTACTAGCAATGGCCATTAGGTCCAAGTGCTACACCTAACCCTTATTGGTCCCAAGACTACGACTTGATGCCCATGCATGCATGAATCGGCTTTAGAGAGAGAGAGAGAACAAGAAAGGGGTTGAATATATCGCGGAGGGCGAAGCAAAGCAGCCGTCTGTACGGTCGAGTTAACGAGTCGGACCCACGCTCGTGTGGAAACCACTAGTTTACTTGCTAGTTAATCCACCATGTAAAGACCACCACTGATTGTAATCTCCGGCCACAGCCATGTTTGAGTAAAGAATTAAAGAGGCCGGGATTGGGTTGGAGCCACGCGACCGGGGCATCGCCTCCTTTTGTCGCGTGCGTACGTGGGAGCATAGGATAGTTACTGCTGTGCTGTTCTTCCCCGGCCCATCACCAACCTGCAGTTCTACTAAAAAAATTTAAAAAAACTGCGGTTCTTCCATGCATGCATCTGCAGAGGACATGCATGCATGTCAGTGTGTTCTTGCGTGCTTAATTTGCTCTGTCGTTTTAGCATCGGAGATGGACGGAGGTGCTAGGCTGCTAGCATTGGAGAGAGGCCAGCATAACATTTTTTTTTGGACGTAATAGCAGCATAACATTTGAGGCCCTGTTTTGAAAGCAGTCCGAAATTTACATGAATTGAATTGTTCTCAGTGGAATTTTGGTGTTTCTTATATGCACACGTATTCGAAGAAGATATTTATAGTTTAGGATCATTAAATATATATTTTTTACAAAAACTCATTAAGTATTTATTTAGTCGGAGCTTAATCAGATAGGGCTCAGCTCGCAGCATGCAGGCCACCGACATGCACCAAAGGATGGGGAAATTGGGAAGCAAGCAAAGCAAAACTGCCTTGGCTAGCTTGGCGTTGCAACCAGTTCCACCGTTACAGTTGTACATCACAGGACGCCTCAGGCGCCTCTTTTCTTCCTCTCGATTTGCTCTGTGTCGCTGCTGATCTCTTCTTATCTTTTCAACTTTTTTTCTCCTCACTCCTCACGAGAAGTAGTAGTTTTCCCCTCTCTTTGTTTTTTTAAGTATACGCAGGATGCACTCATACACACATATCACGTACGATATCACGCTCACACACCATACTCATGCCCACACACACGTGGTGCATTCTAAACACACATCTAATCTAAAGCGGAGGCTAAAACTTCACAAAGCACGTACATATGTTTTAACCATTGAACACACATCGTGTTTATGTACTATTTCTAAACCACCGAGATAGTCAAATGAGACAACCTAGAATCGAGTCTAGATAAATCACTCGCACACCTGACGAAGCAACCAACCGAGGAAAGCTCGGTCCTCTTCCCCTCTTTTCTTCTCCTTTACTCCTCCAAGTGGCAGGGCCCGGGGAACCGGCCCTGGCCCACCTCGCAGCCCCACTACCACTAGTCCGCTACCAGTACGTACCAAGTACCAACGCTCGCTCTCGCATGTTACATCCATGACCGAACTACCTAACCTTGTTTATTTACACGTGACAACAAGCTGATGTTTCCTTAATTTGGAAAGTTGCCAATCGTCGCCAGCGTTTGTCTAACGCTAAGTCTCCTTCCCCAACCATTTGATGGAAGATCTAACGCACGCTTCAGATCGAGTGCTGCAGCACCAAACTCGTAGAAACTTTTAGTAATCCTTTTTTTCGGAAGATCTAACGCTTTAGATCGATTGCTACAGCACCAGCTGAGGAGAACATTTCAATCTTCACGGTCCGACGACAACGGGAGATACTGCATGTTATCGTTTAGTGTGGTGTATATATATATATATATATATATATATAGTAGGTGTGTTTGCATTGCAACATGCATCAAGTATAGTTGTATCAATGTATGGATCGACGCATTGGTTCGACGATCTTCTTCGCTTGCATCGTTGCATGACACAATTAGGGAGGGCCATGCATATCAGCATATGCATGCAGCCAACACATACCAAGACATGGACTCTTTGGTTAAATTAGTATTTTTTTATTTGTAATAGAAAAATAATTTTTACTATAACGAATTTATAAAAATAGCACCACGGTAAGTACCTATCATGCTCCTAGCCCATAGTAGAAACATGTCTGTCTATAGTAGGCACGTGCGCATGCCATGTCATCCTACCGCGGATTGGGAACGTGATAGGTGGCTTACCGTAAATTGAGAGGGCGGTAGGGGGCATCTGCGAACTAAGAGTGTGTTCACGTGTCGACTGTTTAGTCTAATGTGGTACTATTTTCATCATTTCATATATAAAAGAGCTATTTTTGCTATTTTATTAAAAAAACGGCCTAATAGGGGGAAAACCAATACATGCATCTAGCAGCGATGACATGACCCGTAAAGGCCGTAAACAAGGCCGGGCTGAGGGACGCGAATCCCTGAAACGGTGCATGTGGCCGGCTATCTACACTGCTACCGCTACACCCTGCCCAATCAATGCATGCATGGAAGCTTAATCTAGTTCAGTGCATTCGTTTGCTCCAGTACACCATGAACGACCGATCCTTCAACGTGCTTATATATCTATCTCCGTCTTCTCCAGCATTCACAGCGGGTGTATATTATCACGCGATGACCGAAATAGAGTAAATGTGATTTCTGCTCGAATAAAATTTCACATGCATGCGTTCACGTAAATCTGATTTATGTTTTAAAAAATTCGGTAACTTTTTTTTTACTGAATTGAGATGTGAAAAGTTAAGAAGAACATGAATATATGTGGGGTACAACTAGTCCGGACGTATGATGTGATCGTACACTCCTATGCAACATCAATGAACACTTGTCAAGAATTGTAATTGACGTATGCAACAAAATACAGAATAACAATAGAATAATTATCTCTATTATTGTATGTCTCTTCTCCCTTCCCTTCCCCTTCTTCTCTCCTCTCCCCCTTCCCTTCTTCTCCGACGCCGACACTTCCTCACCTTCCTTTGTCTGTCCGTCTATCTGTCGCGTGAGTTGTAAGTAGTCGGACATATATTGGTCCTCAGTCGCGACAACGTGGTGCGGCCGAGTGTCAGGTGCCTGCAAGTCGTGCTTCCCTCGCGCAACTAGATGACGTGGCTCAACGTTGTCTGCTCATCGTGCGATTGAGTGTTGACAAGCATCAAATCGTTGGCCCACCATGTGATCGAGTCTAATGCCTAGTGGATAGGTAACTGAGGCCTATTTTTGCAAGAGAAATAAAATGGGGGTTATTTTTGTAAAACAATTAAAAAGGGAATCAAATTATCTGCCACTTCAAAATTTTCGAGATCTCTGAACAACCATTTGCAAAACGACCTCTCTATTCCATGCCATTACATTTCACAAACATTACCATTTTTTTGCTACTACCCAAATTACCCTTGTCTTCTTCCTCCCTCCTTCCCCAGCTGTCTCCCTCCCCCGGTCGCCTCCTCCTCTCCTCCGCCCATCGTGCCCCTTCCTCGGTCGTATCTCTCCCCTAGCTGCCCCTAGCCGCCTCCCTCCCCCATCACCGAAAACCATGAGGGGATTGTCGGTGTTGAACCCCCCAGCCGCCCTCCTCCCTGCCTCCGTCGATCTATCACCCCCGACGTCCTCTTAGCAAGCCGTCCGCGTCACGAGGTGAGCCTCGTCGCGCTGGAGCCGATCCCTACCACCTTCAGCTGTCTCCTCCACAATGGACCGCCACCGTAGTCCCCTTACTCGCCGCCACGACCACCAGCCTCCCGAGCATCTCCTCTGGCATGCTCATCCACAAAAACGGAATCTCCTCATTCGGTAACATTCCATGTTTGCACTATTCCTATCGAGTTTGTTCGAATCCACTGTCGCCCTTTCTCTCTCTCTGCGTCGACCACCTCGTCTCTGCCTGTTCCAGTCGCCCGCCCACCTCCGTACTTCCAAACACCTCCTTTGTGTTCGTGTCACCCGGGAACACGCAGGGCGCTCGACGTCATCTCTGTTCCACCGCCGCAGCCGCCCCACCCATCTCTCTCTCTTTCTCTCCCTCCCTCTGTCCAGATTGAGAAGAAGGAAGAAGATGATGACCAGAGCAAAATGGTATTTGTACACCCATTTAACGGCTTGACTGGTCAATGATGGTATAAAAATGATATGGTTTGGAGTTTGTAGTGGCATGAAAGAGATGTCGTTTTGTAATAAAAGATCAGAGATCAGAAACATTTGCAGTGGCATATAAAAAAACCATTAAAAATAATTTATTTACGAAAAAAAAAATCTAAAACCGTGAGTCCAAACAGCTAGCATGGGTCTCTGCGATGAGTAATTGCTCAAGGAGATTTGGTTACGCAAAGCAAACACTGTGCATTCGTGTGGCACACCAGTATTACTCGCTTCACTATTACCATCGGGCAGAGTAAAAAAAATAAGGAGAGAGTAACAGAAGAGAAAAGGCGCTGTTTGGGCGGAGGTGACTTGACCTGGCGATAGGGCGGTAAAAGTAGCAGCAGAGTAGGTCACAACACTAGCTCTCTCTCCCCACGGGGGTAAAAAGGGAAGCAGTTTTTATTGCCGCAGTAACACTCTACCTCCCCTCTCTCCCCTACCTTCTCTCTCTTCACGCGCGTGCCCCACTGTCCAGCTGCGCTTACGTGCCCCTCCGCCACTGCGCCATTACTCCCCCACCCCGAACCACGCGCGCCCCCTCACGCACACATCATCCACTCTCGAAACTGACCGGTGGGACCAAGGGCAGCATCTCAGCATGTGATCCCACCAGTCAGGGACGATGCTCGAAGGGCGAGGGTAAATGGGACCGTACATTTACCGCGCGACACCTACTCTCCGAGTCTCCGTCCGTCCCCTCCCTCCCGGGCGACCCGGTGAGCCGCGTCCACCGCCCGGCGGCCGGGTCCCGGGGAGACGGCGGCGCAGGACCGCCCGGTGCACCGTGCACGTGGTGGGGGCCTCGCGCGCGGGCGAGGGAGAGGGAGATGGAGAGACCAGGGGTAGTCGCGTAATTTCGACGCCGGTTCGGTCCGGGCAGCGCGGCCGGCCGGCCCCCACCCGCGCCATCGGCATCCGCGTCCTTTTTCCCGGGGTGGCATGGGGGCCCGCGCGCGCGCCTCGCGTGGCAAGCAGCCACATGTACCTGGCTTGTGGGCCCCTTTCTGGATAGATCCGCCGTGGAGCCCGGTTGCAGTCAGTTTATCGGAAATAAATTTGGTATTTTCCTCCTTTTGAAGAGGGCGTAGAGTGTTCTAGAACATTTACTTAAAACGAAAGGAGTCGAAATGGAGTATGGTCAAATAATTTTATAAGCGAGCTCCGTAATACGGCCTCTTCCAGCTGGCCATGAGATTTACAAAGGGATGGGGAATCGTAAAGATAATTCGTTTTATCTGATATTTATATCCGAGAAAACTTAAATATGGTAAGTAAAATTTATATTAAAAAAATTGAGTATCGCCCGGAGGAAATAGATAGTATTCGCATCCGTACTCGGTGTTATTCGTATCGAGGGGAAAACCCCCGGATAGTAACGAATACTATCCAGAAAAAATGAATACAAATACTATCCGTTTTTTCCCGGGTACAAATATGAATACTATCATTTTTTCTGGATACAAATACGAATACTATCTGTTTTTTCCCGAAGCGTTTCTGTTTCGATGTGGTCTTGATTCAGTGCCGAATCTGTGAGTGTTTGGTGTTGCTACGACTCGTGTAGACAGTAGACGTGTAGTCATGTTACATAAATTTGTTCTATCGAAATTTGTCGCAAAAGTTGCAGGATATTCGCATTCGACTGAATTGAGTATGTATTCGATTCGAATTCATATTTGTTACGATATTCGATTCGTATTCGAGAATGTTCGAATTCGTATTCGTTTTTAAAATATGAATATGTATTCGTATTCGAGACTATTCAATTTATTTCCATCCATAGAGTTTTCAGGTTAAACTTGAAAAATTTTCGACCAAAGAAATGTAAACACAAATCTCCTCTACATATTTCTACATAGTATACAATTAGCTCCCTCGAAAAACTAGTGATGTAATTACACTATCTGTAATCGGTCAGAGAAATTATAATATCTCTAATTGCAACTAGTTTTTTTTAATGCAAAAAAGCAATTACAAATAGGTGACACGTCGTGTAGGTGATTTCACGAAATTTGACTACTAAGATATGGTTTTTCATACATCCATGATATTTTTTTTGATAAAAGGTTCGCCTATTTCTATAAATAGAAAACAAACTACAACGGTTCAAGTTGTAGCATACATCCATGGTATGAAAATGAACCAATTCATCGATCCTTTTTGATTAGTTACTCCTTCCGTACAAGAGTGACTAGTATTTGGGAACGGTTGATATCATTTCGGATGTTATACCGGTTTGATTCATAGAACGATACATTCGATAATCGGTTTATATCGATATACCATTCAGGAGTATAATATAATAATATATATTTATATATATATGCTTAATTGTATATATACTAAATTTTATTTGTAATATTTATTTTAATACATAGAAGTATGATCAAATATAATATATACTTTAATAATTTTAATAAATGATATTATTAATTTTGTCGGTTGGTATAGACAGTATTAGCCGCTATCGAGCCGAAGTAAGCAATATTGACGGAACACAAGACTGCTCTGGACCGTTTTATCGATAAGTTTGGAACATATGGAGAAATACAGACCGTGCGTACAAAAACTCCAATTGCATTTATAAATCGGACAGGGAAGGACTACTGTGATAAAAGGTGATAAAAGAAATTAAATGGGACGCCAATAGGAAACGTGAAAGTACCAGTAGTACAGTAATTCATCTCGAAATCCCAATTTAATTTCATCGCCTCGACGACACGTCGGGGAAAAATGTCACGGAAAAAAGTAATGGGGCGGTGTCTTCTCAGCGGGACAGTGACGCCGCGGTACGGCGACCACTGCGCGCTGGCCCCACGCGGCCACGCCCCCCGCCCTCATGGACGGAGTCCACCTGCTCCCTCCCCTCGCTGCTCGCCTGCTCTCTCTCAGCTTTCTCCATTTCTCCTCTTCTCCTCACGTCCTCTCGCTAGCTGTAGCCTACAGAGCTCTAGCGCGCAGCGTTGTGGTAGTGTAGACGTACGAGCTGAGCCACTGCCACTCTCGCGACCGCCTGCTCCTGCTCCTGCTCCGCCTCTCTCTCCCTCCCTCTCTACCTGTGGCCTTTAAAGCTGTCACCTTTTGGCACTCTCTCTCTCTCTCTCGTGCTGTGCTGTGCTCGCTCGGTTGCCTCAGGTCGTGCGGGTGGTGAGAGCAGGCGAGGCCAGGCGTCTCCGATCGGATCAGGGGAGTCCGGTGCGTGAGCCCTGGTGGTTTGTTTTGGGAAGGAGGAGGAGGCGGGTGATGGACGCGGCTCCGTGCGCCGATGCGCGGGGTGGCTCGGGCGGGGGGAGGCTGTGAGGGGCTCACCGGCCGGCCGGCGAGGGTGCCCGCCTCGTCGGCGCGCGCGCGCTCGTGGAGGTTCGTGGAGATTTCGGTTAGGTCTCACATGTATATGCACCTACTGTTCATCGTTTTGTGTTCGGTTGGATAGCTCGCTTGTGCTCAAAATGTTCATCTGCCTCGTTATTGCGTGCGTTGTATGATTTTTTTCCCGGATTTTTCTTTTGGTCCTGAGCTTGTTCAAGTCAATTTTTTTTTTATAGAATATTGGTCCTACGTTTTTACATGGGAAGCTGTAAAAACGCGGATTTAAGCTGCTGGTGTTCTCGCGCGACTGATTTTTCCTTGTGATTTTCGGCGAAATCGTGCAGTTTTGGGCGTCGTTTTAAGCCAAAAGCTGCCTCCTTTGCGTGCTTTCCCACGTTTTGTTGTTTAATGGAGGAGGCTAGCTTGCGCAATCGCGCAACCGCTGCTTGTTAATCACCACTTGCTTTTTTTCCCCTAGTCAAATTTATTCTAATTAACCACTTTCCCTTACTCTTGAAATCTCCCAGGTTGTTCTGCTCCCGAGGTTCGCTGCTGCGAGGTGGTGGTGGAATTAAAGGCGGCGAGTGAGGAGGAGGCAAAGGGAAAGCAAAAGGGGCGGTGATTTTGCTTTGGTGGTGGGGTGGGGTGGGGGCGATGGCGGCGGCCGTGGCGATGCGGAGCGGGAGCGGGAGCGACGGCGGGTACGACAAGGCCGGGATGGACTCGGGCAAGTACGTGCGATACACGCCGGAGCAGGTGGAGGCACTCGAGCGGATGTATGCTGAGTGCCCCAAGCCCAGCTCCACGCGCAGGCAGCAGCTGCTGCGCGAGTGCCCGATTCTGGCCAACATCGAGCCCAAGCAGATCAAGGTCTGGTTCCAGAACCGAAGGTGAGCATCATACCGCAACCTTGTGATTTGGTGGAAGCTGGAAACTGTTCTAGGACTCGGTGAATGCCCCGCTGGTTTCTACCTTGCCTAGTGTTGCAGTGGGCAGCATGGAAGTGTCATGGTAGCTGTAGAAATTGTGTAGGAATGGGTCGCCACAAATGTGGGTGTTCAAAGTCTCTTCTTGCCATTCTGAGGATACGGTCAAAAATTTGCATGTTCAGGAGTTTACCAGTTCTGTGTTGGAGCATCTGTTTTTTTCGCTCTCTCTGGGTAGGTTCTGCATTCAAGCTTAATTGTTGGGTCTCTTGTGTGGTTGCAGGTGCCGTGATAAGCAGCGGAAGGAGGCTTCCCGACTTCAGGCCGTGAACAGAAAATTGACAGCAATGAACAAGCTTCTCATGGAAGAGAATGATCGTCTCCAGAAGCAGGTTTCCCAGCTGGTTCATGAGAATGCATACATGAAGCAGCAGCTGCAGAATGTAAGCCTTCATTTTGTTGATGTCAGACTGTACTGGATGCACATTAACGTCTGACCTTGGATACCATTTGTTTTTCTCATCTCATACCATCCATCTTCTGTTTTCAGCCATCATTGGCCAATGATACAAGCTGTGAATCAAATGTGACCACTCCTCAAAACCCTCTGAAGGATGCAAGTAACCCTTCTGGGTAAGTAAGTTTTGTTATAGATGTCCCAGTCTTGGTAATTGGTGGGATTCAACTTACTTTCTTAAAGAACATGTTATAACATCTTTCTTTCATTTTCTTTCCAGACTCCTTTCAATTGCGGAGGAGACCTTGACAGAGTTCCTCTCAAAGGCTACAGGGACTGCTGTTGATTGGGTCCAGATGCCTGGGATGAAGGTTGGTTGACAATTTTGGAGGTTCTATATTCCATGACTAATGTTAAGTGGATCTAAATGTGCTTATTTTGTTCTCCTTCCTGTGATTAGCCTGGTCCGGATTCGTTTGGTATTGTGGCCATTTCACATGGTTGCCGTGGTGTTGCTGCCCGTGCTTGTGGTTTGGTGAATCTAGAACCAACAAAGGTAACCGTATACTTCAAACTTCGTTTGGAATTTCTTCTTAGTCCAAGAATGCCTTTTGTTTATTTCCAAGAGAATCACGTTGAAACTGGTTTCATCTGCAAGTGACTATGTTCTGTTTGTCTGATATATGGTGCGATTTTTTAGAACAAAGGGAGGCCTTTAAAAGTACCTCGTCACAAACACAGCTAGCTGTACATACTTAACCTCTATTGTTACTTAAGGGGTAAATAAACTTCATTAGAACAACGAGTTACCAAAGTTAAGGCTTTCAAGCAAAATAACTTAGGTGCTCCACGTCCAATTGACTCTTTGCAGAATCATCTTCTCATCACGCCTATTGGTTCATGTGGAACATAAATCCTCTTATAAATTTTTTGACTGTATTCAGCAAAATTCTATGGAGTTCCTAATATTAGTGTGCTTTGTAGATTGTGGAGATCTTGAAAGACCGCCCATCTTGGTTCCGTGATTGTCGGAGTCTTGAAGTCTTTACAATGCTTCCAGCTGGAAATGGTGGGACTATTGAACTCATTAACATGCAGGTGGGTACAATGTCATTGATCACTCCTTTCTTTGAACAATAATAGGGTTTTCATTAATCCTGGTCACATGCATTACCTATTTTATTCATTATTCTTGCTTTCGGTATTCAGATGTATGCTCCTACTACTTTAGTTCCTGCACGAGATTTTTGGACACTGAGATACACAACCACAATGGAGGATGGCAGTCTTGTGGTGCGTATGATCGTGAAACTTTTCTTTTTGTTTAGATTGCCTACATAGTAAATTAACACATGGAAGTTGTTTCTTTTGCTTACGTCCCTGTATCTCGCAGGTCTGTGAGAGATCATTGAGTGGTTCAGGAGGTGGTCCAAGTACTGCCTCAGCACAGCAATTTGTAAGAGCTGAGATGCTTCCTAGTGGCTATTTAGTTCGGCCATGCGAGGGTGGGGGCTCAATTGTGCATATAGTGGACCATCTGGACCTGGAGGTCTAATTTTCAGATTCTATGTTCTTACTAGTCAGATGTGAACTTTCGTGCATCAATGTTCCTTATCATGTTTGTTCGTAATTCAGTTCAATTCTATCTTACAGGCTTGGAGTGTTCCTGAAGTGCTTCGGCCGCTCTACGAGTCGTCTAGGGTAGTTGCTCAGAAAATGACTACAGCGGTGAGTTTTTACAGCATTTCCTGGTCTTCTATTACCTGTTACTTTTCAATGATATCTTCTGTTCATGTAAGGTGGCCGTTTCCTTAAGACTCTAGCTTGGCATCAATGCCCAGTGTTACGTTGTTCAATACCTGTTATTTATGGGGACACATGTTTGTAGTTCCTACATTCCATATTGACTATTCTTGTTATCAAGGCACTACGGCACATCAGACAAATTGCTCAAGAAACTAGCGGGGAGGTTGTATATGCTTTGGGGAGGCAGCCTGCTGTTCTACGGACATTTAGTCAGAGGCTGAGTAGGTGAGTCCTGGATAAATTTAACACTTCTTTTGTACCGTGAATTTTCTGGGCATGCTGTTTATTCAAACACCTTTTTTATGCCCCTTCAGAGGATTTAACGATGCTATAAGTGGTTTCAATGATGATGGTTGGTCTGTCATGGGTGGAGATGGCATTGAAGATGTAATCATTGCTTGCAACTCAAAGAAGATTAGGAACAATAGCACTGCTGCCAATGCTTTTGGAGCCCCTGGAGGCCTTATATGTGCTAAGGCATCCATGTTACTGCAGGTAAGGATGCAGTGATTACATATAAATTAATCTGCATTCCCATTTATATACACCGCTTTATTTAAGTTTATTCAAAAATTCAGTACCTAGTGTTGAGATGAAAATTTTGCTGGCCTTAGTGGAAACCGTAGACACTGGAGAATTGTACACCGTGTTGGAGCTTTCTCTTGTTAATTGTTATCTGTTATTTCTCAAGTTCTTACATTTTTGTTGTTGTTTGGTATCCTAGAGTGTTCCGCCAGCAGTACTGGTTCGGTTTCTGAGGGAACATCGGTCTGAATGGGCTGATTATAACTTTGATGCATATTCGGCTTTAGCACTGAAGGCGAGCTCATGTTCACTTCCTGGGTTGCGGCCTATGAGATTTTCTGGGAGCCAGATCATCATGCCACTTGCTCACACAGTGGAGAATGAGGAGGTATATTTACAGGTCTTTCCATGGAAAGCAGTATGACTTGCTAGGTGTCATTATCATGATTTAGTCACTATTGGAGATATTTCAGATTTGCTGTTGCCCGTTGCTATAGATTTATCTATTTTCTTGGTTGTGTTATCACTTTTCCATTTTCCTGTAAATTTCCCCTTTGATGAGACTTTTGTGTGACCTTCCATGGTTAGTATTGCCCCTTTGGTGTGTGGGCTTTGTGCAACTTTCCTTGTTTAGTGGTGTGGAAGATCTGTAGGTAGGTTTGTGACAAGTGCACTTTATAACCAGGCTATATCATTTGAAGGAAACAATAATTAAAAAATTGTATTTACGCAAAATATATTGATCGATTGTATGCTGTTTTCCTCGATGAGTGTAATAACATGAAACCTCCTTGATCAATATGCAGATTCTAGAAGTTGTTCGTCTTGAAGGGCAGGCACTTACACATGATGAAGGTCTTTTATCAAGAGATATCCACCTGCTTCAGGTAATAATTATCTGCTTTGGTGATTTTCCGGTGTTCTATTTTGTTATGAATCAGCAGTAACAAAGTATTTCACTAAGAGAAATCACTTAATTAAGATGGCGCATTACTTATTAATTAGATTTTATCTATAATGCTAGTACTGTGAACTATCCTAATAAGAGCTTATAATGGATCTCTTTTTAGGGAATTTCTAATATAACTCTGAACTTGATTGATCTTTCAGCTTTGCACTGGAATAGACGAGAAATCAATGGGATCCTGCTTCCAGCTTGTCTTTGCACCAATTGATGAGCTTTTCCCTGATGATGCTCCATTGATATCTTCAGGCTTTCGTGTTATACCACTGGACATGAAAACAGTTGAGTTTTTCTTACTAATTTTATTTGGTCCAGTAAAGTTCAGGATGCCACATTTCCTTTTGTTTCCTCTCACTGAGTGTGATCTGGTGTTGTCATTTTTCTTGTCACTGCATTTTTGCATGCCTGTCCTCTTATGCGAAACCTCCATTCTCTTTTTAAGGGCACTGTAACACACTTCTGTGTAATACAAATATTTCTTAAAAGTTTGAGGGTTGAAAGCCTTTCAACTTTAGTATGATGGCAATTCATCTGGCCCAAACTTCTGGTTTGTACTTCTGGCTTGATTTTCACCCAAATTTTAACCATCGATATCTTCCACAGGATGGTGCACCCGCTGGTAGAACATTAGATTTGGCTTCTAGCCTTGAAGTTGGTTCAACTACACAACAAGCTACAGGGGAGGCATCTCTGGATGATTGTAGGAATCGGCGATCAGTGCTGACAATTGCCTTTCAATTCCCTTATGAAATTCATCTTCAGGATAGTGTTGCAACTATGGCTCGGCAGTATGTCCGTAGCGTTGTTTCTGCTGTGCAGAGAGTGTCGATGGCTATTTCTCCCTCTGGTGTGAATGCTGGGCAGAAGATATTTTCTGGCTTCCCTGAAGCTGCAACACTTGCTCGCTGGATTTGCCAAAGCTACCAGTAAGTACACTTGTCATTTTCCTTTCTATCTTATGAAGGACTTTTAGTGTCAGTAGATCACTGCTGCATTATTGCTAGTCTATACTTTTTCTTTAAGTAGTATAGATAAAAGACCAGTACATGTCCAAAATTAAATGTGTACCAAAGATCAACTTGTGCAAAAACTGATGAAATCATCATATTTGTGTTATGAATATTGTGTGTATTGAAGAGGCCCAATGTGCAATATATATAGGAGTACAAAAGGTGTATGCCATATACAGATAAGGCAATACACAAGAGTCCCTATTCTATCTCTAACATATCTCTAACACCCCCCGCAAATGCAAGGCGTATGCAATAGCATTGCATTTGGAAAGGGTTGACACTAAAATATGATAAATCCAAAGTCCAAATCTTGATAATGTCGTCGTAGCATGCAGCTCTTGGAAAATGTCGATAAAAGATCTCCCATCCGTGGTTCCACAACAAAGTCGACCGCGGCAACATGACGAAGAAGATGATGACACCGACAAAAAGATAAAATTGTCACGTCGAATAGGAATAGATAGAACCATGACGACGCAGATGGAAGCCCAAGACGATAGCGGCGCAGTGCACAAGAAGCGCAATAAATACGCAGTGCACAAGAAGCGCAATAAAGACGCAGAGAGCACAAGAAGCGCAACGAATGCACAGTACAAAAGAAGCGCGAGAATGCACAGTACAAAAGAAGCGCGACGCAATGCACAAGAAGCGCAACAGAGACGCAGTGCGGAAGAAGCGCAGCGGCCTTAAAAGCAGGGCGACGGATCTGCAGCGGTTCGAAGAAAAGAACAGCGGCTGCTGCCATGCAAAAGAAATTCCTATACTTTTACGACAGACAATAAATTTGTGGGCTCGCATGGCTAAGACGAACTCACAGATAAAGAGTTACGGACTTAGATAGACGCAGTGGAGAAAAAATGACACAAAGAAAAACCTAAGGATAATTAGCAGCAAATACTAGCAGCAGCGGAATAGCAGCAACATAATCAATCTCCACCACCGACTGCCAAACAGCAAAGAGCAAGTAGTAGCAACGTCACTAGTCCAGAAGCACCACGTGCAGTCCAATATGGCCAAAGCAGCACCCCGCATCAAAATATCTCCCCATGCTGTAGCCTGACTAGCCATCCACCCATCCAATGCTTTCTCCATGCAAGAACTGTGCGGACCATCCCAAATCCCAATAGTCATCCCAATCGGGACACACCTTCGGGCCTATATCTGATGTAAGATGACCAACATCACAAAAGGGATAATAGGATGCTCCCTGGTTCAGATTGATCGAAGAGCTCCATAGCAACTCGTCCTTCCACAGAACCCAGAGCAAATCCTTTCAAGATTCCCCTGTCCCTTGCTCTCTCCATTCTGCCGACAGCAGCCAAAGCAAAAGGCTAAAGCCTTCTCTCAGCAGCAAAGGAGGGAGGCGGCGGCAGTCCAAGATGCGGAGGAGCTTGTGGCGGCGGTAGAGCAGCTCGGGCCGGTCCGGCCACCCAACGACTCCAGAGGCGACTCGGCGGGGACGAGCACGGATCAGCAGCGGCGCGGTTGAGCACCGGGCGACGTCGGGCACAGCAGGGAGCGAGTAGGCCGAGGGAGACAGCGGTGCCGGATCCGGGTGGGCGGTGCAGAGGCGGCCCGATCTGGAGCGGTGGCGCGGATCTGGAGATGAGCTCCCAGCTGGGGCGACGAAGCTGGATGGGATGAAGAAGTAGATGCGGCGAGCGCAAGCTGCTCCCGAAGATGCGCGTTGTGCGGCGAGCGACGATGATGGCATAATACGCGACGCGCGGCGCAGACGGCGCCCAACCGAATGGATTCGGATCTGGCCGCCCCCGGGAGCGAAGATTGCTCCTCCCGGGGGCAGCGGCAGCGAAGAACAACGAGAGCCTAGAGGCGGCGGCGGCTACAGTAACTTAACCCTAACTTTGGCTCTGATACCATGTTATGAATATTGTGTGTATTGAAGAGGCCCAATGGGCAATATATATAGGAATACAAAAGGTGTATGCCATATACAACTAAGGCAATACACAAGAGTCCCTATTCTATCTCTAACATATCTCTAACAATTTGCAGGTTCCATTTGGGAGTGGAGTTACTTAGGCAGGCAGATGAAGCTGGGGAATCATTATTGAGAATGCTCTGGGATTACGAAGATGCTATTTTGTGCTGTTCTTTTAAGGTAGTGATTTCCCCCTTTTTTTTCCTAAAAAAAATGGTCCACGTACTCGTGAGTGTATCAAAACTAGTTAGCCCTAGGGATTCACTCAAGTTGGGTAAGTTGGGTTGGGCTTAGCTTGCCTTGCCTGTAGAAGCTAGCTCACTTTAGATGACAAGACAAAAATGTGGCTTTGCTTGGTTGTTGGCTCACATACCTGCATCCTATATTCTTTCAGGAAAAGCCTGTATTTACTTTTGCCAACGAGATGGGACTTAACATGTTAGAAACATCTCTTGTTGCTCTACAAGACCTCTCATTGGACAAGATATTTGATGAAGCTGGTAGAAAGGCACTATATTCGGAGATCCCAAAATTGATGGAACAGGTACAACTGCTTCTTTTGAGCAAGGGGTCGAACTTGCTATATTTTTTTCCTGGAATAGCAATACAATTTTAATACGTCAGTATGTGTCTAATGTACTTGCTGCTTTGTTCCTTTTCACGCACCACCTCAAACGTTTTCTGCTAAGTCCCATGTCACGTGCAGAATTATTGTTCACCCGCGTGAATAGTACCCACGACACTGTGTCATCTGCGCACTGTTCATAACCGGTCGGCTCGCAGGTGCATTAGTGGTTGGGATATAGATATAAGGATAATTAGTTTTCTTTTTATTTAGATTTACTTTTTTATAGATATATTTTATTTAGTAGAGATAGATTTTCTTAGAAATAGAGATTATTTCTTAGGACTCAAGTCGAGTCATTCCTATAAAAGAGATAACATGGATGCAATATCAATTAAGCAAGAAAGATAATTTAATCAAGTCTTCCTCTCAAGGTTCTATATTATCTCAGTAATCTCTCAACTCCTAAGATAAGTCAGTTGGATCTACACCCATTCAAACTAACCAGGGACATGGCATTTCGGCCTTGGCTATGTAAAGTTCAAGGATGTGCCTGTGTGATTTGTTTCTGTTGGCAATTTGTTTTCATCTAGCTCAGTGAGGTATTCGGTATTCCTATGTAGACAGACTCTGGTATACCTCCCGGAAGAGCCCTCCAACAAATACATGACATCTTGCATGTATTGTTCCATCCCAATATCCCCATAGTTTCATCCTTAGTTATGTGTCTAGCTTTAGTTTTCGATGATTCTTCTTTCTCCACAATTAATCAAACCAAGTCCTTCAAAGTACATTTTGGCAAGGTTTCCTGCCTTTTTTTTTTTTGGTTTGTGTGCATGCTCAAAGTACATCAGAGGTCACAGCTAATTAATCGAATATTCTGTTCAGGGCTATGTTTACCTGCCAGCTGGTGTGTGCTTGTCCGGAATGGGCCGCCATGTCTCTTTCGAGCAAGCTGTAGCATGGAAAGTACTTGGGGAGGACAACAATGTGCACTGCCTGGCCTTCTGCTTCGTCAACTGGTCTTTCGTGTGATCCATCCGACGCAATCCATGTCCGTTGTGAGCAGCTCCATTTTTGCATTCTCTGTAGAAAATAACCATCGTCGCTGTTAGTTAATGCTGTCTTTAATTACTTTCTAGATTTGGAAAAGCCAGTGTCTGTAAAAAATGCTGCCTAGTGTAAATCTGCTCTCATTTCCACTAATTTAACCAGGCAAGAAGCTGGCTGCTGTTTGTTAAATTGAGGATACTAACCTTGAATCCCGAATGGTTAATGGTTATATACTTTATTTATATGATGGAACGCTAGTAGCAAATTTCTGATGGCCCTGTAAATTCCTTTTGTGTCATCGTGTCGTAAAATTTTCGTCTGTGTTTGTCGGTTATGATCACAAGGTAGGCATCAGGTTGTGGTAGTGCAAAGCTTTACCCTCATCTCTGATTGGCGGAAATGGATTCTCTGCATTTGAAGTCTCAATGCCGAACTGCCAGGGGTGGAGAGTGATCGAACGGTGGGAAGGGGAGGCCTCCCCTCGTAGAATTCCCTCCCCACCACGTCGGTGCGGCGGCGGGTACTCTTCTCGGAGTCGGCCCAGGAGCCGAACGAGGGCAGAAGCAGCGTCGTCACACTCGCAGTTACGTCCAAACCAACGGCGCGACATCGCGGCCGGCCAGGCATGTAGCGCGCAAGGGCCCGTTCGGAACGGCCTGAGGCGGCCGCGCAACAAATCCGACGCTCCCTGCCACCGTTTTCCGGCGTAGAGCTCGCCTGGAACCCGTGTACGGGCCGCCAATCCAGCGGGAGAGAAGCGGAAAAAGCCGTAATCGGGCTGGAGCGGACGTAGACGAGCCTAGGACGGGGCCCATACGTTGCGGGCCAGCCTTATGCCCGTGCGAGCCTCCCCAGTTGCCCGAGCCGCGCGGTCTGCAGGGGGAAGCAAAACTGCGGCGGGAGGCGCGGTGCCGTTCCTGGGCTTGGTGATGGATCGGTGCAACCAACGACCAACGCGCATCTCGTACACGTCGCCCACCAGCAAAACCGCGGGCGCATCGAGGAGGAGCACGCGCCGGGGGGGCTCGGCCCACGGTTTGCCCACGAGCGGTTGACGTTCGGCTGCTGAGTGAGCCGAACGCGCCACGGGACGGGAGATTCGCCGGTCGGAGCTCGCATCGCAGTCCAGAGGTGTTCATAGGCGGCCCGGCCCGAGGCAGTCCAGGCCGGGCTTGGGACTGTGTTTTTGGCCCGCAAGCCAGGCCAAAAAGCCCGAAACCCGAAAAAATTGATTAAAAAAAATAAAAAACTATTTTTAAATTTCAGAAATGAATTAAATATTATTTTTATTCTAAAAATAATTAAAATAATATATTTAAAAGGGAAACTCAACTTTCGGTCCAGGCCAAGCTGGGCTCGAGCCTGGCCATTTCAAACTGGGCTTTTTAAACCCAGCCTGAAGCCTAGCCCGACTTTTGAACAGGTCTACATCGCACGCACGTTGTTTCATCTGGGTAGCACACACGACGACGGTTGAATATGATGATGAGCGCCTGCTTGTGCCTGTTTTACTTTTGCCAAAAACGTCATTTGCGTATAAGTGCTTGTGTGATGCGATATATCCATGTACTACTAAGACATGTACAATAGTATAGTAAACTGTTGCCTATAGTATTTATCTATGTTATCTATAAACAATACTAAAGACAGTTTCTACAGCGAATTATCTTTTTATATATTTCTATAGATAACTCTTTCATATACAATGCATGAGAGAAGACTTAATTCTCTATATCATCTTGTGTCCTACGTATCAAAATTTACAGACAGCCGACGTTGCACAATTATACATAATCTTTAGCATCACGATGTTTTTTTCCCAACTTAAGACTAGTACTGTAACAGGCCGCAGAGCCTAGGTGAGGCGAGAGACGAGATGGCAATGCGCAATAAATTCCGTTTTGATGGCATCAGTGCCATAAATCGGCGCCTCCTGTTAGCTGGTCGTCCATGCTTTTGCATCAATTGCACACACCCCGTCCCCAATTAACGCTAGTAGCAAATTTGTGATGGCCCTGTAAATTCCTTTTGTGTCATCGTGTCGTAAAATTTTCGTCTGTGTTTGTCGGTTATGATCACAAGGCAGGCATCAGGTTGTGGTAGTGCAAAGCTTTACCCTCATCTCTGATTGTCGGAAATGGATTCTCTGCATTGGAAGTCTCAATGCAGAAAAATCTGTAGTATCATACAGTAGGTGATCTTCATATGTTTTCCGTTAGAGTAAAATCGCTGAAGTACATATCCCACTGTTGCTACTGTATTGTTATAGTACACTGCTCTTCTAAAAATCAAATTAACAACTGGATTCGATGGCTATTTATTTATTTTTAAATAGATGTCGAGAGCTAATTTCTGCCTACTGGTTATCAGGGTTCTTACTGGCAAAATCGGGTTGGGATGAATTTCGCTAAAAAACAGTTCTGCTTGAATTTTATCATTTTAAATTTTAAAACCGAAAATTTTAAATTTTGATTTAAAAATCTTGGTCGAAATTTTCTGATTTTCAGCTAAACCGGTCCTACCGCCTCTGTAAAAAAACCGGTAGCGAAAACCTGATACTCTTAGTTTTGTTGAAAGAAAGTGGAGAGGGATTTGGATGGGCAATTCGATATAAAACTAGAGGGGGTCGATTGCGAAATTCGGTAGCAGGTGATCCAAATCAAGAAGGGATCGAGCAGCAATTCTGAGACGCACTGTGACGAGGCGCAAAATCTTCCGATCCACCAAGAGACTGCAAGAGTGGAGGAGGCGAGCGCGACCAACCTGATCAGCACCAGCAGTAATGATAGCCCAGACGAGAGCTGGGCAACATGGTCGTGTTCGTGACCCCTGTTCGTTCTCTCTCTTGTTCCTTGTACGCACTGATGCTGGGACGGGGGGAGAGAGAGGCCAAAGAAAGGGACTCCTGAGCCCTCACTGCGTCGGAAAAAATTTTAGTGGCGGAGGGTCTCACGTAAGGTACTTCGGCATCTCCGTCCATTCGTAAACTGCAAAAGGTGAGAGTGATCGAACGGTGGGAAGGGGAGGCCTCCCCTCGTAGAATTCCCTCCCCACTACGTCGGTGCGGCGGCGGGTACTCTTCTCGGAGTCGGCCCAGGAGCCGAACGAGGGCAGAAGCAGCGTCGTCACACTCGCAGTTACGTCCAAACCAACGCCGCGACATCGCGGCCGGCCAGGCATGTAGCGCGCAAGGGCCCGTTCGGAACGGCCTGAGGCGGCCGCGCAACAAATCCGACGCTCCCTGCCACCGTTTTCCGGCGTAGAGCTCGCCTGGAACCCGTGTACGGGCCGCCAATCCAGCGGGAGACAAGCGGAAAAAGCCGTAATCGGGCTGGAGCGGACGTAGACGAGCCTAGGACGGGGCCCATACGTTGCGGGCCAGCCTTATGCCCGTGCGAGCCTCCCCAGTTGCCCGAGCCGCGCGGTCTGGAGGGGGAAGCAAAACTGCGGCCCAGGGCCGGAGCGGGAGGCGCGGTGCCGTTCCTGGGCTGGTGATGGATCGGTGCAACCAACGCGCATCTCGCACACGTCGCCCACCAGCAAAACCGCGGGCGCATCGAGGAGGAGCACGCGCCGGGGGGGCTCGGCCCACGGTTTGCCCACGAGCGGTTGACGGGAGATTCGCCATCCTGTTTCTTGCGCCACGGGACGGGAGATTCGCCGGTCGGAGCTCGCATCGCAGTCCAGAGGTGTTCATAGGCGGCCCGGCCCGAGGCAGTCCAGGCCGGGCTTGGGACTGTGTTTTTGGCCCGCAAGCCAGGCCAAAAAGCCCGAAACCCGAAAAAATTGATTAAAAAAATAAAAAACTATTTTTAAATTTCAGAAATGAATTAAATATTATTTTTATTCTAAAAATAATTAAAATAATATATTTAAAAGGGAAACTCAACTTTCGGTCCAGCCAAGTTGGCTCGAGCACGCCATTTCAAATCGGGCTTTTAAACCCACCAAGCCTAGCCCACTTTTGAACAGGTCTACATCGCACGCACGTTGTTTCATCTGGGTAGCACACACGGCGACGGTTGAATATGATGATGAGCGCCAGCTTGTGCCTGTTTTACTTTTGCCAAAAACGTCATTTGCGTATAAGTGCCTGTGCGAGGCGATATATCCATGTACTACTAAGGCATGTACAATGGTATAGTAAACTGTTGCCTATAGTATTTATCTATGTTATCTATAAACAATACCAAAGACAGTTTCTACAGCGAATTATCTTTTTATATATTTCTATAGATAAGAGAAGACTTAATTCTCTATATCATCTTGTGTTCTACGTATCAAGATTTACAGACAGCTGACGTTACATAATTGTACATAATCTTTAGCATCACGATGTTTTTTCCCAACTTAAGACTAGTACTGTAACAGGCCGCAGAGCCTAGGTGAGGCGAGAGACGAGATGGCAATGCGCAATAAATTCCGTTTTGATGGCATCAGTGCCATAAATCGGCGCCTCCTGTTAGCTGGTCGTCCATGCTTTTGCATCAATTGCACACACCCCCCGTCCCCCAATTATTAGCCCCGGTTGGCACAGCGAGCAAGAAAGCGACGTCTTCCTTTTCTCACCCCATATGGGCCTCCCTCTACTTCCCTTCCTCTCGAATTCATTGCGAAAAAATTGCCGGTTAAATGAACAAGTGGCACGCGAGGCGTCGACCTCCATGTATGTGTACTCCTACTCCCATCTCGTCGCAAAGCTTACTCAGCTAGCCTGATCCAGGACATGAATGCGTGCAGTACTGAGGCTGTAATTGGCATGGCCCGGCCGGTGTGTTTCCTCCTGTTCATCTCCTTTTCCCCTCACCTCCTCTGTAAATTGCGACGGCAGCTAGCTAGCCGGTGTCCTACGTAGTGTGGCAACTGGCAAGGCAACACAGATTCGACACTTTACTATCAATACTACTACTAGGACTAGGAGCTAGTAAATGTGTATGCAGCGTCTGGATTTTTAGGTGGCTCCCTGCGTCGTTACGCCTTGTCTTCTCGTACAGGCGCGCTCCAAGTTTTGGCCTGCCTGCGCGGAGATGCATGCATGCCCGACGCTACGACACTGGCCGGCCGGCCGGCCGGGTCAGTACGCTGTAGGGAGGTCAAATACCACAGATGAACACTTGTCAGTCATGATAGGATCAGGCATTCAGGCTAGAGTAGACACATGCAATGCGACGCAGCTCACAGCGCAGATCAGCCAGCGACGATTACTACTTGATGCGTGCTGCCTTCGCTGAGGCGCTGAACAGTGCGTGCAGTGCAGCTTTGTTTTTCCCTTTTGGAAAAGGAGATGCAGCGATTCCTCAATTCTGAGACGCAATTCTTGAAGTAGTTTTGTCAGGACGTTTTATCATCGGCCGTGCACGGGAGGTTTTGGGTGGTGTGTTGCTGGTTTAGGAGCTAAATGCACTGCAAGATTTTGTACCAGACAACAGTTGCGTGGCTGTTTGTGGTCACCAGCCAAACAACCACTTGAGTTTGAGCTAACTGGTTTGTTTTTCAGACAATGATTTGATGTTAATCGCGCAACCGAAGCAACGTAGCGGTCCCAAATTCGCTTGCCAAGGGCGGGACCAGCATTATGGCCAACCCCGGCCTGGCCTCCCATGCAGCAAGGATTTGAAGCAAGTAAAATACTTACTTCCCTTTGATCCATCTCAACCAGAAGCAGCATCATATCACCAATCTTGATTCCTCTGTCATTTAGATGTATAAAATAACAGAGCAGAACAAGGGAATTGATAATGGCAGATCACTCCCCATCAAAGCATAGTATAGTATAGCAGAGCAGAGCAGAGCAGAGCAGTAGAATAAGAGCTATGATGACTGATCGACGGTAATAATTACTAAATTTAGGATGTAATTGCCACCTCATAATCCTTCCCTAGAGGCACACAATATCCACCTCATCATTGGGGCAAAAGCAGACCACCAACTGCATATCCAGGTAAGTATAACCATCTCCAAACAACGGGCAAACTGCCTACCACTGCATGCTTTGTTTCTGAACAAAAAGCTAGGTGTCCCTACTAGAATGCAGCTTGCCCACATCCCCTAATCCGAACCAAGGCATACAAAACTAAACAGAAAGGGATGTGCACAGGAGGCAGCTAATTACAAAATCTGAGAGAAGAAGATGGTTTGCGGTTTCGGAAGTCATTTTATCTCTAGATGCTTGAGGATGTCCTCCACTGCTTCATCGTCCGCTTCACCGTTGTCGGCATCAGCAGCCTTCAACTGGCTTGTTGGAAGAAAGCCTGCTGATGTAGTGCATTCCACAGCAGCAGCAGAACCAGCAGCAGAACATGGCAAGTCAAGGGTAACTACCTTCGAAGCTTCCTTGACTTGAGCTGGAGCCTTGATCTTTACCGGTGGCCTAATCACTGGCGACGGAACCGCCAGTGGTGCAAGCTTACCAAGTGACAGTGATTCCTTCAGCTGTTGGGGTTGCACATCCTTTATCTGAACAGGGATCACCGGTGACAGCGATTCCTTAAGCAGTTGGTGACGCACATCCTTTACCTGAACAGGGATAACAGGTGACACTGATTCCTTTATTGGTTGGTGTTGCACATCCTTTAACTGAACAGTCATCACATGTTTCGGTCCTTGAACTGGAGCTGAGGGAGAAAAGAGTGGGGAAGCTGGCCTGATGCGAACTGGGGATGCCATCCGAATTGGCGGTGGGTGGCTCATGAGAGGAGGAAGCTGCTGTGTGCGTGCACCTGGAGGTGGGAGAGGTGGAGCAGAGAACACAGGGACAGCAGTCCTGACTGTTACCGGAGGAGCCATGCTATGGCAAGACATACGGTAGTGCCCAACTGGGACATAAGGGGCTGCCTCTGCTGCCGGGAACCTTGACCATGGATTAGGGCTTTCAATGGGCCGGAAAGGTGATTGCGATGTTCCATCAGTCGCTGCTGGTGACTCTGATCTGGATCTTGAATTAGACTTAGGGCGGAATAGAGGGAGAATCTTCGAGTAGCTGGACTGAGAGGATTGAGCAAAAGAAGGCTTCCTCTCTGGTTGCATGGGAAATTTCATGGGGAATGGCGAAGCATGGGGATTATTGGCCATTGCTATCTTTTCCTTCAGGCGATAGTTGAGAAGAGCTCGGGCAATCCTGATCTGATCCTGCTCATCATTGTTCTCTGGTTCATTTGTTGAATTCGCTTCCAGACGTACCACTGTTGCAAAGAGAGAAATAGTGTGAGGAAGTGCCGATGTGTAATGAAATTGTTGCAGCTCAAAATTTTGCCAAATCATATTCTACTGATACTGTCATGAGGTTTCATTAGATCAAATCGAACAGGCAAGGCAGATAACTTCAGTTGAAGGTCCACAGCCAGGAGGAGAGCTCCTTAGTGAAACGCAATACATTAGCCTACTAACCTTTTGCACTTGCATAACTTTTGTCCTCAAAGGAAGACAAACAAAAACATGCCTAGCATGATAAAGAGGCTCCAAACAAACATGTTTTTGCAGACATCTCAGTTAATGTTTTGGTTACACTCAGTTGCAACTTACACGGCCAAAGGCAGAAGTTCCAAAGGAATGTGAGGTTTTCTGGGATCCTAAGTTCAAGTAACTGGTAATCAACTGTGGTGTTTGAAAGCATCCATGATATAATGACTTGTCCCATCAAAATAAAATTAATCTAACCTCCCATTTCTCATGATAAATTACTGGGGAGTGGGGAGAATACTGTGGTAAGATTTCATATAACAACATTTGCATTAAACAAAAAGTTAAGTCAACATCCATAGTTGACATACAGTTTTGTACCACTGCCCTTGCCAAATTATCTAATATGGATGTTACACTCCTGTGGACCAGTACATGTCAAGAACACTATCGCTTATTCAGATTTTCTTCTACATATATTCAAACATACATCAAGTGCACTAGACCTCTGATCAACCAAAGTTATGCCATCATACGATATCAAGTGTTGGTAATTCGTATCCTAATCTAAACATTTTTTTAAAGGATCACAAATATCCCTTTCTTTTTGGCAAATATGATTGTTACAGAAAAAATATGAATAAGTAATGGCACCACTAAATCTTTAATCAACAACACAGTGAAAAGAACTAAAAAAGAAGAATATGTTAATAACACTCACATTGTTTCAGCGAAGACCAGGCGGAGGAAGCAGCATTTTTTTCAGCTTGTTTCTTATTCTTAGCAGGATCACCAGTGAATGTGATCCCAGCTAGCTCTACTGTGCATGTGAAAACCGGCAGATGGCCAAGGCCAGATCGCTCTGTTGTATATGAAGGCAGCGGTGCTCCAACCCTCTGGGCTACTTCCTGCAGAAGGTTCTTGTAAACCCCTGTTTCATCCTGTTTAACACAACAGTATCACCGTAAGTAACTGACTGGAAAATTTACGCTATAGATTAAGGAATAAAAGTTGAGTGTGTAAGATACTACTTGCAAGGTCAAAGACAAGATCACAGAAAAATGTTAACTCCTAGTTAATAGACAGCTGGACATAAAACTTTATGACAGGAAGAACACAATGTTGTCCACTTTAGCTAGTTAAACTGCCTTTATTACTCAGTCTTGATTGAAAAAGAAGAAAGGCCTCCAGAATCCAAAGGAAGATAACTTCTGGATTAAGACATTGCTGAACAGTCCAATACTTCAAATGCAAGGATTATCATTCAGAAGAGGTTAAAAAACAAGGAGACATGGTAGTTGAGCTGTCTACGAGCAGATTAGAAATGGGCCATGTATAGGAAGGGATTATATCAATCCAACCGAAGAACATGAGTCAACTCCAAAATTACATACGCAGATCCTGGATATAAACCAGCCAAGAAAAAAAACATTGCAGATAAGTTTTGAATATACTAATACAAAAGATAACAGATAATGCTACCATCAGCACCTAAAAGACTGGAGGCAGTTCACCAAGAAGCTCACTTAGATTAAGGAGTCAGAGGCTACTTGTACATATTTTTTGAAAAGAAAAAAAATGAATGTCATAATATTGATGACAGCACATATTTTCAACTCAGTAATGACAATAACTCCATGCTTAGTTTTTTTTGCGAGGAAAACTCCATGCTTAGTTGCAGTTAGCGTATTTACTAGTTACTATCACGTACAAACTCCATAGTTGCAGTGGAAGTTTGATAATCATGTCCCAGTGAAACACCAATCCTCTAACAAATGGTCAAATCAGTTTCTGTCATAGCCCAAACTCCAAAGTTCAAACCCTCAATACAGTCAACTATGAGGAGCATTGAACATGCCTAACATTTGACTGACCATCGTTCAAAATCATAGTAGCAACCTTTTCTATTAGTGGAACTAAGTACAGATCACATGGCACGCAGATGATCACCTACATACTTTTCTATTTTTTTTACCTTTTTAAAACTCCTATCTAGGTAAGGTACTTTTCTACCAGAAGACCAAATCCTTAAATTGACCATTTCCCTCCTAGCCCCTCTCATTTTAGTTTTATATCAAAGTGTAAATACAAACTAATAAAATTAATTCAGAACAAGACCCCTCTCTGCCATCCAATTCCAGACCAACTTTTCACAATAATCCTGTTGAAAAACATTAGCAGCGCCCTTTCAACTAGCTATTCTAGAACCAAATCATCAAATTCCACAGAACAATCTCCGCGCACAAACGCCGATCGACGAAAACGCACACTCAACACGACGGCGGTCGCACTTGACCCTGCCTAAAAGGCGGGGAGCAAAGCGACGGCTGCCCGCACTATCACCAGCAGCGACACCCACCCACACTCTCCCCACGGATAACTTCAAAGCCCCAAAGTTAGCTCAGACGCAGGGAAGCAAACAAAGCACTAGGGCATGCACCGCACTAGGCAACGGCAGCACCAGCAACACCCCATGACCTGACCTGACCATACATACCAATCCCATAGTTCTAAAGATGATACATTGACAACTCACAATGGCACCACCACCATCCATCCCTTCCCTCCCTTGCTGTGCCCCATTGTGGGCTGTGTGGGGGGCTGGGGGCCTGCCTGCCACTAAATCTCCCGGGCCCACCGTCATTGACCTGCGATGCCGGGTTAGGTGCGGGCGGTCTCCAATTCAATTCCCCCCACCCACTCCCACGCCCTCGCCATTAATACCAACACTACAAAGACTTAAACCAAATCTACTCCCCCAGTTAATCCTTTCACACTAATCTTCCTACGCGCTCATGTACTGAGGCTCAACTCATGCCAAGAAAACGTGCTTTACTTGATACTTAGACTATGTTATGTCAACTTTTTTACGCGGTGGAAGAAAGAAAAATCTTGCTAACCTTTTCAGAGGACTGAGAGATTAGTTCAACTTTTTTACGAGGTGGAAGAAAGAAAAATCTTGCTAACCTTTTCAGAGGACTGAGAGATTAGTTCAACTTTTTTACGAGGTGGAAGAAAGAAAAATCTTGATAACCTTTTCAGAGGACTAAGAAATTAGTGTGTCATTCATCTCACTCAAATCTAGTCTTGAGATCTTCTTTACTAATAAGTTTTAACTACAAACTAAAGATACAAACTATTGGATTGGAGTGCTTGATACTAAAATCCCCTCTCAACCTTTTTTTTCTCCTCTAATAACTCCTCTAGTAAGCAAGGTTTAGTTTTTTTGTTGTCACAAAGCAAGGTTTAGTATGAATGAAGCTACGGGGTGTGCATGCATGTGCATGCTCCATGTAGGATTAGTATACGTGTTCCCATGGCCTCTGCGTACCGGAGAGGCAAGTCTTTACTACAACTGGACTTCCGAGTAAGTTCATACGGCCAGTTTTTAATTGCGTCCCATTAATGCACCATTATTGGCCAGGTCTAGTTAATCAGTGTTTAGCAGTTAATGGCACGAAGACTTTTGCGATCCACCACCCCTAACGGCGAGGGACCGAGCGGTAATTCCGAGGCGCGGGGTTCGATTAAACAAATGGTGATGGTGTGGTGGGTTTTTATACTGCTGGGAAAATGGCAATTCATGTGGTGTTATTTTCAAGTACCGTCGCCGTTACGTCGCGAGAGCCCATTTATCGAGAAATAAAATGGGATTAACGGGCGGCTCGGAGTACGAATAAATTAAGAGGCTTAATTGCGTTTAGTGCATCACGTAGTGTGGGAACTAAGCTCTGTTCATTAATTAATTCATGGCCAGTTAAAAAATAAAATCACAGTCGTACTAGTAGCATAAAGATATTTTGGTTCCTAAAATATGAGATTTTTTATAAAAAAATCTGAACTTTTCAAAAATAACCAAGCTAGCACTCGTACAGTAAACTTATTCCCTCGGAATCAAAAGAATCCTCACTTTTGAGAAAAAGGAAGCGGAAATTTTAGACGCAAAAAGATTTGCGCCCTTTTCGTGCCGATTATTTATCACTCCAGTTCATACCGCTCACGAGCCCTAATTCCAAACGAGGCAGATTCTCGAAGCTACCACGAAACAACTCGTTTTTTTTTGATGAGAAAACCTACGAATCCGATCAAGCTACAGAAATAATACAGAGGAAACAGTGTTTTCGTGCAAGATTTCTCCGTCATCGCCAAGATTTCGTGCAAGATCATGTCCGACCCCGACGAATCGGCAACCCCGCTAGGCATGGAGAAGGGCGAGGCGACAATGCGACGGCCACTGCTGGCTACCTCAGTTCTCAGTCAGTCTTCAACCTATCGTTGGTAGTTTCCTCTCCCTGTAGAGCGTCACAGGCATTAGCTTCTGACGTGCTCTCTCTTTTCCTTTTGTTTTCTCCCCTTTCACCCGGATTTGCTGGGCAAACTGTCGTTTGCAATTTGTAATTTGTTTACTCCTTCTTCAATGCAGTAAGGGCAATCTTGCCGTTTACTCAAAAACATTTTTGCTGAAAAATTCATAAAATACACGAAAGCGCGCTACGAGATGAGACATGAACTCCCAATCACCACGAGTGAACTACACGGCTAATCACCCACGCGAATTCCACAACGAATTGCAAGAACAATGGTTGCAACGATTCCACGAATGATCAACTAAACCCTCGCGAGAAACGCCCACAGATCCCCAAATCCCCCCACGAACAGCACCCAAAACACGGAGAATAACCGCGAGAAACACCCCAAAAGAAATCAGTACAAGAGAAGCAGTTAACAGAAGCTGGAGGGAGGGAGGGAGAGGAGAAGAGAAGGGGGAGGGAGCGTACCAGGATGCGGGCGGCGAGAGAGTAGGAGGGACCGCGCCAGGCGAGCGCGGCGAGGGCGACCTCGGCGGCGGCGTGCTCGGCCTGGCGGAGCGTGGTGAAGAACCCGGGGCTCTCGAACTGCTCGCCGTTGAAGGTGACTGCCGCCTTGAACCGCGGCGAGTGGTCCGGCCCCTCCCGCACGCACGTGTACGCCGGCAGGTTGAAGCAGCTCCGCTGCGCCAGCTCCTGGAGCTGATTCTTATACATCACCGCCGGCCGCCTCTCCTACCCACTCACCACCACTCCCTCGACTCCCACCGCTGCTTCGAATGCCGGCAGCCGTGGCCGGAGGAGGCGACCCCCAGAGATCTACCAGAGGAGAAGGGGGAAGGGGGGAGAAGTGTGTAGCGGTAAGACGAGAGGGGGAGGGCGATTTATATTTTTTTTTCTCCTTTGGCTTTATTTTTGGAAGAGTTTAATGTTGATGCCCTGCGGTTCCTAGGTGGGCTGGACGGGGAAGGATGACAGCTGGGGCCAGCACCCGCCTCGTTTTTACTCGTGATTATAGGGATTGGAAATAAGAAAATCTTATTTTGCGGTCGCCCCCACCGATGGAATCCCGCGAACAACACTCTTTGAATGACACGTTGATGCAGAAGGGCATCCCGTACTAGACATATGAGTCCTCAACGAGTCGGCTCTCCCGCTCCCCTTCCTCCTCCGAATCACGCCGCGACACTCCTCTTCCTCCTCCAGCAGGACACTCTTCCTTCACTTCGGCGTGGTGCTCTTCCTCTACCACCGTGGCACACATCTTTCTTGCATCGTAAGTCGCATCCAGGAAAGGCGACCTACACGTTCGAGGTCTTCGACATGCCACCCGCATGCTGGGAGATTGTGTGCCACCACCGTTGTTGAAGGGAAGAAACTCCTAACTCTTCTATTGAATTTTTCTTGAATTCGAGTTGAATTGTCCTAAAATCCCATCAAATCAAGTTGAAATTTCACAATTTTAAATTTGAAACTCCTAACCCTTCTATTGTTTTTTCTTGAATTCGAGTTGAATTTTCCTTAAATCCCCTCAAATCAAGTTGAAATTTCCCGAGTTTAACTTCCCTATTTTGAAATTTTCCAAGCTAACATTTTCCTAATTGAAATTTCCCTAGTTGATTTCCACCCTTTCTTGTGTTAGAATCGTGAGGAAGTAGGAAGAGGGTGGAGTGGTGGAGTGGAAGCATGAGTTATCCCAGTGACTGTGATGGTCTTTTTTCAAAAAAAAAGAGAGGTAGATTTGAACATCGAGGCATGTGTTGATTTTCCTTTTCTTTTCTCTATAATATTTTAGATAATTATTTTTCTAGTGTTTAAATGATTTGGAAATACCTGGTGCCAGAATAGAGGTGTTGTGTCATTCGG
This sequence comes from Ampelocalamus luodianensis, assembly GCA_036346255.1. Lineage (NCBI taxonomy): Eukaryota > Viridiplantae > Streptophyta > Magnoliopsida > Poales > Poaceae > Ampelocalamus > Ampelocalamus luodianensis. The sequence goes on along the minus strand of CM070635.1, from coordinate 40,563,572 downwards.
TGGGTGCGAGTAGTAACGCATGAACGATCCAACAAGGTGACAATCGAGCACCAGCGTCACCACTCACCACATCTTTTTGTTACTAATGTTTAATGTACTAGGTCAAATATTGATCTGTCACCATGTATATTTGTTCCTAGTGTTTAATGTTTAATGTCACGACGAATATCTTGTTGTCACCATGTATATTTGTTCCTAGTGTTTACTGTGCTGAGACGAACGTTCCAAAAGAAATGGATATGTATTGCACAATGATAATCAATTGTATCTCTATTTTTTCTTTAAGGTAGTCTCAACAATTATTTAGTCTTCTAAATGAGGAGGATGCAACAAGTGGCCTATACACACCACTCCATTTATTGATCAATTTTACATATTAGGAGGATGCTAGAAGTGGGCCATACACACCTCTCTTTTATTCATCAATTTTACATATTAGAATGGAAAAACCATGATTTATTTCATTGTTATGACCCTCTATTTCCAAAAAAAGTAGGGGGATTTGAATGTTGGACGCATAGGTTGAATTTCCTTTTTTTGTCAAAGTAATCCCAACGGTTCCTTGGTCGGTGTAGGGGGAGTACTTCATTTGGGACCTATACCCACCTCTCTTTCCTTCATCAATTTTATGTTTAGAATGAGAGAAAACCATGACTTATTCCATCATCTAGGATGACATTTTTTAGAATAAGAATGATATGCACACACTTAAGATCTTACTTCGTAGGAGAAATCCAATGACTTGAGTTGCGATGTTGACGAAGGGATGGCTAACCACGACCCAGTCGAGACTAGCAAACCTCGTAATCGCTACACCACTCCTCGATTGATTACCAACTGTGTCAAACACAATTGGCCTGTTAACGAAGAACTGCGCGAGCAAATTCAAAGAAACACAAGAGCAACAGCGGAAGATGAATCACTTGAAATTGAATGATTAAGTTGAGACTTCAGTAATGGCGAGAGACCTTACAATAGCAATAGCTAAATCAATAATCAAAGTCTGATTTATTGGTGGCGCAACACTCGAATATTTATAGTAGCTTAGGTCGGTGCTAAGACCTGAATTCATAAATAACTAGAACTGTAATTCCATACGGATCACTATCCAGTAGAATCTTTGAGTTGGGCCTGAAGTAGACTCCACAATCAAATCGAAACAGGACTCCCAAATCGTGTCAAAGCAGGACTTCCTTAAGTAGTCCGGTTGGAACTTGGTCGAAGCAGGATGTAGACGACGGATTGGTCAAAAGAACTTGTCAACACATGCTGGTCGAAGGTACTAGTTGACATAGGGTGATTAAAGGAACTGGTCGACACATGATCTAGCCAAGCTTGATCAGAATGTAATCGGACATGCTCTATATCACATCGGGTACCCCAGAGATCTGGTCGGGAACACTAGGGATCTGGTCGCACTTGATCAACAACGTCTCCATCAATTCTTTCACAAGTAGAAACAAGTAAACAATAATCATTAGGTAATATCATTTGTTCTATAATTAAATAATTAGTCTGCCCAAGGAACGTGTTCACCTGCTATCCTAGATGACGTGCATGTGCTCGTGTCATTGGTGCTTTAGTAGACACATCCGGTGTCGGTGTTATATGTGTAGAAGCAATGTACTCAGCGATGTCCTCATCATACCCCCTCTTGAAAAGGAGTCGACCTCGACTCTAGCATGTCTTCGCCATCGAAATATGGAGATAAATCAGCAACGTTGAATGTATCACTTACTCCATAATCCTCTGGTAGCTCTAGTTTGTAGGCATTATTATTGATCTTCGTAAGCACTTTGAATGGTCTATCGCCTCGCAGCATTGGTTTGGACTTGCGCTGTTATGGAAAATGATCTTTGCACAAATGTAACCAAACAAAATCACCTTTTTTTAATACCATCTCCCTTCTTTGTTTATCTGCATGCTTCTTGTATTAGACTTGTATTTTCTCAATGTTCGTCTTGGTTGTCTCATGTAACTTGTGAATCAACTCAGCCCACTTCTTGGCATCCAAATTTACCTTTTTCAAGGTGGTAAAGGTAGTAGATCAGTAGAGGCGGTTGGCTTGAATCCATAGACAACTTCGAACGGACAAAACTTTGTTGTAGAATGCATGACCCGGTAATAAGCAAACTCGACGTGCGCAAACACTCCTCCCATAGCTTCAAGTTCTTCTTCAGTACTACCCTTAGCATGGTTCCAAGTGTGCACTGACGACCTCAGTTTGACTGCATGTCCGAGGATGACATGTAGTCGAAAACAGTAGCTTTGTCCCGAGCTTACCCCAAAGCGTCCTTCAAAAGTGGCTCAAAAACTTTACATCATGATCTGAAACAATTGTCCATGGTACTCCATATAGGCGAACGATCTCCCTAAAAAATAAATCAGTAATATATATAGCATCATTGCTCGTATGACAAGGTATAAATGACCAATCTTAGAAAATCTATCAACTACAAAAAAATATATCCCTTCCCCCTTAGTTCTTGGTAAACCTAGCACAAAAATCATCGAAATATTCTCACAAGGTACTGTTAGTCTGTAGGAATAGCAAGAGGTGTATACAATCCATGTGGGTTTAAGCAAGACTTAGTTGTTCGACAAGTAGTGCATTTTCCACGTAGCATTTGATGTCGCGCCTCAACTTCGGCCAATAAAAGTGTGTGGCCAGCATATCTTTAGTCTTGCGTATACCAAAATGTCCCATCATACCACCTCTATGCACCTCCTACAACAACAAAAGATGAATGGAACTTGCGGAACACATAGCTTGTTTGCTCTAAACAAATATCCATCATTCAACACATATTTATCCCAACATCTTCCCTCTTTGAAATTGATGTAAGCATCTTTGAAATCCAAATCAGTAGCATATAATTTTTAAAACTTTCTAAACCAAGAATTTTACAATCAAGTTGGGATATCAATGTGTATCGTCTAGACAAAGCATCAACAACTAGATTATTTATAACTTTATTATGTTTCACAACATACGGAAAAGTTTCAATAAATTCTACTAACTTGGCATGTCTACAATTTAGCTTATTCTAGCTACGAATATGTTTCAAAGACTCATGATCTGAATGTATGATGAATTATTTTGGCCATAGATAATCTTGCCATGTTTATAACACTACCAAAGCATACAATTTTGTCATATGTTGAATAGTTCAAAATTGGACCATTAAGCTTTTCACTAAAATAAGCAATGGGTTGCCTATCTTGCATGAGAACTCCTCCAATGCCAATACCACTAGCATCATATTCTATATCAAAGGTTTTTATCAAAACCAGGAAGTTATAGAAGTGGTGCATTGGTCAACTTGTCTTTTAACAGGTTGAAGGCATCTTCTTGTGCTCCCTACTTGAATGCCATGTTGTTCTTGGTCAATTAGTTCAATGGAGCAGCAATTGTGCTGAAATTTTCACAAACCGGTGGTAGAAACCAGCAAGTCCATAAAAACTCCGCACTTGTGTGACTGTGGTAGGTGTAGGCCATGCTCGAATAGCTTCCACTTTCTCGTGTATCCATCTCAACTCCTCGTGCAATCACAACAAAACGAAGAAACACGACTCGATTTGTGCAAAAAGTACACTTTTCGAGGTTAGCAAACAAATGTGCCTATCTCAAAATAATAAAAACTTAGTACAAATAAACCAAATATTCCTCCAAGGACTGACTGTAAATTAATATATCATCAAAGTAAACCACCACAAATTTTCCTACAAAAGCTCGCAACACTTCATTCATTAAGCGCATAAAGGTACTAGGTGCATTAGTAAGACCAAATGGCATAACCAACCACTCATACAATCCAAATTTAGTCTTAAAAATAGTTTTCCATTCATCACATAGCCACATTCTAATTTGATGGTAACCACTATGCAAGTCAACCTTAGAAAAGACAGTAGAACCACTCAATTAATCGAACATATCATCTAACCTAAGAATAAGATGATGATATCGAATATTAATATTGTTGATAGCTCTACAATCTATACACATCCTCCAAGATCTATCTTTCTTTAACACAAGTAAAACAGGAACAATACATGGACTTAAGCTTTCACGTACATACCCTTTATCTAGAAGCTCTTGAACTTGGCGTTGAATTTCTTTTGTCTCCTCAGTATTGGTTCGGTATAGAGATCGGTTAGGTAATGATGCCCCTAAAATTAAGTCAATTTGATGCTCTATTCCCCTCAATGGTGGTAGCCCCATTGGCACCTCGTCCAAAAATATGTCTGTGAATTCCTGCATTAAAGAAACAATTGAAACATGTAAAATATAGGGTAAAGTGTCAGTATGAAAGAGAATATCTTTGCATACAAAGGAAAGCACCTTGATGATAGGTTTCTAACTCCCGCATCTCACTTTTTGTGGCTAACAAGACATATCCCTTAAGTTATATTTTTCTTTTCTTTTCACTCTTTTCTTTCTTCCTCTCAACTTTGGTTGGTGACTCTCACTCCTTGTTTTGTGGATGTCGCTTATCTTTCTTTCTGTCTTCTCACATTCAGCCCTAGCTAAGTCATCTTTAATGATTTGTTCTGCGACATTGGAAACAAGGAAACCTTCTTCTCCTTGTGCATGATTGAATACTTGTTGGATGACCCAAAATGAATTGTATTTTTATCATACTGCCATGGCCTTGCAAGAAGTAATGCACAAGCTTGCATCGACACCATATCGCAGTTCACAAAATCAAAATAACTATCAACATCAAAATGTACTCGAATCATGGTTGTGACCTTCAATTTACCATATGAATTGAACCATTGGATGTAGTATGTGTTGGTGATATGTCCTAAAGGTAATCATAGAGATGATTGTATTACGTCTATGTTTATGTGTGTCGACGATCAAGACGTCGATCTTACGAAAAGAAAAGGAGAAAGTGACGTGGGAAATCTAGAGAAATAATGGGACTGCTCTTTATTAATATGAATTGGGTTTTACAGGGTATTCACTGAGAACACTGCTTGTTCCTTTACAATGTCAGACCTACAACACAAATCTATGGCTTGTGCTTTAGTCTGATGGCTTTGTCTTGTCTTCCTCTCCCCTTGATCCATCCAGGCTCCATCTTTAAATAGCCCTCGAAGAGGTGACAGTTACTTCCGGAGAAGACGTCTGATGTGAAGCGTTGCGTCTGGTTGGAGTCAAGTGACGGTTGATAAAGGATCAACCGTTTGACGGTTATATGTCTATGAGACATATAACCGCATGGAGGTTGTTCGTTAGTGTGTCTGGATAAGAAACGTCGTATGGTATGGAATATGCACGTGCTCCATTCGTCACACGGTAGAGAACATACTTGGAATCAGTTCCAAGTATCAGTTCATACCTTTTACGAGCAGTTCTCCTGGTCGGGAGCTTGGCTTAGGCCTTCTTCTGACCAGGGTACCCATTATGTAACCTCTGGAATTTCTACGACCAGTGAGGTCGTGCACCTCAGGGGTTACGACCATGAAGACGTATGGTCTTTTATATATTAAAAATAATATATAGAGGTTTGTATCCTCGTCAATGTGTTATAGAATAAATATTATTATTTATCTCAGTATTTTTATTTATCTCTGTGAAGTGTACTTGGGGATTCCAGCAGATCTGGATCTATTCAGGTACTACTACAGGATGACAAACTCTGGGAAGACGATTGGGACGCCTGGAGAGTGCACCTTGCGCCTCCATGACGGAAAAACCGATGAGTACATATTTATGTACTCAAAATCTTCGTGGTCGTCGTGGAAGAAGAGCTGGTTCTATATGAAGATAGCGAAGAAAGACAACCTTTATTATTCTGGTCAGAAGACGGTCGAGAATCCGAGATGGCGCTCCTCTACAGAAAAAGAGGAAAAAAAATAAAGAGATGGGCTGAAGCAATCAAGCTTCTTAGTGTCAAGGGTCTAACATCCTAGCACGTAGTGAAGGATTTTTTCACACGCCGGGTTAGTCCTTTAAAGGCCCGAGCACACCGGATGCTCTGGTATATTGGTCGTGAAGATACGACCAAAGATTCCAAAGAGGGTAAGCCATGAATGATTCCGACCAGTTTACCTATCTTAGTTGATTATTTCCGTATCCTTAAATCTTTTATTTTACCTTCTGACTCTATCTTCGATGAGATTAGAAGCGGATCAAAATGATCTATCTTTGGAGAACACAGCGACAAGGCTAGTTTCCCCCGGATCTTAGCGGCTGTTTCCGCTGAAGAGAGGATTGAAAGACTTAAGGTAAGAATATCAACCGCTGTTTGTTGTCGTATATTTTATTTCTGATCGGTATACCATAAATCCTTTTTGATGTGTAGTCGGTTGGGTTGAGGATCAATAAGGTCACTGAAAGATGTGAGTCGATTGATGATCCGACCACCCCTTCGACTATACAGGATGTCAACCTTCCAGAGGTAAGAGACCGAACATAAATAATATTTTGGACAAGTGATGTTCATCATCTAACTATCTTTGATGATACATTAGGCGGTTGTCATACCTTCCAGCAAGGTAACTGAAGACCCACCAGTACCTACTGAGGTTACTGTTTTGGAGGTCGACGAATCTACATCTACTGATCCGGCGATCAGAGACCTCGACCAAATGGTCGCGGATATCGCTTCTAATTTTCGATCAGTTGATGTGCAAGATCTAGCCAACCCTACCGATTTAGAACCGGTGAAATCGGTTGAGAGGAAGAGGAAGGCCAGCGCAACGGACTTTGCTTCATGCGTTACAAGGTTAAACTCAGAAAATCGACCAGGTATATATTAAATGAAGAGGTCGTATATATACATACCTTGGATCTTTTCGATGTATTAAAACCTTGATCTTCCTTACCTTCTTTTTTTGTAGATCTTCTGGTGTTCTAGTCATATCCGACCAGAGCACCCCTCAGGAAAAGGTCCTGGGGAAGAGGTGGTCGTGGAAGTTCCTGATCAGGATACTCTTAAAGCTAAGACTGCTGAGGATGAGGTCGTAAAAGAAGCCCCCGAGCAGGTTTCAGCATCTGCTCAGGATCCTCTAGTAATCCTTACTCCTTCTTAGGAGGTAGTCATCTCTAAAGATCCTCAACAGGTTCCACCTCCCCCTGGAAATACCTCTCAGGTTAACAAGTTTCCTTTTCCCCCCCGATTTATCAAGAATAAGGAACTTGATGAGGTCTGGGGAAAGATATCGGACCGTCAAGCTGAGATTGGTCCAGATACAATTTTTTCCGAATATAATGACATGGCAATTCGGGTAAGTGTTTCACGACCATCCTTACAACTCTTTCTTTTGAAGTTTCTTTATCAAAGAAAGAGATTTTATTTTTGTAGCATATGGTCAAGAAATATGCTGTGGTCGGAGGACTGACCCAGCGAGTAAGATCTTTGGAGCAAAAGCACTCTGATCTGAGAAGTAAGAACATTTCTCTTTTTGACTTCCTAAATTTCATTATCTTGTTCCTCTCTTATACCTTAACATTTTCTTCCTATCATATTTGATAGATTTAGAGAAAATTAAAGAAGAGACCGTGGCTTAGGAAGCCATAATAATAAAACTCAGGGAAGAAAATCAGGGTAAAGACCGGTCGATCGAGCATGCGATGACCAGGCAAAAGGAGGTTTTCGACTCTTGTGAGAAGAAAATCAAAGGTAACTGGTCGTAGACTTAACCAGTGCTCGATGACTCCAATTTTAAAGAATATGTTAACTTCTTTTTATCCACTCGTGCAGAAAAAACCCAAGCACTTGAACGAGCGGAGAGGACCCTCGAGTTCGAGCGTGGCCAAAAGGCAGCCCTTGTATTCGGCCTTGATGAGAAAATCTTGGCACTTAACAAAATGATCTTTGATATGGGATCGAGATCAAGCTTGCCTTCCTTAGGAGATCCAGCGAGAAAGATGAACTATTTTGGCCAACTCGGAAGATCTCAAAGTCTGCTCAAAACTATGAGGAAAACCATACCCGACGATGAAGGAAGCTATTGTCAATGGAGTTAGTGTTGCTTTAGCAAAACTGAAGGCTTCCGCCCCCTCTGTTAGTCTTAGAGCTGTTGAAGAAGACTTCGACTGCTCTGAAAATGAAGCAACAAGACTTCTCGAGGAAGTTAGAACTCTCGGAGAGAAAGTTGCTGAGGAGATGGAAGTCGGATCTCCATCACGTAGCGACCAGTCTGGTGGTCCCAACTAGTAAATGGATGTAATATTAGACTATGTAAAATGAAACTTACCTTTTATCATCAATGAAGATCCTGCTTTGTCTTATCAATGTTATTAAATATTCATATGTGTCCTAGCCCCTGACTGCTTATATTAGTAGATGAACCTTACTAAAAGAAAGCAGTAGACCAAGAAATTGAGTAATAACAATGACCGTGGTAGGAGTGCTGATAATGTTTATGACAGCTATCCAGTGAATACTAGGAAATCATGTGGTCAGAACCAGCTGATGATTTCAACTAGTCTAGATCTTATCCATTATCGAATTACTATGAAATACCACTTGTAGTCTGAAGATATTACAAAGACTGGATTTGATGATAAGAAGATATGCATTAAGAATGTACGCAAAAAAGGAAATGATAAGATAAGTACCTTTGTTTATAAATTATCCGAATCTGGTCGTATCGAATCTCAAGTACTGAAGATTTGTAAAATATCTCGTGAAACGTGCTCATGCTCAAATCCGACTGGCAGCGAGGATCGTAGGAAAAGGACCGTCACTAGGAAGCTCCTTCCAGTGGGCAGGACCACGTGCAGAGAGGAGAGACTTCGACTAGGAGGCTTTCCGTGTCCCGACTAGTAGCCAAACTTGAGTAGAACAGAATGTTGAAATAAAATAACAGTCTTCAAATTCGAGAAATAACGAAAACCATATAAATTGTCTTAGTTGGTACTCCTTATACTCGTATGTTTCTTTAAGAAAAGAGTATTTGGTTGTGCATGTATATCATTGAAGCAATGATCACGACTAAAACCAGTGTGGTATGTGACACTTAAGTCAGCACCCATGAGTAGTTGAGATCCTTTTGAAAGGAATATCGGAGAGAATGAGAGTCTTCTCCGACCAACTAGCAACAATAAAGGCATATGACCAGATGCGACGAATAATAAGTATAAACAACCACACTTATTTTTTTTAAAAGAAAAGGAAATCCATCTTTATTTAAATATGAAATGAAATAAATACAGGAAATTAAACAAAGAACTTACGCAATTGATCAATATTCCAAGAATTAGACAAAACTTGCCCATCTGACATAGCTAATCGTACCGATCCTGATCGGGTAACTTCGACCACAGTGTATGGACCTTCCCATTTAGGGGAAAGTTTGTTGTGTCCCGCTTGGTTCTGGTTTTTTCTCAGAACTAAATCACCTACAGCTAGGTTGCGAGGTTGCACCTTACGACTGTGGTACTGACGCATGGCTTGCTGGTAGATTGCTGATCGTAGCAAAGCTTGATTTCGTCGTTTTTCAAGGAAATTGATGTCGTCAAGCCGTCGTTCACACTGGTCACTTTCGGAAAAGCAATCAGTTCGATTACACGACTAGTTGTGGTACGAACGGCCCATAATACAAAAGGAAGTTCTTGAACCCAAGCCCCTGACCGTTGAAGTAACTGGTCGAAAACTCGCCGTTTGATTCCTTGCATTGTGATACCATTGACTCGCTCAACTGCTCTATTGCTCTGCGGATGAGCAACGGAAGCGAAATGTATCTTGATACCTAGGTCTTCGCAGAATTCCTGAAAATTGTTGCTCGAGAACTGGGTACCGTTATCGGTGATTATACGACTGGGTACACCAAATCGTGTAATTACGCTTTTTGTGAGAAACCTCTTGGCGGCTTTAGTTGTAATTTTTACAACTGGCTCGGCTTCGATCCATTTAGTGAACGTGTCAATCATGACGAAAAGGAACTCAAAGCCCGGGTGCTCTTGGGAAAGGTCCCGAATGTCTAGTCCCAGTGTTGCAAAAGGCCAAGAAAGAGGAATTGTTTGCAAAGCTTGGGACGGTGATGTACTTGTCGGCTATGAAATCGACATTGTACGCGCCGTCACGAGCTCTTTTGCATCATGAAGGGTAGTTGGCCAGTAGTATCCTTGCCTAAAGGCTTTACCAACCAACATTCTGTAGGAATGATGAGCTCCACAGCTCCTCCATGAATTTGGTTAGCAATTTAATGCCATCCGAGCGAGATATGTATTTCATCAACACTCCATGAGATCCTCGTTTGTACAAGGTACGCTTAATTAGAGTGTATGATTTGGCTTTTAGTGCTATACGATCGGCCTCTACATCATCTTCGAATTAGGTCATGTCAAGATAATTGTAGATCGATGTCATCCAATCTCTACCGTGATCGTGATGGCGCCAACCATCATCGACTGTGGAGCATCCATGTTTGCGAAATCAAGGTGTGCAACCTCCTTGCAAACATCTATGTCCTCAAGGCTCGACTACCGAGGGTGAATCGAGTTTCTCGAGAAAAACTTGATGAGACTGGATGTCCTTGTAGAAGCCATCCGTCCGCGAAAGTTTTCCTTTCTAGGAATGTGTTGGATCCGAAACCGAAGAAATGCTTTCGAAGTTTTCGTATTCGTCGATATGATGACATCTTGGTACTAGAGCATTGATACTAGTTGAGAATCGCCACTAGCAATCTGCGAATCCCGAGCTTAACGAGTCGCCAAGTCCTACCAAGAAACCTTTGTATTCTACCACATTGTTAGTAGCGGAAAGTTTAACCGAATGGCGATTTTATTTGTTCGCCAAGAGGGGAAATCAAGATGACCCTAGCCCACGGGCGTGTGTAACATCAAGGAACCGCTGAAGTACATTGTCCACTCATCGTGGTGCTCGTGACTCGCCCTTGGGTGGGTTCATGGTTTGTCCATTCGGCAATGAATTCGCTATTGCTTGGGACTTGATTGCTGTTCGTGGGATAAAATGGAGATCGAACACCCCAAGCTCAACCGTCCATTTTGCTATTTGTCCTGATGACTCTATGTTTCCTAGGACTTGACCAAGAGGATATCCAGTTGGTACGACTACTTTGTGGACCTGAAAATAATGCCTTAGTTTCCTTGAAGCCATAAGGAGACCATAGAGCAACTTTTGTACCTGCGGATACCTTTATTTTGGTCCATGCAAGACTTCGCTTACGTAATATATCGGTCGTTGAATATGGTCTCGTTCTACGACCAGTACACCACTAACCATTTGTGGCGTTGCAGCCACGTAAATTAGCAATGTTTCTCCCAATCTCGGAGAGACTAAGATTGGCGGACTCGTAAGGTACCGTTTAGTTCTTGAAGCGCCGCTGCCTCTTTAGTCCATTCAAACTCCCATGTTTCCTGAGAAGCTTAAAGAAAGGTAGTCTTTTTTCGCCTAACCGTGCTATGAAACGCTTTAGCGCTGCCATACAACCGGTTAGTTTTTGAACTTCCTTCTTTGTGGTCGGATCGCGCATCTGATCGATGGCGGCGATTTTCGCTGGATTTGCTTCGATGCCTCTAGCCGAAACTAGGAATCCAAGAAACTTTCCCGACGAAACTCCGAACACACATTTCTCTAGATTCAACTTAAGGTTATGACGTCTTAAGTTATTGAAAGTCTCCTGTAGATCTAGAATATGATCGTCGGCGTTGATGCTCTTGACGACCAGATCATCGACGTAGGCTTCAAGATTCCGACCTATCTGTGGACTAAAGGTCTTTTGCATCAACCTTTGGAATGTTGCACCAGCATTTTTGAGACCAAATGACATCTTTACATAAGAGTAAGTACCATATAGAGTGATGAAGGAAGTTTTCTCTTCATCTTCTTTACTCATATTGATCTGGTGGTACCCTGAGTAAGCATCTAAAAAACTTAACAACTCACACCCGGAAGTAGAGTCTACAAGTTGATCGATGCGAGGAAGGAGAAAGTCATCCTTCGGACAAGCTTTATTAAGATATGTAAAGTCAATACACATTCGCCATTTCCCATTGGCTTTTCTAACCATTACAGGATTGGCGAGCCACTGGGGTGGTCGACCTCACGAATGAACCCACTTTGAGAAGTTTGTCAATCTCATTGGATTGCTTCTTTACGATCGGATGCGAACGCAGTAGCTTCTACTTGACCGTTTTTGTCGTCGTAAAGCTAGCCTATGCTCGATCACCTCCCTGGGGACTCCGGGCATATCGGACGCCTGCCAGGCGAATACGTCCTGGTTAGCTCGGAGGAAGGAGACGAGCGACTCTTCCTATTGGATGTAGTATGTGTTGGTGATATGTCCTAAAGGCAATCATAGAGATGATTGTATTACGTCTATGTTTATGTGTGTCGACGATCAAGACGTCGATCTTACGAAAAGAAAAGGAGAAAATGACGTGGAAAATCTAGGGAAATAATGAGACTGCTCTTTATTAATATGAACTGGGTTTTACAGGGTATTCACTGAGAACACTGCTTGTTCCTTTACAATGTCAGACCTACAACACGAATTTATGGCTTGTGCTTTAGTCTGATGGCTTTGTCTTGTCTTCCACTCCCCTTGATCCGTCTAGGCTCCATCTTTAAATGGCCCTCGAAGAGGTGGCAGTTACTTCCAGAGAAGACGTCTAATGTGAAGCGTTGCGTCTGGTCGGAGTCAAGTGACGGTTGATAAAGGATCAACCATTCGGCGGTTATATGTCTATGAGACATATAACCGCATGGAGGTTGTTCGTTAGTGTGTCTGGATAAGAAACGTCGTATGGTACGGAATATGCACGTGCTCTATTCGTCACACGGTAAAGAATATACTTGGAATCAGTTCCAAGTATCAGTTCATACCTTTTACGAGCAGTTCTCCTGGTCGAGAGCCTTGCTTAGGCCTTCTTCCGACCAGGGTACCCATTATGTAACCTCTGGAATTTCTACGACCAGTGAGGTCGTGCACCTCAGGGGTTACGACCACGAAGACGTATGATCTTTTATATATTAAAAATAATATATAGAGGTTTTAATCCTCGTCAATGTGTTATAAAATAAATATTATTATGTTCCTTGGATGAATTATCATTTATAAAGATTAACAAGTATGTGACGTGTTGGTGAAACTCTTTAACTTATATGATATCATTCTAAATGTATTCTTAGTCGAAACACTAGTGACTTCGACCAGCACAGGTATTGATAGAAGACCATGTTTCACCGGTCATGGATATGGGAATATCGAAACAATAATGTAAATATATGTTAGAGAACATGATGTTGGATTGACCCACCTTGAGACACTATTGAGATTGTTATGATTTTATGTGTCATCAGTTGGTCTCAAGCAATGATGATGTATAATCCTTAGATCTGAGATCAGCATGGTTTTCTACATGTGTAATAGTACACTTAGGGGTTGTCAAATGCTATACGTAACTGGGTAGTTATAAGGGTAGCTTTTGGATATGCTATGAAACATGCGTATGAATGTGACTAGTTGGATATGAGATTTGTCCCTCCTAACATAATAGGAGAGATATCTCTGGGCACCTCGATGTGATCGGATAAAAAGTGCATGGCCATACCATTAGTGGTCGAAGAGTCGACGACATGAAGTTATCCCTCACTTGATCGAGAAAGTATTGAACAGTCCATAGGTGATAAAATATCTCACATGGATTTCAACCGGATATCGTGAGGCAAGGGGAAAATATGCAAGCAGGTCGTTCAGTCCGACCAGATACGAACTAGTGGTATAGAGATACAAAATAGTTGTAAATTGGTTGAGCATGATAACTAACTGGTCAGCGAACTGGTCGTAAGGAGTTATGAATTGGTCGTGACTAAATATGAACTTGTGTATGGAGATACGAGATGGCCATAAGTGATAAGGAACTGATCGCAGATTATATTGCGTAAGGTTCATCCGATATAATATTTATGTGTGTTCGGAATGGTTATGTTCTGCTATGAATTGGAAACGACTCATGGTCGGAAAGGAGTTTTCGAGTCGCAACCGATTACGCATGAACATACATGGTCACACACTTAACGGTTAAAATAAATAAGTTCGATAGAATCCATTATGGGCTCTTTTATAAGGGGATGCATGGTGTTTGTTGAGTACGTGGAGTTGCTCCACCAAAACCCTAGCCGTTATCTCATATGACGGATCGACGAATAATAAGTATAAACAACCACACTTATTTTTTTAAAAGAAAAGAAATCCATCTTTATTTAAATATGAAATGAAATAAATACGAAATTAAACAAAGAACTTACGCAATTGATCAATATTCCAAGAATTAGACAAAACTTGCCCATCGACATAGCTAATCGTCTGGATCGATCGGGTAACCGACACGATGTATGGACCTTCCCATTTAGGGGAAAGTTTGTTGTGTCCGCTTGGTTACGTTTTTCTCGAACTAAATCACCTCTGACTAGGTTGCGAGGTTGCACCTTACGATCGTGATCTTGCGCGCTGGCTTCTTTGGTAGATTGTCGATCGTAGCAAAGCTTGATTTAAATCGTTTTTCAAGGAAATTGATGTCGTCAAGCAATGATGCGTTCACACCGGTCACTTCGGAAAAGCAATCGATTCGATTACCGACTAGTTGTGGTACGAGCGGCCCATAATACAAAAGGAAGTTCTTGAACCCAAGCCTGACCGTTGAAATGGCGGTGGCTTCATGCCGTTTGATTCCTTGCATTGTGATACCATTGACTCGCTCAATTGCTCTATTGCTCTGCGGATGAGCAGCAGGCGAAATGTATCTTGATACCTAGGTCTTGCAATTCTGAAAATTGTTGCTCGAGAAGCGGATGCAGTTATCGGTGATTATCACGATTGGGTACACCAATCGTGTAATACGCTTTTTGTGAGAAACCTCTTGGCGGCTTTAGTTGTAATTTTTACAAGCGGCTCGCCGATCCATTTAGTGAGCGTGTCAATCATGGCGAAAGGAACTCAAAGCCCGGGTGCTCTTGGGAAAGGTCCCGAATGTCTAGTCCCGGGTTGCAAAAGGCCAAGAAAGAGGAATTGTTTGCAAAGCTTGGGACGGTGATGTACTTATCGGCTATGAAATCGACATTGTGCGCGCCGTCACGAGCTCTTTTGCATCATGAAGGGTAGTTGGCGATGAGTATCCTTGCCTAAAGGCTTTACCAACCAACATTCAGCAGGAATGATGAGCTCCACAGCTCCTCCATGAATTTGGTTAGCAATTTAATGCCATCAGGCGAGATATGTATTTCATCAACACTCCATGAGATCCTCGTTTGTACAAGGTGCGTTTAATTAGAGTGTATGATTTGGCTTTTAGTGCTATCTGATCGGCCTCTACATCATCTTCGGAATTAGGTCATCTTTGAAGATAATTGTAGATCGATGTCATCCAATCTCTCGTGATCGTGATGGCGCCAACCATCATCGACTGTGGAGCATCCATGTTTGCGAATCAAGGTGTGCAACCTCCTTGCAAACATCTATGTCCTCGGAAGGCTCGACTCTAGGGTGAATCAGTTTCTCGAGAAAAACTTGAGGCGGACGGATGTCCTTGTAGAAGCCATCAGTGCGCGAGAAAGTTTTCCTTTCTAGGAATGTGTTGGATCGAAACCGAAGAAATGCTTTTGAGTTTTAGTATTAAATCGAGATATGATGACATCTTGGTACTAGAGCATTGATACTAGTTGAGAATCGCCTTTCACTAGTCTGCGAATCCGAAGCGAACGTGTGCTCGAAGTCCTACCATAAACCTTTGTATTCTACCACATTGTTAGTAGCGGAAAGTTTAAGCGAATGGCGTGCTTTGTTGTTCGCGATGGGAAATCAAGATGACCCTAGCCCACGAGCCGTGTAACATCAAGGCAGTCGAAGTACATTGTCCACTCATCGTGGTGCTCGTACTCGGGCCCTTGGGTGGGTTCATGGTTTGTCCATTCGGCAATGAATTCTGCTATTGCCTGGGACTTGATTGCTGTTCGTGGGATAAAATGGAGATCGAACACCCCAAGCTCAACGATCCATTTTGCTATTTGTCTGATGACTCTATGTTTCCTAGGACTTGACCAAGAGGATATCCGGTTAATGCGACTACTTTGTGGACACGAAAATAATGCCTTAGTTTCCTTGAAGCCATAAGGAGACCATAGAGCAACTTTTGTACTGCGGATACCTTTATTTTGGTCCATGCAAGACTTCGCTTACGTAATATATCGGTCGTTGAATATGGTCTCGTTCTACGACGGTACACCACTAACCATTTGTGGCGTTGCGACCACGTAAATTAGCAATGTTTCTCCCAATCTCGGAGAGACTAAGATTGGCGGACTCGTGAGTACCGTTTAGTTCTTGAAGGCGCCGCTTGCCTCTTTAGTCCATTCGAAACTCCCATGTTTCGGAAGCTTAAAGAAAGGTAGTCTTTTAAGCCTAACCGTGCTATGAAAGCGCTTTAGCGCCTGCCATACAACAGGTTAGTTTTGAACTTCCTTCTTTGTGGTCGGATCGCATTGTCGATCGATGGCGGCGATTTTATTTGGATTTGCTTGATGCCTCTAGCGAAACTAGGAATCAAGAAACTTTCCGACGAAACTCGAACACACATTTCTCTAGATTCAACTTAAGGTTATGGCGTCTTAAGTTATTGAAAGTCTCTGTAGATCTAGAATATGATCGTCGGCGTTGATGCTCTTGGCGACGGATCATCGACGTGAGCTTCAAGATTCCGACCTATCTGTGGACTAAAGGTCTTTTGCATCAACCTTTGGAATGTTGCACGGCATTTTGAGACCAAATGACATCTTTACATAAGAGTAAGTACCATATAGAGTGATGAAGGAAGTTTTCTCTTCATCTTCTTTACTCATATTGATCCGGTGGTACCACGGTAAGCATCTAAAAACTTAACAACTCACACCCGGAGTAGAGTCTACAAGTTGATCGATGCGAGGAAGGAGAAAGTCATCCTTCGGACAAGCTTTATTAAGATATGTAAAGTCAATACACATTCGCCATTTCCATTGGCTTTTCTAACCATTACGAGTTGGCGAGCCACTGCGGGTGGTCGACCTCACGAATGAACCCGGCTTTGAGAAGTTTGTCAATCTCATTGGATTGCTTCTTTACGATCGGATCACGCACGCAGTAGCTTCTACTTGGCCGGTTTTGTCGGTGTAAAGCTAGCCTATGCTCGATCACCTCCACAGGGACTCGGGCATATCGGGCGCTTTGCGAGGCGAATCGTCTGGTTGGCTCGGAGGAAGGAGACGGCGACTCTTCCTATTGGATGTAGTATGTGTTGGTGATATGTCCTAAAGGCAATCATAGAGATGATTGTATTACGTCTATGTTTATGTGTGTCGACGATCAAGGCGTCGATCTTACGAAAAAGAAAAGGAGAAAATGGCGTGGAAAATCTAGAAATAATGAGATGCTCTTTATTAATATGGCTGGGTTTCTGAGTATTCATGAGAACACCGCTTGTTCCTTTACAATGTCGAGACCTACAACACGAATTTATGGCTTGTGCTTTAGTCGATGGCTTTGTCTTGTCTTCCACTCCCCTTGATCCGTCTAGGCTCCATCTTTAAATGGCCTCGAAGAAGGTGGCGATTACTTCGAAGGCGTCTAATGTGAAGCGTTGCGTGCGGTGAGTCAAGTGACGGTTGATAAAGGATCAACCATTCGGCGGTTATATGTCTATGAGACATATAACGCATGGAGGTGTTCGTTAGTGTGTCGGATAAGAAACGTCGTATGGTGCGGAATATGCACGTGCTCTATTCGTCACACGGTAAAGAATATACTTGGAATCGGTTCAAGTATCGGTTCATACCTTTACGGCGATTCTCACGGTGAGAGCCTTGCTTAGGCCTTCTTCCAGCCGGTACCCATTATGTAACCTCGGAATTTCTACGACCCGGTGAGGTGTGCACCTCGAGGTTCACGACCACGAAGACGTATGATCTTTTATATATTAAAAATAATATATAGAGGTTTTAATCCTCGTCAATGTGTTATAAAATAAATATTATTATGTTCCTTGGATGAATTATCATTTATAAAGATTAACAAGTATGTGACGTGTTGGTGAAACTCTTTAACTTATATGATATCATTCTAAATGTATTCTTAGTGAAACACTAGTGACCCGACCGGCCACGAGTATTGATAGAAGACCATGTTTCACAGGTCATGGATATGGGAATATCGAAACAATAATGTAAATATATGTTAGAGAACATGATGTTGGATTGACCCACCTTGAGACACTATTGAGATTGTTATGATTTTATGTGTCATCAGTTGGTCTCAAGCAATGATGATGTATAATCCTTAGATCTTGAGATCAGCATGGTTTTCTACATGTGTAATAGTACACTTAGGGGTTGTCAAATGCTATACATGGCTGGGTAGTTATAAGGGTAGCTTTTGGATATGCTATGAAACATGCGTATGAATGTGACTAGTTGGATATGAGATTTGTCCCTCCTAACATAATAGGAGAGATATCTCTGGGCACCTCGATGTGATCGGATAAAAAGTGCATGGCCGTACCATTAGTGGTCGAAGAGTCGACGACATGAAGTTATCCCTCACTTGATGGAGAAAGTATTGAACAGTTCATATGTGATAAAATATCTCACATGGATTTCAACCGGATATCGTGAGGCAAGGGGGAAATATGCAAGCAGGTTGTTCAGTCCGACCAGATACGAACTAGTGGTATAGAGATACAAAATAGTTGTAAATTGGTTGAGCATGATAACTAACTGGTCAGCGAACTGGTCGTAAGGAGTTATGAATTGGTCGTGACTAAATATGAACTTGTGTATGGAGATACGAGATGGCCATAAGTGATAAGGAACTGATCGCAGATTATATTGCGTAAGGTTCATCCGATATAATATTTATGTGTGTTCGGAATGGTTATGTTCCGCTATGAATTGGAAACGACTCATGGTCGGAAAGGAGTTTTCGAGTTGCAACCGATTACGCATGAACATACATGGTCACACACTTAACGGGTTAAAATAAATAAGTTCAGATAGAATCCATTATGGGCTCTTTTATAAGGGGATGCATGGTGTTGTTGGTACGTATGAGTTGCTCCACCAAAACCCTAGCCGTTATCTCCTCGAAAGCCCTACCATACGCATTGGTGCTAGCACACGGCGTATGACGTTCCACCTCTAGACTTGTGGATACTGTAGATGCGCTGCTGCGGTTGCTATTGCGCTAATCGAGG
This sequence comes from Ampelocalamus luodianensis, assembly GCA_036346255.1. NCBI lineage: Eukaryota > Viridiplantae > Streptophyta > Magnoliopsida > Poales > Poaceae > Ampelocalamus > Ampelocalamus luodianensis. The sequence goes on along the minus strand of CM070635.1, from coordinate 40,544,374 downwards.
ATGATCCACGACCTACGCAATGAATGTGACAGGTTGCCGGAGGAGACGATTAGTGCTGAGGACGTTGAACGATTGACTACGACCACTACATCGACGCACTTGACATTGGATCAAGCTGCTCCAATTCTTCTTTCATTGCACTACGCGTCTAGTGGTAACGATCTATAACCTCTTGCTTGTATGGTTTTCTGGTTTACGTGATAGAATTTTTGAAATTGCTAGCAAGTGTAGCCTATATGTATCCCTTAAGTATGGTTGTTGATGTGCTCGTGTGGCCAAACCAAGCTTTTCAACCATCTCAGCACTAGTAATGTTGTTGTAACTTCTGCCATCAATTATAACCTTGCACGAATGCTCCTCGATCACAAATTTGGAATGAAACAGATTGTGACATTGCCCTAGCTCCTCTTTGTCCATTTGTGAACTAAGAACTCGGCAAACAATAACTGGCATGACATGCATCAAATGTGATCTCCTCCGAATCAAAACTAGAAGTGAGTTCACGACTAGATTCTTCTTCTTCAATATCACTAGCCGAAGTGTCTTCGCCATATTTCTGGATGATGAAAACTCGCTGATTTGGGAAATCACGCATGTAATGCTCCTTTCCCTTGCATTGGAAGCACTCTACCTACTTGGTTCTTCTAGTAGAAGCAATTGATGATGAGCTTTTGGCAGTAGTAATAGTGATCATTCTCGAATCAGTAGGCTTGGTCGTGGGATAACTTGTTGATTGCTCTTGACTAGGTGTTATTGTGCTATGACTAGAGTTGAGACCTTGCTTCTTGGGTTGTGAACTTAAAGATTTTTATGGCATGTCCATACTGGATTTACCACATCAGGTTTGACTTCTCTACCCTTGCACTCGCTTCTCCGCCTTGCATGCATAATGGAACAGTTTATCCAACATATCATGCCTGTAAATGAATGATGTTTTAAATTTCTTTGTTTAAACTGCCCAACACACGAGCCATCTTGGCAATGTCTTCCTCTTCCACATTGGTTCGTATTAATCCTCCACATAATTACTTCCTTGCCTTAATCTCTATAATTTATTAAGTAAATCATGTTCAAAATAAGTTGGAACAAATCTAGAATGCATTACCAATTTGAGCTCTTCCCAGGCACGAGGTGCATCTTGTGATTGCTTAATCAAACTCCACCAAATAGAAGCGTACTTAGTGAACTCGCTTGTAGCAGCACACACTCTACGATCTTCAAGATACTCGTGGCAACATAACTCTTACTCCACAAGTATATCCCAATCCATGTAACCCTCTAGATCGTATTTGCGTTGAAGGATGGAAAAAAAACTTGAGCCTTCCCAAAGTATCATCACCCCGAGGAGCAACATGTGCGTGGCCTTCTATGCCACGAGGATTGAAACCCAATTGCCCCTATAGTCATGCATCTCTTGCATTGTGTATCAGCGTCATGTCATCATCTTCATGATCTACAAACTCATCCTCTCGGGCATCGCCATCTTGGAGTGGTCGTAGTCGGTCCAATGTAGTAGCACCTCTCTGTGGTCCTCGTTGTGTCGATTGGGGAGGTTGTACTCGAAGAATAATATGAGTTATGTCTATGGCAACAGTGGAGGCTACGATCTTGTGTTGATGATCTGGCAATTGCCCAGCCAAATTACCTTGCGCAATACACTTGGCAAAATCTTCCAATCCATTCTCTACATTCTCCAATTGCGGAATGACTTGATCCGGCACCAAATGCTCAATGTCGCAGCGGAAAACGTTCACTAGTCAGCAAGAATGTGGCGTTAGACCGTCACTGTGACCATTGCTTTCATCTAAAGCACCATGATTGGTGCCATGTTGGGATGCGTGGGACCCTACCATTGTTAGCACTGAAACAATAGCAAAAACCCTACCGACTAAAAATTTGAAAGTGGCACTTGAATCTCACAATCTTACTTGCAAAAGCTCTTACCCTTCTCGTAGATTGATTGTGTGTTGCTGGTTCGTGGCAACTTTCAAATGGGAGTCAGTAAAGCGATTGCAAACATACAAGGACTCGTGATCAATGGCAAATATATGAAGTTCTAGGTGTGGAATATATTTGTAGCAAGGAAAAACAAACTGAAATATTAGAAATTGCAAAGCTAAAAAATAGTCTGCACAACACTAGTCTTAGTTGCTTTAGGAAACACTGGTCAAAAGTATTGGTCGGAACCTTGACCCTCAAAGGATTTCATCTGGTCACACAGAGTGTTGATCGAAAAGCAAACCAGATCGGAAAATAACTGGTCGGAGTTGCAGCTCGACCAAATTGACTGGTTGTGCAGGATTTTTACAAGAGTGGGGAGGGGAGGGAGTGTGGAGTGGTTAGACAAGAGGGGAGGTCGATTTTGGTGATGCCATGAGGTTAACAGTGGGCTTTACAGGGAAGGATACAGCTGGGATCCAACTCCCACCTCACTTTTACTGATGACTATAGGGATTGGAAATGCGAAAATCTTATTTTGCGGTCGCCCCCACCGATGGAATCCTGTGAACAACACTCCTTGCATGACACGTTGACGGAGAAGGGCATCTCGTTCTCGACATGTGGACGAAGGACAACACTTCTCGCAACAGCCTCCCATCGAGTCCCCGATGAGTTGGCTCCCCTGCTCCCCTTCCTCCTCCAAATCACATCGCACCACTCCTCTTCCTCCTCCTACACGACGCTCCTCCTTCACTTTGGCGTAGTGCTCTTCCTCCACCATTGCAGTGCATATCTTCCTTGTGTCATAAGCTACGTTCGGGAAAGGCGGCCTACACATTTGAGGTCTTTGGCATGTTGCCCACACACTAGGAGATCACGTGCTGCCACCATCGCTGAAGGAGGGAGATGGAGGAGAAACTCTCAACCCTTCTATTGATTTTTCTTGAATTTGAGTTGAATTTTCATGAAATCCCCTCAAATCAAGTTGTAATTTCCCAATTTGAAACTCCTAACTCTTCTATTGAATTTTTGTTGAATTCGAGTGGAATTTCCCTGAAACCTCAAATCAAGTTGAAATTTCTCGATTTGACATTTTCCCAAGTTGAATTTTCCTTTTGAAATTTCCCGAGTTAACATTTTCCGATTTGAAATTCTCCCGAGTTGATTTTTTCCTTTCTTGCATTATAACTGTGAGGAAGCAAGAAGAGGTTGGAGTGGAAGCAGGAGTTATCCCATTTGGTTGTGATGGTCTTTCTCAGAAAAAGAGGTAGATTTGCACATTGGAGGCCCGTGTTGATTTTCCTTTTCTTTTCACTGTAAGGTTTTAGGTAATTATTTTTCTAGTGTTTAAATGATTTGGAAATACCTGGTGCCAGAATAGAGGTGTTGTGTCATTTGGTGGGTGCGAGTAGTAACGCATGAACGATCCTACATGGCGACAATCGAGCGCCAACATCACCACTCATCACATCTTTTTTGTTACTAATATTTAATGTACTTGGTCAAATATTGACATGCCACCATGTATATTTGTTCATAGTGTTTAATGTGCCAGGATGAATATCTTCTTATTATCGTATCTTAGTAATCCCAGTGTTTACTGTGCTGAGATGAACGTTCCAAAAGAAATGGATATATATTGCACAATGATAATCAATTGTATCTCTATTTTTGTTTAAGTTAATCTCAACAAATATTTAGTCTTCCAAACGAGGATGTTGCCACAAGTGGCCTATACACACCTCTCCAATTATTCATCAATTTTACATATTAGGAGGATGCCAGAAGTGGGCCATAGACACCTCACTTTTATTCATCAATTTTACATATTAGAATGGAGAAAACCATGATTTATTTCATTACTATGACCCACTTTTTCCAAGAAAAGAAGAAGAGGGATTTGAATATTGGACGTGCAGGTTGAATTTCTTTCTTTTTAAGTAATCCCAACGGTTATTTGGTCGATGTAAGGGGAGTATTTCATGTGGGACCTATACCTACCTCTCTCTCCTTCATCAATTTTATGTTTAGAATGAGAGAAAACCATGACTTTTTCCATCATCTACGATGGCATTTTTCAGAATAAAAAATGCGGAAACCCTAGAAACATAAATTTTAAAAAGTAAAATTAACTTAAAGTATTGCCCTTTGGAATATTATAAGAAATGGAAACCCTAAAATCGAAAACATAAAGTCCAAAACCTAATCATCTAAATGTTCAATCGCCCGGAGAATTTTTTTAGTAAAAATCAGGAATTAGCAATCACCATATTTCCTATTGCTTTTTCCCTGATCTTTTCTTTTCCTTCCTACTGTTCCTCTAGCTGAACCACTTTGAGCCGTAGTTGCTACAGCCGAACCAACTCCTTCGGTCAACTTGGCTCAACCCACGGTTTCTTCTCCCCGAGTGAACCAGAGTGCAGCATCGCCATCTGTTTCTCCTGACATCAACCTTCTTGGGCATTTGTGCCATGTCACAGCCATGCGAGGAGGCATGTCGCTCGGACATTACTCACCGTCGATCAAGCGTCGCCAACCCCGCACTATGTTGCTCAACTCGGTCAAGTCCATCGTCAACTCTCGCAGAGAACCATGCCATGGCCTCTTCCCGAGTGCATTGCCGGCCTCGCTGCATTCTCTGCCCTCGACTATAAGTAGCCACCCAGAGCCCTTGATCTTTCCCCTTCATCATCGCCATACATTTCCTTCCTTCCCTCTCAGTTCCACCGAGCCCGAGCGCAAGGTAAAGCTCAAGCTCTGTTTCGGCCGACACGTTGCCTCATCGCCGCCGGCACTCCGGTGACCCCCACGCCTCGCCACCCCGTCATGGCGTGTTCCAAACCACCAGCAGTGATTCCCCTAATCTAATTCTACTTTTTGTTTGCAAGAACCGCCGCCAACCTCGTTCTTCCTCGTCTCCGACCGTAAGTGCCAACTTCACCACCGCAACATTTCCAATGAGTTATTTCTGATTCCCTCCTCTCTGACCACCACCACACCCCCCTTGGAGCTATCCCTGAGGTCGATTGCTTCTCCTTTCTTTCAGGTAATCACCGTCGCGTGGAGCTCCCCTAACCGTCGCTAGTCTTCACTGCAGACCTCCACCGACCACCTCAGTAGTCATCTTCTACTCTGGTATGCTCCTAGTACCTGCTAGATGATCATGCGCGCTTTGGTTGTGCGGAAGCGTTGTTGGAGCACCATAACCACCGCAGCCCCATATGCTGCCGCTACTCATCGTCGTAGCGCCGCCACTACAGGCCACCGGAGCCTCGCTGTTGGTACCGCTAGGGTCGTTTGGCCCTCGGGAATCTATTTTAGCCTTTACCCGGCTTTGTTGTGCCCCCTATCACCGGCGACGAGCGTGAGCCAAGAGCGTCCTAGCGCATCTTTGTTTTGTCTGAAGAAGACAACCACTGTAGAAACGTAATTGATAGCCAAATCCAGATCGGTTAGAGCTAATCATTGAGTTAAGTTGGTTTAATTGTTGCTTTGTTCCGCTGACGTGCGGGCCCACAAATAGAAATCAAGGAGTATTAATGTTCTGAGTTCTCACGTCAAGTCACTAACGGCCAGGTCCCATCGATTAAGCGCACACTTAGAATTGGTTCATGGACCAAAGTACTATGCTTGTGGACTATCGGTCCATGCACTGTTTCCTAAGCCGAAGTCTATGACAATGGGCCCACTTGTTAGTAAATATATTTCTTTAGAAAAATAAAACGAAAAGGAAAAGAAAATACATAGGGCCCACCTATCAGTGAGAGAGATTCTCTCTCTTTTCTTTTTCCAGAATTTAAATTACATTTAAACTTTGGAGAGCCCGTTCTCTCTCATTTCAACTCCGAATCGAGTGATTTTTGCTTCTAAATTTGTATAAATTCAAACTCTACCCAACCAAATTGAAAACACCCAATTTGGAGTTTATTTGAATGTTTGAATGCAATTTGAATTCTTATGTGCTTATTCGAATTTCGGTTATTTTTGTGTATATAGAAGTTGAAGTTTCCGAAGACCCTCAAGTAGATCAAGAACAAGATCAATAGTACCTATAACAAGGTGACTCAATACTTTGATCATCTTTGCATCTACTTTTGAAATGCAATTATATTTTTTTAAATTATGAAATTGCATTGCTATGACTTATCTAAATATGTTGGTATAAATTCATAGTTAATATCTTAATCATAATTGTGTACAAATTCTGAATCCTTGAACTTGGACATTATCCTTGTGATCCTAGATTAATGGGATACCTAATAGCCACTAATTACATAATTAAAGGTCATGCTTAGCTTGGCGTAGTATCATGGTCATGTGGGCAATGAATTGCCCGATATCACTTAACCATTTGAAAATAAAATTAGGTAGTCGAGACTAGAGCCTGGATGTATGTTGGACTAAAGGTAATTTTAAAAACAAAGGAAAACCTGAAAAACATATTTCGACTTGGGAGGCTAGAAGAAGTGGCTGGTGCTGGGTGCACGACAGAGTGGGTATGTGGAAGCACGGTCCAAGTCAATAAAGGACCGAGTTCTTATGATAACCTCTTGTGTAAAATAGTACAACCACAAGTCTATAATGTGTACAACTTGGCTAACTAATTTATTCATCTCAGCGTGGCTTTGCCATTGGTGGGAATGCAGTGTGGGTAGAGGGGACTGAGCCATGGGAACTACACAGCGCAAATGGGAGACCCCGTGAGCGAGGCCCAAGGAGGTGATACCTAGCGGTGTGAGGTTGCATCGAGGTGGGGCATTGTAAAGCCCCATGATAATCATCTTAGTCGCATACCTATGGAAGTGTGTTAGGGATATTATAAGTTGAATTATCTCTTGTGTGTCATGGATATTATAAGTTGAATTATCTCTTGTGGTTAAAGTGTACAAACTCTGCAGAGTAAGAAAACTATTTAGATAGCCGTACTCACAATCAAGAGCGGTGATGAGAATTTGCTTGAAGTAGCTTTTTTTTTATAAAACCATTTGTGGGTGGATTGAAAAGTTGAGTTGAATCCTTGAGAATTGAGATGGCATGGTCGAGGACCAATGGAAAGTACGAGAATGTGACTCGAGAGATGAATATGAGCATTGAGTGGATGAAGCTACTCAATGGTATAGGAGATGGAATCTCCACTAGTACTTTACAACAAAAACTCACTTTATAAAACTTGTGTTAGTTAAAATGCTAAGTCTCAGGAATTGTTACTACATAATCTAATTCAAACTTGGCTTTGTGCAACTAAAAGAACCATGAGCCTCCCTTGATTAGCCTTGCATGTATAATAATTACATTGTGTGTTGGCTCGTAAGTACAATTGTGTACTTAGGCTCGCTTAATATAATCTTTTACAGCCGCTTGATCAAGACCTGTATGACTACCACTTGGCATCTGGACCTGATAGTGGAGAAGATGGTGAAGCTTAAGCCGGAACCCCTAGTCGCTTGCCTGTAGGCGGAGTGAATGGCCCCACTTCTCTTTCTTTTGTTTTCGCTCTTATCCTTTATTTATGTATTCAAAACTATGTATATTATGGTGGCCTGTTTGGCCCTTTTGTAAAACGGTTGGCCGTACGGCCTTTTATGTAATATAATGCACTGTTGTACAATGAATGTGATATATGTGAATGATCCAAAGATGTATCTGTGTGTGCTATCTACTGATCCAGGGAATGGCACAGGTTGACACATTGGAACCCAAGTTACAAATTTGGGGTATGACACACGTGAACGCTCCAGCAAGGTGACAATGGAGTGCTATGGGTAGCCACGTCTTTTTCTTCCTAAAATTTAATCTATTAAATCAAATATCTTTCTATCACCATGTCTATGCATTCCTAGTGTTTATTGTGCTGGATCAAATATCCTACCGCCACCATATGATTGCAACCTAGGTGTTTAATGTTCTGAGTCGAATGCTTCTAAAGCATTGAATATGTATTGTTGGGTGATTATCAATTGTATTCATTTTTTGTTAAGGCAAACCGAACGGTTGTTTGGTCTAAGTAAGGATAGTATGGCATGTGGGACCTATACCCACCTCTCTTTTATTCATCAATTTTATGCATCAGAATGGGAGAAAACCGTGACTTCTTCCATTATCTACTATAGTCTTTTTCGGAATAAGAAGTAGATATTCTTTTAGGAAAAATAATAAGAGGTACATTTGAACGATGGATGCCTAGGTTGGATATCCTTTTCTCTTTTGGGTTAATGGTAATTGTATTTGTAATTTTTAACTGGCTTGGAAATACCTTGAGCTGGAATGGTGTTGCAGCATTCGGTGGGTGTCAGTAGTACCGCATGAACGCTCTAGCAAGGTGACAATGGAGCACCTTGCATCACACATTTTTTTGTTTATAATGTTTAATGTATTGGGTTGAATATCTTTGAGACACCATATATATATATATATATATATATATATATATATATATATATATATATATATATATATATATATATATATATATATCTTCCCAAAGTTTAATGTAATGATTCTAAACAATTTTATGTTATCGTACCTCTTCGTTATATATATATATATATATACGTGTGTGTGTATGGGAATATATCTAGTGCTAATGCTGATTTGGGTGCTAAGGTGCTAATGCTAATATTGGTTGTTGGATCTGGATTGAACAGCCAAGATTAATGCGAGCTCCCACCTCCAATCCACTTAATCATGAATACACATTCATTAAACACCCTACATGCTCCCACCTCCAATGAGCCTTCATTAAACACCCTGCATACTCCCACCTCCAAGGTTGTTCAATCCATACTGTTTAAGTGGTATATGAGAAGCGAGAGTCTACAAAACGTCGGCAGTTTATTGTAGTGGTGCCTCTTTGCGCCAATGGTCGCGTCTCTTCAAGTCAATCGTTGCACCTCTTTGTGATGACTTTTATATCTCCGGCTGTAACAGCTAATATCTTCTCTCCATGTGTGGTTATCATTAACAACACGTGGGCAACCGCTCTTGAGGACCTCCTCTGTGGGGGAGAGGTCCTGGAGTGACCCGAAGAAACCTATAGGGGAGGTCCAATAGGACGTCCAAGAGAGGTTTGAGGATGGTCCAAGGAAAGACTCTCAGACCCCACCTTCTGAACACTTGATTGATCTTGAGCCCAATAAGCTAATTTGGGCCCAACAGATGATTTTGCTTATTTATAAATAAATAAATGAAGATATACTCGGATAATTAACTGGTCAACAATCCTCGTCCATATATATATATATATATATATATATATATATATATATATATATATATATATATATATATATATATATATATATATATATATATATATATATATATATATATAGTACCATACCATTTTTGTATATATATATATATATATATATATATATATATATATATATATATATATATATATATATATATATCACTGCTTCGCACTCTAGAGTACATACTGGATTTAAATACCAATTATAATATCTTTCAATGGTGATATTTTCATTGGAGCTCTTTATTTTGCTATTCCCTTTTTGAATGTCTATCTCAAGATTTATAATCATTATCTGAGTATACTCAAATTGATAAAGAGATATCATCATACGACTAATAAACAATACATGCTATTCCAATGTCTCCAAGATTTCAGTCGCACACAAATTGATAAACAATACATGCTTACGATTACAGTACCACAACAAAGTTCTTACATAAAGTATGACATAGCAGATCGATACATAGTTTTACGGGTCTCTAGGCCAAACTTACTTATATTACAGACAAAAGACCACATAAGAAGACAACTCCATAGGCAACACTTGAGTGTAGGCTCGACCTAGAACGTGTGATCTTCAGCATCATAGTACTCATCTCCTTCTAGTGCATCCTCTTCATAATATTCATTGTCTGAACCAAGACAAGCAAGACGAATACCTTCATACACAACAAGCCACTATGATAAATATTTATACATGCAAGGGTTTTCAATGGGTATCTGTCAAGGAGGGTTCATGTGGACTTATCACCGCTACTATCCCAATAGTTTTATTTGACAAGCATTTGATTTAAGACAAAAGGAGCTGGTAAACAAGTCTTCAAAAGTGTAAGTGATGATTCATCATCATCACCAAGTACCACATTTTAATAATAAAAAACTACTTATGCCTTGAGTTTAGGAATCACCCCATAACATAGTTCCATTAGTTGGAAACATGACACATACGAATGATTTAGGTTTATCTCTATGGAGAGTGCCCAGCTTTACCCACGAGATGTCCACAACTTGGAATCATTGAGAAACAACATAACCGTTTTAGAGTTCCACATCATTAGTTTATGCACCAGTGAACTAATGATGTGGAACTTGCCGGGTCGAGGCAAGACTACATGTTGACTGCTTACATGGGTTCCACCGTTGTGTAAACGCGGCTAGTAACACCCGAAGGTTCACTCCCGATTCCACACATTTCATGTTGACATAGAGCCTTCTCCTACGGACTTCATGAAGTGGAACAATGTACAAGTTTTTGGCTATTTTGGCACTGTAAGCATGATTTTTAGTAAATCTAGCCCCCTCGCGTGATCATAGCCTAATTTGACACCGCGAGCCATGCGGACTCGCCACGTCGGCAAGTCCAACCCCCCAGCGGCACAACACTACCAAATCTGCCCGCCCCCTAGGGGCACGGCACACTGCCAGGACCGACCCCCACGACACGACACTGCCCTAGGCCACTCCCTGGGGGACGGACGCCCTCCCAACGAGTGCATCGATATTTCATGTGAAGTTCATCGTCCGTCGTCATTTCATGGGGAGTTAGAGAATGTAATTTGAAAAGTGAAATTGATAAGATTTTGGAATAAAATTCGAGAGACTTCACAATGTAATTTGTGAATTATATGATGCGCAGGTTTGTTTACATGCATTAGAAATGACAGCATGCACGAATCAACAAGCTGGAAAACAACTACGATGCACGCGCGACTTTTTTGGAATTGAAAATAGGAGGTGGCGCATCGGTCCCTTCCCCTTGTCTCATGGCTACTCGCGGCGGTGGCCAGTCTCGAAGGCAGCCCTGCTCTGCGAGATGGGCTGAAAGATTGAATGATGTTAGCAGAACGTAAGGCGAAATTAATAATCATGATGTAAATTGAACAACACTTACCTATTCAATCCGGAGTGTGCTAGGGCGAAGGAAGCTCTAGGACGGTCGTCGGTCTCACTAGCAGGAGACTTCCCCTTGTCGACAGGTGCCTCTTCAATAGGGTCGAGTACGTAAGGTTTCCATCGTTGGAATGTCTCGGCTCGCATCGCATAGTTCAACATGTACTTTTGCTCGATGAATGGCCCATCGTATATGTTCGGGTCGTCGATCCATTGGAAGGAGTTGCAATGTATCTCGGACTACCATTATGTGCAAATGAAGTTAGGGGTATGTAGAATGCAACATAAGGTGTGAAAAATTGATATGTGCATAAGATTCACTTACGAGGATGTTCCCGCACGTCTAGTACGCCCGGCAGCGGTGGTTGGGTGTATGGACTTAATGATCTTCGCCGATTCATTGCACACACAATGTGGGCATGGAAACTCTAGTGGTACCTTTGTATCCTTCATAGAACAATCCGGGTAGGGTTTAGCCCTCTCGGTAAGCCACCATGTTCGCTCTCAAGGGCTAGAAATTTCCACATTAATCAGTTGATAAGGATCTAATAATCCTCATTTTAGTATTTTATAATCATGTAATATGACGTCACATGGTATACCCCTTAATATTATAAGAGAGGAGTAGGTTAGGTGGTCGTAAGCTCTCCTACGACCACCCCCTAGTCGTAAGTATTTCTACGACTATGATGTAATCGTAAGTCCTGCTACGATTACGTCCGGTCATAAGTCTTTCTACGACCAGTACCCAGTCGTAAGTTCTGCTACGACTAGCCCCGCTACGACATCCTCACAATTAACTGGGTCCACCCGTCAGAAGGCCCATTTACTAGTGAGGATCTGAGCAGTCAAATTACGTAGTTATATCCGAAATAACTATAGATAATACCCCACTATCTCTGATTGGTAACCTTTGGACAGCGTGGGGAGGTTACTACTCCGGTAATTACTCTCATTATTACGCAATAATGAGCGCCTAATTGGTCTGGAACGACAACCACCCCAACAACATAGTATAAATAGGTGCCTCTTGGAGATAATGGGGGAGGCTTTTGGGGAGACAGTCAGTAGCAGAATTAGCGCAAGTCTTTTCACTGATTGTAATCAGGATACCCAATACATTACACAGGAATAGGGTTGTTATTCTCATTGGAGAAGGCCTGAACCTGTATAAAAATTCTTGTGTCTCCCTTGTCTGCGTGATCAATTGTGGAGACCCCCCGAATCAAATAATCTTTACGTAAGATCGGTTCTAAAACACCGACATCAGTGAAAAAAGAGAAAGATCTACACCATCGATTTTGGTGGATTCAGATTATAACTATCTAGATTAAAAGAAATAGTCCATTGATCATGGTGACGATGTACTACTCGCCGCCGCCGCCTCGTCAAATAGTATTTTGCATGCATAGTCCATCGACTTACCGAGCCACCGAGGGCAACGAAGGAGGGCGATGGCGACAGCGACGGTTGTCACCCATGTTTGAAGTTGCGGGTGCTGTCTTGCGCCATGATTTCATGTGGAAAAACTTGTGAAATTTTTTCCTAGTACATGTGATAATACATTTGAAGCTACGAGTACGAGGTAAAAAAACAAGAAGAAAAAATTCAAAGAAAAATATTTGTAAAGTGTTAAATAGTGTAAAAAAAACCATCTTTTAATCGTTTTTTTACCTCCAGCGCCTAATCCTCGATGTCGTTCCTCCATGGCACGACACTGCCCTCTGTTGTGCCCTTGGGGCCGGACTTGGCCTAGTCCATACCCCTAGGGCCGAACTAGCCTAGTCTATGCCCTAGGGGCCCGGATTTCACACGCAGTGGCGGAGCCAGGAATTTAACAATGGGGGTGCACACTTCAAAAATGAAAAAAAAATCTTGTACGACACATATGTAATTTTATAAGTCCAACACAATTACACAAAAGAGTTCAAAATTAGTTAATAATACAATACAAATAGTTCAAATAAAATCTTACATGAATAAAAGAGTCCTAAATAGCTAATAGAAATCACAATACCACACGAAGCGATCTCATTCCTTGGAAACACTTGATTATATCATCATCACTAACCTTCGAGAAGATATCTCGCTCTATAAAGGTGACTAAACAATCATTCAATACTTGATCGCTCATACTATTTTTCAACTTGTTCTTCACAAGATTCATCGCCAAAAATACTCTTTCAAAGCTCATCGTTGCCACCAGTAGGAGCAATACCAATTGCATTCTTAAGTGACAAGGAAGTGGTATCAACTACATGAATTACTCTAAGGAACCACTCACATACCCGTCCTTCTTTATCAACATAACGCAAGCAAAGAGCAAGTTGTTCTTTGTGAGACACATCACTAGACTTATCAGCTAGAATTAAATAGTGATCATCACCAATTTCTTCAATAATGTGCTTGGTAGTTTGGATGGCACAACAATTAATTATGTCCGTTTGTATCTCATGAACAATCATCTTACAATTCTCAGGGGCATTGCTTAAGACAACCTTAGCAACCTCCTTATTGTTGTTTGCAATCCATTCCAAAAGTTCAAGAAAATTCCCCTTATCGCTAGAATTTGTGCTTTCATCGTATCTACGACATGCTAGTTCTTGACGTAAAATAAACCTCAAGCATCTAATTGAATAAGTCAACCTAGAAATGTAAAGTTGTTTATCTTCTTCAGTTTGTTTTCTAAGAGTTTGAGCAATTGATGTTGTAGGTTTAACAAAGAAATTGTATTTCTCTTAAGCTCGATTATGGACATTTTTTATACTACCCACATGCTTGTCAACTAAGTCATACATATTCTAATTTCTAAATCCTCCTTTAATAAAACTATCGCCTCCCACAATTTTCTCCTTGAACAAATAATAGACAAAGCAAAATATAGCATCCTTCTCGACACTATATTCAATCCAATTATACTTATCAAACCAACTAACATTGAAGCGGCGTCTTTTACCTGATATTTCAATCAAAGTGCCAATTGCTCATACGTATACCTAGTTTAACAAAATTTGCACTTTTTTTTAGGGTATACCTAGTTTTTTAAAAAATGCACTTTTTTTGGGGTGCCTGTGCACCACAGGCACCCCCCCTGGCGCCGCCCCCTAGGGACATTTCTTATACTACCCACATGGGAGAGGGGGGAGGGTCCGGCCCCCTAGTGACCGGACTTGGCTACGTGTTGGTTGCAGGCAGCTCCGTGGTGTTTTTTTTTTTTTTGCATTAACATTGAGAGGGGACAAAAACTGCTATTAGCATTGTCAATAGTGTCATATGAGCCAATAAATCATTAATCTGGTGCCTCTATGAATCCCTGGTTTTATGTTTTTTTAGCTTGGTTTCTTGATTCTTATTTCTTTGGGGGTGTGAAACCTCTATACCAGCGGATGAGCAACGGCACGTGTAAAAACGCGCATATAGCATGCATGACCGGTAGCACCAAACATATACTTCTTTCGAATGTCTACACCGACTTTTTCTCCTTTTGTGGATGGTGATTCCAATAGATTAAGAAAGGCCGACTTCTCTAAGGGGAGGACGACCACACTGCTAGCTGTGAACAGAAACACTAGCGCAGCAAGGGGAAGGGGAAGGGGAAAGGCAAATGCTATTCTATGTCTATGCGCGGTTGCGCACCAGAGTCTCCATGTAGAAAAGTGCGTGGAAAGTGGTACAGAGGTCGCGATTTGTCGAATGAAACGCCACGCAGGTTGACGTCCGTCCATGACTCCGGTAACATATATTTCTCATCTCAGGAGGCATTAATGTGGATCATGGTTTACCCGGCCAAGCATATGGATCTCGAAACATGGCTGGTCGAAAAAGGCCGACGAATCGACCGTGTCGATCTTCTCTTTCCTCCCTACGTGCAAATCGAACATTTGTCGATCTTCTCTTTCCTCCCTACGCGAAAATACGTGGTCAGGATCCTGACGAAGCAAACCGTGGCTGCCGCCGGAGCATGAATCATGATGCGGACGGCTCCAGCAATAAGGAAACGTACCCGATTTATTTTTTGTTGGAACAATTAGCCAACCGAGGATTAGCAAATCCGTCTTTCCCCCCCTTCCAACGAGGCAACGACTGAACGACAGCGCCCGCCTTTGCTAGCTTCTAGACGGAAGAATGCACGCGCTGCGTGCGCGCGATCCCGCGTCCGGACCGGCGACCGGTCGTCGCACGCGGCCCGCGCGCGAAGTCAGCAGCGTCGACGTCGGTCTCGTCTCAACGCCCACGTCACGCTCTTAAATCTTAATTCGTTGCATGAGAAAGGACAAGTCGTCGTGCGTCCAGATTCGCCATTACATCGCAATATATGTCAATGTCGTCATCTCATCCTTGGACTGCTTGCTGCATGCTAGCGCTAGCTAGCTATACACCCGTTATTTTTTTTTTAAAGATAACGGAAGAGAAATCATCTTCTGATCTCTGTATCCGAGGATACATACAGTTCAAAGTTTATTATATAGACCGAAAAGTTTTTAACTAGGCGAAACCATAGCTTTAAAAACTATAATGAAGCGGCAAAACAAACGCTGCAAAAGTATAAACCAAAGGCAAAACACTAGTCGTAAAAGCAGCAAACATCATTCTCAAAGTAAACAATAGCATAACGCTTCGTCAAACAGCTCGAATCCTGTTACATAGCTTCCACCCATTATTGTTGAAGATCTCCTTTGTAATGACCTTCAAAACTTTGCTCCTAGCTACCAAGGCATCCCTCCTTCATTGGCATTGCGAAGACGACCAAGAGTGGATCCAACGGATACATCAGAATATTACCTGCAAAGGATGGTCAATAACTTTCTTGTCGAAAACGACATCATTATGACATAACCAAATAGATCAGTATAGTGTAGCCGCCCCACCAAAATATTTTTATTTTTTTAAAAAATGAATTTAGATGTAATAATGAGTTCCTAGAGATACTCTGAACAGTATTAGAACTGTTCATATTAAAAGTAATAACCAGCTATACACGCGTCATGAGCCTGCCAGTGCTGTGTTGATCAGATGTACGTACGTAGTCTATGGTTGGAAAAGTATCATGGAGACTAGCTACACGCACTGACGCACAGTCACAAGATATCTATGGCTTAATTGTGTTTTCTTCTAGTGGTGTTCTAGTGGTGCGTATGTATGTATGCAACCAGTAGAAAGTTCAAATCTTAATTTACAGTGGCGGAGTCAGGAATTTAGGAGATTCAGAGTAAATTTGTAGTGTAAAATATACCAAGACACAATATAATTCAATAGTCTAATAAATCAGAATTCAAGACTTCAAAATGAGTCGAGGATAACCTCGATGCCCACTACCTTGGTGCTGCTTCAGTAGTCGGTGGCTTGGTACCTCGCCGTCCCCGTGTCGTAGCCCCTGCGCCATGCCTTAGCGCTCGCCCGCACCCACACTACGGCGGTTGAACGGTGGAGCGTGGAGGGGCTAGGTGTTGGAGCCTTGGAGGAATTGGGAATGAATGGTTAGAGAATTAGGGTTACCTAGTGCTATGCATCTATACATTTTATTGACTTGAGCTACAACTGGGCCGGCTTCCACTCGGCGTCTCGGCCCACGGCCAACACGGCGAGGACAACAGCGTAGTCCTACGTGCTCATGGCGCCTTGGCCTTGGCGGGGTGTCGACAGGTTGGCTGGGGATGGAGGGTTCCGCTGGGAGACCCGGGGCAATAGCCCCTGTCTGCCCCGGCGGTAGAAATAATTTGTAGTCCTGCTGCTTATGAGAGCATGATGACACCAACTGCCTAATTACTGGCCAACTAGTAAGGTAAACCCTAGTTTTTCTAATTTAGAATATGGTTTGAACCCTAGTTAGTACAGTAGTACCCTAGATCTCGCAAACTATTATAGGTAAGTGCTTCAGCCAACCATTTATCCCTTTCTTCTTTTGCAAAAAGAACAAGAAAAAGAAAACCCGAAATGTCGTTCTCGGTCTCGGACTGCTCCAGCACATATCCAACTTTCCCTTTGCAGATGTGGGCCAAATAGAAGGCCTAAAGTACTGAGGAAACAGAGGTGTAAGCAGTCCTCAACCGAGATAAGGAACATAGGCCGAGTTCATCACGTAATGGGCTTTGGTAAGGTCCAGCACACCCTAGGCCATTGTTGAGCCCAATATGAAAGAATGTGAATATGTGATCGTTGTTTAGGCCTAAACTCATTCTAGTAAATGCTAACTGCTAAACAACTTCCAACGTGGGATTTTCTTCAATGTGAACTGCAGAGTGCAAGATGCCAAGACTAAGAAAATTAATCAGTTTTGGAACATGCATGTTTGATGTCCGGCAAATAGTTTTCCTTTTGTCGAATATTCTTCGGTGCCAACGAGGTGGCAGCCGTACTTTTGAGTTTTAAGCATAAGAAAATCACATGTTCAGTTTTCACAGGAGTTAACTGGGCTCGGTTGTTTTTAAAGTGTGAGCTAGATACCTGCGGGTCTCATTTAGGAGGATTTTTTTCAGTGGGAGGCGACGTACCCGTCGCAAGCGATGCGTCAGTGGTGACTTCGTTTTTTCTTCAAGCTCCACTCGTCCGGTTTCCGTAGGCGTCGTGTGTGTGAATGCGTGCGTGGGGTGGTGTGCGTGTGTGGAGACGTCTATGTGTTGTATTAGGTGTTTCGCAAAAAAAAATGAAGACATGTTCCTCTTTGGCGTCCTTCAAATGAGCCAAGAATATATTCCTTCGACCAGGCCAGAGTGAATGCAATCATAATACATGTTTTTTATCCCACTAGTAAATTGCACCTTTCTTGAACAAAAAGAAATGCCAATATTCTGCTATACGAATCAGCATTCAGCAGTGGAGGACAGAAAGGCTGGAATAAATCAAAGTACGTGCAAATTGGTCGGTAGCTACCTCCACCAAAGAGCTTGTTGAATAGTAGTAGTACTACTATGACTTTACTCGAAAAATCAGAAAGTAGTATTCTTGTAAGCATTTAGGTATACATATATATGCTTGGAATAAATCCAAGCTACGAGTGCCCTTTCTGCTTTCAGCACGATGCACATCTTAATATTTGTGTGTCGCACGGTCTGTGCTCTTTTTCTCTCTTGGGACTCGAAAGCTTGTCCAAGTTGTTCAGCTGGAACTCGGCAGGCATCCAATCGGGCGATCGATCGATGCAAATCTTCGAGCAAAACAAAAGCGTGAGAACGACGGACAGTTCAAACCAGCACGGCATAAAGGCTTTTCTTTCAGTTAGTACAAAGCAAAGCTAGATTCCAGCAGACAGCATCGTTATCGTCCATTTTTCTCCCCGGACCCAAAATCAGCAGCGCAACGTGGCAACACATACAGCGAACAGTAGCACATTCTTCTCCTAACAGTCTGATCTGATCTGATCTGAATCCATTTAGCCGTGTTTGGCACTGACCATATTGACAAGAAGCGTTGTTCTCTTCCACCAGTTCTTTCACTGAACACACCAGAAATAATTAGATATGTAAACCCCTTTTGTTTCTATAGCTTCAACCTATGGTAAAGAAGAGTAAGGGTTGACGGGTACTATATCTCGGCTTATAGAGCTTCTTTTTAGTCCTATGCTAAAGCAAAGCCCTATCCCGCCTATGTGGAAGAAAGAGGGTTTGATTCACTCTTATCTTGAGGAAGAAAGAAGTCAGGTTGGACCAGAGAAAAGAGAGAAAGTGAAGCGGAGTAAGAGTCTAATCATTTTGAGTACTCGTTGGTGAGGGCTCTGGCTTTTTTTTCAATCAACTATCTCTTTTTTCGAAATCGAAAAAAGGAATGGGGAGATATGGTTGAGTGGACTAAAGCGGCGGATAGGGAAAAAA
This sequence comes from Ampelocalamus luodianensis, assembly GCA_036346255.1. Classification (NCBI taxonomy): domain Eukaryota; kingdom Viridiplantae; phylum Streptophyta; class Magnoliopsida; order Poales; family Poaceae; genus Ampelocalamus; species Ampelocalamus luodianensis. The sequence continues at coordinate 40,525,480 of CM070635.1, read as the reverse complement.
AAACTCATATTGGGTTTAGGGATAATCAGGCTTGAACCGATGACTTCCCACGTCAAGACGACACTCTACTGCTGAGTTATGTCCCTTCTCTGTCCCATCAAGAAAGAGAATTAACGAATCCTAAAGCAAAAAGGCGAGAAACTCAAGGCCACTCTTCCTCCGGGCTTTCTTTCCGCACTATTATGCATAGTCAAATAATGAGAAAAATAGGCCAGTTGGGTTCTCCATGTGGTGCACTACTGCTTCTTCATACCTAGAAGACGTTTGATGAGCTGCTCCAAGGGAAAGTTTTTGCTGCCGGATGAAGGTCTTACGTTGGCTAAGAAGACAGAAAATGCCATCTATTTTGCGGTCCTGGAGATCAGGGATATAAGAGTTCGCCCTAATCCTAAATAGAATGTAAGGGTGTAGGGATTTTTAAGTAAACAACAGATCTCCTGAGGAAAATAAGGTTAAAGCACGACAGCTGCCTCTGCCCTGCAGGATTGATCGATAACATGATAGTGTGGATGCACACGAATGACGCACATGCAGCGTGTAAGAATCTGTCGCGAACAGTAGCCGGTAAATGGACCTTTCCTGGAGCATTATCACGTCGAAACACGACGAGTCCACTTAACTGCCAGTCAGTACGTCGTTGCAGAGCAGCACTGTAGCGCCGCTGCGTCGAAACCACTCGTACGTGTCGGCAGCGTGGGCGCGCGGCTCCCCTTGCAGCACGCTGCGTCGAGCACGTACAGCGGCACACGAGAAAGTTGCGCCCCTCTCCCCGAGTCTGACACGGCTGTTCCCGAAAGCTAGCTCAAACGAAGCCATGTCACCACCAATATCGATGCTTAGAAAACAAAGCTCGCGCGCCTGCATCAGGGTCCGTGCCCGCGCGCGGCCGGGCCAGGCGAGATCGACCGAGCGCCGTGGCCACCGACCTCGCCACATGGCCGGCGCGCGGGGCGTCACGGCCAGATCTGAAGGTGTCGGCCGGAGCGGGCGCACGCGCGCCTCGCGTCGCGCGCGGCCGCGACATCCCGATGCGGCGCGCACCGTGCGCACGCGCGCTATCCCGTATCCACCATGGTTGATTGGTTCAGAGACACCTGCTGAGACCGATTCCGCCCGCGTGCGCGCGGCTCGGGCTTGAGCCGAAGCCCCATATATGTCGGCACAGCATTTGATTGGCCAACCTTTTCCTTTCTTTGCTCGTCGTCTCTTGTTGATTTCGAAATATGCCGTCTCATGCGAGCGACGAGCGTACGTGTGCTGGCTGGGCGGCACAGCTATTCGATCCGCGTGCACGCACTTTCGCCATGATTTGGCTGCGCAGCGAGCGCGTCCCTGTTGGCCAGGGGATGTAGGTAGGCATAGTAGTAGTGTGGAAGTGATATGTAAAACATACTCTGCGTGTGTAGTGTGCAAATGAATCGGATAATTTTTTACTAATCGAAAGTTCGTGGAGCGAATACATTGTAGAGAAATGAGTATCCGATGTTATCTGTGTTCTACTCCAACTCCGAGAAAAAAAAATATTCGTCAGGTGGTACGAGGAAGGTGTTGTGACTTCACTTAGGAACAAGATAACAAATAGGTGGGTTCTTACATCTGAGTAGGTGAGAGATACTGAGTATTTTTCCTTCGATATCTCAGCAATTAGTCTCTCTGTGTTCGCTTTGATTGTACTTTTACTATCCAATGTCTCGTGTAGAGGTGCAAAAGAAATATTAATGAGCCATAATGAGTATCTGTGTCTGATTCCGAGAAAACAAATACGAAATATAATATATAATGAGCGATATTCGTCCGTATCCGCTTCGATTGCATGTCTACTCCTGCAGTTGAGCAGCTACATCAGCCAGGTTCATGGCCGTTCGAAGCTACGGAAATTTTAGCTGGGTTAATGAGCCATCCGTTTTAGTAGAAGCTCTTTCAATTTGCACACATGTTAAGAGACGGTGAAATCAACAAGACAAGAACAAAACGCGCTACTAGCAATCACTGAGTCCACGTTATAGCTAGCTAGGAATGAGAACTGGAGAAGCACAGGGAAAAAAAGGCCACGGTACTATTATTAGTGCCCTTCTTTTTTCTATTGGCTGTACAAAGGCCTCATAATATAGTCACTTCATCTTTTTTTAAATAATATTTTTTAAAAAAGATAATTATAAAAATAAATAGTCATTCCAAAAATTACAAAAAAATGTGTTTGTCGCTAATTCAACTGGCGACAGATCCTATCGCCAGTTGAACCGGCGATAGGGACCCTGTTCATCCCTGTCGCCGGTCTAACTACCCGGCGACAGGAAGTTGAATAGTGCTTCTATCGCCAGTTAAACTTGTGACAGGTATCCAGCTATAAAACCCCTCAAAAATCAGTCCATAATTCATTTTAATTCCAGAAAAAAAGAGAGAGAAGGGGATGGAGAGAAGAAAGGTAGCGAAGCTCTGTCAGTTTGTTGCGGAGGAGAGATTGTCGGAGCATCGAATCCAATCAATCATCTTGCGGGTACATTTTTTCAAAACTTTATACATTATGTCAAAACCTTGTCGGTTAGCAAACAAAAAATAGCGATATAGAATTGAGTAGGTTAGATAAATGTAGCGGTAGTCAAAGCGCAATGCCGAATCTAGAATAATCCAAGCTTTATTTAGCTCCTCATTTATGCGCGGTAATTATATTATTAATGCATGAATTCTCTTTTAAACTAGAAAAATTGCATGATATATTTTAAAATTACAAAGAAAATCTAGAGTAGGTGAGTAGGGTCAGAAGAGCAATGAGAATAATTACAGAAATAGTCAAATTATATAGTTCGTTGTGTACATGTTATGAATGTTGCAGCACTCGAACGATTTAGAATCAATCTGCAGAAATAAGAAGACGCATATTATAAATCTATAAAAAAAAGTATAGAGTAGCTAAGTAGAGTAATTATTTACTTTCCCATTTGTGCGCGGATATTATTTTGTTAGTGCGCGGTAATTATTTTGTTGGTGCGCGGTAATCAGCTTTTCAGGACGACGTGACCCGACGGGCCAACTTTTTAGAACGACGTGACAACTCTCTGCAAAGCAGGACGTGACACACGGACGTGAAACACATCCGCTCAACATCGCAATAGAGCCGCTGCTACAGTTGCGTCCACTCTCGCTATAAATACATCATTACTCAGCTAACAACTCCACACCAACAACACTACCTAGAAAACATGGACAAGGAAAAAGAATAGGAGAAAATTCGCAAGCTTTTGAAGGACTGGGTGTCTCCCCCATGAGACCGCCGCTTGCCATCATGCGGCTAGTCAGCAACCTTTTTTCTGGAGCTCGTGGATCTAAGGAGGCTGCCTCGCAGTACGCCCAACGATTCTGGGTCGAGCCGTGCCCCCCTCCTATGCCAGTTGAACGCTCCTACTCCTCGTGCCACCCCTATGGTGATGTCGGGATGCTTGCAAGTGCGTCAAATCAACCGACGAGTGGACTATTGGGAAGTGCTATTGGTGTTGTCCAAACTACGACGCAGACTACCCTGACTGCAGGTTTCAAACGCAGAGCCATAGGCAGTCGGTAATGAAATCACATTTCAGTGAACACTACTATTTTTCTTCCCATTACGTCGTAACCACGTCTCTCGTCCCACCGCAGTCTTTGTCGCGCCTATGTGACTTCAGCCAGTGAATCGACGACAAGATCCACCTACGACATGTGGATGCTGCTGACACGGAAGAGCTAGGTCAAGGAAGACATCGAGACACGTGAAAAGGCACCTCGAAGAGTTGGAGACTAAGGAGGCTAAGAAGGAGAGGCGGGACATGTTGCACGAGGAGCAGGAGCGCGAGAATGCCAGGCAACGCGAGGCCAAAGGGAGAGGAAGAGGGCCATCGCGACGAGAACGAAGGCGCAAGGCGAGGAGTACAATGCCGAGCTAGGCCACAAGGGAAAATGACCACGTTCCACACAGTAGTTCGTTCCTCTTCGTCCACACGTCCCATTTATTTCAATTTTTCTAAAGACATGCGTGTACCGTCCTTGTTTCGTTAGCCTACGTGCCATGTAACCCCCTTGTTCGATCAACTGTCGTGTTATTATTGTTGCGTTATTTCCCCAAAGTTCTCCAAGGGAGTTACGTTGCAGCTATTTTTTCTAGCTCATTCGTACATTGCAGTCCAACACGCCATCAAAATCACTATTGGCTTTCTCATCGGCCAAACATCATTTTTGAGAAAGCGAGAGCCAAGGCGCAAGACGAGGAGTACAACCGTGTATGAATTCCCTAGTATATCGCAATAACACTTACCTTCCTACTTACGAATCATTGATACCTCAATCGTCCTCATAAAATTCTTCAGAAATTCATCATACTAGAACAACATACGATGATCACAAAATCTTATTGTGAGTTTAACAGATTTCGTACCGTTGAAAATTTACGAAAATCACAAACAAAGCAAACAAATTAGGGTTTCAGGAATCTATCGCCAGTTGAACTGGCGATAGGTTGACAGGAACCTATCGCCAGTTGAACTGGCGACAGGGAGTTGGACTGACGATAGGATGGTAACAGGTCCTTGTCGCCAGTTGAAATGGCGACAGGAACCTATCGTCAGTTGAACTGGCGACAGAGCCATTTCTGTAATTTTTCAAGGCGGTTATTTATTTTTGTAATTATTTTTTTAACATAATATTATTATTTTTTTTAAAAAATTCTCACTTTGCACACATGTTAAGAGACGGTGAAATCAACAAGACAAGAACAAAAGGCGCTACTAGCAATCACTGAGTCCACGTTATAGCTAGGAAGAAACTGGAGAAGCACAGGGAAAAAAAGGCCACTGTACTATTATTAGTGCTCTTCTTTTTTCTATTGGCTGTACAAAGGCCTCATAATATAGTCACAAAGACTTCATCTCTATCAATCGCACTAGTAGTAGTACTAGTTTATGTGCTCGCCGATCATAAATGACTGCCGAATTATAATGGTTGATTGGGACGGAAAGATAAACTTTTCTGAACCATCAAGACCAAACAATGGCCACAGCAAGAGTTCATCATGGGAGCCTTCAAAATCGTTGGTCCACAACAAGTGGACTGGAGTTAAAATACAAAAGTTGAGAAGGGCTCACCAGTACACATTAGCACTAGCTAGTAAACCATTCTTTTTCAGACTTGTGGGCTTGTATCACTGTATGGATAGCATCTAGTTAGCCAGATCAATTCAAGGGACCCACTTGGCAGCGACTCCTCTTGAGCCCACAATAATATACATATGTACAGAGTGGTCCATAAAAGTGTTCCTAAACATTGACATTGAGCTGGTAGATACTGTATACAGTTTGGTTCAATTATAAGGGCGCCTACATGCACGGAAGGGTTAACTTGCGACATCGTCGCTTTGTGTGACAACTGAGCGACTAGCTAGGCCTTTACAGTTCACGCACGCCTGAAGATTCCTCCTCTCCCTCCCTTGATAACCTGTGACTGAGGCGTCAAAGGTTGTCCCCTCATTAGATTAGTGCAGAGAGGGATGGAACTAAGCGTGTAAGAAACAGCCCATGTTATTTCTGTTGGCTCGCAAAGTGTCTGTTCCCTGTAGTGACAATGCCCACTGCCCACCAAGCACCATGGCACCTAGCCAGCCGTGGCCTCGTCTTTCGGCCACATTGGGTCCAGTCTTATCATTCTGCAGTTCTTCTGCGCTCGGCATTTGCATTACACTGGTCAGTGGGCGATCACCGTCGGTATGTTTAGTTAACCGAACGCTTGGCCTAACTGGCACTGTTTCGAGGTGTAATCGCGAGAGTGATTTTTCTCATGTAGCATTTGCAAATTTGATATCCGCACGGTAGCGGAGCCGTGTGGACAAGGCTCCTCCGTACGGTGATCGTGCGGAATTAACAGGTATTGGCCTCTCAGCTTGTTTATATGGTCATTTTTGCAAATATCACAGAAAAAACTATTTTCGCTAATATGTCTAGGAACAGTGTCATTACGGAAAAAAAAGTCGTTAACTGTTATGAACTCGTGGATGTTGTTACAGACACCGAGTAGCTGATAAATGGATCCAGTGTCAAATTAGTCATGGTCCACCCACAATTAGCATAAATACAATCAGTATATCGATCAGCGTCGAAGTAATAACCAAAGTTTGACAATCTCTGAATTGGAGCTAACACACGGCATGGAGATGAATGAGCTGGATTCGAATCCTCTAATGAGAGGTACACCGCAGCTACATAAAACTGAGTCAGCTACAATATTTTAATGCCCAATACAACAATATTTTAATGCCCAATACAACGGCAAGTACTGTAACTACTAGTTACTGTTATGATTATACTGTTCTAAGCATTATTGTGACGAATTTTTATTGTAGCGATGGCTCTGTAGGTGTCGATATGGACAGTTAACTCTCAATTAAACGGTTCAGACACATTCCTGATACATAACACTGTGCTTACTGCATCAGCCCAAGTCCAGTATAAGGGATCCATTTCCGAATGAGCTCACTCACAATAGTCATTGGTCTTAGTCTACCCAGTCCCCACCTACTACATCTTTTATCTGAAGGAAAAAACGGGCCACCTAGTGCGATTGCTCCGGTAACGAACTTTTCCCTCTCGACGACGACAAAGCTTTCGCCTTTCAGGGCAACACTAGCTCGTACCACCGCGCCTCGACAAAAGCCGAGTCACGTCGCTGCTGCGCAACACCTACCGTCCACATAAATTTATACGCGTGTAATCGCTGAACAACAGCAGCGGCGAACGACTTCATCTGCCCATCACCGACGACGTCCAGGTCCAGGCGATTAGCGAAAGCAATGCAAACGCGGCGCTCCGCCACCATGCGGTCATGCGCCACGGCTTAAAAAACCCCGTCAAATCACGAGCTGGTGCCGCGCTGCAACGTCTCGGCTCTCCCTCCTTTCGCTACCTTCTTTTCTCCTTTCTTTCTTTTCTTTCGCCAGTCGGCATCAAATGCTTGTGCAGAAAACAACGGGCACGACGGACGAGGCACGACGGACGTGTGCCGAAGGGAGACGAGGGCGTCGCCCTCGTTGGCCAGACGCGGAAATCCAATGCGCTCTAATCGTCTCGTCCCCCCGCTTCAACGGATACCTCCGTCCAAGCTTTTTTCCTTCCATTGGCCATGCCTTGCAATACTCTCTCGCCATCTCTCTTTTTCATCTTTTTTTTTCCCTCGCGGCGAATATTCCCCAGACCTGAATGAGTTCTGTGCCAAATGCCAATATGCCACTTGTCCAATAATAGCCTTGTAACCAGCTACTGTACGTCGTAATACGTGACGTTAGAAGAAACGTGCATACTATATCCTAGAAGAGGATCCGGAATTCCGGATACTCTGCATGTAATGCTGAGAGATCACTTGTGTGAACAGCTGTGTTTGTGCTGACGCAAGCAAGCGAACAAAACTCTATAGTCTTGTATCAATTTTATTATAACTATTGATCTCCATTTTTCATTTGTAATTGGACGGTGAAAATCGCGTTTTCTAATACTATACACAGTAGATTATTTGTATCGACTATTTTAATACGGAGAATCCTTTCCGCAGAAGAGGTGCTTTCTCTACTTGGATTTGATCTAACGGGTGTTTACCAGAGCAAACGGACGTTTGATGTTGTTCGATCGATTTTGGCTGCATGCAGAAAACGGATTACACAGAACTTTTGCCCCTGATGTTCTGGATCGATCGGTGGGTAAAACTTGTTTGCTTACTTAGGCCCCATCTGAAATCCGAGAATTTTTCCGGTATAACTCGTGAAAGTTATACGTTCAAAACAGGCGTGAATGGCGTTATGTGCGGTGTTGGTTCACGGTCTCTTTTGGGGGCAGGCAGAGGCAGGGCAAAGCAAGCAAACGGGCATATTCTTACTTTGCGGTTAAGTAGTCCGTGTGTAAGTATGTGCTAACTAACTAGTTAATGCCAAGTGTCGACATTTCGCCCCCATTCGTCAAATCAGCGGGCCCTCCCTCTTCTCTATCTTTCATGGTATACCCAAATTGTTTCTGGTATCTTTTCATGTCATGCACTAAAAACGACTTCTACAGACCATCCGATTTTCTTTACTTTTCCCTCCCCCTCTTCTACCCTTCTACATCATCATCCATCTCGTGTAGACAGCTCGCGTCACACATCGTACGTGTTCTTACAATTTTATTCTCCACACGTCCAAATCTGCTCCCAACTGCCCGATGGACTAGCTTTTTAATCCGCTTTGTCGATAATGCAAAACCACCGTACCTAAAGCTTCACACAGCCGTAAATGCCCATCAAATTAAGCGACAAATCCGTAAGTACAGTGTTTAGTGTTTACTAGCAGAGGCGTACTACTAACTCAGATCAGAAGTTAATCGGGAAGAAATCAGTGAACTTTTGCAACAGTTAACCATCTTCTTAACGAGCCATTGATTCGCTAGTAGTGGTGGTAATACATCGAGCCTCTCCGTGGGAAAAATGCCAAAACCAGAGGCTTAATTAATCTCTACTCTCCTCTGCGTCTCCTCATCGATCACAACTAGTAAAAAAAGAAGAAGAAAAAGGATAAAGAACTCATCAAATCAATCCACATGGCCAGCCATCACCGAACTCTCTTCCTCTTCCTCTAGGCGAAGCGGGATCGGGATCATCAGGATCAGTCCTGGAAGCCGGTCTTCTCCCAGATGGCGTTGCGGACGCGGCGGAGGTCGCGGCCCTTGAGCGTGCGCCCGGCGCCCTCGCGCACGGAGAAGGACGCCGCGGCGCGCTCCCGGCACAGCAGCAGCTCGTGCGGCGGCACCCACTGCCGGCCGCGGGCGTCCTCGCCGCCGTCCAGGTACGCATCCCCGCGCTCGTCCGACGGCCACCGCCCCGCGCCGGAGCTGCCGCTCCCGCCGTACTCCGCACCGAGGATCTTGGACCAGTCCGGTATGTTCACCGGCAGCGACGCCGGACCGCCGGGGGCGCCACCGGCGTCCCGCGCAGCCGCGCCGCGCGGCTTGGACGGCGCGGACACAGACGGGGCCCGTCCGTACGGATCAACCGGCGAGGAGTACGACGGCACGGCCGCGCCGCCGCCCCAGATGACGTCGGCCTCGTCGAGCTCCACGGCCGGTTCTCCCGCGGCGGCGTGCGGCGCCGGCGGCCGCGCCGGAGCGAAGAGGCGGTGCGAGGCGACCATGGAGAGGCTGCTGCTCCGGCCGGCCATCGTCGTGTGGGGGGTCCCTCCTCTCCGACCGATCCTCCTCTCCTCTTCTCTTCCGGTGGGGCGGGTTGCTCTACGAGCTGCGATTGTGTGCGCGTGTAAACCGCGATGGGCGTTTGGTTCCTCTCGTAACGGGCGAACTCGCGGGTTTTATAGCGGGTAAGGGGCCGGGAGGGACGGAGGTGCGGATAAGGTTGTTTCGCGCCGTGACGGAAGTGGGCGCGGCGGTTGTGCATATTCACGAGTCTGCCACTGGTAGCAGAAGTGTTTGTCTGGATGGTATGGGACGAGCGTATCGTTCCGTTGTTTGCTCGTGGGAGGAGGAGCGAAACGGGCACCACCACGGCATTGAGCCAAAAATGGCTGGAATTGGGGCGGAGGTATGGGCGCAGCGTATTGCTTTGCTTTGCATTTTTGCACAAGACGATGAGACGATAGGTATAGGTCTTCTGGCAAACCAAGGCGTCCATCAAGATTTTTTTTGCCCTCCCCGAGCACACCCATGAATCATGTCCTCTCCTGACGCAAAGGGGAGAGAGAGGGAGAGAAAAGTGTACATAGGTGAAATGTGAGTGGAGAGACAAATTTATCTTATTAAAACAAAGAAAAATAAGTCATCATATTCACAATCAAATGTTAAATTTTTTTCATGTTAATCAGAAAAAAGAGAGAAAGATTTACATCATCAATTTTTTGTGGATCCAGGTCATAACGATTGAAAATAATCAGACATAAATATGAGAGTTGTTAAAGTTATATCAAGAATACAATTGTATTCTCATCAAGCATTGTAGTATCTAGCCATAACTCTATGTTTCGATATAAGAACATGCATCATAGTATCTAGCCGCGACTAGTTGGATTATATTTTCAGGCTTTTTTATCACTAAAATTTGTTGGCTGTCAGGAGTGATTGGTTGCCTACATGCTTTGTGGGGGATCTTTACGAGAAGTGTGCATTTGGTCGCGTAACTCGCATGCGGAATGACTAACCCAATCTCTACTTTATGTAGAACGTGGGTTTGAAGACTATAAAAGAAGTGAAAGTCGAGCATCTTTTTTTTACTGCGTATCATTTTTTTTTAAAAAAAAGTCAAGCATACGAGAGAGATTCGCCTAATTAAAAGATTGGACGAACGGTTAACATGTATTAAGGTTCATAAATATGGATTAAGGATAACTAAGGTGTAAAACACCTAAACAAAAACTCATGGTACCTCCTATCACCTTAAGCGGACCATACCAAACAAGTCTGGTCCTCTTGTTTTCGTCGAACGACTCAGTGCATACGAATTGTGAAATGATAACCACAAACTATAACTCAACGTATACTTTTTTTACGAATATACTAGTAGGTGAACGTAGATCAAGTGCCGGCACGAGTTTGGATGAATTTTTATGAAGATCTAGGTCGGACGTACTCCTATTTAAACAAATCGCCCTGCGTGAGATTCTTCATTCACCAGTAAATAATTTTTATTTTCCGAGGTAAAACAAACAAGCTCCCCATCGATCGGTCGGTAATCAATCATTGTTGCGACGATCAATCAAGCCATTCCTCTCTCGTGAAACCGTCTTTTCTGCTCCGAAAGGTACACCACACCGCACCAGGACAGCACAGGCATCTGTTCCCACCGATCCCACCTGTCCCTCCCAAGTCCCACCCCAGAACGGACGGCTCCCGTACAATCCCACATCCATCCGACGGCCCTCCCTCCCCCTGACGTCGGCGCGGGGAAAACGACAAGCGGGGGGGCAAAGCGCTGGCTCGCGCGAGGGGCGTTTCGGTAACTCTACCCCACCCCCGCGCACTCATCTCTGTGGGGGCGAAGCAGGCAGCGAGCGTCTTTAGCTTTTGCTCCCTCCGCTCCCCTGTCGCGACGCGGGGGCGAGGCCGGCGTCGTGATACGTGGCGTGCCAGCCATGGTGGCCGACACCTGGCGGGGCTGGAGAGGCCGGTGCGGCTGGCGGGCACGTGAAGCGGGGCCCGCGCGGAAGTAGGACTGTCACTCTCGCCCCCCGGCGGCGGGGCCCACAGGATCCGAGGTCAAGGTTAGAGAAGAGAGAGATGGGTCGTGCTGTGTTGAAGGGAGCAGCGTCCGTGCAGTGGAGCGCCTCGCTGTGATCCATTCATCCACACCCACCGTCCGTCAGTCACGGCGCGCGTACGGACGGTGCTGATGCGCCGTGGGGAGGCCGTTCGTTGGCCTCGATCTGTACCGGACGGCGAGCACGTAACGACGTAACGTGAGGAGTAAAGTAGGATACTTACTGTAGGCTGTAGCGCACTGTACGACGCGTCAACATGTGCATTGTGTTGAGGAACCGTCGCTGGCGAGTCCAGTCCGAGCGATTACCTCGTAGACAAGCGTAGAATCGTAAGAACAATGCATGAACAACAAGAACAAAATAAGAGATGAACACAGAGATGTAGGGGGACTTCTTGCTTCTCTTTATTCCTTCATCCAACGATCAATCAATTACAATGAATAGCACCCCTATTTATAAGCTACGACTTTTCAGGGTTTGGGATGAGAGCCCACCTTGGGCAGACTCTGGCCCCGCCCGGCTTCCCAACACTCCCCTGGCACTCATCCTTCATGTCCATGTCTCACAAAACTCCATAAAAACCAGTGGGAAAAATTTGGAGAAAGAGTACATGAATCATGTTCGTTATGTCGCTCGAATTGCCTCATTAAAAACCTTAGCCGAGAAACTTCAGAAAACTCGTCAAGAGAAAAGAGTACAATCCACCCAATTTCATTTAATCTCCGTGATTTGCTCTTTGGGTACTCGATCTTCGTGATCAAGCTTTAGTAATGAGTTTGTGAAGGTTCTCTCTCGACTCGCACTTCTCTAGGTCTTATCATTCCAATTCCACGACGCACCTTTCAAAGCTAGATGCTTTGGAAGTGACTTAGTGAATAAATCGCGATTCTCACATGACCTAGTATGCGAGTGCTTTGATTACGCTCATCTTTGCAATTCATGAGCATAGAAGAACTTGGGGTTGATATGCTTTGTGAGAGGATTCTTCACAATAACACATCTGCACTTGTGCAACACAAGCTGCATTATCTTCATTGATAATAGTGGGGGTTGGTGCGGTGTTCAATCCACATAACTGCTAGATGTAGTGAATCATCCGCCGAAGCCAAGTACATTCTCGTGAGGCCTCATACAATGCTATTATTTCCGAGTGGTTCGTCGAAGTCGATACAAGACTCTGCTTAGACGATTTTCATGGAATTGCGCTTCCACCACATATGAATTCATAGCATGTTTGCAATTTGGCTGTATACGGGTTCTACAGGTACCCATCATCTCCATGCCATTCATAGTTAAGTCTTGATTCTTTCTGTAGAATAGACCAAGTTCTTTGCTTCTTTGGAGGTATCGGAAGATGTCCTTTATTTCTCGCCAATGCTTTTGGTAGGTTCGTACTATACCTTGCTAATAGGTTCACGGCAAATGCAATGTCCGTCTAGTACAGTTTGTTTAATACATGAGTGTTTCTATTACACTTAAGTGTGGAATTCGGTCCCGTGACTTCCCTCTTCTTTAGGTCTGTATGAGTCTTTGTCTTGCTGCAAAGATCTTTCGACCATTGACACTTTCAAAGGGTATGCCTTTGCCAAGTCGAACCTTTCTAACACCTTCTGAGTGTAGGCTGACTGATGCAATAATGTTCCTTCAAGGGCATGCTTAAACTGCAAGCCTAAGCAATATTTGGTTTTACCCAAACCTTTCATTTCGCACTCCAACCTGTGTAAGAGTTTGCTTTCTTAATATCCTTCAGGGTTCCGATAATATTCAGATCATCTTCATACACTGAGATTATACAAAATCCATTCTGGGATCGTCGTATAAATACACAGAGATTATTCTCATTGTTCGTGTAGCCTTTCTTGCATAGAAAGTCGCTTCAAGCGATTATACCACATCCTGCCTGATTGCTTAAGTTCGTACAATGACTTTCTGAGTTTCACACTGTACATATTTCTATTTGCTCTATCTTGGTTCGGGACAGGGATACATTCAGGTATCTTCATATAAATATCCGAATCCAATATTTCATAAAGGTATGCTAGTACCCTATCCATCAATTTCACTTCTAACTTCAGGTTCACTGCCATTGAGATAAATGTCTAAAGGGAGTTCCGCCCATGACTGGGGAATATGTTTCTTCATAATCATCTCTTGGATGTTCAATGAAAACTTATGCAACGAGCCTTGCTTCTTCTCTTTCGAACAAATATCCACTTATGCCCCTACGGGTGCACAAGGGGAGGCGTGCGGCTTACAGGCCCAAACGTCTTTCTTTTATTCGGAGAGAGTAATTCAGTTTCTATTGCCTTCTTTCAATCTGATCTTTTCTTTCATTCAGCGAGCGATGCAGGCTCTGGATCAAGATTGATCATTGTGGCAAGTTTCTTTGCAAAGTAAATGTCGACATTGGCTGTTGTCATATTCAAATATTCTCCCGAGGTCATAAAGTTTATAACTATTTCTTCAAGGGGCGATTCTTCTAATGCTTCTACTTGCTCACCGCTGCTTCCAATTGCCGAGCAAGTCCCTTTAGTTTTTCAGCTCTGATGTGTGCGCACACATCCATGCTGATGTCTCCCTTCATGGGGATGTTCAATTCTGGTATGCCTTTTCTGAAGGTTCCATACCTATGCCAGGTCTCAACTGGCTCCCCTTCTGGTTCTGGGGCACTTCGGTGATCGGCTGTGTCAAGTCCGTCTTATCCTTTTTCACCAGGCGTCCCCGGTTACTTCGGATTCGAGGGACCGGAGTTCTCGTCCTTTTGTTCTGAGGCCTCTGGACGGGATTAGGGATACCTTCAATGGTATTTCAACCCTCTCCGGTGCATTGCTTGCGCAAATGCTACTTATTCACGCTCTTCAAATCACTAAAGTAATCGCGCTTGATTCGCTAATACTTGCAAATCAATTATCTTCTCGACTTCAATTGTCTTCTAAATTTCAATTCAATTGTCTTCGACCGCAATTATCTTCGGACTTCTCTATTTGCTTTACTAGTGCGCGGTCATATGCATAGATTTCAATTATCTTCTGATTTCAATTGTCTTCTAGACTTCAATTGTTTCCGACATTATTATCAAGGGTTGATTTCTTCCCCCTAATGACGGGAAACTAACCTCATCTAATGTACTATCAGCGAATCGGGCATTATACAAATCTCTAGTCATATGATCCAAATACTTGATTATGGATGCTGTCTCATAGCCAACGTATATCCCAGATTTTCAGAGAAGACCCATTTCAGTTCACGGTGGTGGTATAGGTATATAACCCTTGCAACCAAACCTGCGAAGATGAGGAATTTTCAGTGCTGACCCTTGCGCTAGTTGCATAGCTGGATGGATGTTATAGGCCGACGGTCTAAAATTGATGAGAGCTGCTACGAGCAGGACTGCGTGTCCCCAACATGTAGTTGGTAAATTACAATTCTTCAAAGTTCTGCTAGTCCATTCTGGGTGAGGATGTGCGGTATAGAATGCTCAACTTTAGTTCCCATTTTCATACAATAATCATCAGATGCCTTCGGAGTACATTCTCCGGCGTTGTCCATTCAGATGGACTTCACATGATGATCAGGGAAATTATTTTTTTTTCAATTGTTAATTATCTGCGAGATTTAGCTTTGCAAAAGCATGATTTCTCATAGACAATAAACATATGTGCGACCATTCCGAGGAAGCATCGATGAGCACCATAAAATACCGAAAATTACCCTTTGAGGGGCTATATAGGACCGCAAAAGGTCTCCCTAGATACGGTCCAGGAATGCAAGGACTTCATCCTTCGCTTTCAGAGCAAAAGGTCTAATAATTAATTTCCCGGTGGCACATGCAGGGCACACAAAATCTTCTTGATTTGAAAAATTATTTATATTCATATTATGTCCCTGTGAATTGTTAATTATATCTCTCATTATCATAAGACCTAGGCGTCATAATCTATCATGCCAGAGATAGGTAAGTTCAGAGCTTTTAAATACGGTTTTTCAAGACAGTATAGGCTTGCAGGTGCCTTAATATTAGTGTAGTATAACCCAATTTCATATGAAGGAAGACATTCTAATGCTATTATTCACTTTCTTCACGCTTTGTAATGAGTAGGTATTCAGACCATACTCTTCTTCGCCTCTACGTGGAAACTGTTAGCGCAAATATCCTTGAAAGTTCAAGTCGATTCTGGTACAATAAGTCTTCTTCAATGACCAAAGTTGTGCCCATTGGTAGTATAATTATGGCCCTTCCGAGCCTATTATACAAGTATCACGCATGCGATTGTCGTGAAGACTACCAAAGATTCTTGCCGATCGATCGAAAATATCTGCTTTCTCAGATGGTATTCGTTGCCGCTACCGCTAAGCACACTTCCTCCATAGGGTGCCACACGCGTTCTAATATAATGTACTTTATTAATATGTAGCAAAAGCAAGCAACACATAAATAAAATACTTGTATATCGAACGTAACTTGCTATTATAAAACGGAAAATAAGTCTTGCAGACTCATAATAAGAATTTAATGCTTTGCTCTCCTAGAGCTTGCAACCATTATTCAATAATTTAAAATTCTACTTCAATTACAAACGCAAGTTTCTATAAAAGGTCCGAGTGCAATGCGTGCATCGGATCTAATAGGCGGTATCCAGAACTTCGCCTAAATCGCTCCATGCGCGATCTTCTCTCTTGGCGCCTACTACCGTGGTCGCCGCGATGTCCAAAGGAGGGATGATGGGTCGCTCTCGGGCCGTTCACATTCATAAGTGCGACTAATGGATGTGGATCCTCTGTGCTCGCAATGGCGAGGTATTCCTCATGCTATCATTTGTCCTTCTTCTTAGACCGTAAAGCATCAATAATGTGCGACGCACGACCTTACCCTTCTTGCTCCTCTCATTTGTGAGAGGCTTCATCACCTGTAGCCTGCTAATGAGCTTCATGGCCAACATTGCTACTAGGTGGTCGCAAGATGAAGTTCTTTCCAGAACATCATCTTGAGCTTTCATAACTTGCATGATGTCAATTAATTCGGATACTTCATGTAGCCGTCTTAACGATAGTTGCGCATTTGGATTGTACCGCAAGGTAGCGAGGTCTTCCCAATCGTATGCTCATCCGTGATCACATTACCACGCATTGAGACTCGATATAAATTCTATACAAATTACGCCATATCGGGTCGGGCTTCTTGAACTATCGTTCGTGATGCGATCATATTCCTATTCATGCAAAGTTCAAAGGATTACCGCTAGTAATCTGCATAAAATGGTTGCAAAATTCTCATAATGTTCATCGAACTCCGTGTTCAGATTCTATTTTTTCACGCATTTTTCATGATTTACTGCTATTTTCAATGATTAAAAGCAATATAAACAATTACAGATAATCAAAACAGTAAATACAGTAAATAAATTGCATAGAAATTATAATAACAAAAATAAACATGCTTCAAATGCAAAAACTGATTCAAAAATTGAATTCCCGAGGCTCTTTCCTGCTAGGAAAAATGACTTCTCGACAAATTCTGCAAATTTCAGAATTTTCTCCACCGCCCCTCCCCTTTTTTTTTTCGTTTGCCGGTGGGTTCAAGCGGTGGAGCAAGGCCATTAGAGGGCGGCGCGGGGTGGTCGGCCACGCAAACCGAGGCCGTGTGGCCATGCGGGCCGAGGCGGCGCGAGGCGATCGTCACGGCCGCGAGCGCTGGCGGTCTTCCACTACGAGAGGTGGCCGTGCGATACAAGATGGCGGTCGGGAAAACGCATACGCGGGCACACGGAGGGCGGCAGCAGCGGTGATTCGCGAGGCGGCGGCGATGCGGCCGGTTCGAGCCCGGCGCGGAGCGCACGGCGCGCCGCGGCGAGTCGCGGCGAGCGCAGCCGGCAGAGTGCGCGCGCGGCGCGCGGTTATGTTCGGCGAAGCCCGCGCGGGGCGTAGCAAATTCTTCGTGTACACCGCTCATCCAAAACACCGCTTCATGGCCGGACATCGTTCACACGAAACACCGCTTCATGCGCGCGCTCGTTCATCTCGCAAAACACTGTTCATGCGCGGCGAATCGTTCATGGCCGGATATCGTTTCACGTGAAAACACCGCTCACGCCAAACACCGCTTCATGCGCTGCATCGTTCATCCGCCAAACATCGTTCACGTGAAGTATCGCTTCATAGCGGACATCGCTCGCGACGACACACTGCTTTCATGCGGGCGCATCGCTCATCCGCGACGGCATCGTTTCATCCGCGCGTATCGTTTCACCACGGCGCATACATCGCTTCATCAATCGCGGTGCCGCTTCTCGCGGGGCTCAAGCCGCCGCGTGCCCGTTCTTGGCGCGCGGGCGTGCCATCTTCAGTGGCCGGTGTGACACCAAAATCGACGCGACGCGGCTCTGCAGGCCGTCGGCCGCCCTTTTTTTGTTATTGTTCGCGTATGCGATGCAATATAATGTAGTATGAGATTGCAACAGAGGCGCGCTTCATGCCGACATGTGCGTGCTTGCCGCGTGCTAGCGGGTGGCCTGCCGTTGCCTCCGTGGCGACACGTGATGGCGGACTATGCCGGCCGTGCGTGTCGCGAGGTAGTGACACCGCTGCGGCGGTGCGCGCACATGATGCCTTTCATGCGATCGCATATACAACCTACGGTACAATCATCATCTACTCTTTCATGCAACCCACCGATCGGCTTGGCCGGCGACTTCAAGTCGGCTCGCGGTAGATTAGAGCGGATTTGCACCGTAGAAAACCAATCTAGAAAGCCAAATTTGCAGAATTGAAAGCAATCTAGAAAAAACGATTCAATCTACGAGTGTCGTTCATCGACGGTTACCTTTTCGATGCGAGGAGAGTCGATCGTCGTCGATAACGTGTTGAGGAACCGTCGCTGGCGAGTCCAATCCGAGCGATTACCTCGTAGACAAGCGTAGAATCGTAAGAACAATGCATGAACAACAAGAACAAAATAAGAGATGAACACAGAGATGTAGGGGGACTTCTTGCTTCTCTTTATTCCTTCATCCAACGATCAATCAATTACAATGAATAGCACCCTATTTATAAAGCTACACCCTTCTGGGTTTGGGATGAGAGCCCACCATGCGTTAGGAGAAGATGGTATTGGTGAGGAAAAACCGGGGCAAATATATATATAGAAAAAAGCGAGCTCCAAACCTGGTTTGACTTTGAACTTGATGCATCCTAAGTTGGATCGTGCACTTCGGCGTAGGGAGTCCCCGAACCTGTTCTCAATCCATATTTCTGAACTCACCCTACCCTAACCCAACCTAACACATTCTATGAGGAAACACAATCCGATCTAACCCATTAGCTCTTTCAATCTGTTATCATCCATCTAAAACCAATCCAATCAAAGACTAAATCCGTTTAACCCGTTTGAACCTAACCCATTAGCACCCCTACGAATAGGGCACTGTCAGTTTGTCACTGCAGCAGCCAGCCTCGTTGTACGCGGCAAAACCGTTGACATCTTGGACGCTTTCGCTTGGGAACATAGCTGCATGGAGCCGAGGAGTTTGAAGTTTTTGAATCCACCCGTGCGTGTGCCAATTGGGGTATTTGCTAGGTCAAACGGGGATTTTAAATATCTCAACCAGGCAACTAATCTTGACCCAACACACTAGTTACACTAGTGGCATGTGTAAACTAGTAGGACTAACTCGTGCACACGTGAGCTAGATAAAGTATGGTTGAAATTAACCGGGGATCAAATGCCAGAGTGGGGGAAGCTCGTAGGACGGACCACGGTTGACTTAATGATCGATGAAGCGGCGCCCACTCCATAGGGCAACTGGCTAGCCCTACAAGAATGAGCTGTCCATAATTAATTCATACGGGAATTAAACTGTTTTCTGTTTTTTTTCTTCATAAACCCCAAACAGGACCTTAACGATGGCGCATTGATGTCAAATGATGAAGTTAACATCAAGGGTATGTACAATAGTGGGACCTTAACGATGAGCTCATTGATGTCAAGCGATGAAGTTAACATCTAAGGATATGTACAATAGTAGACGTCGGCTGTATGTAAGTCTTGCATGTAGGACACGAGATTATGTGGATGGAAGAGAGGGCATAAAAAATTAGATCGTCTCTCATACAGTAGTCGATTGTAACACGAGAAATAAAACACATTGTATATGAAGAAGCTGTCTATAGAGACATTTTTTAGATAATGGAAGAGAACACTCTCCCGACCTCTACATTGAGGGTGCACACAACCAATTTTATTGACGATTTTGAAGAACCAAATTAACCAACAAGTTTAAATGTGGCTCGAAGCTTTACAACCACCAGACAACTGAAAGTTAAACTCAATCATCACAAATCCTGTGACTAAATCGTCACCCATGGATGTTGAAGATTTGCTTCGTCACGAACTCCAACCTAGCACTTCCCCCCCAACATTGACTCCTTTGGGTCGATTTCTCGGATTTGCCTAAGCACTCAGCCAGTGCTCACTCAATAAGATAACCTGCAAGAGATTATTGATACTCTTTTTGTCAAAAACAATATTATTCCGATATAACTAAATAGATCAACATAAAACACTAGCTCCCACTAGGAGTTATGTCTTAAATTTTTTGGAATACCGACTAACCAATTCTCAAACATGTTCGCTATATTCGCAGAAGGATTTAAATTAAATGCACATTGAACAACTCATCATGCAAGACACACAAAGGGTAGTCATTAAAAGATGTTGAATTACTTCCTTTTTATATTTATAAAAATATGTAAAAAGATAATTTATTATATAAGTTATCTTTAGCGTTATTGGGCCTTGAATGAGCTCCTGTAGGAGAGCGGGAGCGTGACTATGCGTGGTCCTGATTCCTCCGAACTTTGTTTAAAAAAGGTTAATACAAGTA
This sequence comes from Ampelocalamus luodianensis, assembly GCA_036346255.1. NCBI lineage: Eukaryota > Viridiplantae > Streptophyta > Magnoliopsida > Poales > Poaceae > Ampelocalamus > Ampelocalamus luodianensis. The sequence goes on along the minus strand of CM070635.1, from coordinate 40,505,359 downwards.
CTGAGTCATTATGCACATTGGCCACAAGATTAATAGCGTCAGAACCGTGGGATCCACCCACAATGATCCGTACAAACTAGATAGATAAAAAATCCTTGAAAAATTTTACGGTATATTCTACCATTAGTAGAATACACAACATATATTAAATTGAGTCTTAAACTCAAATTCATTCATACAGCAGCATCCTTCCTCGCTCAATTACAGTCGCCAGCGTATTGCTCGGTGCAGTGCACTGCACAAAAAGCTACGTAGGGTCAGCGACTCCACGCTTTGATCTCTTTATGTCCTCACCCCAATATACCGATTGAATCGAACAACACGCAAAGGGAAGAATCATCGACAAACTTCAGATCGGCAGATTCTAATGGGATAATGTATTAATGCAGTGCTCACCCACTAGCTAAGAAACAACCTTAGCTTAATTGTATCAATGGATGGATGCCAGAATCTAGTCAATGCCCGTATATATTTCAGTGCTGCTGCTGCTGCTGCTTCACTTCACTTAATTTGCAGAGTTGATCCCAAAGCAGATGAGAGAAAAGCAGAGAGAGAGAGAGAGATGCTTGCTGCACTAGCACGGCGGCGAACACATGTGGGGCGTGCGTGCGTGCGTACGTGCGCGTCGGATTGACTAACTCTAAGTTGTACGAAGACATCACTTGTTCCTCAAGATTGCTGAAGCACTGACGAAAGATTTATTTACCAAAAGAAAACGCCTTCTCTCGCCTTGTTCCTGAAACGGGAGACAGGCGCAAAGGGATAACGGTGAGCTGATGCAGATAATTACAGTCATTGGAGTTGGCAAATCTCCAGCTAGTGAGTATCCGATAATTGCCGTAGCAGACGATGATTGCGAGCGCTTGTCGATCTGCGATTGGGGGAGATTCAGAAGAAGCTCACATGATTCAGGGGTTTGAGATTGATAATGATGTATTCAGTAGAGTCAATTGGCCATTAGGAGCAAGGCTGTCCAATCATGCATGCATCTGCGATTTTTTTAGGCTCTTTCGTGCATTTGCATTTGGTGATTGGATGCAAGCTTAATTTTGTAGTAGGATTAATTGTCGTATGGTTTAAGATATGAACAGCTGTCTTAACTCACAGAACAAGGGAAAGAAGAGCTGAAGAACGGGGAGATAGATCGATTAACAATGCAAGTCCATGAGCCATGGCTTTGTTTACCCGAGATTCACAATGTAGATAATGTCATTTGCAATTGCAGGAAAGCGAAGGGAGGGGAGTGTCACCCATGATCTTATCCCGTGCCTGGTCTTTCTGCACTTTGTTTTATCGGGGCAAGTTGCTTGATTAAAAACCTTGCAAATTACTGCTCTTCATTAGCTGCTCTCTCTCCCTTGATCTGAAGTTTTCAGACCAAAAAAAAGGAGAGTAAGCATAGTTAATTGTCAGGCAGGGAAGTGACAGAATGGAGAGAGCAGCATCTAGGACTAGTATAAATCAAGTGTGAGTTTTGCTGAAGTATATTCAATTCAGCTCATGAGTTGTACCTCGTGGAGTAGATCATTGTAGGGGAATAAAAACGAGAGCCGAAAGATAGCACGGTGATATGCTGCATCGTCAGCAACCCAGCATGCAGAGTAAGGTATGGCTCTCCAAAATCATTGAGCAGTTGTGATGCATTGCAGTAGACGCATTTGGCAGAGAAGAAGAGAAGGGAATACTACCGATGTGCAGTATGCCAGTATGTGATTTGCCGCTTCCAAATCCCAAATCCTTTGTTTTGGTGATTTACACACAAAAAAGAAAAGAATATCCTTGGTTTGGTATGGGCCTGTAGGTTGTAGGTGCCAACATGGGCCTGGACATGTTCTCTGGGACGCCCAGACCTTAGTTCTCTTAAACCACGCGGGTCCACGAGTTGATCCATATTGTCGGGCAGATCCATGGGTTGATCGGGCTAGCCGTCCCGATCAGGTTTCCAAAACCGGTTCCAGATTTTTACGGTGCGGTAGGATCGGTTTGGCCGAAAATTAGAAATTTTTGACAAATTTTGGGCAAATTTTTAAAATTAACATTTGATATTTTTGGTTTTTAAATTAAAAAAGATTAAATTCAACTAAATTTAATTTTTTTCGGGCCAATTTTGGCCCTAGGGGTCCAGTAAGATCGATATTGCCGATTTTCGGCCAGTAAAACGAACCATGGTCCTGATCCATCGATTTGCATCCCCTCGGCCTATGGCCACAACCCAAGCCGCTTTACTTTTCGTCCAAAATTTTGAAGCCTCCGACTTTTTGACTTTGAGAGTGTTCCCTCTAATAAAAGAACTTGTCACTTGTGCGGTTTTTTTTCTCTCTCATTTAACTTCTTTTTGAATCGAAATAGCAAAACTAATCCTCAAAAACAAAATAGCAAAAACGACATCATTACCATGTGAAAATGCCACGGTAGGGAACGCGGCAGGACACGTAGCGACCTCTTAGCAGGCGACCTACCGTGCGCCTAGATCGTGATAGGCCACCTATCACTAACCCAGTCCACGACAAGTCACCTACGCACGGCACCTGCCGCCGACTAGGAGGCCGCCATGTGTCCTGCGTTTTGGGTGAGCGGCAGGCCCACTGTTGCGACGTTTTCGCATAGCAGGAGTGTTATTTTTGTCATTTCGTTTTTTGAGAGCTTTTTTGGTATTTCGCTTGAGAAATATGCTAAATCAATGAAAAGCTCGTCACTTGTGAGCACTCACCATGTTTTGCATGTGAACAACGAATTGTTAGCTTAATTGCACTGCGCTTACGTAAACATTTCGGAATCTTCGTAACAAGAAATCCCAAACTTTATTCATTTTTTCGTCAACCCCAATCTTTCATGCCTCCCAATGCAGTCTTCTCCTTAGATTCAACCAACCGAATCTCTCCTTTATTAGTAGGACGCGACCAGCGCTCAGACGTACGTTTTGCTCAGCCATTCGATCTCAGTGTATTTTTCCTTTCTCCCAAAACCAGTGAAAGTACTATGCAATATCACGCACCTCCGACGCAACAAAATAACTCCTCCTTCGCCCGATCTCCTCCGAAAAAACATAGGAAAAAATAACATATTCTCACCGAAATTGCATGGAAACCATCTGTATAGAACCTAACTACGCTTAAAAACTAATTCAAATATACTAATTAAACAAATTTTGATGTTATAACATTGCAACATTTGAAAATAATAGCTGCAACATCCAAAAATAATTATTGTAACATCAAGAAATTTGTAACATTTAAAACTAGCTTATAAAACATTTTAATTTCATGTGTGCAACAATCGGCGACAATGGTTACAACAAAAAAATTCCTACAAAATTTCAGGAAGATGTACTACAACAAACCAAATCACTTTCGCAACAATAGAGAAAAGCTGCAGCAACAATTAAGAGAATGTATGCAACATTTAAATGGTAAAGGGCTGCAACAAAAAATACCTCTTATCGTAATATTTATATCCATGGACTTGAGGAAAAGGTCACCAGCCTCATGTCGTTTACTGGTCATACGTCTTCCTGACTTTTTCGATGGCCATCCGACGTATTTGCTACATGCGCTCCCTCTCCTTGCTAGATCCGAGAGAGAGAGAGAGAGAGAGAGAGAGAGAGAGAGAGAGAGAGGAGGAGGGAATGATAGGGACAATCGGGGCTCTAGCAGCAGGTTCTAGTGGTGAGCTTCGACACCGGTGAACCAACATAGGACGGGGGTGGGGGTGCAGGAAGTGAGAGGGGACTAAGGGAGCAACAGGCAGGCAGGGGACAAGAACAATCGAACGCGGCAGGTGGATGGGAATGGTGAGATTGAGGAGGATGTGTGGGGGAGGAAGGGAAGGGGAAGAGGAAGAGGAAGAGGAAGAGGAAGAGGAAGAAACCTTTTCTTGGGATGGATGGAGAGCTCTCCTTTTCCTGGCCTTCTCTGGATTTGAGAGGCCTTGAGGTCCTCAAAAGTAGCAAAGGGAGCGAGAGAGATGGAGTAGTAAAAGTTTGTGCAGTACTGGAGAGAGTGAGAGCCGAGATGCAATGCAAGGATGACTTGGTCAAAGTGGTTGTGCAGCGGGCGAGTGGTCCCATCCGATAGAAAAATAACGCGTTGTACGTCTGCATCCTATCATTGTCCTTATTAGTACATGGCCATATTAGTATTGTAAACTCTCTTCTGTTCTTGGAGGAGAGAAGAAAAAAAGAGTAGGTAGAAGTAGAAATAAATGGCTATTGATGAGATCATATAGCAGCAGCAGCAGCAAGGGGATGGTGGCGAGTTCACTAGCAGGGACTACACTGACCCGCCGCCATAACAGTTGTTGGGCGCGTCGGAGCTGCAGAGGTGGTGGTTGTACCGCGCGGTCATCGCCGAGTTCATGGCTACGCTGTTGTTCCTATATGTGACAGTGGCCACGGTGATCGGCCACAAGCGCCAGTCGGATGGTGAGGCGTCGGCCTCCTCCGCATCGTGTGGGCCTTCGGCTGCAATATCTTCCTCCTCGTCTCTGCACGGCATCTCCGGTGAGTGCTTTAAAATGAGTGTGTGCATTTCTGCCCATATTTAGCACAAAGTATGACTTGGAGTTGGACTAGATCTTTTTTAAAAGTAAATTTTATTTTGGACTATGTAATCTTAACATCTTTTTAATTTGCACCACGTTTAGCAAATCTTTTCAATTTGCACCACGCTTAGCAAATCTTTTCAATTTGCACCACATCTTCTTACTTTTTATTTCACTTTGCGCTAGGGGAATATCTTGTTAGTGAGAGGGAAACATAGGAGGCGTCCAGGGAGCTTACCGGCAGTGAGGCACGCCCGGTGAGGTAATGATAACCTGAAAAATAAAGAGAGCGAGTCATTTTGCCATCGCCGCTATTGCTATGGCCGCCGTCGGTGATATTTTCCGCTTTCGATCTATTTCCTAGCTCCATCTACCTCTCCTCTCTCTAACCTGTGCCTCGCCGTCGCCTCCCGCACCGCTATTCACTATCGGTAAGCACCAAAGAAAGCGACCAAATACTTACCCTAGTGCAAAGTGTAACATATGGAAAGAAGAGGTGACGCAAAATGAAAATATTTGCTAAGAGTGGTGAAAGTGAAACTATGATAAGATTATATGGTGTAAAGTGAAATTTACTCTTTTTTCTTTGAGTCGGGCTTGGATCGGTCTGGGCCAGTGAAATTTAGTCCCCATTTGGAACACATTTATTGATAAGAATTTTTACAGGAATTTCACTTCTAATTCCCATTAGAATATGTGTAGTTTCTATGTTCCACACTAGGAATTTCACAGAGATTATGCAGTTTTTTTACATGAAATAGTTCAATTTCTACATGAATTTGGAAAAAGTGTGGTGTTCCAAATGAGGTTTATTTTGAGCCCACATAAGCCCACAGCCTGAGAAGTACTCTAGTCAAGCTTGGTTTTACTAACGCGTAACGTGCCACCGTGTAGTAGTGTAAGGCAATGTAGCGCACTGTATTATATGAATCAGGTGGGCACATCAACCCGATGGTGATGTTAGAGTTGCTCTTGGCACGGAAGGTGCCATTTGCAATGTCGGCCTTGTGAATCACAATGAAAGTGGATGTGTTGTGGCCAGCCCGCGCTTGTTCGCCCAAACCGCATAATTTTATGTGGGCTAATGTGGTGGTTCGCCAAGCATTTATATGGGACATGTGGCACCTGCCAGCCCGCAATTTTGCTGCAACGGCTAACGCCATAGATCAATAACTTTGCATCATCATCACGTGGCCAGCGTCATGAGGCAATAGGAAGTCCTCCCTCGCAGTGGAGACGGTCCTGAGCTGCGGCGTGTTGGCCGGCGTGGGCGCGAGGAGCTGGACGGGGGACCTGGAGACGCTGAACAACGCGTGGATGCGGGCCAGCTTGATGAGGGCAACGGTGCATGCATCCTCATCAACCTTCTTAAAGAGGGTCTTGACCTGGCCATGTAGGAGCGCCTCACCGGAGTCGGGCTTCTTGGCAGGTAGCATCTTGGCGATGTGGAGCCCCCTGCGGTAGGGTCGACGATGGGGGAGTCGTTGGTGATGTCGTGCAGTGCGGCACGATCCCCGACGATGTTCTTGGTCCTGGAGAAGTCCTTGTCTACAGCAAAGAAGAAAGAAGCAATATTGATACTAGAGCAGGGGAATTGGCAAGGAGATGGGATGGGATGGGAGAAGCAACTCACGGGTGATCCTCCTGGTGGACAAAGACGTCTCCATCTTACTATGTTGGTGCGGAGACAAAGGTGAACCGAGAGGTCCTTTGCCGCCACGGATCTAGATCCTTCGATCTATGATGGCATCAAAAAGGGGTACGAGGATAGGGATGGAGAATTGGGGATAAGGGGTTGTGGGCTATGAAGGCTAAATTTGTGGCCTGTGTGGGCTGTTACTTAAGTCCACTTTAAAGAGAAGCTAACCCACAGAGTCCACTTACTGTTTTTTCTAAGGCGGATTTAGTGGGCTCATGGACAGCTCGCACCCACTAGCACCCCTACTCGTGAAGGCATTCAACTCCACCCACTTTGCGAGATACGACAGCACCACGAACATCATCAACACCAGCTACTCCAGGGGCACCAGGCTCACTACCGAGTTTGTCGGCACGTTCGTGCTCGTGTACATGGTCTTTGCTGTCACCGACGCCAAGGCACGCGCACGATAGCCACATCCCGATAATAACCAATTTTGCTATGGATCATATATTTGCATCAAGTCGTGTGTTTTGTCTTTGCAAAGGAGTGAGTTGTTTGTTGGTATACAGGTAGACTACACTAGCGCACAATTAAAAAATCTACTGCGTAAGTGGAAATCATGTAAGAGATCATAAATCGTTACCACTAGACGCGTAGTACAACGGAAGAAGAGTTGGAGTAGTCTAGTCCAATGTCGCGCGCGTCGATGTAGTGGAAGTAGTTGATCATCCAACATCCTGGCCACCGATCGTCTCCTCCAACAGCCTCTCGCATACCCTATGTACTTTGCAGGTCATCCTTGATCAGCGTAGCAGCATCTCTACGGTATCCACACATCCAGTGTGGAATGTTGTACACCAGTGTGCTAGCACTAACGCCCACGATAGGGCTTTTAGGAAGGTAGTGACTAGGGTTTCGGTGGGTGGTGCAACTCTAATCTCAAAAGCCCCATGCATCCCCTATAAATACACCATAATAGATCTAATCTGAAGTAGTGTGTTCCAACCCGTTAAGTGTGCGACCTTGTAGATTCATATGTAATTGGTCGTGACCTAGAAACTCCTTTTTGATCCACAAGTCGGCAGTGGTTCCTAGCAGAACATAGCGACTCCTGAATACACATAAATATTATATCGGATGAACATTATGTAATATGATATACGACCATGTCCTTATCACTTACAACCAGTTTGTAACTCCTTATGATCAGTTTGCATCTGGTCACGACTAGTTCGTAACATCTTATAACTAGTTCACTGACCAGTTTGTGACCAGCTCACGACCAGTTCATATCCCCATATGACCAGTTTGTATCTGGTCGAACTAAGTGACCTCTTGTGTATTCTCTTTTTGTCTCACGATATCTGGTAAAACTCCAGATGAGGTATATGTCATCCATAGACTGTTCATTTTTTCTCGATCTAGTGATGGATAACTTCGTGTAGCCGATTCTTCGACCACTTGTAGCATGAACATACACTTTCTTTATCTAAGCACATCGTGGGGCCAGAGATATATCTCCTGTTATGCTAGGAGAGGTAAACCTCCATATCCGACCAGTCATATTCCTCCGCATGTGTCATAGCATATCCGAAAGCTACCTTTATAACTACCCAGTTACGAAGTAGCGTTTGATAACTCCTATGTGTACAGTTACACATGTATAAAATCATATCGATCTCAGGTCTAAGGATTATACATTATCATTACTTTAGACCAAATGATAACAAATGGAAACATAACAATCTCAATACTATCTCAAAGTGGATCAATCCAACATCATATTCTCTAACATGTGTTGACATTATTGATTCAATATCCCTATATCTATGACCAGTGAAACATGGTCATCAATCAATACATGCGCTGGTCTACAAGTCACTAGTGTCCTGACCAGTGATATTCGACCAGGGATTCTTTTTAGAACGACATCATACAACTATTAAAGAGCTTCATCAACAAGTCACATACTTGCTAATATTTATAAATGATAGTTAATCTAAGAAACATAATAACATTTATTTTATAATTCATAAACATAGACGTGATACAATCGTCTCCAAGATTGTCTGTTAGTGCATATCACTGACATTGCTCCGATAGATTATTGTATTGTGCAGGTATTGGCTCCTCTGCCGATCGGTTTCACGTTGTTCGTGGTGCACCTGGCCACCATTCCTGTCACTGACACCAGCATCAACCCAACGAGGAGCTTTGGCACCGTCGTCGTCTACAACCAGGCCCAGGCATGGAATAATCAGGTACTTGACCAATGACCAACATATATACATTGTTAGCTCATTACATGCCAGAATTATTAGTGGACTCGCATGTAAAAGCCTTTGTTGTTAGGTTCAGTTAACCGATAGAAATGGTAGTGATTTGGGTACTTGATGCAAAAGGCAAATTCTCGGTGCATTCATTTTACAATGCCCTGAAAATCCATACTGATGAGAACCACATAAGTTCATTTGAAAAATCAAGCTACCAATGAAAACAAACGTTTCCATTTGGTTGGTTTTTAAGAATAGTATCCTAACTAGAACCAAAAGGTTGGTTGTTCTGTGGAGGAAATGAATATGTCGTTCATTTGTTTGTTAAACTTTCTAGTTGCAAAATATGTTTGGAGCATAGTTTCATGTGCTTTTGGTATTCCATCTGCTCCAGTGATGTTAATGATCTGTGTGGAAATTGGGAGAATAATTTTGACAAGCGTCATGAAGGTCTTATCCTGATCGGCTGTGCGACAATATGTTGGTTCACTTGTAAAACAAGGAATGCAGTATGCTATCAGAATAAACTTTCCCATGATCCTAGCGAACTGATTGTAACAAACCAATTTTTGAACCATTCAAAGTTTGCATGAATTTCTTGGATTTCAAAACTTTTGTTGCATTCTGAGACATTCCAAAAGCTTGCTTTGCAATTCAAAAAGATAAATCAATTTCCTTGCTCCAAATTGAAATTATAAAAATCTACAAATTAAATGGCGTGCTAAATCTCATCAGGATTTGAATTTGAATTTCAAATTCAACCCTGAAAATCCAAACCAAAATTTTTAAATATTTTCTTCCCTCTCTCTCCTCTCAGGCTATTTTCCCCTTGCTAGCCCAACTCCTTCCCTCTTCCCCGCGGCCCACCCACTCGCTCTCAGCCCAGCGCCACCACCCCGCTTTCTTCCCCCTCGCGGCCCAGCCAAGCTAGGCCCAGCCTCACGTCGTAGCCAACGCCACTCTCTCTCTCTCTCTCTCTCTCTCTCTCGCACTTGCTATCGCCGACATGTGGGCCCTGGTCCCATCTGTTAGGTCGCCTAGGGAGAGCACTATTTCTCTTCCCCACGTGCCAACTTGCCCCCTCGCCCTCTCCCTCTCTGTGTCACGCCCAAGTACAGGAGGCACTCGAGTGCTTGTAGCGGCCATCCTCAAGCCATGCGCCATGGCATCATCATCCCATCTGCGTGCCAGTGCCCGTTGCCCACTGCTCCGCTTGGTTGTCCGCGTCATGCCTGAGCCACGTTGATCGCCTCGCTTGCTGTCTCCCTCTCCTCCCTAGTTAAGGCCAAGCTGAGAGTGTCAAAAGCTTCGCCAGCTTCTCTGTGTTTTCCTAACTTCCCCCTTCTTTACCTCAGGTGGAAAAGAATTAGTCCATCCGAGTGAGTCTTCGTCCTCATCTTCTTACGCTCCGTGACCGCCTTGACTTCCTCTTCCTCATGCTTGCCTCCTCTGTGCTTGTTTCCTCACAGATAAGAAGGAACACCGTCGCCGTCTGCGGAGCTAGCTGGAGGACACCGAGCCGTCATTGCCTCCTTCCGCCTTGTTCGGTGAGCTTCTATCTCTGTTGTCTCACGCATCTTGTTCGCCTCAATCTCCTCCCTCTAATGCGTGCGCTCTTCTTCCTTGCCATGCACCAGAGTCACCGGAACACCCTTTGTCCCCATCGCTGGCCTGGAGCACGCTTCCTCGCTGTCGTACTCGATCTCCTTCCTTGCTTTGCTTCCAGGTGAGATCTCTCGTTCCTGTAGGTTTCTTCATCTCGCAAAACTGGTAGGCTAGTCAATGAAGAGCCTAATTGGTCGTAGCGTACCCACACCGTTGCAAGCCGCCGTGGAGTGCTCGATGCATCGTCTCATTTTGAGCACCGAGAGCAGCGATAGCTTCACATTAGCCTCGTAGATTCTAAGCTGAGCTCCATTTTGTAGTTGTAAGCCTCGTTGTGCAGTTGTCATTAGGCACAGTAGTGTCGCTGTCGACCTTGCCGTAGCGCCGCTGCCTCGATCCATCTCCCGCCGCACCGCCACAACCATTAGGATTGCCGTGGACCCCGCAACCCATTTTGGAGGCCGCAGTGGTCGCTATAGCCCTCTCCGTCGGCGCTGAGCTCGCTAAGAGCCGGCCATGGTTACTCCGTACCATTCCTTCGTTCCGAGAGGAAGAAGAAGAAGAACAAGACTGTAGTGTCACTAATGTGTGGGCCTAGGTAATTTGGTTAATGGTAATTAGTTAATGTTAATTTTTAGGTGATGTGTGTGTGACATGTGGGCCCGACACAATTAGGAAATATAATTAAATTGTAGGTTAAAGTATAGGTGTGTGATATGAGGGCCCCACCACTTAAAACCCTCGGGTAGGCTTAGTCCGTGGACCCAAAGCCACTGATGTGTCGGCCCCTGGCCCTGTGCATCGTCGAGTGGACCGAGTCCATGTGGACCGTGGTCCCTCTAGTCTCTAGGGTTTTTTCAAAAATAAATAAAGAAAGAAAGAAATTAAAACCCAATTGGACCCACCTGCCAGCCACAAAACCATTTCCTTAAGAAAAATAATTCAAAAATAAATTAAAAACCCATTAGATCCCCATTTATCAGCCACATAGGATTTTCTTAAGAAACATAAAATAAAATGAAAATTCAAACGGACCATCTGTCAGAATTTCTAGAATTTATCTCGGGTCAAACTTTGGAGAGCTCGTTCTCCCTCGTTTTAAATCCAAATGATTTGATTTTTATTTATAATTTCATGTAAATTCAAGATATTTCCATCAGTATCAAAATCATAATTTTTGGAGTTCCTTTGAATTTATTTGAGTTATGTGTATTTATTTGAAGTCGTCGTTTTGCGCTTAAATAGATTCCAACGTTGTTGAAGACTTCGCCGCTGCTTCAAGACAAGACTAAGACCCATAATATCCATTGTTGAGCAAGGCAAATCCTTACAATTGATAATGTTGAACCTATTTTTTAAATGCAAATTATTTTATTTCAAAGTATTACTTGCATGGTTAATATTATTTATGAAATGTTATGTTAAAGGTTGATACATAGTTATGCCAAATGTTGATTATCACTATTCTCTTCCTTGATTGTTGATAACCCATTATACCTTGTCACCCTAGGTTAGTTATTAACATTAATATATTGTCCTTGGTTAATTCGTAATGACTAATGGTTGTGCTTAGACACTACTTAGTGGTTGAATTGAATTTCACAAAAAATATTCTCATTAAGACTTGGGATAAATGCGAATTAAATTGTGGTAGCATGGGTTACCACTGGAAATAGGAAAATAATAACCATAGGATGGTCGAGTCTTGAGCGAGTGGATCGTATGTGGTGGGTGCATTATTTGCACAAGATATGGTTTTTGGTTTGTCTCGCCTGAGTCGATTAAGGACCGAATCATGTGTCACATCTTCTGAACTGATAATCGTGCAACCACAAGTCTAGGATGGGATAGACCTGACTGAATAATTTACCGAGTCGTTATGCTATTTCCATACTAGAAACCAAGGTTGTTGGACCTGGGTTGTAGAAGGGCGTATCTTTGTGTACGCACCCCTTAAGTATTGTGGTGGTACTAACTTAGGATGCGTCTACTCTCCCAATGGTGGTTTCTTTGGAGTTAATGTGTTCAAATGCCCGAAGATTGATCCATTGGATGGTATAGTATTATGGCGAGTTATTGTAAATATCTTATTATGATCATTTTCATCGCAAGTCTACGGTAGCGTGTCATGGCCTACATTATGAGTTGATCATATCTTGTAGGTAACGTTGTGCAACTTCTACAGAGTGTATAATCTATTCAAATAGGTGTGCCCCTGGTCATGGGCATGGTCCATAAAGCCTCACTCGTAGAGTTTCAATTAAAAATGTGGGATAGGAACATGCTAATGTAAATGTAGGTAGATGGAACCTCATGAATAGTATATGGATGGAACATAATGAGAGATTGTAGGTGGATGGAACCTAATGGATAAGTGTAGGTTGATGGAACTTATACGAGATAAGAATTTTTTTACACAAATGAAATTTTGGTTTTAAGTTAACAATGCTAAGGCATAGGTTTGAAAAATAATTATAGTATTTGAGCTAAACTTGTTTTGTACTAAAATAACCATAAAACACCTCATTTGGCAAGTTATGCATCTGTATACTTGCATTTGTTGTGAGAGCTTGCTGAATAATTTTATACTCATTGTTGCTCAAATATATAGATTCAAACTACAAGGCCGAAGACATGGTGTATGAATATTTATATGCGTGTGACTATGAAAATAAAGATGACGGTAATAACTAAGTCGTTATCTCAATCGATTGCCTATGGCAACTCATGGAGGTCATTTTGGTTTATTTATTTTTAACTGTTACGTAGAACTTTTCCTAATGCCTATTTATGTTTGTCTTTGTAATATTAACTATTTTTTTACTTATACGCATATATAGATGTGTTATTCGTCGATAATTATACTATGTGAGTTAGCTACTGATCATAGGACTGACTTGGAATATACAGAGGAGTTGAATACAAATTCGGGTTCGACATTGATACATCATATATGCTACTGTATTGAATACTGGTCTTTATTGCAGAATGAGGAGGGACGCGAGACGCTTCGTCAAGGTGTTGAACGTCTTCGTCTAGTGGCGGTAGAAGTGTTTCAGAAAATGCATGGCTGGGCGCCTCTGGCGAGAAGATTAGAATAGTTGCTTCTATTTGTTAGGTCTTATGGTTTGCAAATGGTCATGATCTGATGGTGACAGTGTAGGCTAGCTGAGCTCTTCAGGTTGGTTGAGTCTATGTTTTTAAATGGGATTGCTTCTATAATTTCACAAAAACTTGTAGTCTTATCGGTAGCTGCAAGTGCTTGTACAGTCTAACTCATCCGCGGCCATGGATTGCTAGCATCTGAAGGTTTCCCCTTATAATCATTTTTTTTTCTGCAGTGGATCTTCTGGGTAGGACCTCTCATCGGGGCGGCCATTGCCACGCTCTACCACGAGCATGCGTTGAGGGCAAGTGCTCTCAAGGCACCGGGCTCTTTCAAGGCTAGGGAGTGAGTTCTTGGATCAAGTGATGATCAGCCATGCCTGGATCTTGTTCACCTCCTCAAAAGTTGCACAAGCCAATCTTTTCTTCATCCCTTTTAGATCATGTACTATCGCTTCATTCTTGTTTTTCTGGGTCTATTGGTTTTCCCTTTTGACGACTTCATGTAGCCATTTTTCAGAAGCTAGTTGTATTGTACTGTACTGTACCAAGTAATTGTTTTCCCCCTCTCCTGAAAAATAGTTGTTCATGGTGAACTGATCCTTGGATCTCTCTAAAACACACAGATAATTCTGCCGGCAGATGCTGTAAACAAAGGGAGAGAAAAAAAAAATCATATACACTGTCATGTTGCATCAGTTACCACTAAAAATTCTGCTCAGATGTTATCGGTTTTGAGTGCTTACAATTTGAAACCCGAATCCCATGACGAGATCACGAGAAGGAGGCAGAAGAGAGCATTCATTTCTTTATCAGTTCTCTTTCAGTGTCACGCACGATTACACAGATTACAGACTTCTTCTCTGAAATTCTCTCTATCCCTACTCGGATACTAGTACTCCCTCCAAACTCCAAAGTCCAAAAGGAGCAATCATATACTGCAAGGCATGCTTCCTTGGATATGATTACCTCAACACAACTAAACTAACACAAGATTCCAAACAACATTCTGCATCCGATTAACGAGCTGCATCAGACAGACATCTTGGCTAGCATGGCAGTTAATTAACCTTCAGACACATCAGAATGTGGCAAGCACATCCTTCTGCTCCGGTCCAATAAACAAAGCACCCTAGTAGCCACTCTTTTTTTAATAGAAACAGTAGGAAAGGATCCTACTATATATATTTATAAATATAATATAAAAAGAGAAGATACAAAAAGTGTTATTTACAAATGAGATCCCTAAATATTAAGTCAAGCTATTGTACCAATCACCAATGCGAGGTTTATATTTCGTCTTTGCCCTATGGATAACCATAGCAAACTCACGTTGAAAAGTATTCCTCTAGCCTTAAAATGTTGGAACAACATTCTGAAACACTTTATTATTGCACATTAGCCAGATGGCCCAAGCTGTTAAAACTATAATCTCCGTGAAGAAGGGTTGTTGAATCTTGTCTTTCAGATCAAAAATTGATTCATGAACCGATAAAAGAGTTGTACGTCCTGGGCAAATGTAACTCCAACAGTCTTGGGCAAATGAACAGGTTCAGAACAAATGATGTACCGTTTCTTCCGTACCTTGATCACACAACACACAAGTATAATCCCCAAGATGACAGTTTTTTCTGCGTAACAGATTCCTTATATTGAGTCTATCTTTTATCAACAGCCAAAAGAAGATTTCGTGTTTAAGTTGACAGGTGTCGTAGGGGCGCCACACCGGCCCCACGACCCGGCGAAGCAAGGTGACCGAAGACCCTCCGGAGGCGACCAAAGACCCTCCGGAGGTGACCAAAGACCCTCCGGAAGGAACTGAAGAACCTCCGGAGGTGACCAAAGACCCTCCGGCGGTCACCAAAGACCATCCGGAGGAAACCGAAGACCGTCCGGAGGTAGCCAAAGACCCTCCGGAGGAAACCGAAGACCCTTCGGAGTGGCCCCGGAGCACTCCGGATGGCCCAAGGCCTCGCGAGTGGCCCGACGCCCCAAGAAGATATTCCAAGACCCTCGGAGGATCCCGGGACTCCTCTCCGAGAAGAAGCGAGCACCGGCGAAGGCGCGGGGCCCATTTAACCATAAGCCGGTGTATTCCCCACGATACACCGTGTCCAGGAGAACGCGCCATACACCGGAGGCTACGAGTAGGGTGCAAAAGACCCTGCCACCCCTACGACCAGTGTACTTAGCTAGGGGCGTTTTTGTACTTTCAGATACCTTACCAAGAGGCTATAAATAGCCCCCCCGGGACCATGTAATGGGGGTTTTTTCTTTGACAAATGAAATCCGAACCCCTTTTCTAGGACCCCCTGTTCTTCTGACGCAGGGGCCTCCCTTTCATCGTCTAGTCTCACCACTACGACAGTTGGCGCCGTCCGTGGGGTTCGGCTAGAAGGTCACACAAAAAAACAAACACACACAACACAATGGCCCCGCGAAGGGCACTGCCCAAAGTCTCCGCAACCGAAGCTGCAGCAGCGGCCGCGGCCCCGAACACCCCAAAATCAAAGCGGGGGCGGCCCGCCTCGGCCGCCGCCGCCGCGCGAGTAGCCGAGGAAGAAGCGAATAACTCCACCCACGGAGACATAGTGGGAGGCGACGCCCCCACCGAAGCGTCTCTACCAAATACGCAGGCCCCGGGTGTCACTCGGGAAGCGTATGAAGCACTCCAATGGAGATAGGGACCTTCGCTGAAATGCTTAGCCTCCGCAAACAACAGAGGCACCACATCGCTAATCAACGCAAAGAAGACGCTCCCGGCGGGAGGCCCACCAAGCAAGCGCAAACCGGCTCGCAAACTCGCAGCCCGGAGACCCTAACCCCGCTGAGCACGGATCTGAAGCCGCGCGATGGCCAAGAAACTTCAAAATGCCGGAAGTCACACCCTTCGAGGGCGGCACGGACCCCTCGGAATTCCTGCGCGTATACGAGACGGCAGTCGAGGCGGCAGGAGGAGACGACACAACGAAGGCAAAAAGCATCACGCTCACCCTTAGGGGCGTCGCCTTGACATGCTTCTTCACTATACCCCCCGCTCCATCTACGCCGGGAGCAACAAGCGTGACCAGATGACACGCAACAACTTCCAAGGGAGTTACAACAGCCCAAAGACGCAGGACACCTGTCGCGAGTGAAGCGTGCACTGTGCGAAACCCTCCGGCTTCTTTAGAAAGTTCGCATAAAGTGCCAAGTCAAGGGGTCAACGAGACGACCATCATAAACGCCGCAACTTGCGGCTTGCAGAAAGGCCCCCTATCGGAAAAACTGGCGCACAAACCACCCCGCACAGTGGCGGAACTCTTCGACAAAATAGAAGAATACGCCCGAGCGGAGGAAGATAGCACCCGGAGGAACAGCGCCACCCCGACGGAAAGGCAACCCAAGGAGGATGCGGCCGCCACCTCGGTCACTAACAAGTCACGCATAAACTACGGCAGAGGGCCGAGACGTGTACCACGCCGACGAAGGTGCCCCAGACGCAGCGTGAGGGGTGGACGACCAGCCGCGCCGCGGCAGAGTCGCGGCCGAACGGCGGCGGCACCACGACACCCGAGGAGGAACAAAGAATGACCCGCCATATTGTGACCTTCACGGCGGCGGGTCGCACACAACAATGAATGCCGCACCATCGCGCCATGCAGACTACATGCACCGCAGCCGTCAACCGGCCGAGCAGAGGATCGAAAGGAGGCAGCAATCTCTTGATCGCTTCCACCGCCGCGACACGCGATCGAGGAGGCCACGGATGGCCACCCCAAGGATCATCAACATGATCACGGATCGATCCTCGCCAGGTTTAGCGCCAAAGCGCCAACGCCGAGCCTACGCCCGCAAATCCACCACGTGGCTACACAACCGCCTCCCACCACCTCGCCACGCCGAGGTGCCCATAACATTCGGACCAGGCGACGCCGGGGATAAGCTTTCCCACCAAGACCCCTCGTCATTTCCACTAACATCGCCACCACGGTCGCGTGTCCTCGAGATGGCGGAAGCTCGGCGGACCTCCTCTTTGCCGGCTCGACAAAATGATGATCCCTGTGATCATCTATCACCACCGTGCATCCCCGTGGGCTTCGGGAAGGCCCATCACGCCCTCGCCGATAGACTGCCGTCACTTTCGGCGACAACTTGGCATCCCGCACCGAGACAATCACCTTCGACGCCGCCGAGATGCCGCATCAAGATAACGCCATCCTCGGAGGGCCACACTCAATACCTTCGGTGCCATAGCCCATCATAATTACCTATGCATGAAGGTCCCCGCCTCAAGGAGTCATCACGATCCGAGCAAATCGCCACTCGCTCGTCGGCCGAGATGGAGCTCGCTCACACGCCCGCTGCTCACGCATCGACACCAACTCGGAGCCACAAGGCGGGGCCCAGAGGCAAATGGGCCCCAAAGCAAGGCCCGGCGGGCAGTGCAAGAGTGCTCTTCGACACCTCGCCGTAAAAACGGTGGCCCTCGGCGCGGAGCTCACAGAGGAACAGCACAGCAGCATCCTCCGCGTGCTCTGCGACAACGCCGACGTCTTCGCATGGAGCCCGGAGGATATCCCCGGCATAGCCAGGGACACAATCGAACATCGATTAGCGCTCCGGGCCGACGCAACCCCCAGGAAGCAAAAGCTTAGGCGTATGACGACCGAACGCCTTGAAGCGGCGAAGAAGGAAATCGCCAAGCTCTTAAAAGCCGGCGTGATTCGCGAAATCAAGCACTCCGAATGGCTCGCCAATCCACCTCGCCCAAAAGCTCCGCCAATGGCGCATGTGCGCCGATTTCACCGACCTCAACAAGGCATGCCCAAAGAATGACTTCCCATTACCACGCATCGACCAACCGGTCGACGCCACATCGGATGCGAGCTCATGAGTTTTTGGACGATACCCGGATATCATCGATATTCATGGCTAAGGAAGACGGCCAAACCGCCTTCATCACCCCTATTGGCACATATCGCTATCGCCGCATGCCCTTCGCTCAAAATGCGGAGCCACCTTCACACGCTCATCTCGAGTCTCGCGAGGCACCGGGCAGAACGCCGAGGCATATGTTGACGACATCGTGGTGAAAGCAAGATCGCGGCTCACACCACGCGACCTACAAGAAACCTTCGCCACCTCCGCGCGAAGGCATAAAGCTCAACCTGTAGTGCGCCTTGGCGTCAAGGCGAGAAAGCTCCTAGGCTTCCTCGCCTCGAATAGAGGAATCGAGGCAAACCCAAAAGATCGTGGCAATACAAGAAATGCAACCACCCGCAAAGGCCTGGAAGTACAAAGCTCACAGCCGCCTCGCCGCCTCGATCGGTTTTTGTCAAAATCGCGAACGAGCGCTGCCCTTCTTCAAAACCTCCGAGGCGCGAGCCATTCCGATGGATGCAGATCACAAGACGCATTCGAAGAGCTCAAGAAGTACTCGCCCACCGCCAAGTCTCGCCACCCGGCCGCGGGACTCGCGACTTCTTTTGTACCGCCGCGCCCACTCTCGCGGTCGCAGCCTCGCCCAAGAAGACGGGCAACGCCCGCCTACTACGCTCCGGCACTCCAAGGAGCCAAGATAAGATATGCGAGTCGAAAAGCTAGCATACGCCTCCCGATGGCCTCGCGCAAGCTTCGCCACTATTTCTCACCCACCCAATCACTATACCAACTTCATACCCACTAGCTCGATGCTACGCAAGAAAGATGCTTCGGACGAGTGGGCAAATGGGTCATGAGTCGGCACCTTTGACATCACGCTCGCCCGCACACCGCCATAAAATTCGGGCCGCGCGACTTGTCGCGAATGGACCCCCGATGGAGCAACCGCCAGACCGCTGAACGCCATGGACGCCGCAAACCGACGGCTCCCGGTGTGCCGCATGGAGCAGCGCAGCAGCCATCCTCGTGGCCCCTGATGGACGAAGCATCTCACACGCCGCGCGCTCAACTTCACCACCACAAACAACGCCGCCGAATCGGCACTCTCCTAGGCCTCCGCAAGGCGAAGGCACTAGGAGTAAACCGGGTCATAGTCAAAAGCGACTCGCGCCTCATGGCGGGCCACTTCGACAAAACTTTCGAGACAAGGGACCCTGAAATGGCTCAGACTCGCCACAGACGAGCCGTGGCCAGGGGTTCTCGATCACCATCCGCACGATCCCCGTAAGCGCCAACGGCGGTCGATCGCCGCAAAGATGGCGGTGCAACGAAAGACCACCGCCGAAGTTTTCTACGAGATATCGACCAAACCGCCCACCTGCATAAAGCGCTTATCGCCCGCCGGCACCGTGGCTCCGCCAGCACGTGGCTCGCCGGCGCGCCGGGGCTCGTCCGGCACTAGGGCTCCACCCGAGCCCTACGAGCCAAACAGCGCCAACGCCGAAGGCACTGCCAATCGCGATAGCCCAAGTCGCAGGGCACCATGTGGCGACATCGGCCCTGACCGGGCGCGACGTCATCATCGCCTACTTAACAAGCGGAGAACCCGACGACCTTATCAAGCAAAGCGCTCGTGCACGCGCTAGGAACTACCACCTCGCCGAGGAGACCTGCATAAAGGAGGCGTCAGACTTCTTTCTTCTGCATTTCGCAACAAGAGGGTCAGACCTCCTTGAGAAAATACACGAGGAATCGCGAGCACATCAGCTCCACAAAGGCATCGAGCAAAGCCTTCCTAAGGTTTCTATTGGCCAACAACACTGGGACGACAACACCTCGTCGGCGATGCGGGGTTGCGGTGGGGCCACAACCCAAAGGCACCTCCCATCCCACTACGCCCCTTACCGCGGTTTGGCCTTCGCAAGGTGGGGCCTCGACATCATCGACCTTCCCGGCGCAAAGGCAACCTTCGCTTTCGCCTTCGCCGCTGTCGAGTATTTCTCAAGATGGGTAGAAGCGAGCCACCCCAAAGATAACATCACCGCGCCCAACGCTTCCTTTGGAAAATATTATTTGCGATACGGAGTACCTCGAGATAGTCACCGACAACAGACTTACTCGCTCAACTCGCAGCCTTCTTGGATCATTCTCGCCAAGGCTCGCATCGCTATATGCTTCGCATCCGTGGCCACCCGAGTCCAACGGAGCAGCTTGAAAGGGCAAATGGCAACATAATGGTAGGACTTAATAGGCGCTAGTGGGCTTACCAAAAGGGCTCGCCCAAGAGCTTCGAAGGCCCTCAGGCAATCCGACTCGCCAACTAGAGCAACCGGTTTTCTCCTTCAAACTCCTCTTTGAGACGGCGATGACACCCGAGGAGCTCGTCGTCAGTCCTCCGAGTGGGCCAAAGCGATAACCAGCAAGAACGACAAGTCTCCCGACGCGTTAGAAGAACACCGCGTGAAGGCCATATCAAACGTGGCAAGCTACGCAGCGGGAGTCGCAAGGGCGTACAACAAGAAGGTCCGGATCCGCTCCCTCGCCCTAGGAGACATGGTCCTGAAACGAGTAGCAAACCCCGCAACAGTTGGCAAGCTGCAGTCCAAATGGGAAGGACCCTACATCATCACACACAAAGACAGAGCAGCTCCTACCACTTGGCCACACCGTATGACAAAGACTCGACCATACATGGAACGCAAAGAGCCTTCGCAAGTTCTACCCTTAGGAGGTGTATTGTAAAAACAAAAACAAAAACCCGGCTGAGACCGGACAACACTCCTAACCCACAAGCGAGGGGGGACTTGTACTGAACCACCTGTTAACCCCTTTCTTTTGGACGCTTTTGCGCAATGAAATGAAAGACTGTATGCCCGAGGACCCTCCGAGATAAAAAAACGACACGCGCATGGCCTTCGCCCGTACACATGGAAACCTCCGCGGGTCCATGTATAAAAACGACATCGCGCATGGCCTTCGGCCCGGTGCACATGGAAACCCTCCGCGGTCCATGTATATAAAAACGACACTGCATGGCCTTCGCCCGGTGCACATGGAAACCTCTCGCGGGTCCATGTATAAAAACGACACCGCGCATGGCCTTCGCCCGGTGCACATGGAAACCTCCGCGGGTCCATGTATAAAAACGACACGCGCATGGCCTTCGGCCCGGTGCACATGGAAACCTCCGCGGTCCATGTGTAAAAATAACACCGCGCAGGGCCTTCGGCCCCGATGCACGTGGAAAACCCTCCACGGGCCCATGTATATATAAAAAATATATATATATATACAATAAATACACGTATATTGGGATTCGCACGCGCCGCGCGCCTCTTCGGAAAATTACATATACTGTGGCTCCTCCGGCCCTATCAAAAAGGTAGGGGACGGCACGCGCCGCGCCCTTCTTCGAAAAATTACATATACTGTGGCTCCTCCAAGCCCTATAAAAAAGGTAGGGGATTTGCACGCGGCCGCCGCCCCTTCGAAAAATTACATATGTGGGCTCCTCCAAGCCCTATAAAAGGTAGGGGACGCACGCGCCGCCGCCCTTCGGAAAAATTACATATGTGGGCTCCTCCAAGCCCTATCAAAAGGTAGGGGACGCACGCGCCGCCGCCTCCCTTCGGAAAAATTACATATCTGTGGCTCCTCCGGCCCTATCAAAAAGGTAGGGGATCGCACGCGGCCGCCGCCCCCCTTCGGAAAAATTACATATCTGTGGCTCCTCCGGCCCTATCAAAAGGTCCTCGACACGGCCCCTCGATGACCTCCATGGCTCGCCAGCGGCGCCCAACTGAGGATGACACCGCGCTCGGTGCACCTCCTCCTCGCACGCCTTCTCGCGCGCAGAGTCTTCACCGATCCTCCGTGGCTCGCACCTTGGCGCCAGGCGCGCGCGCCGCTAACCGCCTCCAAGGCCCGCACCTTCGCAGCGAGAGCGCCGCGCCGCCCCTAAGCGCCTCGCTCGAGCATGTCCATCCTCGACTTGCCTTTGAATCTCGACAGCCGACGCGACATCGCCGCACGGCTCTCGCCAACATTATGCTCGCATAACCAACTCCAATTAGCGTGGCAACAAAAAAAAGCGCGAGAAAAACAAAACCATCGCATTTACGACCTTGGCGGCGTTAGCCTCAACACCTCGAAGCATGTCAGGTAAAGGCATCCGCGCAAAGAGCTCCCGAAGCAGAGGTGGCGAAGTCAGCCACAGCCCCACAAACCCGCGAGGCACCCTCGCTAACTCGGAAGTCGGCGCGGCACATGGGCCCTG
This sequence comes from Ampelocalamus luodianensis, assembly GCA_036346255.1. Classification (NCBI taxonomy): domain Eukaryota; kingdom Viridiplantae; phylum Streptophyta; class Magnoliopsida; order Poales; family Poaceae; genus Ampelocalamus; species Ampelocalamus luodianensis. The sequence goes on along the minus strand of CM070635.1, from coordinate 40,483,056 downwards.
TGTCCACTGTCCCGTGGTCGCGCGGGCCCCGTGCCTCGACCGCACATCAGCAGGGCCGCAACCACCACCACCGGAGCCATCCTCCCCCTCGGCCTCACCCGTTGCAAAATCGAAGCCTTTGGCAGCGTCAGCACAAAGCAAAACAAATACAAGACTAGCGCGAACCGCAACTTACCGTGAGGCACCCGCGGAGTAGGGGGAACCTCGTCCGCAGCATCCTGGCCCGCGTAGACATTCGAGGGAGTACTTTTCTCCGAGGAGGCCTCGGAGTCCAGCCCGATGACATCGAACGAGCCCATCGCCTGCGCGCCGCGAGGCCGTTACGCAACCGCCGCGCGGGCTCCCCGGCGCTAGAAACACCCGGCGAAGGCCGGCGATCGCGTCAAGCCGACCGAAACTTCCACCCCATCCGAGAAGTCCGCCGCCGAAGGATTCGCCCGACTTTTCGACGGCGAAGGCACGCCGCACGTGCGGCAAAGACCAAGATCACGGGCGCAGCTACACGCAATGAGCAACCAGATCGGGCCGCCTCGCCTCTACCGGCCGGGCCGTTTCTTCTTCTTGACCTCCGGGTCAGGACGCTCGGCGAGGCGAACCGACGCAGGATATGCGCGGTTCAGTCGGCCCTCGCGCACCACCAAACCACGCCGAGTGCTCCTCCCGTATGGGCCAAGAAGTAGCTCTGCGCACGGCTTGCCTCTTGCAATGGGCACAACTAACCAAAATATAAAAGAACATTATATACGTATCTAGGTGCACAAAAGCATAAAACGTAAGTATGCCGCAACACCAACAAACGAAGCTGCGCCAGGAGCCTTACCTTCGTGCCCCCGTGCGGTAAGAAGAGGGTGCCCAGAGCCAGAGGAACCGCGCCGACCGCGGTCCGGCGCCGCCAAATTCCGAACGCACAAAATTCCTCCACCAGGTCGCGGGTGGAGAAGCGCCTCGTCGCGTCCAAGAGAAGCCGCAGGTGAGACTCCTCACGAGAGGTGAGCTCGATGTCAGGACTCGCGATGGTCAGATCCGCCGCCCGGATCGCAGTCGTCTTCGGGACGGAGGTATGGTAGAACCACCTCCGTGTCCAAGCCGCTTCCGCCGTTCCGGCAAATGGCGGTAGATACATTTGGCGTACGACTTCGGTGAAAGTTTACATCGCCAAAATTTAGCGTTTCCCCGCCGCTGTTCTTCTTTGGCTGACAGCGAGCATCGTGCAAAAAGGCGAAGACACGACCTTCGCCCGCAGCTCCGGCTGCCCGCAGCATCCACTCGAAGACACCCAACTTGACAACAGAGTTGGGCGTAAGCTGCGCTAGTTCTACGCCATACACCAGAGGACGCCCTTCACCAAACCAACGCAGCGATCCGCACCGGCGTCGAAAACGCGACAAAACCACCGCTCTCGCCGAGGCGATGGCACCGTTTCCGCCCCGGGAACCCGCACCACCCGCAAACTCTCTAATTTACCCTCATCCACGAGAGTCCGGAGCGTCGCCTCCGTCACCGTAGATCTCCCCAGGTCGCTCGTGTATGACGCCTCTCCCACCGCATCTCTGCCTCGCTTCGTCATCACAACAACAACACAGAGAAAATCGCACACCTAGAATCGAGAGTAAAGCCCTAAGGGGAGGGCAGAGGCAGCTATTTATAGAGCGCAAGCTAGCCCAACCGTCGCCACCCGTCATCAATACAACGGGCACCAAGTACGAGGCGACGCCGGCACACATGAAACAGCGCCGTCATCAAAGCCCATAACGGCGCGTGGCGCCCCAAGCACCGGTACGGCGCATAACGGCCCCAGCCGCCGTTGTCATCAATGGCAGCACATCACCACCCAAGACGCGCGACGCCCAAGGCGCCGCAAGAACCAATGCGACAAAAGCCTTGGCGTGGCGGCTTCCACGCGCGAGGGGGTGGCGCTGGACCTTACAGAGAGTGGCGCGGTTTCGACCATGGCGAAGGCACTCGACCGCGAGGGGCTTGTCGAGGCGCCACACCGCCCCACGACCCGCCAAGCAAGGTGACCAAGACCCTCGAGGCGACCAAAGACCCTCGAGGTGACCAAAGACCTCCTAAGGAATCAAGAACCTCCGAGGTGACCAAAGACCCTCGGCGGTCACCAAAGACCCTCCAGAGGAAATCAAGACCCTCGAGGTAGCCAAAGACCCTCCGAGGAAATCAAGACCCTTCGGAGTGGCCCCGAGCACTCAAGGATGGCCCGGGCCTCGCAGAGTGGCCCGACGCCCCGAAGGATATTCAAGACCTCCGAGGATCCCGGGACTCCTCTCCGAGAAGAAGGCGGAGCACCAGGCGAGGCGCGCGGCTCGCACGAACCATAAGCCGGTGTATTCCCACGATACACCGTGTCCGTGAGAACGCGCCATACACCTGAGGCTACGAGTAAGGTGCAAAAGACCCTGCCACCCCTACGACCAGTGTACTTAGCTAGGGGCGTTTTTGTACTTTCAGATACCTTACCAAGAGGCTATAAATAGCCCTCCCCCAGGACCATGTAATGGGGGGGGTTTCTTTGACAAATGAAATCCGAACCCCTTTTCTAGGACCCCCTGTTCGTCTGACGCAGGGGGCCTCCCCTTTCTACTGTCTAGTCTCACCACTACGACAACAGTGCTTGTCCATAACCAATTGAAATAAGGAGGAATTTGCGAGCTACCCATAAGCACCTGATAAGCTTTGAGAGAAGAATATTGTCCATTATTCCAAATGTAGTGACATAAGTCCTCATCAGAGGAGAGAGTCAGATCCTGTACTATGTGTTGAACCTGCTTATACTGCACATAAGCTTGCTCAGATAATGGTAGATTGAAAAGGTCAGAAAACTCTACTGTTTGCAGCACTGAAGAGACCGTACTATTGCCTGTATTGACAAATGTATATTACTCTGGTTTCTGGAAGCAGAGCAAATTTCCATTCCATAAATCTTTCCGTTCCCCGTTTGACCTTACCAACCTTGCATGATGCATTGATTGATGCCAGACCTTTGTATAAATCAAGCAGCTTTAGGTGATCTCCCCACCAAAAAGACCCCTCACTGAAATTCTCCGGCATATGTGAATCCCTATAATAGGCTTCCCAAACTAACTTAACCCAAGGCAAAATTGAAAAATTTATGAAGGTTCTTCAAAAGAAGAGCCGAGTTGTGTACTGACAATTGCAGTATGCCCAGGCCACCCTGGTTTTTAGGCTTGCAAACTTTTACTTTTTTTCCATGCAACAAGAGATTTTCCCCTATACTCAGTTTCAAAGCTCCTCCAAAAACAATGCCTTCTATACTTATGAGGGGTGAAGACGGGGCAGATAATTCCTGCCTGATCCAATGCCGTATCTGAAAAAAATCCGTCCGGGGTATCATTTTTAGTCTCGATCCGCATCCGATATTATCCGTATACGTATCCAGAAAATCTCATGGAATATGGTGAGGATATGGGAAAAGCAATATCCGATCCGTATTTTATAGGATATCCAAAAAATCAACAAAATGGACATCGGATAAACATCAATATCATTTAATATCCTCTATGATTTTTTAGTTATTGGCTAATATATAATATGAATTTACATTTGATTGTGTTTATGTTGTTAAGTATGATAAATAATTCTCTAATAGGTAGTATAATTTGACACTTTCGTTGATGAGATTATATTTTCTGTTTATATGTACATTGTCCGTCAAGTTATATGTGACCGATTTGAATTCGATTCGCATCCGCTCCGCATCCCGAAAAATCCGTATATCTGACTTTGGGGTAAAAATATGGGGTCGGATACGGGAAGAGCAATATCTGCCCGTATCCGATCTGTTTTCACCCCTAATACTTATCAATTTGCTCCGGGGTATTCACGTATTTGCCACTGTACTTGCATGCGAGTTTTTGTTTTACCACTGTCATGTCATACTCACATAAAGTGATAAAATCTAAAACTCATCCAATTACAGTGGCAAATACACAATTGTTCCATTTGCTCCAGCACTCCTACCGGCAGTTGTAGCAAACACACGTAGAAATACAACACATTCAGACAAGCTCTGCATGAATACATCTTGGGATGGTCCCCTGCAGGCACTACCTGCGTGGAAAAGACGGAGTAAAGGCGACGGGACGTGGGGCACGGGGGTGCGGCACGCCTGTTCAATTGCTCGCGGTTCCTCGGCAATGCGTGCGACTTGTTCTTGAGCAGCAGCAATGATAATCCGGCATGGCTGGATGGATGGGGGAAGAAGGGGAGGTTAAAATCATACCTTGTGCTGCATTCCTGCAGGTGTTGCCGCTGCCGCTTTTCTTCGCCATTGCGAGCTTAACAAGTGCCGGCTGGGGCCTCTCTGGTAAAGCGGTTGGAGTGGAGCCTTTCAAGAATTCAAGTGTGTGTCTGTGGTACTTATTAAGGATGGTGTATGGATTAAGCCGGTGTGATGTAGCATTTCAGGCCTCAAGAAGCAATGCAGTGTAGATTGAAATTGATAATGACAGTGCAATTAAGCACCTAAGAAGTCATCCAATTCGGTCATGCTAATGTTGGCTCCTGCATCATGTGAACCATAGTCATTACTAATGTAATTTAAGAAAGTTACAGTGTGCTAGACTTTTTACTGATCGTAAAGGCGGTTCATTCTAGATTGTCATGATCCATATCCTACACACCAAACCACACACAGCTCTCTAGGACCTACGTACGCAATATCCAACTTGATCAATTACCATAACAAAGATTGGAATTAGAATTAGAACACACGTCCTCAGTTTGTATCCTCTGTGGCAAAGAATGCGTTCATCATTAGCAGCCCGAAAGCATACTTAAAGCTAACAAAAAGCTGCTTAAAAGGCATCCTGTAAAATAACAGTGTTCTGAAATACTTGTTGGGTTAAAGAGGCTATCATTGAGTCCCTAGCTAGCCTGAATAAACAAGATTAACTAAGTTTGTGTCTCCTCTCATCCTATGGAGCATGGACATCTTCTGCATTTTCTAAAGCTCGTCCAAAAGACCAAGACATCATTTCATCTCTCCACACCTCCTCATCATTCTGCTTCCCTTTCACCTTGACACTACAAGAATTGAAGTAGAAGCAAAGCCTCACTCCTATTTGCTTGCTTACTCGTACCTCCTCTATATAAACACAAGCAATCCAGGACACACTCACCTGCACACTTATGTGACCTGCAAGCTCCAGCTCCAGTTAAAGGTGCAGCTCACAGCTTGATTTAGATCATGGCAAAAGCGGCAGCTGTGATAGCTCTTCTTCTCCTCGTGCCCTACCTTGGGCAGGCGCAGGAGAGGCCCGCGGAGGCCCACCCCCACGGGCTCCCCTTCGAGAGCCCGCTCGCACTGTCGCCGGCGGCGTACGAGTTCTTCCACCCCAGCGAGCGCGCCCGTCGCGTCCACGGCGGCGTCGCGCCGGCGCTCGCGCCGCGCGGGAAGATGAGGGAGTCGGCAGTCCGGGGCGGCGGGTCGACGTCGGCGAGCGTGGCGAGGGCTGACCAGGAGGAAGGGGGCGTGGCTCCCGTAAGGCAAGTCCGACGCGGAGGCGCCCGTGCCGGCGTGTTGGCCGGCGTGTTCGTCGGCGCCGCGGTGGTGGTTGTGGCAGCTCTCGGGCTGGCGTACGCGGTGGCGCGGCGCCGCGTGGCGCACGGCGACGCCGAGGCGGCTGGCGCGCCCAAGTCGAATGCGTAGTGGGCCGGTGGGGCCCACGGGCTGGTTCGTCACGTACGTATGGGTGTGGTAGACTTCGGGTAGCTTTGGGTGGGCCTAGAGAGTTGGGCCATGGAGGTGGGGTTCTAGTGCGCAAATTTGGAATGTTTTGTGGGGTTGAGAGAAGCTTAGCAAATAGGAAGGTGCTATTTTGGGAAAGGCGTAAACAGGAAGGATGAGCTTCCCCTGTTTGAAGGTGCATTGTTTTGGCAAAATCTGTGCTGCGAACAATGAGGTGATATAAAGCCTAGAGGAAGCTTTTGTTGCAAATCTCTTGCGTTAGCAGGTCCACGCTGGCAAATTAAAGTGATGGAGCCAAAATCATGACGCAAAAGTGACTTGGAAGCAAAGATTTTACCCGGTGATCGATGAACACAATGGATAATTAACCCGAAACTTCGTTTTTTACAGCACTAGCAGTTTATGGGAACAATATGAAACGTAAGGCGAAAAGTGGCATTGATGGGGATGGATAGGTCATTGACCCATCCATGAATGCATCTTTTTTTAGCTGGAAATTCCGATTTCTATTCATAGAAACCAAAGCTACATGAGTTCCGACCACAGGAAACAGGAAAAGAAGAACAGCGACATAGCAAACAGAGCGCCGCCCAACAGACCCTCACATCAAGGTGCAGAGCAGCAGCTCATCATCGACAAGCAAAACCCAAAGTATCAGAGCAAACTAGCTACTGAGTTCTACTGTTTTATTACAGGAGGTTCATCTTCTCGAGGCCGTACCTTATTTGCCTCCCCTGGCTGATCGTTTTTTGCAATTTGATCTTCTGAGTCCAGCTTCCATGAATGCAGCTAACTACCATACCCTACTCAAATCTTTCGAAGCAAAAGAAAACGGCCCTGCTCCACCCTGATAGCTCACTCTTGTTAAGTCCAAATTGGTCTTGAATTTACCATCCGCGAGAGCTAAGGTGCACAACGAGTCGCCCGAGCGTCAAGTCCACTGACTTGTTCCATACACGAGCCTTGTCAGCTGCTCGGCGCCTTCTATCATCTGAAGCGGGAGGAGCAGGCTGCACCATATACAGTGGGAATGAAACTTCGCCAGTCTCCCCACATTCCAAATGCTAGTATATTAAGATGTTTAGATATAATCAAGGCAGCAATGATCGATCATTCCTATTCAACATGCGCAAAAGGAAGACCAGGCCAGCAATGAGGTGATGAATTCGAAGTAAACCCTAGCTCCTAAATTTTCATAGAAATGACCAGATATATAGTACGCATTGTTGGGTTGAGGGGCGGACCCAGAACAAAAATTGAGTGGGGGCACTATGTATACAAACAAGTTAAGTTACGCAGTTGAAAGTCTAAAGAACATCATGTCTCGATGTAATAGTTTTGGGCCAGTGGAGATATCAATGGTGAGGAATTAGTCCAATATCATTGCGAGCCAAAATTGAGTGGGGGCTTAGGCCCCCAATCAGCCCTATATGGGTCCGTCCTGATTACAGAAACGGACCCAACAAGGGTCATGGGGTGTTCAACTGAACACCTATTTTTTTGTGTAAAATACTCTGTATTTAATAGATATATTATGTATATATATTGATAATTAGGTCAAATACTTCACATTTATACCCTAATAGATTTCAGCTCACTCCGACACGCCTCCTCTCAATTTCGTCTCAAGTAGTGCATCTCATCCCACCAACCCAATAGTTTTAAACACATTCGGAGACCCCTTCAAACCAAGTCATAACCTCTCCCTCACCTCTCTCTCAGGCCGTTAGGTGGCACTAGCGCACGAGTCCATGAGACAACTAGGCGTTGGGCAAGGCGATTTGGTGGCAAGCGAGAAGGCCAGAGTAGCTCTGGGCTTAGGCTTGACCTCGGCAGCAACGCGTTGGATAGAAGGTATAGGAGCAAAGTAGCAAGCGCCAAGAAAGCGGATATCTAGTGGGACCTAGCCGGGCCGCTGAGGACAACGAGTTAGGCCGCACACTCGATAGCAGCACATGTGCATCCCCTTCCTCAATTCCTCGGTCCCAAATCCCAAATTCCCAATTCAATATTTTTTAATTATTTTGTAATTTCTCTAAATTCTTTGTGGTGTTATCTCTAGTACGAAAAAATTGTACTTTGTTTTTTTCTATCTTGGACCTTTAATTTTTTCATTGAATAATATTTATTAACTCTGAACACCTATATGATAAATTCTGGATCCGCCACTGCTCGGTTGTGTTGATGTTGTAATGTAGGCCAAGGCTTTGTTGTTTACTATGATATTAACATCACTGAAAGATTAAGATGACTCTTCAAATATATTAATCCTGTGATTGAGTTCATTTTGCTTGTGAGATTAGAGCTTGTGCATGCACTGACAGCTTAAATGCCTAATTAATGGCAACACTACAACATTACAGGGGGGAAACCCTACTAAATAGCCGGAGTTTTGAATATGGCGACCTGGTCGAAGTAGCAGCACAGCAGCCAGTCGGGGTCGGCGAGGGAGCGTTGGATGGTGAGGCGCTTGGCGAACAGGTAGGCGCCTACGTAGGCGGCGGCCAAGGCGTACCTCGTTAGGCGCTCCTGCGAGCATGCAGATCGAAGTTTGTTAGCCAGTAAACCAAATCCGGCCACAGGAACCAATATGTATCGAACTGAATCGATCAAACTCGGGTGGCGGGGCGCGGAATGGAAATTGAGATTTTGGTTAGGCCGGTTAATCACCTGCGCGGCGACGCTGACCACCGCGGTCGCGCCGGCGAGACGACGCCGAGATTGGCTTGATCTACCTCCTCCTGCGGTTTCCGCGGCGGCCCTTCGCCGATCGACGTGCCGCGCTGTGCCGCGTGGTGATCCGAAAATGCTAGCTGCATGCCAGCATTTATAGGTTTGAAGGGCTGCTAAACTGTTCTCTAATGTGTGGTCCTAGGTTTCTAACGACTATACTAGCTAAGGTTTTTATCCTACAGTCGTAGGCTTTGATATCAGGTCTGTTGGACCCTAAATTTAGAGTTTGGAATCCACTGCGTTAAGCCGCGCATTCTCTGGATCAGTAGATAGCACACACAGATAAATACTTTGTCATTCACACCAATGGAAGTTACAGGCGGCCTACGACCAGGTGCCACCATGTTGCACTAAAGAGGAAGGTCCCAGCAACCCAAGATGCTAACGCTACTCGGTGTAGACCATGCTCGGTAGGAACAGTGCTCGGTGCATACAGTGCTTGTATGAACAGTATGCATAGGAACAGTGCTCGGTGTGAACAGTGCTTGATGCAAAGAGTGCTCGTATGAACAGTGCTCGGTGTACACAGTGCTCGTATGAACAATGCTCGGCGTAAACAATGCTCGTATGAACAGTGCAAGCCCGTAATATATTACATAACAGGTCGAGCGGCCAACTGTTTTACAAAAGGGCTACGAAAGCAGCAATTTATACAAAAGTCAAGAGTACAGAGTTGAGGGTAAGTGCGGAGTAAAACAAGTCGTAGTGGATTCGTTCACTCTGCCCACAGGCAAGCGACTGGGGGTCCTGGCCTAAGCTTCATTATCTTCACCATCATCCGGTTCAGCCTCCGAGTAGTAGTCGTAGAGGTCTTGATTGCATGGGTCTGAAAGATCATATTAAACGAGCTTGAGTACACAACTGTACTCGCAAGCCAACACACAATGCAATTGTTATAGATGCAAGGCTAATCAAAGGGGAAGCTCATGGTTCATTTTATTTGCATAAAGCCACTAGTTTGAAATGAGGTAAGTAGCAGCAAAACCTGAGACTTAGCATTTCACTAACACAAGTTTTATAAACTGAGTTTTTGTTTTAAAGTACTAGTGGAGGTCCAACCTCCTATACCATTGAGTGGCTCCATCCACTCAATGCTCAAGCTATCCTGTAATTACCACTGGTCCCAGACCAGGCCTTTTCAAATCCCTAGGGTCCCACCCTATCTTTCCATCCCATCCAACAATTGGTTTTTATGAAAAGAAAAGCTATATCAAGTAAGTTCTCAGCACCGCTCTTGATCGTAAGCACGGTTATCCAGATAGTTTTCTTACTCTGCAGAGTTCACACGCTTTACCCATAAGAGATAATCATCTTGATATGTACACACGTTTCCTTGGACGTGTGAATCAAGAGAAGATTAACACAAGGCCTTTACAATGCTCAACCTCGACGCAACTTCACCCGTTAAGATTTCCACCGCCCGGAGCCAAGCTCTTCCAGGAGGCCCCCTCTTGCGCCGTGTGGTTTCTCAATGGCTTCTTTCCCCTTTACCCACGCCATATTCCTCCTATGGCAAAGCCACGCCGAGGAAAGCAAATTAGTTAGCCAGGTCGTACCCATTATAGACTTATGGTCATATTGTTTTTACATGAGAGGTCATCACCAGATTCGATCCTTAATTGACTTGGGCGGCACATCCACATACCAACATCCTCTCGTGCTCCCGGTACCAGCCCCTCTTTCCATCCGCCCAAGTCAAAATCTATTTTTTAGGTTTTATTTGTTTTAAAAATAATCCTTTAGTCCAACATACCAACCAGGCTCCCAGCGTCGACTGCCCAAATCTAGTTTTCATATTGAAAGAGTGTTTGTCGAGCAATGTAATGCCTGGATGACAATGTATCTAAGCAAGGCTAAGCATG